>JAREYC010000008.1:53210000-53930000 GCA_030015325.1 Cryptoblepharus egeriae | reverse complement strand
ACCCTTCCATGCGCATCAAATTCCCATGCACATCACCCCCCATGTGCAATACCCCCATGCATATCAATTCCCCATGCGCATCAACCCCCCAATGTGCATCAACCTGCCATGTGCAACACCCCCATGCATAACATCTCCAAGCGCATGAACCCTTCATGCGCAACATTCTTCATGCACATCAACACCCATGCGCAACATCTCCCCATGCACATCAACCCCCATGCGCATCAATCCTCCAATACATGCCCACCTGCCACGTGCAACGTAAGTATAGGACAGAAACACGTTGCATCCCTTTTCAGCCCCTTAAGGGTTAAGTTTCTCCACATCGGTTCTTGGTTTCTCCACATTGGTTCTTGTCACAGAAGGAAGATCCTTCCCAAATTTCACGCTTCTAAGTCCCGAGGATGGGGCAGAGCATTCCTCAGTCAGGGATTTTTCAATGAAAATGCATTGCGCCTCTTTTCACCCCCTTCTGATTGGAATTTCCGAAAACCGGTTCTTAGTAGGTGCCTCCATCACAGAATGAACACCTTCCCCAAATTTCACACTTCTAGGTCCAGCGGTTTTGGCTGGGCGTTGATGAGTCAGTGACTTTATATATAGAGAGAGAGAGAGATTTGCTCAGATTATTTCTGACTTGCAGGGAGGTGTTAATATTTGTTTTTTATGTTCCTATGTGCTTTTTCTTAAATGATCTAACTTTTCCTTCTAGGCTGGATTCAGTAATTTAAGGAAATGCACCCCTTTCACTGGAATATGTTCTGCAAATGCAAACATGGTAGCAGCAGCATCTCAAAAGCAGTAAGTGACATGTCCATATGTGAATTCATTTTTGAATGTTTACATGAAATTTAGAGAAGGTATAATGTGTCTTCAGTTTGGATCCATTCTGTTTCGTTGTTGCTAGGCACACAGTTGCTGTTCACACATTTATAGCCTCTGCTATAGAAGATATATTAGCTTTAAGATAATGCTTTCTAAACCTTTTAGCATTGGGACCCACTTTAGTGGGTATATCATGAACCACTAAACAAAACAGATCCAAAAATAAATATTTTATTTGTATATATAAAATTACCAGTAATTGATAATCTGATTCCTGTGCTATCAAGGTTGCTAAAGCTGTTACATATACCAGTAGTACATGTGTATAGTCCATGCATTGGTCCTAATCAGTGGACTAAAGATGGTCAATAAGACTCTTAGAAGTGGTTCATGAAGTCTCAAGAACTTCCAGAGGTTCCTAAATGCTGCCACACTCATCCGCCTTTCCATAGTTCAGGGGTGGCCAAACACATCATGAAGCACATGCAACTCTTCCATGCATAATGTGTGGCTCACAAAAAAATTGACTAAGCTCCTCTTTGCATCAAAAAAATAAAAGGTATTGTAAATAAAAACTTATCAAGCTTTTTAATTACTGAGAGTCTAGTACAGGGGTCTCCAAACGATTTGGCAAAAGGGCCAAACCATTTTTATGACACTGTGTCGGGAGCCAGAAAACAAATTTACATTTCAAATTTGAGTAAACTACATAAATTTACATATAAGAATGTATTGGAGTAGATTACAAGGCTTGCCCAAGGACCAAATAGAGGGGTCTTGCTGGAGGTTGCATCTAGGTTTGCTGGGGGCCACATCACTGGGCCAGGGTTTGGTGACCACTGATCTAGTAGACTGAAACCAGTTTAATGTTCTTTTTCACTTCCTCTTTTACCATTTTGGGGGTCAATCATTTCTAGTGGCCTCTTCCAGTGCCTTTTGATGGTGTTGCAGAATGTCTTTGATGCTGTCTCTTCATCGTACTCTGGGTCTTCCTTGCTCTGGGTACTCATCCTTCTCTCTTAACATATGTTTTAAACAGTATAAACATTCTCAAACATTCTCTCTCTCTCTCCAAATGAGCAAATCACTTTATTTGCTGTCTTTGTATATAATTTAGAACTGGTTTTATTCCAGTAATTTTCCTTATATCATTTCTGATTTTATTCCTTCTTTTTACTCCAACTGCTTTCCTCAAACATCTCATTTCTCTTATGTTTTGCTGTAAGTGTTCATGTTTGACACTAGTAATATAAAATGAGGGAACAAGAATAAAATATTTTTAAAAAGAGAGAATAAATAACCAGGGCAAAAAAATTCTCAGAGTTAATATTCTGGGAACATTTGCTAAAAATGCTAAAATGGACGCAGAGATCAAAATATGATATAATATGGCAAACCAAGTACCGAGACAGTTAGCTCCACTTTTAAAACATAAGATAATACCAACTGATTGTATGAGGAGCATCTCAAACAAAGTATATTCAGCTCCACTTTATGTGACCAGTTTAATGTTATTGATGAGTAAATACATTTAAGAATTTTAATGCTAATTTTAATGCTAGATTTTTTTTTTTCTTAGCATGTTCTCATTCAGGCCTCCCCGCACTTTTCGGCATGAAGGCCAGAAAATAATCTCTCAGACAGGGTGTCAAGGAGCAGAAAATAATAAAAATACGATTAAAATAGGCTGATTGAAAACAGGGAGTGATTAAATGAGGAAAGGAGCAGAAGGCAAAACTGATTTGCATAGGAAGAGAAGGGGATTTTGAAAAAGGATGGAAAAAGCATGAGCATAAACTGCATTCAATCGCTAGAGGTGCTGAATGGAATGGAATAATTTATTGCATTCAACCTGGGTGACCAGATGCCCAAATCTCAAAAGGAGGACAAGGTCTTGGATTCCTCTCAGCCTGGCCTTTCCAGCGGACAGTAGCAGATTTGCCTACTCACTAGTAAAGCTGCGATATTGGGCACTTTCACTTTCCCATTGAGCTCAATGCATATTTTTATTTGTAGTTTTTTTGGCCATAACATTTAATAGGAAGGAGATATTTCCAAACTGATTTTTGCATTGGATTCTGCTCTTCAATACAAATCCAAAGACATATGACATGATGGGGTAAAGCACACCATTGCAAAGTTCCAAAATGAAGCCCTTTCAGAGGACAACTAGACAGGGAGCTAAGAGGACAAATCCGGAAATTTCTGGTCATAGATCACACTGATTCAGTGCCTTTGTGGCTCAATACTCATGTGCCCATGCTAGAAGACTTAGGGAAAAATCCAGAGTAACTATGGGGAGTACTTGCTCCAGTGCAAGAACCACTTACTCTGGATTCCAATATGAATTTCCCAGGTTACACCTGTAGTTCACAGGGTGGGGTTTGGCAACTCCTATAGTCTCCTTAAGATTCAAGCCACATGTTGCCCTCTCACCATTATCAAGAGGTTCCTTAATTCTTCCTCACTTTCTGCATTAGAATGGCATTGAACGCTTTAATGCTGAGCCAACTAGATTCTTGAGATCATGGCATTTGGTCCCATCACTTCATGGCAAACAAAAGGGTACAAAACAGAAGTCGTGACAGATTTTATTTTGGAGCTCTAGGATCGCTGCAAATGGCAATTGCACCCACAAAATTAAAATATGCCTACTTCTGGGGAGGCAATTAAAAGTTGAGGCATCACCCAAAGACAAAGATTCATTTCATTAAAGCTATGTTTTTCTCTGTAGTAATATACGGCAGTGAGAGCTTGACTTTAAAAAAGGTGGACTGTCAAAGAATAGATGCCTTTGAATTTTAGTGTTGGAGAAGTCTCTCAGAGTCTCTTGGATTGCAAGGAGATCAAGTCAGTCCATCCTACAGGAAATCAACCGAGACTGTTCACTGGAAGGACAGGTACTTTGCCACATCATAAGAAGGTAGAACTTTTTTGAGGGGGGAACAAACCTTGATGCTGAGAAAAACAAGGCAAAAGGAGAAGGGGACAGCAAGGATGAGGTGGTTAGATAAAGTCATGAAAGCAATGAACATGAATTTGGAAGCTTCTTAATATAGTGAATAGGTGTTCATGGGTAGTGGATAGTCCATGGGTCAGGAAGAGTTGGGTATGATTTAACAATTAAACAGTCTCCTTAAGGTTGTATCTAAGGAACAAAGGAAGAACTTATTGAAACGAAGGCTTGCTGTGCTGGCCTGGTTAATTGCCCTTCCCCAATGAATCTGTACTCCTCCTTCCGAAGAGAAATTCCATTAAGAGGAGAAAGCAACTGGAGAATATAGCTGGAACATATAGGAAGGTATCCTCTCAAAACTATAGAAGGTGAGGTGCTTGAAGCATAATTTACAGCACATAATTTATACCACCACCCACAGCTGATGTCCCAGGGCAACCCAAATATCCTGCCTCCTCCAGCCAGGGTGAGAGTTCTCAGGCATTGAGAAAAAACCAGTAACAAACAAGAGTTCAGAATAAGGCAAATAGTCAAACAATAAAGTTTGAGATGAGACTCCTTAGTCAAAAAAATTTATTAGAAAATATTCTTAACTACATAGAACTCTAGAGTATTATTTCAGTAGATTTTTTTTCAGCCTTATGTGCTGAACACCACAGCCCAAAGTTAGATAACTCACTGTGCTAATAGCTTTTATAATATTTAAGCCACCTGGACAGTGAAAGACTTGAAGGAATGCTCAGTGCTTTAAAAGATGCTTAATATTTTCAACAAACTCCCATTCATCTTATCTTCTCACCACCATTTAGACAGGATTTGACTGTGCTACTGCCATTTGATAGCTTGCATTGCTACATCAGTCAAAAATTGGCAATACCAGGAGTCTAATAAAATTTCCATCAATAGCCATAGAAATATAGAACTCTGTCAGGCTGATCCTTGTACATGTTTGTTTACTCAGAAGTCCCATTAAATTCAGTGGGCTTTTCTCCCATGTATTGTAATTCCTTACTCACATGTAAGCAATTGCAGCCCTAATGTAAGAAGTCTTGCTGTAAAATAAAACCCCCCACATTTAGAAGCACATGCTTCCTTGTGTTTTCATAAGGTGGGTTTTGCTATTGCTGATCCACTGGGATATGTGCTATCCATCTATCCTTCGGCACCCACTTCTTGAGGAGGCAACATTTTTTTTTTAAGGGTTGAATATTTAATTTTTTAAAATATCAGATTACTGCATTCTAGTCAATATTCGAACAGGATGTACAGTAATAGTTCATTTTAAATCTCTGCCACTGTCATATAGGAATGTATGAACAATAATATTAAACGGACCTCCTAAATGTGTAGTAGGAGTACCTTAAGATTAAGCATGCACGTTCTTTTTTCCTAAGGGAGAGCAGGAAGAAGCACATAAGATTGAGAAACGCTTCTGAACTCTACCCAGGTTAAAAAGTGCTACCACCAGCATGTGTAAAAACTTCAGGTTCAGTATTTCAGGGGATGCAATTGTATTCTGTCTACGTGCAATTAAAGAGTTTGAGATTTTAATTACTTCCCAGCCCAAAATGCCTAGCATTGAGGGGAGATGCTGTTTTAAATTGCTAGCAATTTTGGGCTCAAAAGTAATTAAAATCTCAAACTCTTTTCAGATGAAAAACTGGTGTAATCGGTTAAACATATTGCTGTAGGAAATCTAAGCCTATATCCTAAAGTCAAATTAACCCCTTTGCTCCACAGCAGTTAAGGTGACTTTCCATAACACCAGAGGGTGACGTAACTGCGTGGACCTGTAACTGCCCTGGATTTTGCCCCTAGTTTGTAATAGTCATAAATTAAAAACGAAGTAGCCAAACAATTCACTTTCTCTGAAATAAATCATTATTTTGACATTTGTCACTTTTATAGCCCTTATTTTACCCCCACTCTTGGGCCTTCAGTGGCACCTGGTTCTAGTGTTAGTACTCTGGAACATGCAAAGTATTTGTCTCCTCTGCTTTAAACAAGAGACTAAGGCTACAATCCAGAGTATGGGAACTTTTACACCGACAGTTATGGTGCCACCTATGGGAAACCTATGGGAAATGCATAGAGCAATCCAGAGTAAGTGCCTCTTAACGTCTTCCCGTAGTTACTCTGGATCATAGGTCACCTATGTGCAAAACACAGTAATTGAGCACAGCCGGGAGACAGTAACACTGGGAAGGTGACCGGAATTGCAACAATACCAAGGAGCATTGAGCCAAGTTTCCTGATTTCATTATCTAAAAAGTAAACATGACAACTTATCTACACCCAGGAAGAACCTGTGCAAGACCACACAATACATTACTAGTACAGCTATGATGCACTTCCCAATTCTCTCATCTAGAAACGGTACAACCTTCACTGCTGTCCATTGCACAACGCTTGGGATAATCTCAAAAAAATATGACTGAACTTGGTTTTGTGTGTTATCACGCAAGCTCACAATGAAATGAGATGATAAATTATGAAATTGTTGGTATGGCTGAATCCTTGTTACACTCCTATTCCACTTTTACTTCATATGCATACTACAGACAAGGACTTATTCTAGATCAAGGTTTGCCAGATATCATATAACTATGGCTATTGAACAGTTTGCCTTGTATGTGGAGCAGAAAATTCACTCATTGTTTTGCAAATAACACCAAAAAGCACTGTACTGAATACCCGACAAAACTGCAAAGAGGCAATTAATGCCCCACTATAAAAACCAAGCATGGAATCCCTTTTCAATGCATTGTAATATACACAAGGTATTCCCCCCAAACTAGGATGGAGGTTGAGTGCTAACTTTTGTTACCTACACCATGTCTCTGGGAAAAATTTTTTAGACTAAATCCAACAACTCATAACAAGAACTGAAAAGCCACAAAAACCAAGCAGCATAGCTTTTATTTGGTATACACTAGGAAATCTATGCCCATCATTCTGAACAAAATTTACTTTTGCAAGATTATTATTATTTAGTTATATTCAGACAGTATGCTCTTTAAACACACATTTTCAGCCACTAAATTTAGGCAAAACACTTTATTACAGAATTGAAATGGAGGGGGGTGCATGGTGGCAGGAGTATAAAAAAATCTGCTGTGAATTTACTTTTCTTGTCTGATTTACATATAATGTACATACCTGTGTCAAAATCACGGAATTCTGACAAACATCTGTGCCTAATGCACTACTGTTTGAACCAAAATGCGGAATATTCAAACAGGTGTAGATTACTAAGGGGCACTCTCCTTTATTCCTTTTAGTTCTCTTTACATATCCTTTCACAAAAGGATAAAGTTACAGCATTAATCTATATTTATAACAAAACATTATACACTATATTGAAAAATAATTTTATCAAAATCAGATTTCAACCACTATTTAGTTTATAGTCCTTGTCAAAATTGCACTTTACAGATATCTTGATGGGTTTTTTCCCCACCAGTCTATGCTCATTTCTTTTCCAGAGAGACTCCTTCTTCTGGGTTTTTCTTCCGAGAATGTTTGTATTTGTCCACGTAAGCTTTTACCAAATTTGCCACTTTTGCAGAATTCACTTCCCCACTCTTGCTATGACAAACCTAAATTGAAAAGAACAGACCATCATTAATGCTGTTAATCTATATCATTTAACAGACTATCAGCCCAATCCAGAGCAACTAATCTGTCCACATAAGAGCCCTTAGGTTGCCCTATCTAACACTAGGTTGGAGCAACTGCAAGATGCTCCAGCCCAGTTACTCTGAAGGAGGCTTAGGGCAGAGCAAGGCAAGATAGGGTGCCCTAAGAGAGGTGGACCTGCTCTGCCCTAACTGGGGCAGCCTAAGCAGCTCAGGAGAGGCAAGTTGAGGGCATGTTTAGCATTGCCTAGGGCAGAGCAGTTACTCTGTATCCAAAGCCTGTTTCCAAGGCAGAAATACCCTCTTCCAGCCCTCAGAGTTATACCACCTCAGGAGCAGGTATAGTAATGAGTAGACCCATAGGGGTCCATGATAAGGCCCGAGTAAGAATGGCAGTGTTGACCAAAAATCTGAGTTCTTGGCCAGACTAGCTGCAACCCCTTCCTCTCAACCTCAGGATATGGAACAAACTACGGCTGCCCACAAACCTCAGGATACAGCAGGCCACTCCAAGAAGCCCCTTGTATTCACTGTAGAATGTACTGGCATCTCATCAAGGACCCCTTATAAGGCAGGCACCCAGTGGCGTCACCAGACTGGTGCGGCTGGTGTGGGCTGCATTGGGGATGCACTCTGTATGGGGTGATGTGCCGGAGGAGTTTGACTGTCCTTTGGCAGGCCCCGGGCGTCAGCACCCCCATTCAGGCCTGCTCCAAGGCGGAGCAGCAGCCAGAAGCTGCCACTTGTCTGAGGAGCTGGCCTGAACGGCTATCTGAGGTGCACTGAGCAGAAACACACTGAGCATGCCGAACAGCTTCAGAGGAGACTTCCTTAGAGCAGAGGAAGTCCGCGCCTCTGCACAGCCATTCGGCCTCTCTCAGGAGGCGGAGCGGCAGCCGAATGGCTTCAGAAAGAGTACTGCACAGGCACCAACTCTGACGCCTGCACAGTCTCCCCCGAAGCCAAAAGGTTTCAGAAAAGTACTGCGCAGGTATCAGAGATGGTGCCTGCGCAGTACTCTTTCTGAAGCCAGTTGGCTTCAGAAACGACTGCGCAGGCGCCAACTTTGGTGACTGTGCAGTCCGGGGGGGGGGACACGCATCCCAGGGATGACGCACAGACTTCCGCACCAGGTGATGTGCAGACTCATGTCACCACTGTAGGCACCACAGCTGTTCCTTGTTCAGTGTGATCTGAGGGGTGTCTCCTCAGGAGCAAGTCTTCCCCTTGTGTCAATTACTTAGCATGCTCTGGAGCAGTTAGGGCAGCCCAGGCTTCCTGACTCTCTGGATTCAGCATAACTTTCTGCTCTGGATACAGAATAGTTAGGAGAGTGCAGTTAGGTCAGAGCAGGCTGAATTTGCTCTGGATTGCAGCCTATGGCTACAATCCAGAGTAACTATGGGACCTTTTACACTGATGTAGTTACAGTGCCACCTATGGGAAACGCATGGGGCAATCCAGAGTAAGTGCCTCTTACATTTTCCAGTAGTTATTCTGGATTGTAGGGTATGGGTACAATCCTAACCAATTTAGCTAGTTTAATTCACCTGGCATATCTTCCTGTGGTGTTGTTGTTGGAGAAGGGGTGGGGTCATGATATGCCTGTGCACTGGCTTAACCTTGCCAGCCTGGAGTGGAGCAGAAGTGCCTGAAGGCACTTTAGTGACACCCCAGGTCAGCACAGAATTTATGCTGGAGCTTAGGTTGGCCAAACTGGAAGCTGGGATTGGCTGCAGTTAGCATCTTACCATCTCACAAAACCGTTTCCAGTTAAGAAGTATATATTAAAAATAAGATTTACTAATGTTTTGTCTAATTTCTAGAGAAATGATACCCTTATCTCAAATGGTCACCCAGCACAGCAGCAGGGAAGAAAGCCACTGTGGTTCCAATTGAAGAAACCACAATGTGGAAACAGCCCAACTCACTTTCCCTTCTCCAACAAACCTTAAAAGATTCTCCTGGCCTACACTCATTTAAGTGTCACCCTCTTGTGACTCATAGACACACTGGTTTTGTTCTTGGTTGTGGTTTTTTGTGCAAATGTTTTGACAATGATGGTTGATTTTGATGTTTTGCTGTTTGTATGAATTACAGTTTTGAATGTAGAAATTTTCATGGCTCTGTACTTTGGGAAGAAAAGCAGGATAGAAAACTATATATATTTACTACTTTTCTTGCAGCTTTCACGGTGGTCCACAAGAGTTACTGAGCCCGGATTTTTAAAAATTGCTAAATATTTTTAGAATCTGAATTGTTCAACAGGCAGAGTATCACTCACTTTATCGACGGCTTTTCTCACAATCTCTTTATATTCTTCTTTAGTAATGTCTTTATTCTGGTAGAAAGGTTTAATAGCCAGTTTCACCTCTTGTGCTGCTTTTTCCTGAATTAGCAGTTTCTAAAATAAAAAAGAACATCACTTAGAAAAAGGCGCACAGGTGCCAACTTCTTTTAAAGTTTTGAAAATAAGCAGCAACACAAACACATAAATTATATGATCATTTAGGGATAAAAATTACTCCTGAAATCCAGCCTCTAATTCAGTGGCTCTCAAACTTTCAGGGAGCTTTACTCCCTATGTACCGTATTTTTCTGGGTATAGGTAGCACTTTCCCCCTCCAAAAAAAAGTGGGGTGAAATATCAATGCGACCTAAAAAGCAAAGCCTCACCTCCATACAGCCCCCCCATTCCATCCTGAGAAGCAAACCAGTTGAGGCCCCATCCTATGGAGCAAGTACTGCCTTTTGCCAGTGTTCGGGGGCTCCTCAGGGACTCTTCCAGGGACCCCCATTCCCCAAGGGGTCCCTGCAACCTGCAGCAGTCCCACCAAACAGCTGATCATTGCAGTGCAGGGCAGGAGGAACAGACACATTAGCAGGGGGCCGGGTGGGCTGAGAGCTTGGTTTGAGAGCCAACAGGGTCCTAGCGCAGGCCTTCTTCAATTCCACCTGGAACACGAGGCAGGTGCCAGAGGAATGCAGCAAGGAGAGTACAGGCTGGACTCCTTGCTGCAATGATTTCCCTCCCCCTGCCAAGAGGCAGAGTGGGACTGCGTGGTGGCTAGGTGCATGGCTCCAAGCCTTCAGCCCTGTCCAGACTTTCCTGAGAGTAAGCCCTCTGACTGTAATGGGGCTTACTTCTGAGGAGTAAGAGGCTTGGATCTCTCCCTCCAGGGCTGTTCACACTTTCCTGAGTGTAATGGGGCTTACATCTGAGGAGACTGGCAGGGGTTTGGATCTGTTCCTCCAAAACCTCCCTGGACCCCCCACCTCCAAAAGAAGCCCCACCACCCTTTCCTGCCTGACCCTGGACACCCTTACCCCACTTACCCACTTGCCTGGATCCCTCCCTACTCACCTGCCTCCCTCCCAGCACACTTACCTGACTCCCTCTCCACTCACCTCTTTCCCTCCTCACTCACTCACCTGCCTGCCTACCTGGTTTCCCCCACTCTTCAAAAGAAACCCCCTCCCCCAAACCTACCGACTTGTTTGGGCCATTTGCAATAAGATTTGTGTAAAATATTGGTGTCTGGTCATGTGCTAGGAGATTTGTGCAAAAGACATTGTCAATGCCCCCAAGCAGCCACATAAAAAAGGAGTGGGGGAAAAAGGAGCCCCCACTCTCTGGGTGTGTTTTGGCTGTGTGTGTTGTTCGTGAGTGTACTTGTATATGTGTGAAAGTATTTGTGTGAGTGCATGTGTGTGAGGCAGTTTGTGTATGAGTTCATGTGTGTACCAGTATGAAAATGTACTGGTATGTGAAGGTGTGTGTGTATTTCAGTCCATGTGTATGAAGGTGTATTGTGTGTATTGAGAATGCATGTGTGGAAAGGAGGTGTGTGTGTGTCTGGGGCCTTGGGGGACACATTACTGAGGACACATTTTTGACAGTTTACTGACTTTACATGGTTGAAATATTATTCTGCTATATTTTATTAAATATATTAGTACACCATTTGGTTCAGAATATTTTTTATCCTGTTTTCCTCCTTTAAAATTAGGAGGGGCAACCTATAAGGAGGGAAATACGGTAAGTCTTTGTGGGGAAGGGGCTTGGGCAGTGACACAATACCTGGGGAACCATGTCTCCTGTGGGGAAAAAGGGGGCTACTGGCAGGGTATGAGTGTTTAGGAGCCTCACAGAGGCCTTGAAGAGTCCCCAAAGCTTGGAAATAATGGAAGTGTGATCATGTTTAAACTGGAGGTCAGATTTCCGATTTAAAGGTAATCACCAGTTCCAAGCCTTGGGAATCTGCAAGTGCTCTGCGAGGCTCCCCATACCCTCCAGACCCTGGCAGCACCTCTCTTAGGCTTAAAAATAGCACCCACTGCCTAGCAGGGGCCCGATTCTGGGAATCACATTGCTGCTTTCCTCTGCCTCTTAAAGGAAGAGGGAGGATCTTTACTTAAACCAGTGTGGGGGGGGGTCACAATGCCCTTGTTTGAGTGGCACAGCTTACTTATTTCACTGACTGGGGCAGCGCAATCTAAATTTGAGCTGGAGTAGGCCAGGGCAGCATGCCTGATCTGTATCCAGTTCACAAGACAGGTCTAGAAACATTTCCATTTTTCACATTTATCAACAGTAGCTCATGTTCAAAGATGACGAAGAGCGAGTGATGCTCACTCATCTGCCCTCTCCAACATTCTTTTTCTCAGTTCTTAGCACTGCAGAATTAGGCATATTGTGCTGGACTCGGAACTTGCCTGGTCTTTCTTCGAGCTATCAGCGCTGGCTTCCACCGTTACACTTACTTTGCTTTCAGCCAATTTTACAGCAGCATTAGAGGTTTTGATGTTACTAGACGAGGTGGCATTACCAGAACTTGGTCCCTGAACAGCTTCTAGGCTTCCCAGAGCTGCTGACGGTGCAGCCACGTGGGGTGTGCTCAGGTTGTTGGCAACATGGGAAGTGCCAGGAGCAGCCTGTTGGAAAAATAAAAATCAATAGGCTACTAATTAATATGCAAGGCTGCCAAGAAGTATCAAATTCATTTTACCTTTGGATTTATTTGGGCAATAAAGGCTATATTTGCTCCTGTAATAAATATAAAGAAACCTGAACCACATCAAGAAACCAAGATATGTGCAGATACAGCTAATACTAATAAGTTAGGGTTTGGGGGTTGTTCCAGCTCTCCAAGATGATCAGAGGTGGATTGCTCCTTGATAGCAAGAGGAGACACTGGTCTGGATTGGCTTGTGTCCAAGTGGTGGAATAGGCATCTCCAAAAGCATCAGAAATTTCTCCCCACCTTTCCCCAGGACAGGAATTCTCAGGTATAAAAAATTTTTTTCCCCACTAAGTAATATGCCCATTTATTAAGTGTAATATTTTCCCAAAAACTGCAGACTGTTTATGGAGTATTAAATTATATATGGAAAAAAGAACTAATACAATATCTAGGCAAACACACAAGACATGAATGAATTTTTTTTGACTTTTTAACTACTGAAGAATATACCTGCAACTGCTTTCCATCCAACTGGGAAGCAACATAGTTAACCTGCTGCGATGGTGGAGGAGGTGGTGGTGGTGGAGGTGGTCCCTGAGATATGTTGGTTGGAGCTGCCACTTGGACGAGAGGCACTCCTGGATGTAGATGCATGGGTACCGGTGGAGGAAGACTAAATGGATTGTGTTGAATATTCATAATAGGAGCAGGAACACCAATGGGATACGGAAACATGTTCATTGGCTGAGGTTGTGTATTTACTGGTGTCATGACATTCATCTGTGGCTGCAGCATATTCACTGCCAGTTGAGAATTATCAGTTTGTTGGCTGGTTTGGTCTTTGAAGTTCGGATCTACCAGAAAGGAAAAATATTTTTTTCAAGTATTACAAAAATGCCCAACATCAGCTTATAATTCCAAGTTAAGTATTTTGCTTATCAGGATTAGTTTTCTAAGTGGATATGACAATATATAGTGCATTCTGAGTGTGCTAAGTGCTTCACATATATTAATTTGATGTAGACTTCAAGACAACCCTGTGAACATTCCCATATTGAAATTGTGGAGCTGAGTTCTGGACAGAAATGGCCTTTAAAACTGGGAAGTCCTGACTTGCAGTTCAGTCTCATAGCTATTAATTCATGGATTCCCAACCATGGTCTGCAGGGCACTACCAGGTGGTTCATGAGGTCTAGAGATGATGAAAAGCACTCCTCAAAGCAGTCTCAGGAAGGGGAAAAACCTCGGCAGCATTGGGTGCCAAGCAGAGGACTCCTTGCCTTTCCTATCCCTTTACTGCTCTGCCTCTGTCTTCATTTCTGGAGGAGTAAGGAGGATCTCCAGGCACAGCTGAGGCTATGTTGGAGGTAGAGAGGTACTTGGATGCTTTGGGAGATTGGTGCTTGCAGGAGGTGGCAGAGCCAGGGATGGAAAGCAGCAATTTTGGCTTTTTTTCTTACAAGAGGCAGCTGTGAAGAACACAGTCCCTAGTTGCTCTCTGTGAGCTGCAGTCCAAATCAGCCACTTGTCGGGATAGGAGAAAGAAAAACCAGCCCCTAAGGATGGGTCAGAACAGGGTCTGTTCCAGGAAATGCTTGCTGTATTGGGGAAGAAGAGAAGTTGCTTTGATGTAGGAGATGCACTGCCTATCCTGTCTGGGAGTTGCAAGATGCAGACTTGGATCCTTTGCATGACTTGGATCCTTCCTTGAAGCTGGCAGTCTCTACAAAGTTTTTAAGAAAACCTCCAGATTCTTAGAGGGGCGAATGGGGGTAGGTGGAAGAAGGACGAATGGGAGAACCTATTGCTCCACCCATTCCTTTGTCTCTGCCACCCAACCTGTGTCAGGTCTCCAGCCTCTCTATTGAGTGCACATCACTTTTTGAGTGTGAAGGGTCTCCTTGGGGTGCAAAAGGGTAGAAAAGGATTCTGGGGTGTGAGAAAGGAGCTCCCAGGTGGTGACGAAAGACTAAACTCGCAGACCAGCCCAGTGAAGCAGAAGGGAGCTGAGAAGGCAAAGAGTTGCGACCCACCCTCACCCCCAAAACATGCTAAAACATGGCTGCTGCTTGTTTCCTGGAAAGCCTCTTAAAGGGCTGGTGGTGTCCCCTGCAGGTTGTACTGCTACTTTTGACCAACTCTAGGGTGTGATGCTCATCCCCATTTCTAAGGCAAAGAGCCAGCGCTGTCAAAAGACATCTCAGTGATCATGTGGCCAGCATGACAATACACCGAGGCGTATGGAACACTGTTACCTTCCCACTGAGGTGGTAACTATCTACTTGCATTTCCAAGCTTTCTTACTGCTAAGTTGGCAGGAGTAAAGGGCTGGTAGCACAGCAATCATACAGAAAGCAAGCAAAGCAATCTCCTGCTTGCAGTATCAGAGGACTGAAATTGGGCTGCACTTCACTCCATACCCCTCCTGGCACCCAATGCGACTGTTTTGTCGCATTAGAATCAATGGTTAATTAGATTCAAGTGAATGTGATATTTTGATTATAAGTATAGGGTGCGCATTAGATTCAGTGGCACATTGGATTCTAGTAAATGTGGTATATTTGGCTGACATGAAAGTTAAGATGTATTAATGGGTATACTTGGGGTGTTGAGTAAAAAATGTGGCACTTGTTTTGTCCAACTAGCTCTGGGGCTCTGACTTAGTCTACAATCCTATTCTCCAGTTAGGCCAGCATAAGCCAGCATAAGTCCGACAGCTAGCAGTGTCACAAAAAATGTGGTAAGGCACCTCCTGTGCTACTCCTAGGAGGATTAGGTCTGTGCATAGATATGGCCTCTACACACCATCACAGAAACAGGGTTATGCCATCCTAAATTGGTTAGGATTGCCCCGTAGTGATCCTGAATGGGGTTCAAGCATCTTCTTAATGAGGAGGCCTTGGCCCAAAAACTAGAGCCATTCGGTCAAAACAGGTGCCATTTTTTATTCAGCATCCCCAAAATATCCTATCCTATATGCATTTTAACATCCCTGGAACCTTGAAGAGTGGGATTCGTTTCTTTTTTGTAGGCCTCTGTAATTTAGGTCTACATGGAAGGACCCAATACCTTGCTCAGGTGCTGCTTCTTCTTGTCTTGTCCATGCAGGCTGAGGACTTGAAGAACTTCTGCCTCTTTTGGAATAGTAATTCTGTACATCTGCTGGTAAAGTCTTTCTTACAGCCCAGCTCGATGCCGATGTCCACCCAGACCTATCAGCAGGTGAATCAAAGGAGTAGTCTTGTTCTGTCTTGCGTTTATATGGCTGGTGGTCGGAAAATCTGGAACTCTCGTTCCTTGAATTATCTGCATTCCCTGAAGGTGGCTTCCTACTTTGCCAACGATTTTCACTCTGGTCTCCATATGCAAAGCCACCTCTGCCACGGCCTCCTCTGCCACGGCCTCCTCTGCCACGATTTGAATTCCAACCTGATCCAAAGTTTCTGTTCCAAGGAGGTCCTGAATTATTGTGCCTATTTTCTTCCCAATGTTGACTTTTCATTTTTTCTCTTGGTATGTTCCTTGTTTCTGGAACAGCATTTATTTTTTCCATTACCCAGTCTGGGTAATCTTTTCTGTAATGATCAGAAAAACACTGCTTGTTACCATCTTTGTTTCCACTGTCTCTCTCTCTGTTTTCATACTCTCGTTTCTCCGGGTCATTCCTTTTATATCTGTCATTACCTTTGGGACTTCTCCAGCTGTCATCTGTCCATCGTTCTTTCCATCTAGGAGGTGAATAGCCATCCCTCTCATTTCTGGGGAAAGAAGGGCCTTTACTTCTTGGCCTGGATCTGGACCTAGACCTTGACCGTGATTGTGACCATCTCCTCCTACTCCTCTCTCTGTCATGGTCTCTTCTTGGACCATCTTTCTCACTATCTCTATCCCTGCTTTGAGATCTACCTTTGTGCCTGGGAGAAGATTCCTTAACACGAGTCCGAGAAGACTTCCTTCCTTCTCTTGGAGAATCTCTTCTTGGAGAAAAGGATGGAGATCTCTGCACCTCTCTCAGACGATCCCTCTTTGGAGAACAGGATGGAGATCTCTGCCCTTCTCTCAGATGATCCCTCTTTGGAGAACAGGGTGGAGATTTCCCTTCACTTCGTGGATCTCTTTTTGGAGAATGAGACAGAGATCGCTGCACTTCTTTTGAAGGATCTTTTTTAGGAGAACGAGATGTCCTGCCTTCAGGCACAATCTCCCTTTGGGGAGATGGAGATTGAGATCTCCTCCCTTCTCTTTTGGATGGAGACCAAGTGGTTGATGGAGAATGAAATCGTGATCTTCTAGTTCGAGGCTTTTTATCTTTTTTGAGTTCTGCAGAGCAATCCATTTCTTCTTTCTTGTCAGAAGAACTTAAAGGTTCAGTAGGTTCAGTATCCTGAACAGAAGGTTCAGTATCCTGGAGTCCAGATTCTGCCACCTGTTCTATATTACCACTGGCCAGTGGCTGGTCTGTCCGAGATTCATTCTGGTCACTGCTAAAGGAGTCACATTCCATAGCTATTATCTCATTATTATCTTCACTAAAGCACTTAACCTCTTCTGTATCCAGTTCCTTGGACGATGTACTAGACCTAGAGTCATTTCCTGTCTGTTCTACAGGTTCGTTAAAATTGTTATCCATTACCACATCAAGGCCATTTTCATTATCTGTATGTTTATTTGTTTCTTTTTCTTCAGGTTGAGCCTCTTCCATTTCCAGTGACATGGAAATTTCCTCCAATTTGTGCCTAGGACTATCTAAAGACTCATTTGTTACTGTCACCAATTCTGTATGCTGAGGCAGTTCATTCTCAGAGGAATGGCCAGCCAATAGTCCCTCTGACATCTCATTTCTAGGCATCTCCAAGGTTTTGCTTACTGCAGTCACAGCTTCTGGTTCTTGTAACAACTCATATCCAGGATCAGGCAATGATTCTTCTGCTACTGACACCAATTCTGGTTCTCCCAAAAATTCGTTTTGGGGGCTAGAATATGGTTTGTCTTCCACAGATTCCATCCCAACCAACAGTTCATTTCCAGGACCTATCAATGCCTCATCTGCTACATCCACTTCTTCTAATTTTTCCAAATCTCCAATTCCAGGACTATCCAATGGCCTCTCTGCTATTGCCAGTTTCTCTGGTAATTTAGCCCTAGGGCTATCCAATTCCTGAAGCTGATGTGTATGTGTTACTGTATCATCACACATTCCTTTTCTAAATGCATTTTCTGGGTGGTCTACTTGTTCGACAGCATTTGTACAAAAGCTCTGATTTTCAAACCGAGTATCATCTTCTATTTCACATCTCTCAGTGTCTTCCTCTGGGATGAGCAAAGGAGGTTCTTGAAGACAGGATCCAGTGGCTAGAAAGTTTAAAGTATCTTGCTGTTCATCAGAGTCTTTTGTAAGCTCTTCACTTTCTATAAGATCCTCAGAGGTTTCCAAGCCATTAGCGGATTGTGTTTCTACATCATTTTTGTGACTAAAACCAGAGCTGCTGTTTTCAATATCTGGCATATTGTCTTCATCTACCAGCAGAGTTTTGTCTGGCTCAGATTCACTTTCTTCTACTACGTCCCTAGAACTTCTGAGTCTCTTTTTAACAAATGGTTCCTGCTGTTTAACTCCTCGTTTACCCTTCCGCTTTGGAGGCAATTTCTCAGATTCTGCACAAGAAGTATTTACAAATGAATTTCCATCACCACTAGCCTCACATCCAGAACTACTAGACTTTGGTGAATTCTGAGATTGATTCAAAGATTCTGTTTTGACATTTCGAGCAGATCTTCTTCTAGGAGTAGTATCTGAAATCTTCCTTCTTGATCCTCTTGTGCCAGCTGTCCCAGATGTTTGCTTTTTCTCCTCTCCTTCCTGGACATAACTGACAACATCTCCCTTTTTAAAAGACCCTAACATTAAAAAAAGAAAATGTATTAAAAGCACAGAAAACAAACTTGACTTTTTCACTTGAAAAGCGCCTACATGCATTCTATGTAAGATTCTGTCTCCTGTCTGCACATTCTCCATGTCTACATTTGCCACCACATCAATTTTCTCCAACTTTAAAACAAAAAACTACTGCCATTAACAAATGAAATGAAATCCAAATATGACCAAGTACCTCTTTATATCTTAACTTCCCTATTCCTCCCAGTCTCAATTTAGACTGCAAAGTATGGCAAAGTACCCTCTTCTGCTTATGTTGCTCTGCTGTGAAAAGGCAGAATTCTTTATGGAATAGCTCTGGATAAATTTTAAGACGGATGTTTAAAAATATTGAAAATTGATGGGCTGTGGGTGGCGCAAGTGGTTAAGACACTGTGCCTGTTAACCAGAAGGCCAGGGTTTGAGACCCGGGTCCCCACAAGACAGGGTGAGCTCCTGTCCTTAGTCCAGCTTTGCAACGCAGCTGGAAACAATCGTATCGACTCTGCCTTTCCATTGGACTAATTCAGTGGCGTGGAGAGGGGGGATTTGCTGCTTGGGTAACAGCCTATCCTCCATATCAATCTACCCAGGCCTTCGTGCTTTGCATGTAGTGTCAAGCACGATAACATTGTCTTTCAAGACTGATGGATGCCAATTTAAAAATCTAGTCTGCATAACCCATAGTCCACAACTTGTTCTCATGGCTGGAGCTCAGTATTCTTTAAAATAACTGGTCAGTACCTAAGTGTTTCACTGTAATGTAACCAATAACATTTACAAGCAAGGGCAAAATCCAGAGTAACTATGGGGAGTCCTTGCTCCAGTGTAAGAACAACTTACTCTGGGTTGCAATATGAATTTCCCATAGGTTTTCACTGGGTGGTGCAGTAACAATGTGTGCATGTAAAGTCTGTTACATGCTCCCATAGTTACTCTGGATTTGGGGATAAATTTTTCTCATTGAAGCATCTGTTAGAGGTTTAAAAGACTATGTGCAAAGACTACCGTTTCTGGCACATAGAAGAGGGAGAGCATATGCCTTGCTATTCCCTTTATCAACCTAAAGGAGTATTCCCTCAAGACATACTTTCTATTTTTCGGAAGATTCTCTCACAGACTCTCTATGAACAAGATGCAAAGTTTGCAAAGAAACATACTTAGAATAAATGCGCCAACTAAATGATTTTCCTTCATCCTTGTGTGCACACAATCCAAAAGATCTAACAGTACACTGAAATTTTAATAAAACAGCTATAATAATTCCAGTCACTACATCATTTGAGTAAATCCATAAGATAGAGGCCCATAGTATTTATTTCATTTTGACACATGACACCTTGATATTCTTATGCTCTTATAAGCAGAGTAACTGGAAGACCTATTGAAAAGAAGATGGTTCAGCTTCATTTGGCATTGTGTGACTCAGTTTGTGCAGCTAAGATGGCTCTATAAAGATGCTCAAAATGATTAGCTTCAGGTGTTTTCAACCCTAGATAATTCTGCATATATATTCATATTCTGCATACATATTCATATACATATAATATGTATACCTGGCACACTTGAAAAAGTCAGGAAATGTTGGACGACAATAAAACAGAACCTTACAAATGTGGGTCTTCCTCAAAGGCCAAATATTTTACCTTGTTCCACCTCACCCATTCTGATAAAAATGTCAAATCTAATTGCCGTCTAGAAACATTTCACATTATGGAAACATAATGTGGTAAATACTTTAATTCTTCCATATTTTTCCAAAGGAATACAGTATTATGTATAAAATATTACATATAAATTACACTATAACTCTAGTTTTTTTTAGTAAAATATACTTTTAATGTTTACAGGTAAACATTGCTATATATAATCTATAAATAAAACTTACAAAAAACAATTACCAAAGTTTTCCAAAGGTGCAGTATTCATCGGAAAGACAGTTCCCAAAGCAGTAGAAACTAAAGCACAGGTTTCTGTTTGTGTTTCATGGCACATGGAAGGGATTCTATACAGCCAAAATAAAAACAAGAGTTAAATTGAAGAGTTCTAGGGGGGAAAAGGCATCCGCTTATGAAAACTCTTATGAAAACATCCTCAAGAAAACACTAATTTTGGAATAATGAGAAGCACAAACTAGTCTCTCTCAGATTTAAAATTCATCATAACAAAAATGCCACATTGGTTTAGAGGATTTACAGCAAAAATTCTAAGTGGAGCCTAGAGCAGGAAAGCAGACTTTTTGATTCTAAGGTTCTAAATACAGTATTCCTAAGTCAAGACTGAACAAAACCTAAAGCCATGCATCAAAGATTTTATTCATTTAATGAACGACATTTTTTCCATACAATAGTGCATTTTGTACAAGGAATTTATTTTGTATATTGATCATATGTAAAGCAAAGTCAACTTAGAAAAAACTACATTTTTAAGACTGGAGGAAAAGCTATTTACAATATTTGATAAATGTGTTTATACACCGTAAAAAGGCAATATAATTTTGCTGTTTTCATTTGTTTATTGTCCATAATTGATTTTACCTTGCCATTCTCGCTAGCACAGAACATGACAGTTCAAGCTCTCGTCTCTTGTGTCCGATAATCGTGTCAATTTTGTCAATCTCTATACTGAAATATAATTATTAAAACTTAATAACTCTAAGTAAACAATTTTTCTTTCAGAAAAAAACATTAATAAACAACGTGCAACAAAATATATGGCAGGAAAACAAAGGCTGCAATCCTAACCTCCACTTATCCAGCCTAAGCCCCAGCATAAGTCCATAAGCATGTTGCTGCTGACTCTCTTTTATTTATTTATTTATTTATTTATTTATTTATTTATTTATTTAAAGATTGTGAGCCCTCCAGGTCAGGAAACTCATTTATTTTACTTTGTAAAACATTTTCTGGACTATTTATGAAAAGCAGTATATTGATATTCTTATTAAGTATACAATAAACAACAACATTTCATTCTCAATAACACAACTGCAGGCCAGTCCAGTATAACAGTCTCTATTTAGAACTTGGGGAGTTCAGATACTATAGCTTGCTCAAGACCACACAGTTGGCAGAACTGAAATTTCAACTAAGGAATTTTTGATTCACAGACCACACTTAAGTATTACTGCTTCATCAGAATGTTGCCCTTGTACTATATATATTAAAATTCTGGATACACTACAATATATGGGCAGATCTTGACATACACATCTTTACCCTACAATCCAGAGTAACTATGGGAGCATGTGGCAGACCTTACGTGCACCCATAGTTACTGTACCACCTAGTGAAAACCTATGGGAAATTCATATTGCAATCCAGAGTAAATTGTTCTTACACCGGAGCAAGGACTCCCCGTAGTTACTCTGGATTATGCCCTTAGTGTGCTAATCAAAAATTAAATTATCTTGAAATTCAGAAACTCTTCAGAAAGAAGAATAACTTGTTTTCATTCCATGAAAGCATCTTAGAAGAAGTAGTGTAATAACCTAAAATCTGCTCTGAATTTATATAAGTATCTCTACATTTCTATACAATATTATTTGGCTATTAAAATCCAGATGCAAGTTTTTACACCACTGCATGGAAAAGCAACAGCTTTGTTTTTACATTTGGAATGACAATAATTCTTGCTGTCACAGTGGCTGGCACAAGACAACTAAATTCTGTATATCTCCACAGAAAGTCAAAGAAGCCATACTAACATTGAACAGAATACAAAAGTGCAAACATATATACTGACCACTGATCATGGTGAGTTGGAGATTCTCCAACAAAACTGCTACTTGAAGAAAATCTGTCATACAAATTACTTCTGAAAAATCTATTTAAGCAGGTTTGCCTTCTGGGCTACAAAAAAAAGATCAGTTTAGCAATACTATATGGTTCACATCTATATCTAATATAAAGAAAAAAAACTTTCTATATAAAGAAAAAAAACTTTCCAAATACACACATTAAATGTAAGGGAAATTGCAACATTTGGGATATACCGTGACAGCCACCTAGACACAACATTATACTAAAACAAAGATCTCAATATTAGGAATTAATTGTTTGCAGTTCTTTTAACAGTACAGTATTCATAATTTTAAATATATTTTAATCTTAGTATTCACACTTTTAAAATCCAAAATGTTTGTATCGCTAGCATATCCCAAGAATGATTTGTTCTTTAATGTAATCTTACATATGCTTAACTTGGAGTAGGTCCCCCTGGCCATTTTGCATTTGCAAGCTGAAAAGGACTAGGTCCCACTTTTCAGTTCCTCTCACTTTTGGATGGTGCTCTGTTTCCAAACCCATCCATTAAGTAGGAGATGTCTGTAGTGATTTTATTTTGGTTTAAGTTGTTCAGTGTGACTGAGAAAATAATCAAATAGTACTTTCACTTCTATGATAAAACAGGACACAGGTGGCCAAGCCACAGTTCCTGAATCACATGTGGCTCTTTGGCATTTAATGTATGGCTCTTGGAAATATGCTGGCTGAGCTCCTTTTTGCATCACAATGAATCTTAATGGTAAATAAGAAAAATTTCAAGCTTGATAACTGTGTAGCCGGCTGAGTCCACTGAAAGTCCACCGGATTAAAACAAAAATAGTGCTTCTTAAATTTTGCAGCTCTCCAACATCTGAAGTTTATCATATGTGGTTCTTAAACTGAGAAAGTTAGGCTACCCCGCTATATGATCATTCAGGCAGAGTGACGATATGTCACCCCCCCCCCCAAAAGGACATGTCCAGGATTTTAGCTTTGTGTCCTGGAAAAAAAACTTCAGTGAACTTCCTTTTCCTTGTGAGTGGGCAGCATCTAGCCTTTTTCTGTAATTAATTATATGTGTTAGTTTTAATTTAATAATAAGTCATAGTATTTAAATTAAGCATATTAAAGGAATATATGTAAGTTTTTATTTTTTCATGTCCTACATTTTGAGGGACCTTGTCCTCTTGTACATGGTCACCCTGCTGCTAAAACAATGAAGTAGGGCCAGGCCTATATTAACACCATAGGCTACAACATCCTCTGACATCCTCTATCCATCCTTATCCAAGTCACTGAATATCTTCTTTTAGCTATCTAGCCTTTGCTTCCATTTCACTTGTATCAGTACTACATTTTAAGCAGAAATATTTCAAGATCCTCCCACAAGCAATTTCAAAACTTTATAAAAACCGTTATAAATTCTGCCAACGAATCATATATAATATGCAGTCAATTTTAAAAATTGCAGGACAGTAAAGCAACATACAAGAATATGTATGAAAGATAGATAATCACAATATTCTAAAGTAAGATTTGTAGATAATTATTAGAGGCAGCCAAACAAACCTTTTTTGTCACAGAAACACAACTTTTATCTTTATTTGAAGAACCTGTATCATTAAAAACATAAACCCTCATTAAAGTCTGATATGTAAAAAGTGTACAAACATTGAAAATTTTGAAAGAGAAACAATGGAAATAGCCTTGATACGTCACTAGCATACACAAGTTGGCCAGGAGAGCACACAAGTTTTTGTTAACTCTTAATCAATATAAATTAACAACACTGGCCACAATCAGCCTCCTGAGCTGCTAAAAATCAATTTAAATATATTTATGGTAACTAGAATATTAGCCACAAAAAGAATATTTGTGGGCCCCAAGCACCACTGGGCACCGCAGGGAACTGGTGAGCACCAGCAGCTACCAGGGGAATCAGTGGGGATCCAGCATCCCTACCAGGTACCATCAAGCCCAACTGTGCAGTGTGCAGCAGGCACCAGGCATCCATATCAGGCACTAGCGGGCAATTGGTTCTAACATACAGTGGACACCACCTGGCACCAAGCATCCCTGCCAAGCATGATGTACCACATTGGTTCTTAGTGGATACTTGCATCATAGAAGGAACGCCCTCCACAAATTTCATGCTTCCAGGTCTGGCAGTTTTGACTGGGTGTTGATGAGTCAGTCAGTGACTCTTATACATATACATATATATATATATACATATACATATATATATATACATATATATATATACATATATATGTATATAAGATTTGATTGAAAAACAACAAATATATCTCAAATGCAAAATTAACACAAATTTTAAAATAGAAGCCAAGAAACACAAACTTACTGTGTTTTTGGTTCCAACTTTCATGGAAATTTGCTGTTAAAGGTCTTCTGCAACAATAAATACCAGTTACTTACAATGAAATAATTTCTATCTATGTTAACTGCACATCCAGACCCCCTTTCGGTGATAACTTAAAACACCTGAACACTTCCAGCATTTATGATATTCTAATTATTTGCATAAACAGTATCTTTTAAGTTAAAAATAACTGCTTTTCCATCTCATAAAGAAACAAGGTATTTATCAGAACAAGGCAACAGTATCCAGAGTTATTTAAAGGCTCTTTGACAATCAGATAGATAAATGATATCACACTGATAAACATATCAAGTTGCAAGACCATATCTATTTGAATTTCATGCAATGAAAAACACGTGACATAAATAACATAATATTAAAAAGGATAGTGCAGGACCAGACTGATGTCAAAGAATATTTTGCATTTCAGCCCTATATACAGTAGCAGAAAAAGCTTTAAAATTTACAGGTTGTTTTAATATATTGTAATACACACATCACGGATTGCTAACCTTATGCAGTTTTTCATATTCATAGGGCAATATTTGCCCTCATTACAGCTAAGTAGGTCATCTGCTTTGCTTAGAGTTTGCTTTATCTGAACCTGCAAAGAATGTTAATATTGTAATTAGTGTAGCATTTTTCAGAGTATTTGCTCTAATATTTACGGTCCAGAAATCAAATGATATTTTTGACGTTACTAACTTATTTGTTTAGACCACACCAACAAAAATCCACTAGTACTGTTGCATATTAGGGAACTTTGTATCAAGACAGCAAACAGTTTTCAATGTTCTGATTTTTTGTTCTACTAAACCTTTGTTGCAGATAGGCTATAAAATGTCTTAGGTTTCACTATGTACCAAATGAAAATCCCTATGTATAAGGCAGAATAGTTAGAAGAGACAATGAAAGAATTCACAGCCCATCTCTCAACCCTCATCACTGTTTAAGTATAAGTCATGAAAGATAGTTTCTTGCCAAATTCCACCAAAGCCCACTGAATTTTTTATAGTTACGGTACTTCATGAATTTCTTTGCAGTTAACTCTGAGCATGATCCATGATAGGCAGCTCCTCTGGTTACCCACTTGGGAGAAAATCAGGATATAAAACCAGGGTGACCAGACCTCTGGATTTTCCCAGAGGCCTCCTGCAAAACCCCCTCTCTCCAGGGTGGGGGAGAACCCCAGAGCCCCTCTGGGATTCCCCCTATCCCTCTCATGCATACTGGCCTCAAACGTGCATATTTGAAAAAAAAATGTTGAAGTCACTTGTGTTGCTTTAAACTGCTTTGAAAGCTTCTTACATGTTTGGGTCTGAATCATGCATGTTAAAGGGTTTTCAATTTTAAAAGTGTTGAAGTTAAGTACAGAAAATCAATACGAGTAGTTTTGCTTTATTTTAACATGTCCTACATTTGTCCTACATTTTTGGGGTGTCCTACAATTTTTTAAGCGGGTAGGAATTTTGGCCTGGGGGTAGGAATTCTGGACTTGGGGTTCAGGAATTTTGGGTTTGGCATCTGGTCACCCTGTATAAAACAGAATAAATATATTTTCTTAAAATTATTTTATTTCATTGAATATAATTTTATATTTGTCAGAATACAAAACATATTCACAATGAAAGAAAAACAGCTTGATTTTAAATGCTTTAATTAGAAGATAAATATTGAGACTATATTTTTATCTGCTAATATTTTAAAAAAACTCAATAAAGAACAAATTGTTTCTATTTATCACCAGTCTGCTTTAATAACTGAATATATATTCAAATGCATTGTGTGTACAGATAATTTGTAAGCACAGTTAACAAAGCTACCAACATACCTTAATACAGTCTTCTAATGCACAGAGTTTATATACAGCTTGGAACTGTTTGCGGTCAACAGGACATGAAGCCCTAGTCTGAAAGAAAATTAAGCCTTCACAATTTTGTTACAGAGTTTAAAAGTAACAGAACATGCATGCTGTTTATTTAATCTAAATATTACCCCCCCCCATTAAGCTCTTAGCTTTGCCATTACTTCCATGTTTATTTTAAAAATTTATGTACCACCTTCCCAGCTTAAGAACATCACAAGGTTCCCAAACACAATTTCAATTACATGGCATGAATTAAATTTATGAATGATGTTAGATAAGGATGAATTTACTCAGAATTAAGTCAGTACTTCCTGGTGTTAATCTTATGTAGTGACTAGCTACTTGCAAAAAGTTTAAAGTATTTATATTTGAACACACATCAGAAGACCGACTTTAGGTACATCTAATGGGACTGACTGGCCATGCTAAGGGGGGGGCTTCTCATTGGAACATCAGGGCACTATACCCCATAATATACAGCTGAATATCTTCCAGTTTCAAAAATAGTCTGTCATGTGGTATGGCATATATGCTAGCAGGTATCAGTACTTACTTCAGCCCATTTAAGAATGCAGGTCATGCAGAAAACATGACTGCAGCTCTCAGGAAAGCCAACATCCTGCTCTGCCAGACAGTTTAAACAGATAGGGCACCTGTCATCTTCATCAGTAAAAATATGAGAACAGGAACTATTTTCTTCATTCTTTTCACCTGTCAAAAAATATACAGTAGTTGAGTCAAAGGGAAAAATCCAGAGTAACTACAGGGAGTCCTTGCTCCAGTATAAGAACAACTTACTCTGGATTCCAACATGAATTTCCCATAGGTTTTTCACTAGGTGGTACAGTAACTATGGGTGCACATAAAGTCTCTTATGTGCTCCCATAGTTACTCTGGATTTGGGGAAAAGTATTGTGCTTATGTACAACTGTTCAAACAACTGAGCAGTTAAACCAGACATGATTCTAAGTCTTGTATTGGCATCCTTCAGTCTCGAAAGACTATGGTATCGTGCTCTGATTGGAGGTCCTGAAACAACATCTAGTGTGACTAAAGAGGCCAATTTGAGAGTGGGAATCCCTTCCACACTGAGGACAAATAAATTCCGTCCCCTGCCCAGGCCCCAGGTTTTGCTGCTTTCGGGTCTGTCTCTTTGCTTCAGCCTGCCAAACAAGTGTCTCTTCCAGTTGGGAGAAGGCCATATCTATCTAAGTCTATCATCTCAATATCTTCAGCTTGGTCTCCAACACAATTATACCAAGTGGCACAGATGTCAGAAGATAACAAAAGAACTAAAAGGACTTAATGGGACTGTGAAATATTGTCCTAGGGGTCTCCAAACTCCAGGGCTCCAAGACCTTTGCAAGCTATCTCAGCATCAGCATTGCAACAATGCTTCTATAACAATTTTTTCAGACTAGTTGAAATTAAAATTCAGATAATCAGAAGTAAAATTATAAAATGGACTATATATTTTCCAATTTGTATACTTATATGTATACATTGCCTTTCTCTCTCAAAATAGGAGCACTCAAGGCGGATTACAAGATAGAAATAAAATATTTAGTGAAAGATTAAAACAATACTGAAACATAGAATAATTAAAACAATTTATTAAAAAACAACATTTATTGAACAAATTTACCAAATCATCACTTTCATCATTTTCTAAGCGTTTTTCTCACTTCTGGCCAAATTTATTTATTTTGCTATGCAAACCACTATGTGAACCACTTTTGTTGAAAAGCACCATAACAGGCCTCCAGTCTTGAAAGACTATGGTATCGTGCTCGGCGCTGCATACACTGCACGCGAAGCACGAAAGCCTAGGTTGGATTGTTATGGAGGATAGGCTGTTACCCAAGCAGCAAATCCCCCCTCTCCAAGCCACTGAATTAGTCCAATGGAAAGGAAGAGCCAATACGACTGGATCCAGCTGGCGTCGCAGAGCTGGGCTAAGGACAGAAGCTCACCCTGTCTTGTGGGACCGACCCGGGTCTCGAACCCTGGCCTGCTGATTAACAGGCACAGTGTCTTAGCCACTTGCGCCACCCACCATGTACTCTGAATAATTACCATTATTCAGTGATTTTGTATACATCAATAGTTCAATTACTGTAGTCCTAAGGAGACACACTACCTTGTCTAGATTGTTCCAGGGCCTCTCATGGATATCAAATTCCATAGATAGTGGAATCCATGGGGGGGGGGGAAGGAAGGTCTCCGGGAGGTCTCTGAAACCACCCAGTTCCGTCTAAAACCTTTGAAATAGTTTCACTGAAAATTCTGATATTTGGATAACAATTAAATTAATTTCAGTCATTTAATTTGAAATCAGAATTTCTCCCATTGAAATCAATTCAAGTGTTATCCAGATGTTCAAAAACCAATTAGGTATTCACAAAAAAGGAAAGTTGTTCTAAAGAACAAAGAACATAAGCTTAGGAACTATAGGTATAATCTCAAATCAGCTGAAACGAGAGATGTCATGAAGTACAACTCAAATTTTCTCTTGTGCTGTAGAAAGCATGTGACAGTTCCACAAGACGTAACTACAGAAACATTTTGGAGAGAAAAAAGCAAAGTGAAGTATCATGCTGTTGAGCTCTAAACAATTTGTCAAAATAGACATGTGAGCTACCTTCTGTCTCTTCATAATTTTCATCTTCAGCATTTGTACACTGTTTTTTATTCTTCATTTCTGCTGAAGAAACAACCTGCAAAATACATTTACATCAGTAATTAATAGGTAGCCTTTGTAAGGTAGCCCAACATCTTATATTATTTTCAGATAACCTTGTGTAGTTCAAACATTAATAGGCATAGAGATCATATAAGGTCAACTCAGGTTTCTAAGAGTCATCAGCTAACTGATGATATAGAACCCCTACCTGAGCATTCCCCAAACAGTTCCTCTTCTACTAGGGCCATAAGAGAGCCGTGGGCACAGACATAGTATCATGAGCCAGCCATGGACCCTTGACATTACCCACTGAATAACACTGTAATCTAAGGCAAGCCCAAAGCCAGCCATGATGACTGAATATTCATTAAAATATTTTTTTCTACATTCTAACAAAGTACAATTCCACAACTCATGAAACCAAGACTTAACACCATTTCAGATTTTCCTAAACTTATGGATGTACAATAGAAGAGCAGTAGCAAATTTAACACAGTCTGGCAAAGGAAATCTTAATCACTAATGGGGAGAAGGCCTGGAGAAGTCTTTTTGTCAATTGACCAAAACAATGAGGGTGGCTGAAACAGCAGTTCCTGCACTTTTTTGCTATTTCAATTCATTCTTCAAAGTTTACATTGATTTAAAATGTATTTAAAAATCACATTTGGGAAAATGTAGCCTTAGAGCCAAGGACAGCTGCAGGAGAGATTTTGTACATATAGTAACATCCAGATTTACTCTGTGATTTCAGGAACACCATGTGCTATTAGACAGGTGCCATGTGCTATTAGACAGCCCATTTGACAAGTAAATGGGTTGTTTTTACACATAGACACACTCACCTCACACTACAGCATGTTAACATTTTTAGCATGAACTATTTACTTCTCAAGCCTCCATGTGTGCCCCAGCAAGACCCCTCTAGCCAGCCAGCAGACTCAAACCCTTTGTTATCATCAGCTTTGAAAGAGAAAACCCTGAAAAATCAAGGTTCCCATTCTCAAGCTATTATTCACCTATAATTTCTACTAGCTTTAACAACTCAATTACACACTTTCCCTTTCCTTACAAACCCTATTTTCCAAGACAATAACATAGCAAGGTTGTCTGAAAAGCTCAGTTTGTTTATACCTTAGTAAGTAATCTGATACTTCCCCAACAGTTGTTCTTATCAATTGCTTTGCTGGAAATCTAATGCTATTACATTTCTGCAAAAAAAGTCTAGATACTTTCATTAACTTTTTTTCTGTTGCAGTAATAGTTCAATTACTGTATTAAACAGTTTTTTTAAACAATCCAAGAATATAGTTAACACTTAATGTAACATCATTGCCATTTATAAGGAAAAAACAAACCTGTACCTAATGTGAATCAAACAGTTTTATTTTAATTTTAAGGATAACCTCTTTGTCACAGATATCAAGTGGCTTCTACAGAATAATCCATAACAAGATATTTTGATGGCAGAATATTTCAAATTCTCTGCAGTATACTATGGAACAGAGCTTCCCAACTTTTTTTTAAACACCACATCCCACTTACTCTATGGGAAGCCATCTAGCTTTATGAAACTATAGTTTCATTTTATCAGCTGCTAAGCTTTTTTAGTATTGGGTGGGGTTGGGAAGAGGCCACTATCTGCAGTATTTGTTGAGCTCAAATATTCTTTATTCAATATTTGTTGAGGACCATTCTGGAGGACTAGTGTTCCCCATCATTTTTTTGCTAGTAAATCTACACCTGTAACTGCTTCATTTTCAATAGAGCTTAATACATTTTCTTTCTCAACGTGGAAAGGGAGGATGGACTTATTTCTCAAATATTGGGGGGGGAGTGTGTTAAGCGGATTGGAAGCATTTTGATGGCACTCTTGGCCTGTTCTCCAAAGTGGACTGAGACACGGTGCTCAATCCTAACCAGTTTAGGCCAATGCAACTCACTCATCTCTCCATTCCAGTTGTGGTGTGAGGAGGCTGGCATATGCCTGTGCACTGACCTAACCCCCGGGAATGGTGCAGACACTTTTGTGACACTCCCAAACCAGCAGAGGACTTGTGCCTTACTGGGAGTTAGGATTGCAGCAACAGTCTCCTACACATGCATAAATGTGAATATGCAATGCAGGGTGCAATCCTAACCAATTTAGGTCAGCGTAACTCACCCGCTTACTGTTCCTGAGGTGGTGTGCGAAGGCCAGTGCATGTCTGTTCCCTGGCCTATCCCCCCCTCCCAGGAGTGGCACAGTTTTGGCACTTTTGTGACACTCTCACCCAGCACAAGACCTTGTTCTGGGATTTATGCTGGCCTACCTGGGGTTTAGGACTGCAGCCTCAGTTTCACTTTCCATACAACAGAATACATTTTCCTTGTCAGCTATTCAAACTTTCCAGTTTCAGTTTCATTATCACCAAGCGAGTTTGGAAAACAGTGGTTTGGAAGATTACAAATGAACTCAATGTCTGGTTTATCAGAAAGTGCCTGCCTTGCTCAAACTGTTATTTCCATTTATTCCTATAATCTACAGTTTGAACTACCCCTAAATAAAGAAAACAATTATCAGGTTTAGTGTTTCTGGCATGTGTTAATTTGAAACTTAACAAGTTTAAATTGTATTTAAAAAGTTAACTGCTATGCAGCTTGAGCTGTTATATGCAAAAAACAAAGCAAAGCTCTGAATATTACCTTACAGTTTAAAAACAAAATGTACAGACAGCACCAGTTCTGGTAACTGCCCTACTTAACACGTTGTTGTGAGTTGTCGTGATTCTTGTTTCTGTTAATCTGAGCTAGCTTCACACAAGCCATACTTTACCAGTTTGAACACAATAGCAAAACTGCAATTTGATCAGATCACAAAGTATTTCACTGAACCATAAGGACAAGTGTGTAGAAGCACAAACTGGAGATCAAATGTCCAGTATCTGAATGGATGGTGCTGAATTCTAGTTGATTGGTCTTACTTGCTTGAATATATCTTAGCTCTTATAAAACCCCTTAAGGTGGCAGGTAAACATGTACCATGACAAAGAAAGCAAACAATACTATGATACTATTGCTGAAATATATAATGACAAATTCATTCAGCAACCACAACAGCCTACTGATGGAAAGCTACATATTAATTTTACTCTCTCACACACAAAATATCCTAATTGGTATCAATCTGCACCCATGGTAAGATGAAGACCACCAGTATAATCACATCTTTGCCTCTTCCACTACTAAAACCAAGGATATTTAGTGCAAGCAATACTAACAGAAACATAAGAAGAGCTTCCAATGGATCAGGCCAAAGGCCCATATAGTCCAGCAGCCCACCAGATGCCTCAGGGAGCACATAAGACAAGCGCATACATCCCAAGGCATCTGACATTTTGAGGTTGTCCACATCTACTCATGCCCCTCATGGTTTGTAACCTGTGATAGTATAAAACAGAAGTTACACAGAATCTGGATTGCTTTTAGACATCTTCACATTTGGGCTTTCAACAACTCACGTAAACAAACGAATGTGCACCAGTGTCCTAACTCTTGTGTTAGGAAAAGAATAAGCAAGAAGTCTTTTACTTGCTCAAATGTTATGGTGCAATCCTAACCTAGGCCAGCACAATTCACTGGTCTTCCTTTTCCTGTGGTGATGTAGGGAGGCAAGCACATGTCTGTGCACTGGCCTAACTACCAGGAGAGGCACAGAAGTGTCTTTTCTGATACCTCCAGGTCAGCATGGACTGGCCTAACTGAAGCTACATACAGTATGCCTGCCTACTCAGAAGTCAGTCCCATTATATTCATTAGGGCTTTCACCCAAGAAAGTGTGTTTAAGATTGCAGGATTGCTGCAATCCTAAAGACACTTTCCTGGGAGTAAGATCCATTGAACACAATGGGGCTTACTTTTGAGTAGACATGGTTAGGACTGTGCTCTAAGGCTGCAATCCTAAGAACACTTTCCTGGGAGTAAGACCCATTGTAACCAGTGGGGCTTACTTCAGAGTAGACAAGCATAGGATTGCAGTTTCACAACCACTTTGTACAGTAAAGAGTGAGTTTCCTACCCAGACTTTTTCAGGTTTCAGTTTCTAAACATTGTGGCACCAAACAAGGAGGTTATAACAAGGTTGCAACAGTTTACTAGGCTAGCACTTCTATTCACACTTACTCCTATACTCACTACTGAATTCCCACTGAACTAAGTTACAATGACTCCTGAGTAGGCATGCATAGGATTGCACTATACACATCTCTTCTGTACTTTGGCAACCCATCCCTAACCAGGTCTAAACCCGCAGTTTAGGAACCAATGGCGTGAATTAAACATGCCACTTGCCAGCACTCATTTCTTCTCTTCTTTCGGATTTGCACAGGGGCTGGAAAGTTGTGATTGTGACTGTACAAAACCTGGGCCTTTACAGCACGGGTGTATGTGTGTGTGTGTGTGAGTGTGAGTGTGAAAGAGAGAGAACTAGAGAGAGAGAGAGAGAGAGAGAGAGAGAGAGAGAGAGAGAGAGAGAGAATGACTGTAAAAAAACTAGGTGCAAAGGAAGGAATGTGTATGTGTTACTGTACAAACCAGGAATTCAACAGCAAGAAAGAGAAGGATTCGTTTGTGTGTGTGAGAGGAAGAGTGTGCAAAACCAGGGCCTCCGCAAACTAGGGTTGTGTGTGTATGCCAGTAAAAAACCAGTACATAAACACCAAAGGGAACAGAAGTTGTGTGTGTGTGTGTGAGAGAGAGAGAGAGAGAGAGAGACTCTCACAGTGAGGAAAACAGAACTGTTTGTGTGTATGTGAGAGACTATTCAAAACCAGCATTTCCAGAGAGAGTATGAAGGGCTTTGTGTGTGTCACAACAACCATACAACCAACACAAAGAAATCCTTGGTGTGTGTGTGTGTGTGAGAGAGAGACAGACACACACACAACGGAAGACCACAGTGAGAAGTGTGTGTGTCTCACAACAAGCACACAACCTCCATCACCAGCACAAAGAAAGGCTTGGGTACGTGTTGGAGAGAGAGACTGCGGAAGGCCCAGTGAGGGGGCAGAGGGTGTGTGTGTGGGTCACAACAACAACAACACACCTGGACCCCAGAAAGAACCCCAGAAGGGGCTTCTGCTGCTGCCTCCCCCTTAGCGGAGCCTGTGAGGAGGAGGGGAGGAGGAGGCCTGTCTGCCTGCTGTGAGGGGCTGATGCGCCCAGCCCCGGAGGCTGTCTTTGTCTCCCTGAGCCCAGCTCAGCGGGGCCTGTCCTTGCGCGGGCTCTGCTCCCGTCAGCGGCGGCCTTACCTGAGCGCGACCCCCGTGCGCCTGCCGGGCGTCTGCTTCGGGCCTGGCGAGGAGGGCGGGCGGAGGAGAGCGAGGGAGAAGGCGCAGGAGGAGGAAGTGGGCCGCTCTCCTCTGCTGCGCTCTGCCCCAGCGCCTTCCCGCCTCGCTTGTCCTTCCTCGGCCACCGTAGAGGGCGGGAGGCAGCCACGCCGTCCCCTCCCTCCTCCAGGGGGCGCTGCAGACACCACACCGCCCCTCCCCCACCGCCCAACAGCATTCTGGGAAGGGCCTCCGGGAGCAGCAGCGCGCATGCGCACTGGTAGAGGCGGGAGTCCGGCCAAAGCCCCGCCTCCTGCACCTCACAGGGGCCTCTCAGGGCCATTGGCCGCAAAGGGCTTCCTTCTCAGGAGACACGCCTGGGCCCCGCAAGGCCCTCTCAGACACACATTCAGAGGACACGGTGGCAGGGAGTTCCACAGGCTCCTTTCATCCCGTGGCAGGGAGTTCCACAGGTTAACTACACCCCATGGAAGGGAGCTCCACAGGCTCCTTACATTATGTGGCAGGGAGTTCCACATGTTAACTACACCCAGTAGCAGGGAGTTCCACAGGCACCTTACATCCTGTGGTTGGGAGTTCCACATGTTAACTACACCCAGTAGCAGGGAGTTCCACAGGCTCCTTACATCCTGTGGTTGGGAGTTCCACATGTTAACTACACCCAGTGGCAGGGAGTTACACAGATTCCTTACATCCTGGACTCATGTCACCTAGAGGTTTAAAGGTCCAAACCAGATTTTAAGGAAAGGGCGAGTGTGTTACCTGAATCCTTAAAGGTTCCAGAGAATGGGAACCTGGATTTTCTCTTTTCCCAAACCTGTTGTGTCTTTAAAAAAGTTAGTCATGATTAACCCGGCTCATTTATTTCAGTGTTTAATAACAATTAACTTGATCTGATGCATCCCACTGTGTATTTAACTAGTAGCTGCCTGAGGCAGGTGTATGAATGATCTTGGTTAAGCTCCAGAATGACCTAAATGGTATTTGCAGGGAGGAACCGGCTGGCACAGTAAACTCTGAGCATGCCCTTTCTACCCACCAGTGCTTACTGGTCCATGCTTGCCCTGCTGTGGTGGGGAATGAGGAGTTCCTCATGGACATTTGTGTGTTCGGAGTTCTCCTGGGGCAGTGTTTTGCAATCCTAACAGTATTTTCCTGGGATTAAGCCCCATTGAAGTTAATAGAACTTACATCCAAGAAGACGTAGATAGGATTGCACTGGAGCTCTGAGAAAACAAATGTCAACAAACGACAGCATAGTTTAAGATTGTAACCAGTTAAGATTGTGACTGCTCCTGATCACAGTTGCTGCTGTATTGCCTACCTGGTGATGCAAATACACTTTTTTTCTTTTTCTTCTGGCCCCTGACAAGAGAGATATTGTGGCCTTTCTGCTGAAAAGTTTGGACACTCGTGCTGTATCCTGTTTCATCACTGGAAAGTGGATGGGATTGGATAGGTTGGCAGGAACTGAGATTTGAAAGGTGAAAATTGGTAAAATGCCCATTTGTGTTATCCACTTTGGATCAGTTCAGTTCCACTGAAATCAATTTTTCCTGAACTTTCCCTACAACCCAGAGTAACTACAGGAGCACGTAAGAGGCTATACATGTACCCGTAGTTATTGCAGCAGGCCTACATCAGTCCTGGAAGACTATGGTATCGTGCTGGGCGCTGCATACGCTGCATGCGAAGCACGGAAGCCTGGGTTGGATTTTTTATGGAGGATAGGCTGTTACCCAAGCAGCAAATCCCCCCTCTCCACGCCACTGAATTAGTCCAATGGAAAGGCAAAGCCAATATGATTGGATCCAGCTGACGTAGCAGAGCTGGGCTAAGGACAGGAGCTCAACCTGTCTTGTGGGGCCGACCCGGGTCTCGAACCCTGGCCTGCTGGTTAACAGGCACAGTGCCTTAGCCACTTGCGCCACCCACAGCTATAGTAACACCCACAGTTACTGCACCACCTAGTGAAAATCTATGGGAAATTCATATTGCAATCCAGAGCAAATTGTTCTTACACCAGAGCAAGGACTCCCTGTAGTTACTCTGGATTGTGCCCTTAGATACATTCAGAGCTTAACTATTACCATGAACAGCTTAATTTTCTTCTGATCTTTATTCAGTCATTGTGATTTAATGTGATTTGTCCATACTGCCACTAGATGGTGGTACTGTATATCATGTTCTGAGCAGGTAGTTCAGATAACATTTCTTACATATACAAAATGATATGGTGCCAGTTGGATGCCATCGGTTTGCCAAGGAACAGGCAGCAACAGAAAGGTAAATAAAATTTTTACACATCTAATTTTGTCTTGTCCCCAATTGGCCTACTCAGATCCGTACCAGATCTTTGGGTGGAATAAATCTCAATGGGCCCAAGGGAGATATATTACTGGTAAGTCCAGGCTGGAGGCATAGGAAATCAGCAGCAACACTACCTTCCCCCACCTCCTTGACACATCCCTGGCCGGTCCTGACCCCAGTCTTGATCCTTCCCCAAAATATTCCATCCACTGATTTACCTGTGCAAGTGGGGTTCTGGAATCCTGGCCTATGTGCTGTCACAGTTTATGGCTGGGATTAGGGTTGCCACAAAATTGGGACAGGATCCTCTGTCCCATTTGCCAATATGTGAACGCAACCCCCCAAAATCAGGACTATCCCTGTTTTTCAGGACATGTGGTGATCCTAGCTGGGATGCAGGCTTAGTCTGTCCTATGGATGGCTTGTCGAATTTTTCTCTTTCCAGGTGGAATCCTTCACAGCATGGTCATCACATGTGGTATTAGGGAATGCCCTCAAGCAGGAGTTTTCAGGACAGCCAAGCTGTAAACAGCAATACCTTCTAGCTCTGATGATAATTGACAGTTTACCAGCTTGTAATCTCACATCCAGGAGTTGTACAGGGCTTTCTCTGCTTAGCTTTCTTCAGCAGCCCTGCACTTAACCACCAGACCACACTTCCTGCCTTCTTTCCCAGTGATCAAGATCAGCTGTCTCCAATGGTGGGCTCCAGCAGGTTCGCACCTACTCTATAGAACCGGTTGTTAACAAGAGATGGGGCATATAAAGTTTAAAAATAGCCATTTAAAAGTGGCTGCCAGATGGGCATAGAACCAGTTGTTAATTTCTTTGAATCCCATCACTGGCTGTCCCTAAACTTGGGCAAGAGGGCCACTTCAAATACCTGGCACAGTATAATATAAGAATTGTGTTGTTTCTCCAGAACATGGAATACAATTAAAAAATTCTGAATTTTCTCAGGAAATAGCTTCATTGCTCTTTCCCCATTTTATCCAGAATATTGTAACAAAGCAAGCATTTGTCTCTTATGTCAGCATCCCTGGATTTTATTGTATCAAATGGAATTATTTTTGGACGTTCTTCCTGTATGAGGAACTTGAGACCAAGGTATCAGTGGCAGAAGGACACCAATGAACTGTGCACTATATTCAGAGTCTGACAAAAACTCTGTACTGTATTCTCAATCATCTCCGACTCTGTTTCCCAACAAGGCTATTTATTAGTTTCAATGGGAGCAGCACTCCCTTGTCTATTGGTTGCAGGAAGATTGCCATAAAAGAAAAAAAGGAGCTGTTTCTATAAAAGTCATGACATGCAGTGGGCTCATCTCCCCTACTGTCTTCACTACACAAGGTCCAACCTTGCTAAACACAATTTTTATACACAGATCTGACTTAACATGAATGGCCATTGCAGATGAGAGGGAACATGCCAACTCTTGGAGAAGGGGAAAAATACATCCTTTTAAGCCACAGTTTTTAAAAACTGCTTTTCTTCCTGTTGTAGAGAGGCAGTCATGTAAGGAATCATTCCATCCTTCAGCTTAGCTAGGGAAAGAAAGGGGGACTTTGCATTTCTAATTAATCTCTACAGCAGGAAGAAAAGCTGTTTTAAAGCTGTTTTAAAACAATTATAAAGGGACATATCTTAACATTTTAAATTGCATTTATTTATTTTATTGCTTTTATTTATTTATTTATTTAAACTACTTTTACAAGGAGTTCCAGAATCAAATCCCTGTGCATTTGAGGCGTGTCTGTTTTTCATTAGGAGCAATGGAGGAACAAGAAACCTGGAAATTATTCTTTAAGGGCAAAATCCAGAGTAACTATGGGGAGTCCTTGCTCCATTATAAGAACAACTTACTCTGGATTCCAATATGAATTTCCCATAGGTTTTCACTAGGTGGTGCAGTAACTACGGGTGCCTGTAAAGTCTCTTACGTGCTCCTGTAGTTACTCTGGATTTGGGGTTAATCTATATTTTTCCAGTTTTTTAAATCCACTGATTTTTTTAATCAACTGGGGGTTCCAGAACTGAACTCAGTGGAAAACAAGGGAAAACTTTTATTTCTTCTCTTTTGCACATGGTGGACATTAAATATAAGCCTGTATATGCCTGAAGATGGATACTGTGGGACAGAAGCAAAGGTAGAAGGTGATAGAAAGTATAGTGGAAGCTTGTTGCGTACACCAAGAATTATGGTTGGTGTTATGTACAATGATTTTAAACTAAAAACTGCTGATAATGAAAACAGAGTTGGAAAGAGATCCTTATTTTGTATCTTTTAAAATTAGGATGATCTGGTTCATTAGAAATTCACCATCACCTTTGTACCAGCTATCTTCACATATACCTTACGATAAACATAATTTAGTGCAAAATCCAGAGTAACTTCGGGGAGTCCTTGCTCCTGTGTAAGAACAATTTACTCTGGATTCCAGTATGAATTTCCCATAGGCTTGTACTAGGAGGTGCAGTAACTACAGGTGCATGTAATGTCTCTTACGTGCTCCCGTAGTTACTCTGTATTTGGGGGTTAGCCTTTTGCTAATGCTTGGCAACTTTGGCTACATGTCATTACATTGGATGTGAAGTTATAAACATTTCTGCACAACTCCGCTGTGGTAACAAAACTAGTCTTGATGGAATAGTTACTCTGTAATATTTACTGTGTCTGGATTTGTGGGATTGGTTCTTAATAAGGTGTAACAAAGTTGTGTTTAGCAAAGTTACACAATACTGAAAGCAAGCAGTCACAATGCTGCTAAAGGACTTTGGACATCAAGTATTAGAAACAAACTTCCTCCCTGTTTTTGGCACAGACACAAAATTTCCTACCTGGCGTTCAGGCTGCCATTCATTCATGGAAATTAAAGCGTATAGACTGACGTCTATATTGACGTCTGTAGACTTGCTTCATTGATATCAATATATGCGAGGGCGGGATTTGTCTCCAGAAAGGTACACACTGTTCAAGCTCTGTCCACTTCTACAAACTAGATCATCTGAATTTTGGTGCGTTGAATCCTTATTTGATCACTAAATCATTTTTTTCCCATTGAAATCTTACAATTTTTTTAAAACCAGTGCATTGCATTGCGAGGCAGTAGGAACAAATCAGTAGGAACAAATGAATGATTCATATGTCAAATTAAACAGGTCAACATTCATGATGATCTTTTAAAATTCACAATAAAATCCTGTTCTGGTGAGCTCTGGCACAGAGACACACCGACAGTTGGCATTAGGTCTGGAACGAGATGCCTGATTGCGGTGCCCTTCCTAAATTTTCCCACCATCAGTTTGACCAGTGGGATTTCTGAGAAAAATGTAAAGGGTTTTCAAATTCATCTTGAAAACTATCTACAGTATTTATATACCGCTTTTCAACTGAAAACTGAACCTCTAATGGTTGAAACAACACACAAATAAATGCACAAGCTTCTGAGAAGGGGGAGACTTGTTTTTAGACTGGATATTCTAAACCAGGGGTGTCCAACACGCGGCCCGGTGTTGCGAGGGTGGGCATGCGGCCCAGGACGAGGGTGGATGTGGCCCTCCTGCAAAGCTGGCCTCCACCATTGGAAAAACCAGCTTTGTGGCAGCAGCCATTTTCAAATTTCGCATGCTTCTCTGCGCACTGCCCTGGGTGGCCGCCACAAAGCTAGTCTGGGCTGCCTGGCTCCTCCCCCTACCTGCCTCCTGGCACTCAGACCGCTTCAGGCCCCTTGCAGCGCTCGCCCACCTGCAACCTCCAAAAGCAGCCTCAGCCTCTATCCCAACTCCTGCCTGCTGCCCTTAAGACCTACTCAGAAGTAATCCCCATTAAAGTCAATGAGGCTTACTCCCAAGTTGCAGTCTGAGAGCCCAATGATGCATAGGATGGGCTGTGATCCTCTCCAAGCTTAACCTTGGAGATATGCAACCCTAACCATGTCTACTCAGAAGTATGGCCCATTGTACCCAGTGGGTGTTATTCCCAGGAAAGTGTGTTCAGGATTGCAGCATATCTCCAAGGTTAAGCTTGGAGAGGATCACAGTGCATCCTATGCATCATGCCTTCTCAGAAGTAAGGCCCACTAAAGTCAATGAGTCTTACTCCCAAATTACAGGCTGAGAGCCCAATCCTATGCAAGGCTACTCAGCAGAAAACCCCATGATAATCAATGAGACTTACTCCAAGGTTTAGCTTGGAGAGGATCGCTGGCCATCCTATGCATCATGCCTACTCAGAAGTAAGCCCCATTAAAATCAATGAGACTCACTCCAAGGTTTAAAAAATGTAGGACAAAATATAGGACACCCTATCTTTTTTTTTTTTTTAAAAAAAACTTGTTAGTGTTTATGTGCAGCCCAAACCAACTCATCTTCCAATGTGGCCCAGGGAAGTTAAAAGGTTGGACACCCCTGTTCTAAACCCACCAATCCAGTTGTTTCCAAACTGGTGGATCATGACCCACCAGGGAAACTGGGCCATTCCCCTTAAGGAAGAAAACTGGAAACTGGATATGGGCTCTGATTGCAGATTGGAGTGATTTGGAGCAGCATGGCAATACACAGAGGGGTCTGCAAGCATCCAGGATTCTCATAGACACCAGCGCGAACCCCAGGTGCAAAACCCTGGGCAAACCCCTGCTAACTTTTAAGATCCCTTACTCCTGGGGGTGCCACGATTGCTGGAGCAACATCATGGCATCCATTTCTGGGCCACTTCTGGTTTGCCTGGTGGATTGCAACCCACCAGTTTGGGAACCACTACACTGGTGGGTTTAGAATTCAATTCAAAATAGCTTATCTAAATACATTTTCAAGCCTAACCTTCTTGGCTGATCATCATTAGCCACTGTTATTGGCACCACATTTTAATTTCAAATTAATCCATCCAAACCATCAAATGCCCAAGTTTTCTTCAGTTTAATAAATGAAACAGGTTGGATTTACTCAGGCTGGAGGGGGCTACCCAGTGGTGGACTTCAGGGGGTTCTCGCCAGGTTTTATAGAACCCTTTGCTAATGAGCGCCTGGTTCTGAGACATACTAATGGGACATAGAACCTGTTAATTTAGGTTATTAGGACATAGAACCTGTTGTTAATTTATTTGAATCCCACCACTGGGGCTACCTAATGGCTAATGGAGGAGGCAACTTGGGCTGGAGCAAGGTATAGATCATAATGGCTGAACAGTCTAGCAGCACTAGTGTCTTCATGAAGTGGTTATTCCTAATAATAAAATGAGCTTACCTCTTACTAAGTCCTGTTTACAGGGGTAGGGCTGCTGAATGCTGGCACTGGGTCCAGGGCATGATGCTAAATTGCTTTCCCCTCCATAATATTATTAATACAGTAATTGATTAGAGTGAGACTTATAGGGCGCTCCAGCTGCATCCTAATCTCTTCTGGATACAGATCAGATCATGTGGCCTGGCTGCATCAGTGCAGATTAGGCTTGGGCTAACCCTCTTGTATTTATATATAATTAACCACACACTATAAAGTGGCTGGAAACTTTTAAAACAAAACATTGCGTTAGTGACCATTCTATTGATCCTTGGTCCAGAACTCCCAATTGAAGGTGACCAGAGATCACTTTGATATGATCCATGTTTTTATAGTCTCTGTGTACAAAAACTTCTTTGCTAGCTACAGACCATTGCAGCATAATGTGCGGTCCTGAATAGTTTGCCATCTGCAGAATATACATTACTTTGAAATCTGGTTCCTGGACCTTCTGCATCCAAAACTGATGCTGTACCATTGAGCTTAGGTTCCTTCCCTAAAGCTGTAGGGAAGCATGCTGGGTATTTAATTTACCAAAATTAATACACCTCTCATATTATTTAACATGATACTCCTGAAGTTCAAAAATGTTGAATCACATGGATTTCAGGATTTATCACATTATTTTTATTTACACACAGTATCATTTACACGAATATAATTAAATACATAAAGAACGATAAACCAAGCCAGAGCAAATATGTTACAAAAGATTCTTTCTGAATAATCCAAGTGGACATTTAGGGCTTTAGAAAGCTGATTTAATACAAAACAATCTAAATTAATGGGAAAATATTTTAAAACACTCCCCTTCCCCGCCAGAATTTGTTTGGGAAACTGCAGCATCAAGAAGGGAAAGTGGAACAATCATTGAAAAAGCAGCATCTTAGATTGATTTTCTCCCATTTTTGGCTACTTTTTAAAGTGACCAACTGAGTGGGTGACATTCATTTCTGTGTAAAGGGCATAGCAGGATGTTTGTGGTTTAATGAAATAACACAGTCCAGTTCTACTGAAAGCATGGGATTAAGCCACACGAAACAGACCAAACAAACCATTATTGCCGCTAGCAGTGGATCCTGTGGGTGTTCCCTTAGCCTGGATAGCATCATCCTTGGGTCTTATATACAAGACTATTTCTAACAGTAATTATATCACTTTGGTTATAGTCTTTGATCCAAAACTGAAGAAGGCTCCTGGGCACTATACTGGGATGGGAAGGGGGCGAAAGAGTCCAGACCTTATGTACTGCACTGTGGCCTGCAGAAACTCTCCTTTATAGTAAAGCGTGAGCAACGCACAACCTGTCAGTTAAGGCCAATCTTGTATGTGAAAGGAGAAAAACAACTATTCTGCAGAAACAAGCAACAAGAAATGCCACTTCTTACATTTCCAATTACTGGTATTTCATTTCCAAAAACACCGTTTTTCATTGAACACAGAATAGTGTGCCAAAATAGTCCAATATCAATAACTGGCATTTATAACTGACACAAATACACAGTCCAAAATGTGTAGCAGGGATACTTCCACTTCATTCAGAATCAGTCTTGGCCAGAGACGTGGGGGGGGGGGGGAGGGAATTTCTCATATAGCATGCTATTAAACTGAAATGGAAACATCAAGAAATCAGTTCTATGTATCTGGGACATTGTCATGTGTTTTTACATCTCCAATCTATCCCTTAATCCTCACTGTCATAGAGATGCAGCTGTCCTCCGTCCCTCTTTCCATATAATACTGGAGAATAAAATGAATAATCCATTCATTTCAAGCGGCACTTTTCATATTCTCTTTTCCAAAATGGAGTCTGGGCAGTTGTCTTACTTTAGGAGGTTGCACACAAGGCACCTCAATTTGGAGATCTGTGGGGAGACCATAGAATCACAGAATCCTAGAGTTGAAAGGGACCTAGTAGGTCATCTAGTCCAACCCCTGCCTACAGCAGGAAATTCTCCTACATCATCCCCGACAGATGCTCATCAAGCCTCTGCTTGAAGACCCCCAGTGAGGGAGAGTCCACCACCTCCCTTGGCAATCTGTTCCACTGCCAAACGCCTGAACCGTCAGGAATTTTTTCCACATGAATAAGGTTGTGGGTTGACATTCCAGCATCATCAGTCAAGGATCTCAAATAATGATATACCTGTGCTTGGGACAGATTTACCATGTTAAACAAGGTGGGTCAGTGATCTGAGATCCTGTAATACTGTAGATGTAGATCTGAGATCTTTTCATAGCGGCATATCTGAGCATGCAAAGAACATCAGGCAGAAGGATTACATTTCACTTTAAACATAATTCAAATAACAAATATACAGCAGTTTGAAGTAAACTCTGGCAGTTATTATTATTTTTTTGGTTGTGCTCTCAGAATTGTGCTACAGTAAACAACACAGTTATTTAAGCTTAAGATTTTTTTAGGCCACTTTGTTACAAGACAGGACTGAATAGAACCTGGAGAGGGCAAATTTAGCTAAGACATAAGCTAAGGCTTTGATGCTACTATTCAGTTTGGCTACAAACACTTTTTAAAAAATCCATATGGACCAACTACATCAACAGTTCCATTTTATGGAGTACACAACTGCAAAAATAGAAAGCATCCTATTTATTTACAATATATATATTTATACTGTGTACACATACTCAAAATGAAACATTTCCTACAATACAACACAACTGCATAGATTATTTTTTTAACAAAAGAAAAACGGACAAAGGGATGTGCACAGCATGTAAGTTTTCAAGGTCTCACCAGCCCTAAGCTTAATAAAGTCATTCATTGTTATCACCATCATCTATGATAATAACAGAAGGCCTTGCCACTGTGATACAATGGATACATTATAAAAACAAACAGGAATTATTTTCCTGATACCCTCAGAAACACTCATTTCCAAATAGGGGAGCGATCCTTAAAGCACAATCCTAACCATGTCTACTCAGAAGAAAGCCCCATTGTGTTCAATGGGTCTTACTCCCAGGAAAGTGTCTTTAGGATTGCAGCCTTAGTCAGAAAGAGATCCAAGAGGCTTTAAAAAAGCCATCAAATCAAATACATTCTCATTGTTTTGTCCAGACATCGGAAACAGGCTTGTGGAACTGGGATCAAAGAAAGAAAAATGAAACATTCTTGTGTTCATTTCATCCAGATTGTATTTGGTTTTCAAGCAATAGTGCAAAGTCACATCTCAAAGACAGGGAGTCTGTTTATTGTTTTAACCCTCCCTGCTTTTCCCCCCAAAGGATAAATTACTGCGATTTTGAGTGCTGGGGAAATGGGATTTTCCTGCAACTGACATACTACCTGGGAGAAAAAGACATTTGGATGCCCTGCAGTAATTGCACATTTATTGTGCTATAAGCTAATAGCTGGATAAGGCCTTCACAATCAGCTCTTAATACATAAGAGCTCTGCTGAATCAGACCAAAGATCCAGCATCCAGTAACCCCACAGTGGCTGTCCAGATGATTCTGGAGATCCACATGCAGAATACTAAGGCCAAGAATTCTGACTTACTGTATTTACTCAAATCTATTGCTCACCTTTTCCAGTCAAATTTAGGGCACAATCCTAACCATGTCTACTCAGAAGTAAGCCCCATTGTGTTCAATGGGTCTTACTCCCAGGAAAGTGTCTTTAGGATTGCAGCTTTACCCTACAATCCAGAGTAACTACAGGAGCACGTAAGAGATATTACATGTACCTGTAGTTACTCCACCATCTAGTGAAAAACCTATGGGAAATTCATATTGCAATCCAGAGCAAATTGTTCTTACTCTGGAGCAAGGATTCCCCGTAGTTACTCTGGATTGTGCCCATAGTCTCCAAAACCATGATGCACATTAGATTTGAGTAAATGGGGTAAATACGGTATTTTTATTATTAAGTATAGGGTACACATTAGGTTCAATGGCACATTAGATTTGAGTAAATACAGTATTTAGGGTGCGCATTAGATTAAATGGCGCATTAGATTTGAGCAAATGCGGTATTTTCTTTGAAACAGCTCTGATCAAAATTTTAAAATACAAACCAAACGATAACTAACCATTATTTAATTTTGACATCCCTCCTGTTAATTCCATCTTAGGACATCAGGGTTGACTTTTTATACTGCCTTGTGTTTTATTGTTCCTGTTCATCCCCCCCCCCCAGTTATATACCCACAAGATTAACAGAATATTATGGTGAGTTCCAAAGAAGTATTTCTCAATCACTGGGCTGTATGATTTTTGTTTTCAAAACAGACAAAGCTTTATAAATTGGTCTAAATCCAGTAACAATTCGGTTTTTTTAACCCTCTACTGGACAAAATGCTGAACTTGGATCAAGATCACATCCTTGCCAGGCAATCACCAATTCATTTGCTCTTTTGACCTCAGTTCCCCATCTATAAAATGGGACTAATATTGACAATGTAGTCACAAAGATGAACAAGAGAATATCATTAAAATGTTTGCACACTACAAAGGGCAAGAGAAGTGATAAATAAGATATTCTAAAAGTTTTACACTTACCAAAAAAAGTGGCAAAGGATTTACAAAAGCAGCTACAAAATAGTACCATTTATATATGTACAGTTTATAATTTGAATTTTGGTAAAAATATACAGGTGGCTGAATATCAGTAGGATAAACTGTTCCAGAGCCTGAACTGGATAAAACAAACACAGGTCAATTCAAAGGAAGGATAGCTGTGATTCAGAAATCCTCATTACAGAAAAAGACGAAGGATTATATAGCTATAGGCTTCTATACGTTATAGCAGGCACTGAAATAACTCAGGCTACAATCCAGAGAGCATGTGCAAGTGGTCCACACATGCCTCAGTCCTTTTATTTTTAAATGGACCACAACTCCTTCTGTCTTGGAGTTTGGTTGCTTGAATTTTAGCAGCAGCTTGTTAGGTGTTGTGGGTGTTATAACATGTCCTTTCAGATCACAGGTTTAGCCAGTAAACTTTTGCATAAGTTCCAGAACAAAATCATTGCTGTGCGAACAAGTACTATAGAAGACAACTCTTATTTCTGTGTCTCAACATTTCATACCTGTGCATTTTTTCCTGCATGGCACTGATGTTTTTTTGAGCATTATAGTTCTTTTCCAGGTCATCAGGTATTATTGTGGACAATTGGGTAAGCCTCTCCTTATTTTGCCATGTTTGTTTTGGTACTTGCAACCATTTCAGATCATGGTTAGCCAAGGTCTTCAGTTCATAAAACACTAAACTAAACTTAAACTTGGCATCAGTCTCGAAAGACTATGGTATTGTGCTCAACGCTGCATGTGAAGCACAAAGGTCTGGGTAGGTTGATATGGAGGATAGGCTGTTACCCAAGCAGCAAATCCCCCCACTCCATGCCACTGAAATAGTCCAGTGGAACAGCAGAGCCGATATGATTGGTTCCAGCTGTGTCGCAGAGCTGGGCTAAGGACAGGAGCTCACCCTGTCTTGAGGAGACCTGGGTCTCAAACCTTGGCCTTCTGGTTTAGGGTCTTAACACTTGCACCACCAAAACTTGGATTTAAAAATGTAACCAAGACTGAGTTGTCTAGCTTCCTCTTAGGTTTTGGGAACCTAATAAATTGATACTTTCTCAAATTAAGGTTCCCTGAGAATGTTGTTGACATTTTTAGAGTTAGCCCTCATATATAAAACAAAAACGTTGCTGCTACAATGGAAGCAAACATATGAACAGGGATTTCAGAAGTGAATTTATTCTACTCGAGAAACAAATAAAAATTCCCTATAATTTTTAATTATTAGAATTTTAATTTTTAATTAGAATTTTAACACTATCACCACCCCTACTGTTCGATAAGCGTACTAGTAATGATGGCAAATTTCCAAAACAAAGAGTACAATCCTAACCATGTCTATTCAAAAGTAAGCCCCATTGTATTCAATGGGTCTCTCTCTCTCTCTCTCTCTCTCTCTCTCTCTCTCTCTCTATATATATATATATTCATTCGTTATTTCGTGTGTGTGTATATATATATAATATGTGTATATACATATATCATAATTCCCTGTGCATATTGTCTGGGTGTTTGAAAAGTGAAATTGGTCCTCTACTGAACTCCTGCCATCCTTAACATGTGCTTATTGTTTTTATATGCTACTGCTCTTTAAAATAGTTACTTAAAAATTGTACAAAACTGATCAAAACCAGTACTGACAATAAAAATCCCAGATAAGGAAGACCTCCATTGAACACAATGGGACTAACTTTTGAGTGTTTGTGGTTAGGATTGGGGTCATGGTCAGGTAAACCTTTCTGGACATGCAATTCCAGAGTTCCTATGGTTGTCACAAGGAACGTCCTGTTCCCCCGAAACAAGAACAGTTGCAAACTATTGATGGCAGAAAGTTTTCATCTGCAGACCTCAGTGCTCAGCAGGTGCAATGCAGGAGAAAATGATTTCTAAGAAAGGACAATGCAGAACATTAAGGACTTTATAGGTCAAAACCAGCACCTTGAATTGAGCCCAGAAACAAACTGGCAACCAAATTCACTGTCATGAGGGTTTTATGACCATAACCATTGTCACTGAAACACTTGGATTATGCTTGTGTCCATCTATTGTTGCCAGATTGTTTCCAAACCAAAGGGAGCTCTGTCATTACTTTATAGCACTCTAACATATGATTTTACAGTACTCTATATTCCATAGTAATCGAATCCAGTAAGTGGATTCGATTTGATGACTTACTGGATTCAGTAAGTCATCGAATCCATTAAGTGGATTCGATGACTATTTACTCACACATCCCCATAACAAGTTCTGTAACATTCTCCCTACTATTTATGAGGGTGATCCAGACAATTTGTCTGCTATGAAATCATATGCGTTCTGTAATAGGTTATCAGTGACAATTAGATGTCTCCGTCTACTGTTTTAGCAGCAGCTTCTCACCAAATTTCCTTTTCATTCTTCACCACTTTCTCGTCTTCCTCATCAGGCTGAGGCCTTTCTCTTGACTTGTCCTGCCGACACTTCCGTCCCTTGCCTCTGCTCTCAAGCACACAGAGCGGTGAGCTGTGAAACTCTGGGTACTTAACTTCATTGAATTTGTATTGCAGAGGTTAACACAACACTTATATATCACAAAGAAACTGGGCAACGTTTGCACAGAGATGAAATGCTCACAAATGCTGAAGATGGAAATTGGTGATGGCGTTTAAGATGATTGTTTCTGTGGATTCTGCTTTGCTCCTTCAAAGTTCTTCTGAACATATATTTTCAGAAGTTGTATCTTCTTGCGGTAACAGGGACAACTTGTTATGCAAGAAGTTTTGTAGCTGCTTTAAATACTCTGTGAGCCCAATACAACATCTGTCGACTCAGAAGTAAATCCCATTATAGTCATATTATTCCTAGGTGAATAGGGACAGGATTGCAGCCTGTGTCAACAAGATTGTGACAGTGGGCTGAGACTGAAAGCTTCTAAATAGTTCATTCAGTTTCATTTATCCTTTATGGATTTAGTGCGTGATACCATTTTTTAGCTGCTATGCTAAACAAATCTTTTCCAGTATATTCTTCTCATAGTTTTCCAACTGCACGTTAAGCAGTCATCAATTCTGCAGCTCTGAGTTGATGAATGACAATTCTACAACTGCCAAAAACCTACACTATCAATGCCTTAATGTGCTCAAGGGGCCTCTATTTCAATACAACCTGCTTCTTTTAAAACATATACACATAACTGCCAAGGATTTTAACCAAACTCTGAGAACAAAGAGAAGTATCACAAGGGAGAACTAATAAAGTTAAATTGTGTACAGATTTTGTTGAATGAAACCAAAAATCCTACAGATTCAGTCCATGATTTGATGCTAGGCTACCTACCTGTTAATCACAGTCAGAAAAAATTATCTCTAGGGAGGAAGAGCTAAATTTGATCAAGGCTGGCTAACTGATTTTATATGAAAATATACTGGTAATAAGTCATGTAGTAAAGAGCATCCCCTCAGGTATTTTAGTGTTGACAGCCATATATAAAGAATATATATATTGCCAATCTAAAAGTATGCAGAACTCTATGGTTCATCATCATCAAGATAATACTGCTTGTGGGAACAAAAAAATGTAGCGTGTAAAAATAAAATGAGTGTCTTTAGTAGTTTAGCGCAAACTACTAACACATATCCTTCTGGTATTTTGTTGTGATTTAGGTATAATGTAGGAAATGTGTTATGAATGGAACACACTGATGAGATGGCATAATGGTGATTTTGGTGAGTAGCAAAATGGAAATGTGTTCTTCTCAACGTCCCAGTAACCTTCAGTGGTCTTCAGGGATGTCTCCTGAATACACCCAGTCATAGATGACCAGAGGAATGCTCACCAAGGAAAACAACACTCCCAGTGCCAAAAAAAGGGAGGCCTGAAACCAAAAAAGGGAAAGGATTTCAGCTAACATCACTTATGCAACAAGATGAACAAACTGATAACGGACTTCAAAGCCAAACAGAAAGAACTGAATGGTAAAGACAAGGAAAAATGAAACAATGGTACATACAGTACCAATTCTCCCAGTTATTTGCAGAAGTTGCATCTCATGCAATATTCTAAAACTCATTATGGCAACTAATTTTTAACACAAGATGTATAGGGAATTAAATGGAGTAGGCAGCCTAAAGCAACACTTGTTCTACCCAATGACGCACTTCTGGCTGGAGTTGCAATGCAAATAGCACCTTTAACCCCATTCTCTCCCTTCAGATACCACTCTCTCCCTCTTGCAGTCACTCTGGGTTGAATTGATCTCCGCTAGTCAAATGGGTCTGCCTCTATTTCATTCACACATGACAGAGTAGAAGTGCTTGAAAAGAGAATGCTGTCAGGACTTATTTTATTGATTTATCTAAAACTTATTTTTATGACACCTGAACATGTGTAAAGTATATGATGTGGTCTTTGTACTAGAAAAGTTTGGAGACCTTGTTCTAGTTGTTGTGTTCTGTGCCAAGGAAATCCTGGGCTTTTGTGGATTCTCCTAGATGGGAGGTGTGGTGAGAAAGGGAACCCCAGTTTTACCACAGTTTGGGGGATAAAAAACCTTCCTGGGGCCATTAAATCTCACTAGTTTCTGGTTTTAAACTCCCCCCCCCCCAGTGCTTAGGCATGATCATGGGTTATGTGCCTTGAAATGCTCATTTCAAGGTTTGCAATCCCCCAGCCTGAGTATCACTGCTCTATGGAACTTACCCAAATCCTTTGAATCAGTTTTGACCCATCTTGGTGTGTGATTTTTAAATACAGCGATGACGGAAGAATAAAGATCAGCATATTGGCAGAGGTCACCCCTGTAAAACAGAAGGAATGAATTTTAATCAACAAATTTAAGCTTGACACATGAAGAGGAATTTCTGAATCACATACAATTAGAATACTGTACCTACAACTCCAAAAATATCCTTCATGGAGGGTATGAAAATAACTAACAGGTTGATGATCACCAGAAGGATCAACGTCACCACGATGTGACGGCATAAGTTAAATTTGGTTCTTCTGGCCAGCTCAAATAAAGATGAGCGCACCTGCAGAAAGAAGAAGAAATTTATCAGGCAAGAGTTCATGTGGGGATGCCACATATTGTAATTAATCATTCCATCTCCAGCTTCTGCACTTAATACTTCATCATAAGTGCCCCCCAAACATCACAAGTGCCCCTCGACATCAGGAGAGGACTTTTCCAGTGTTTTCTGCTTCAGTACTTTAGCATTAATAAGTAAGTGTAAAAAGCTGTCCCTCTTGGGGCAAGGATGATTCGGAAAGAGAACATTCCACACAACTATATTTTTTGTCTACATCTGGTATGAACAACACCTAGACAGATGAACAATGAAAAGTATATGTTTGTGTTATGTGGAAATTATATTCCACAACTCAGAAGAACCTTATTTCCAATGGGAAAATCTGCTTTGGATCACAAGCATTTTGGATTACAAGCATGTTTCTCGAACAAATTATGTCTGCAAACCAAGGCGCCACTGTACTTTGTACTCGTAGTCAATGCACCATCCAGAACAAAGTGGAGGGTGCCATGAGGAACTCTCAATAACCTGGTGCCAGTACAGAATAGATCTGATGAAAGCGATCTGATAAAATGATCTGATAAAATGCGACTGGAGTTTAGTTTGTTTTAATGGGGAGGGAGGAATCACACTCAAATATTTTAAGAACTGAGATAACAGCATTTACCTAGAGAATCCTAGAGTTGGAAAGGACCCAGTGGGTTATCTAGTCCAACCCCCTGCCTATAGCAGGAAATCATAAATTTTATAAGCTGGTAGTGAATGTTAAATTGAAGTTTAGCTGTGGCAAGGTTCATTTTAACCAATAATTATGTTCTAAACATCCGAAACAGGAAGCAATTTTGCCTCTTCCACCATTGTTGTCACAGGGAAGAGAGGCTCTCACTTACAGTGAAAAACAACACCGGAACTGTGAGTATGACTGCCGCAATGACCGCCACGCGCACTGTTAAGATGAGGATGTCGTCTTTGCTCTGATACTTGTGTAGCAGGTCTGACTTTACAGTATCTGCATGGAATACAATGAGAGAACTGTTGCAGGAGGCAGGCAGTTAATTCATGGAAGTGTCACTTGGCAAGAACCACCTTCCAGCAACAAGTGATTAATCTGCCAACAACAGGGCTGGCAACGAAACAAACTGGACTGAAATCAGCGTTTTAAGCCAAGCTCTGTTGATCCTTTAACCTTCAACTACAGACTCAACCTGAGACACACTCAATAGGGGGAAACCTTGTATGGTGGCATAGCTAGAGGGGGTGCAAAGCACTATATTTTACAGGGAGCCTTACTATCCATCCATCCACAGTATTTATATACCGCTTTTCAACTAAAAAGTTCACAAAGTGGTTTACAAAGAAAACGGAAAAATAATAATAGCTAATTAAAAGCTAATGGGTCCTATGGTGTGAAAGCAGCCCCTCTCCTTCAAAGCCATTTTAGGTGGTTTAACTGTTTGTGTTGTATCTTTTTTAGATGGTGGGGGAGACAGCTCTAGACTAGAGAATAACTCTTAAGAGACAAAAATGAATATTTTTCATATACTTCAATAATATAAAAATACTTTAAAACTATAAAAATACTATAATACTTTAATACTATAAAATATTATAAAAGTATACTTTTCATGGCCAAAAAAGGTTAAGCATAGCCGCATTTATCTATAAAAATACTATAAAAATACTTTAATATTATAAAAATATACTTCATATACTAGAAACTTCATATACTTTAATACTATAAAAATACTATAATACTTTAATACTATAAAATATTATAAAAATATACTTTTCATGGCCAAAAAAGGTTAAGCATAGCTGCATTAACCAATGAAATGTTAACAGAGGAAAACAAAAGATATACCTGAGTTCTGTTATACTTTCTTTGTTATGAGAGGCTTTTTCAGGCATACAGAAATGGCAATTCTAACAGCAACAAAATCAAGGGAGTTTCCTCATAAACCCTTTATCTTAATTTCTTGAAAAAAAGTGCTGTACAGAATTGAATGAATTCATTTTAAATTTGAATCCAGTTGGTCACAGTGGAAGAGAAGATGCTGGTATTATAGGAGCTGTTGCCTGTTTAAACCATTGCCAAGGCATATTGCACTACCACCCAGGGTCTCCTATCAGCTAATGGTCCTTTTAGTAAATATGCTCCCATAAATTTCTGCTGTACATCTGCAGATCATTTGTGACACACCAATGAGCCCCAAAGGGCTGCGATGGCTCAGTGGTTAAAGATGTTGTGCTTGCCAACTTGACATTCAGCAGTTTGGTGGTTTAAAACCCTAGAACCTCAAACCAGAGTGGAGCTAGGTTTGCCTAGGATGGAGCTAGGTGGTGCTAGGTTCGTCCAGCTCCTGCAAACCTAGCAGTTTGAAAGCATATAAATGCAAGTAGATAAATAGGTATCACTTTCGTGGGAAGGTAACAGCATTCTTTGTGCCTTTAGTGCATTTATTCATGTGGGCCACATGAACACAGATGCGTCTTTGGACAACGCTGGCTCTTTGAACTTGAACATCACCCTTAGGCTACAACCCAGAGTAACTACAGGACCTTTTACACTGATGAAGTTATGGTGCCACCTATGGGAAACCTATGGGAAATGCATAGAGCAATTCAGAATAAGTGCCTCTTACATCTTCCAGCAGTTACTCTGGATTGTAGGGTTAGTGTCTATTACAACTAGCAGGGCAATCTGAAGGAAACCTTTTAAGGTGTGCAGGCACATTGTTTGAAAATTGCTGCTCTTAAGAAATCCTATGTAATATCCATGGCAAGGAATATTTAAACTATGACAGAATTTCCAATTTAGGCGTGATGTTCTCTACAGGGCAATGAGGAAGCATTTCATCCAAATTACATGGGTTATTAACATGCACTCCAACTGTTATTTGGTCAACATGTATAATAAAGCATATGAGACTATGTAGAATTTCATATGTATTAGCAAAAATTGGTTACATACCGTAAAATGTCAAATACCCAAATATGGCTGTCAAGAAGTACATGACAAACATGGCAAAGAAAGAGATATTTGAAACCATCTGCATTTTTTTCTGTGAACGACTGCAAAAAAAGGGAGGAAAGTTGAATAAAGGCTATACTTCAGCACACTGTAGAAATCTACTTTGGCATAAGAACATTTATCAATATTACTATTGTTGATTTTTTAGGAATAGAAATGAAGTTTTAACTTGATATTAGCCTGCTGCCTCCATAAATTGCATGCAGTAAGTGGATGCTTCTGTTACAGCCCAGTTCATGCACATATTTTCCATGCAAACGTGGAGCAACTGCTTGTCTGTAATGGAATCTCACCATGTGAACGAGTTGCTTACATGGTCAACTTTGGCACAAACAAAGTAATTTTTTGTCAAACAGTCCTATAGTAGTGACGTATCTACAGCTTGTAATCATATGCATACTCAAGGTTTCTGCAAGAATTCAGAGGATTTATTATTTTACTTTCAAAATTAAGTTTCTAGCTCTCACACTCAAGAAGCACAATGACAGTGTGGTTTCTAAGATTTGGGAAAGACGGGAAAAACAAAAAAGGGTTCAAATTAATTTAGAATTTCAAATCCTATGTTAAAGGGGTGAGTGATGATTCTTTCTCCCTTTCTCCCTATTTACAGTCTTTCCAGCAGGGTGTGTCAAGTGCCTAGCCCCTAAATCCAGAGTAACTACGGGAGCATGAAAGAGACATTAAGTGTACCTGTAGTTACTGCACCACCTAGTGAAAACCTATGAGAAATTCATATTGCAATCCAGAGTAAATTGTTTTTACACCGGAGCAAGGACTCCCCGTAGTTACTCTGGATTGCGCCCGTAGTTAGTAATAACTAGAATGCCACTGTTGGCAGTTGTGATGGCAGTTCATATTAGTATGGTATAGCAATGTTTTACTTATTTAAGGTGTTAGATTCATAAGACATTATCTCTAGAGTTTAAGATACTGGTAGCATATGAGGCGATACTTGGCTAAATGGCTAATTAGCTTGACTCAATTAAAGGATATTCTTATATGTATCCAGCATCTTTGTGAAAGATTACAAACTATATTAAAATGCACGGAATTAAATAGGCACAGGACCAACTGTAGCTTAACAATAAATATTTAAAAACATTTTCAAATGCTAATAGATTCCAAACAAGATTGAGTTTGCAATCCCTCCCAAAAATAGTTGGCATGTAACCCTCACTGAACTAAATGGGGCTTACATCGAAGTAAACGTGCACAGAACAACAATGTAGGGTGCTTGTATTCCGCTCATATGTACACAAAGCAAGAATAGTTTAAGCAGGCTGTAAAGTTTGGTTAATTCTGTCTTTCAGGTATTTTTAAGTTAGTATGGGTTCCAATCCTAAACACACTTTCCTGGAAGTCAGACCCATTGAGCACAATGGAGCTTACTTCTGAGTAGACACGATTAGGATTGTGCTCAAGGTTCTTTAAAATTATTTGCTTATGGCACTTGGAGCACAACCAGGAAAGTGTGTTTAGGACTGCAGCCTTAATGTATAGTATATACCATAAATTCACAGATAAAACACTGTTTGCTTTGCTCCCAGATTTAGCATCATTTGAGCCAGAAGGTGATCATTTGCTTCAGTATATATATAGTGAGTATACTCATTATATTTCTTCTTGGTATGAGTATCATACCAAGTGACTGTTAGCACTGTTTATCTCTGTTAATAGTGGTGCTCATTTTTTATGATGCTCCCTTAAACTACACCCTGGGTGAGCCAACTCTTCCTAAGAAAAAGGAGGATCTTGCTGTTTACACAAATTAACAATTGTTTCCTCTGAGTAGAGTGAGGAGTACAGAGTGAAACTCTTTAATAATAAAAAGGATGATTGCTTACTCTTTAAGTTCACTGTAGATTGGAAGGACTGATGGGTGGCACACAAATGCAAATGCAATGGTGGGCAATGCATACACAGTCTGTTAAAAAAAAGAAATAAAACTAAACTGAGAGTTAAGAAAGATGTACATTTCTCCAAATGACAGAATGTCAAACATATAAACTTGAATCATCTATATTCTTTATCTAAGAGCACAATCCTAACCATGCCTACTAAGAACTAAGCCCCAATGTGTTCAATGAGTCTTACAGCACAAACCAGCGCAACTAATCTGTCCACATAAGAGGCCTTGGGTTGCCCTATCTATCACTAGGGTGGAGCAACTGCAAGATGCTCCACCCCAGTTACTCTGGAAGAGGCTTAGGGCAGAGTAAGGCAACATAGGGTGCCCTAAGAGAGGTGGACCTGCTCTGCCCTAACTGGGGCAGCCTAAGCAGCTCAGGAGAGGCAAGTTGAGGGCATGTTTAGCATTGCCTAGGGCAGAGCAGTTACTCTGTATCCAGAGCCTGTTTCCAGGGAAGAAATGCCCTCTTCCAGCTCCTCAGAGATATACCACCTCAGGAGCAGGTATAGTAATGAGTAGACCCATAGGGGTCCATGATAAGGCCCGAGTAAGAATGGCAGTGTTGACCAAAAATCTGAGTTCTTGGCCAGCCTAGCTACAACCCCTGCCTCTCAACCTCAGGATATGGAACAAACTACGGCTGCCCACAAACCTCAGGATACAGCAGGCCACTCCAAGAAGCCCCTTGTATTCACTGTAGAATGTACTGGCATTTCATCAGGGATTCCATATAAGGCCGGCACCCACTGGCATCACCAGACTGGTGCTGCTGGTGTGGGCCGCATTGGGTGATGCGCTCCGTATGGGGTGATGCGCTCCGTATGGGGTGATGCGCCAGAGGAGTTTGACTGTCCTTTGGCAGGCCCCAGGCGTCAGCACGCCCAAGGCGGAGCAGCAGCCAGAAGCTGCCACTTGTCCGCAGAGCTGGTCCAAATGGCCAGCTGAGGTGCACTGCACAAAAACACAGAGCATGCTGAACAGCTTCAGAGGAGACTTCCTTAGAGCGGAGGAAGTCTGCGCCTCTGCACGGCCATTCGGCCTCACTCAGGAGGCGGAGTGGCAGCCGAATGGCTTCAGAAAGAGTACTGCACAGGCACCAACTCTGACGCCTGCAGTCTCCTCTGAAGCCGAAAGACTTCAGAAAAGTACTGCACACCACTGCTGGCACCACAGCTGTTCCTTGTTCAGTGTGATCTGAGGGGTGTCTCCTCAGGAGCAAGTCCTCCCCATGTGTCACTGACTTAGCATGCTTTGGAGCAGTTAGGGCAGCCTAGGCTTCCTGACTCTCTGGATGCAGCATAACTTTCTGCTCTGGATACAGAATAGTTAGGAGAGAGCAGTTAGGGCAGAGCAGGCTGAACTTGCTCTGGATTGTGCCCTTACTCCCAGGAAAGTGCCTTTAGGATTGCAGCCTTAGTTTCCCATTTTGATTTCTGGCAGGACTCCTGTGCTTTTAACAGCCAAAATTCACATGCAATATTACACATGCTGGCAATGGAATCTACTGAATTTTTGCAAGTTGTGAAGATTTTAAAACCACAGGACGTGCTAGGGGAAAAAATGGAAATACTCTTTGCAAATTGACAGCAGCAGCTTCTCAAGAATGGCAAATACCTTGAAGCATACAGTAAATAGATGCAATTATGCTTCAATAACATATTTTCAATGCCAAAATATGCTTATGATATCATTTCTAGGTATTTTCATTTTCCTGTGATGGATGTGCTCTTCCCCCTGAACATTAATTTACATTCTTTTACCCTTTGAGACTGTGCACATGCAAGGCCGTCCTAGGATCTATGGATCCATTTGGAAACATTTTTTGCAGGGTTCAGGTTCACAGCCAAGGTCTGTAGCTGGATTTTATTCTGCCTGTACTATTTTTGCTCCATTCCTCAGGTTTTACTTGTTCCCGGTTTATACGTTTAATGTAGATCTAATCTCCATTCAGAGTATACAGGGTGATTCAAATTGAATGGGACAAAAAGAAAACATACCTGTGACTTTTTGTCCCATTCATTTTGAATCACCCTGTATTTTCTCTATTAATATACTTGGCTTCCTGAACCTTTACTAAATAATTTCAAAATTCTTTGAACATGATACTTTTGGAAATAAACAAAATACATACAAAATGTTTGTTCTCTGGTTTTCTTGGCACAGAGAATTTCTCTCCCAATACATTAACAGCATACTGTATGAAATTGTCTGAAAGGGAACTGAAATGGTTATTGTAGGACAGACACCTACCTTGGAATTTAAGGTAAAATACTTTGGCTGGCACAAATCCTCATGGGGAGAAGTAGAATTTGGGAAATCATAGTATGTTGCATTTGTCTCATGCAAAGCACAGCCAAGTTGAAATTTCTTGTAGATAACCTGAAATAAAGGGCTATCATTAACAACCTTTTAAACATAAGAACACAAAAAGAGCCTCCACTGGATCAAGCCAAAGACCCATCTAGTCCAGCTTGCTATATGACGCAGCGGCCCACCACATGCCTCAGGAACCTAAAGGCTTAAGTCTCACTTTTGCACCAAACAGAACTTACCACTATGAGAAAAAACACCATACAAGTCAGGGAAAATCCACTTGTATATCCAAGATATCCTAGGAGAAATTCAAGAGACAACTTATTTAATCATAAAGTCATCCTTAACCTATCGCTTACATTTAAAAGTCTATATATATGACCTGTATAACCTGTCGTATTATATGAGACCTGTTCCAGGCACACATACTGCTTACTGTATAGAGAAAAAACTGTAGCTCAGCACTATATATGCAGAGGGTGGGACTCGGGGAACTGATTTAGGTAGCCTCTTTGTAGTAGGACTACCTAAATTAGGTAGGGCTGTGAAAGATTCCTCTTAAAAAATCCTGGAGGACTATAATTTATACTGTAAAATAACACAAAACGAGATGAGTCAGAGGTCTAACAGGCATGTCTGCTCAGAAGTATGTCCTACTGAGTTCAATAGTACTTACTCCCAGGGAAGTGTGGTTAGGATTGCAGCCTAGCCCCTGAATCCAGAGTAACTATGGGAGCACGTAAGAGACTTTATGTGCACCCATAGTTACTCCACCACCTAGTGAAAACCTATGGGAAATTCATATTGGAATCCAGAGCAAATTGTTCTTACACTGGAGCAAGGACTCCCCGTAGTTACTCTGGATTTTGCCCTTGATAAAATTGATAAGGCAATTTTCTACAAAATGCAGTCTTTATGAAAAAGTGATATCTATAAAGTCACCACATTTTAGACTAAGCAAAAAAAGTTTTGATTTTTAAAAAAAATCTAGCTGATTTATATTATCTTAACCAGGGATAGCATGAGGTGGTGCACCTCAGGTAGCAAATTTGGGGTGAGTGAATAGGTACCAATTAAATGCAGTAAATTGTTAATTGGTTTATTTTCAAAATTATACAGGAGGTACAAAACTTGGAATTTCTGCTTCAGGAAATAATTTTTTATTTTTTTTATTATTATAGCAATGTGGTATAGTGGTTCGAGGATTGTAGGAGGAGGGAATGGATCCCTGCTCTGAATTCACTGGAGGAAGGCTGGGGCAAGTATTGGGAGTGGAAAGGTTACCAAAACTATGTATTAAAGAGCGTTCTTCACATGGGACTGCTGCGGACACCCTGTCTTGCAAAAGATGCATTCTTATTATGTTTGAAAACCAACAGGGAGAACGGAGCACATTCACAAAATGAAGTAAAGCAACTCTACCAGTATATTATGTATACAACCAACCAGGAAAAGGAATTTAAAATGTGCTAATTTGGCTTTTCAGGAAAAAAAGAGCAGTCTGAAGACTTGGCAACAGCAGGAAGTTAATATTTGACACATAGCTGCACATAGTGCACACTTTGACATAGGTTGGTGGCATATAGCTGGTGGCCAAGATGACAGGAGGGGAGGTTGTGGGGCAAAAAGTACATTTTGAAAAAGCCTTAAGACTTCTAAGCATTGTAACATAGTCTGAGGTTTATATTGAATTCACATTTTTACTTCTTATTCAACAAATATTGCTGATATTCTTGGAATTAAAGAGAAGCAATGATACTGTGATGGTTTTTTTTTAAAACCACACTATTCTATTTATACTGCCTAAGCAGACATCTTTTTGTGTGTAATCAATGTTCAAAAATAGGATAGCCCAATGAAGACATTTTATTTTATCTCATGTTCAGACAGCTAGCTATGATTTTGGATCAGATAGTCCAAAACTGTAACCTTGACCTCTTTATTATATGGTTCCCCAGACACAGTTTATTCTGGAGGCAAGGAGTGGGAACAAATATAGTACATTGCACATAGAAAGACACTTGAATACAGCAGACAGAGCACTAACAACCATACTTCTGTCTAATGTTCGTCTCTTTATCCTTACCCAAATTCTTAAGAAGACACAGGGGGAGGATTATGCAGAATGTCACAGTTACAACAAGAAACCGCCCATCCACATACCAGGCTCTGGAAAATAATATAATAATATTAAAAGAGTAGTATCACTGTCTCAGATGATGACGACGATGACAATGACTACTAGTAGAGATTGAAAATCTCTGAATTTTCCTACTCTGCCTATTCCAATCTTTGAATTCTGCTACTACTATTACTGCTGCTGCTACTTCTAGATAGAAACTGAAAAATCTCCTACTCCGCCTACTCCTATCTCTGAATTCCGTTGGGCAGGCATTAGACAGTAGAGTAAGGAGACTGAGCAATGGCTTAGAAGTAGGTCTTTCTGAAAATAATGGCTGCAGACTCCTGTGGCTCCAATTCGACCAAGCAATGCCAGGACAGAGGACATATTCTTGCCAGTTGGCACTGGACATGGCCGTCAACACAGGAAAGGGCTGTTCAGCCAGGCAGACAGTTATTGCAGCACAACATGTGCTGCGGACAGTGATTTTCATGGCCAGCCAGCTGACAGCATGACCACATAAATGAAAAGGCATTATATATAAATTTTCATCTAGGAGCCTATTTGGTGATGACAGGACCTGTGGTCCACAGCTTAGCTTTGCAGCCATTCCTTCTCCACTACTCAGCTATACATTTGCTGCTGGGAATTGGGTGATGCCACTCAACAGCATGCATGCTGAGCCAGAGCCTTTCCTAGGGAGTAGCCTGACCAGGGCTATAGAGACAGAGGCAACCCATTGATAAAGTGGCCACATCAGGTTGTATACAGTGCAAGGCAGTACAGTGCCTAGCAGAGCTCTCTCCTTCCCTGAACCTTGATGGCAGAAGCAACAGCATGCTTTCTTTTCCTCCCTAGCAGAGGATGCAAAAGAAATCAGATTACTAGATTTTTTGTTATAAATTGGGCATATATACACCCATCATTTTAAATGATTAGACTTTCCCAGTGTTCCCCAAGCCTCTCTTTCCCCCATCCCAGTACTGCTTTCCTCCTATAGTAGACACTCAATATCTCCATCATCCTGCTATGAGGCTTCTTAGGGCGTATCTTGTAGATCACTGCCTAAAGTATTTCTGTCTCTCACCCCCACCTTACATTCTTCATTTCCAAACTACAAGAAAGAAAGTAGTCAGAATTCAGCTTTCCCCCTCTCCATTCTAAAGATAAGCCAGCCAACGTCTACTATTATTCACAACATAATGGCAGATACCTAGTCATGTTCTCTCAGAGGAAAATCTCCATATAGTCCTCATGCCATTTATATAAAGTGGGTCCATGGATTTGAGGATCTGCAGAAGCCAAATTTGTGCATCAGATGCCAAACTTTTATCACCTGGATGCAACTGGAAGTCAGTTCTGGTTCACGTGGTGACTTCTGATCATATCCGGGAAGGGTTCTGAGGCACTGGGAAGTCATGCACAGCCTTCCTGTACCACAGACGCAATGGCTGAATGCAACCAGTAGTCACTGATGTAAAATAGAAGTGGCTTCCTATCATATTCGGGAAGCCTCTTGAGAAGACCAGAACCGGCACCCAAAAAATATCGTCTTAGACTCATCTTGTCGCATACGTCTAATTCCCTTTTCTTTTTTAGTAATTCCTTTAAAAACTCATGAGACAATGTCTACCACACCATAGCTGCAAGATAAAATCTGCATGTAGTACTCACTTTAAATGCAGTCACTAGTTAACCTACAATGCATTTCAAAGTATGGTCAGCAAAATCACAAATCAAACTTACGTGAATGTTTGATCTTCTCCCATAAGGAACTTTATGGCTGCAGGTAGTTCATTTTTAACTATGAAGAGGTAACTCAGCATTGCTGAGGGGGAACAAAATCTTGTTAGAAAGTGGAAACAATCCATCAGGATGACACTGCACAGTAATGCAGTTTTTTTCCCAACCACTTTATCATTAGGGCTGATTCAGTCCAGTTTTGTTATACATGCAGAAGTGATCTTTGAGTACAAAATACACATTTCAGGAAGATTCAGACACAATGGGAAACACGGTTCTTCATATTGTGAATGAGCCCCTGCAAGTCTGAGACAAGCATTCTGTCCATTGTTCCTCTTTTATGTACAAAAAGTGAAAGTTTTTACTTCTGCTTTAAAGTAGATCATAGTTTTGCATTATGCTCAAACTTGAGAACCATGGCTTCCTGTTTTCTTTGAACCAGGACCCTCTATTTCAGCCTAAGTGGTGTCTATTTTTAGTGTCTACATATGAGTAGAGGCCTCATCCTTTTGCGCTCATTAAGAGTATATATCTTAACAGCCTAAGGCTACAATCCAGAGTGACTATGGGAGCACGTAAGAGACATTACGTGCACCCGTAGTTACTGCACCACCTAGTGAAAATGTAAGGGAAATTCATATTGCAATCCAGAGTAAATTGTTCTTACTCCGGAGCAAGGACTCCCCGTAGTTACTCTGGATTGCATCCTAATTCTATACTACTGATATGCCAGCATACCTCTACATATGCAAGCGTAATGAAAATCCTGCTGGTGCATGAGTCCATCCACCAACAGATGTGCCACAAATGTCAGCACAATGATGGGGAAATGCCATATGAATGTAGCTCAGACATCACTTGGATGCAGGCACAATTCTGCAAGTGGAGCCAAAATAAGGAAACTAGGGCATCATCACATGTGCATCCCAGTGCAATATACTGTATCTCATTTGAAGCAGCCTTCAGATTCCAAAATACAAAGGAAACAGAGCTGCTGGGTAAAACTGCACTAATAAAAAAAAAGGGCCAGGGATATCATCAGCCACACTAATAAGGCTCACCAATGGACAGTACATTTTCATGGTGGTGAGACTGCATGCTCCAGTGATAGAAAGAGCTATGTTGGCAGTAGCATATTTTCTGGTTGGGACTCCTACTGCATACAATCCTTTGATGAGAAGCTAGACCAGTAATTTTCCTTTGATGAGGAGCTAGACCAGTAATTTTATGAGGAGCTAGACCAGTAATTTTCAAGTGTGCTGCAGATAGTCCTCAGGTGTGCTGAGGGAATTTAGAGACTGACATTCACTAATAGAAAAATTGGGGGATTTGAACAGTCTGGTGTGCCTTGTCAATGGTTACAAACAATTGATGGTGTGCCTTGACAATTTTAGTGCCTTGTTAAGTGTGCCATGAGATGAAAAAGGTTGAAAATCACTGAGCTAGACTGAACATGTCCAAATCCTTTTGGCCTTCAAAGCCTTCAAATTAGGCAAGAAGCTGATGACAAACAATGGGCACCTACAACAGCATACTGGCTCTGGAGCTTGCCTTATCCATGCAACTGCTAAAAGTACTCTAATATAGGGTGATCATATGTTGTAAAAGGAAGAAAATATGTTGAAAAAGAGGACAAACCCCCCAAAATGTAGGACATGACAAAGTAAAACTTAAAAATACTCATGTATATTGCTTTCATGTGCTTAATTTAAACACAATATTATTTATTATTAAATGATAAACTATTACAAATAATTTATTACATAATTACGATAATTTACAAGTTGCAATAATTATTTATTAATTAGAATAATTTAATCATTTATAAATAACAAGAAGGATACATACAAAAATTTATTAATAAAATGAAGGCTACATGCTGCTGATCACAAGGAAAAGGAGGACAATGGAATTTTTTCCCCAGAGTATTAGGCTAAAAAAGAGGACATGTCCCGGAAAAAGAAGACATATGCAGGGTGCTCACATGACCGGAAATTTCTGGATTTGTCCTCTTTTTTAGCCTCATGTGGGGGTGTCCTCCAAAAGGGCTTAATTGTCCTCCATTTTGGCTTTATTTTTTAATTTTGCAATGGTGTGCAGTACCCTATCATGTAATATGTTGTTGGATTTGTATTGAAGAGCAGAATCCAATGCAAAAATTGATTTTGAAATATCTCCTTATGTTATGGCCAAAATTTAAAAAAATACGCATTAAGCTCTATAGGAAAGTGAAAGTGCTCAATATTGCAACTTTACTCATGAGTGGCAAAACGTGCCATTGTCCACTGGAAAGGCTAGACTGAGAGGAATCCACGAACTTGTCCTCCTTTTGAGGTTTGGGCATCTGGTCATCCTGGACGGATGATCACCCTGCTTGCAGAAGACACTAATAAAGATCCCTAGAAGCAGCTGCCTGACCTCACCTGTCCTTGGAACACATTATAGGCCTTCTTATACACACACTAAGAAGAGCAGCAAAGGCCTTATATGGAGTAAAACAGGATATTGCTCTGAAAGGACAAGCAAGATCAGAACAGCTGCTTCACACAGCTCCAAAAAGGCTCCCCCCTCCACATTTTTTAGTATAATGAAGAGCATTTTAAGTAGGCTAGCCCTAATATGTAAGTCTGCTGCAGCAAAAATAATCTGTCTTGGGCTACCTTAAATATTAACCACTTCTCTCCCGATAGATGCTTTCATGAATTACAATCCAGTTCATCAGATACATATGGATGGTAGTCCACAAAAGTGGATGCCATGAACTATATTGTTCATGTCAAAAGATGCTTTATTGTTTTTGCAGAAAGTTTCAGAAAGTTCTGCAGAAAGTTTCAGAACAGCTGAACATGGGAATGGCTCCAATGGTGAATGGGAAGGACTGATTACATGGCTTTCATGGCCATATCCACAGAAAGCACTAACCCCCTGGGCCCATGCCACTGAATGCAAAGACCACAGGTATTATGGGCTAAAAGCTCTTAAATTGTATGTTTTCCTCACTTCTTGTGAACTTTACCTCCAGTGTTCTGAAGAGTTGTGGATCCAAACACAATCACCTTTCCTGGGGTGCCAAAGACTTGCTCACCAAGTTTTTCATAAACCATGCAGCCTAGTTAAAACAGTTTTAAGAGAAGTTAGGATTAATTGTGACAAAGAACAATAAAAACCATTTTATGTTAATATTACCAACTCTTAATTCAGTTTACAAATCTTAACTTATAAATCACACACACACACACACATACAGTAATGTGTCACTATACAACTTAGGATGCAATCCTAACCTAGGCCAGCACAACTCATGAGGTCTTCCCCTTCATGTGGTGATGTAGGGAGGCAAGTGCACACTTGTGCATGAGTGTTGCAGAAGTATCTCACAGCACTTTTATCACACTCCCAGGTCATTGTAGGATTAATGCTGGGGCTTATGCTGGCCTAATTGGAGGTTAGGATTGCAGCCTTATTCCCTGTTCAAGGGTGTTTCCAGTGGGGTTAAGTCTCCAACAGACATGCAATGGCCTCCCTCACCACCACAGGACCAGGGGGATAGGTGAGTTATGCCAGTCTAAATTGTTTAGGACCGAACCCTTAGTTTAGATTTTTCCTCAATTAAAACACCTGCTTTTTAGAGAGAAGCTATACTGATTGCCTGGTATATGTGTCTTATCTTGGCATCCATCAGTCTTGAAAGACTATGGTATCATGCTTGACACATGAAGCACAAAGGCCTGGGTAGAGTAATATGGAGGATAGGCTGTTACCCAAGCAGCAAATCCTCCCTCTCCACGCCAATGAAGTAGTCCATTGGAATGGCAAAGCCAATATGATTGATTCCAGCTGTGTCACAGAGCTGGGCTAAGGATAGGAGCTCACCCTGTCTTTTGGGGACCTGGGTCTTGAACCCTGGCCTTCTGGTTAATAGGCACAGTGTCCTACCACTTGTGCCACCCACAGCCCTTATATCTACTGGTCACCTTATAGGGATTGGGTGGGGAAGAAACTATCCTTTGGGCACCACAAGGTCCATCATTGCAGCAGCCAATCCACTCAACTTGCTAGAGCAAAGGCTGGGAGGCTGGGCAGTGCCAGTGGTACCATGCAGACTGGTCCATGGCAGGGTTCTGCAAGTGCTGGAGGCAGTAGTGGGTGCAGGATGGGGCAGATCTATGTACCAGTGCTTGCCAGTTCCAACCCTCTGCCCTGGGCATTCCCCTGACTGTTTAGTTCTTCACCAGCAAAAATAATGGTGTAGATCAGAGGAATCCCACAGATGACCAGACACCAGCCAGGGAGGTACGTAAAATTGTTCTTTTGTACCTCCACTTTTGGTAATATAACAAAATACAAAAACAAACAGGTGTTAGGATTGGGCTGCCAGAAGATTTTATGCTCTTTATTCTTATCCTCTGCATTGCTACTGAATTAATGCAATATTCTTTCAACTTACCTGTTTCCTTTGCACATATTAACAGGAGATTTATTGAATAAATAGATAGCAGTGTCACTGAAATCAAAAGCAACCTATAGAAAGGAAATAAAAAAGAAAAATCTCTGTTCATTATAACAAGCAAAGCATTCTGTGACATTCAAACTGGAACAATGATAGCAATATGTATATGCTACTTCCTCCTATAATATTTCAAACAATGCAAATTTAAATTTAAAATCACAGATTTGAATATCATCAAGTAACAAACTAGGGCTGAAATCCTAAAGACACTTACCTGGGAGTAAGACTAATTGAACAGAATGGGGCTTACTTTTGAGCAGACATGGTTAGGATTGTGCTTTTAGTATTTTATGGTGCAATCCTAACCAATTTTCCAGCTCTGGTGTAAGGGCAATGCCACTCCGAGGTAGGGGAACAAAAGCCTCCCAACTGCAGAATGCCACGTAGCTACTGCAAGCTTTGCCAGTGCTGGAAAGTTGGTTAGGATTGGGCCTTTGGAGTACGTTCAATCAAATAATGAGAATTACCCACCATGAGAATTACCCTGGCAATTGCTCTGAATGCAAAGTGGACTAGTAACATGTAGGCTGCAATCTTAAAGATAATTTCCTGGGAGTAAGACCCATTGAACACACTGACCTACTTTTGAGTAGACATGGTTAGGATTGTGCTCGTAAATGCTTAACTAGTAACAGCTCACAACTGAAGCTTGCAGAAGTACAATATATCAACATTTAAAAAGCCACCCTCTTTCCAGCATCTCAACTGCCAACCATGTATAAGAGGTCCAAGGAGTGGTATAAAGTTATAGTGGTACCTTACTTAACAAGCGCCTCGCTTAACAGGCATTTCACATAACAAGCAAAAATTTCCAAGAAATCTTGCTTCACATAACAAGGTCCGCTTCACTTAACAAGCAAGCTCGCTATGGGCATGCATGCTGTGCAGCCCTGATGCTCCACACAGAGGCTCTTTAAAAGAGCTGCCGGCCAATTCTGCTGCCTCTAGCTGCCCCCAACTTGAGGGCAGTTGTCTGGAGGTGCCAAGGCAGCTGCCCCTAACTGCCGCCAAGTGCCCCCACTGATCACCTTGAACCTCCAGCAGCAGCCCAGGTCAGCCTCCCAGGAAAGTGCCTTTGATTGCAGTCTCCGAACTATGTGTACTCAGAAGAAAGATCCACTGTGTTAAATGGGGCTTACTCCCAGGAAAGTGTCTTTGATTGCAGCCTCTTCTCTACCCATAAGTAAGCCCCACTGTGTTAAATGGGGCTTACTCCCAGGAAAGTGTCTTTAGGATTGCAGCCTAAGTAGACTTCATAGGATCATGCACATTGAATGCATGTTTTGAATTCAATTCCAGTGTTTTGTCATCATTTTTACATCCAGTTAATATTTTAATAGGAATATTTTTTGGGTTGTGGAACCAATCGTCTGAGTTTCCATTATTTCCTATGGAAAAATCTGCTTCACTTATGCAGCGTTTCACTTAAAGAGCATGCCTCCAGAAAGAATTAAGCTCTTTATGTGAGGCACCACTGTTTAGGCAGAAATTATCTACACTAGAAAGACTGCAGACATCAAAATGAGCAGAAGAAAAATAGCTCATATTAAAATGTTTGTCTTTCCACGGTTAGATTAGAACTTGGAACATTGTTCTATGGGCAGCTCTTTTCCCATGGAATATGGAAGTGTTTTCTGGATAGAAGTCTATTCATCAGAATGGGTCCGTTAGCTCTTAGCCTCACAAATTTTCCAAGGATTTTTCACCTAACATTTGGCAGGTGGCCATTTATATATATGTAGAAGTACCTAATTATTTTCAGTCAAATCTGAATTGGTGACCGTGCAAGGTTTTTGAGACTTTAGTTGAATTCATATGGAATGACCCAATCAATGCTTCCTTAGTACATATAGTTTGCAATCCTAAAGACACTTTCCTGGAAGACCCAATGAACACAATGAGATTTACTTTTGAGTAGACATGGTTAGGATTGTGCTCAAAGTCAAAGACTTCCAGAAAATCCATATTATTAACCAAAATTTGGTTTACTACAGCTTGCATGCATAAAACACTGTTGACATACTGGCTAAAACCTAGCAACACACTCCAAAAGTATGTTCTTAATAAACTAGGGTGCAATCCTAACCTAGGCCAGCACAACTCATTGGTTCTCCCATTCCCATGATGATGTAGGGAGGCGAATGCATATGTGTGCACTGGCCTAACACTCTGCCAGGAGTGGCACAGTAGGGTCTTCTGGCACTTTTGTGACACACCCAGGCCAGCATGGGATTTGTGTTGCAAGCTTATGCAACTTACAAGCTTATGCAAGTTGCAAAACCAGCAGACAGTTATCATTGTCAACAAATATGGCATGAAAGAGGGTTATAAATCAAACTATTTCTAGCTGGTTTGAATAGACAGAGCCCTATTAAGAAAGCATTTAGCACTTTAGTACACATTGACCAGCCAGAAATTACATGCTCTTGCAGTGATCTCCATCCAATCAATTGTCCTTTGTGTTATAGTAAGGAAGTGAATAACGCATTGGGCACATCTGTCCGAAGTTGTACTTTGGAAGAAGCATCAATCGTGGGAGATTTTTCTAAGAAAACAACCTTGACTCACAAAAATGGACTCTAGAGGTAGACAATAATACCAATGTTTGTACAGTATTTTCTGAGTTTGCAAAGGGCTTCACATATATTTTCTTGATATTCTCCACAACCACGGAAGTAAGGTGAGTAGGTATTATTATCTCTGGGGAACAAAGGGTAGGATGGTACATCTTGCCTAAGACCATCAAGTGAGAATTCATGACAAACACAGGCTTTGAACCAAGGAAATCTCAATTTGCACTCAAGGGCTTGATCCTAAACAACTTTCTAGCACTGGCATAAGTATATTGGGGGGGGGATGTGCTGAATCCCACAGTCGAGAGTTCAATCAAAGAGGCCTCCTGAAGGTAAGGCAGTGTTTGTTCCCTTTCTTTGTACAGACAGCCCCCACTTATTGGATGGATTAGCACCGTCCAAAACTGAAAACCATAGAAAAGTGGAACCCAGTCTTTTTCAGCTTGCAGATGCAATATGGCCACCAAAAAGACATAAATATCACTTACAAAAGCCTAAATAACATAAACTTATTAATATATGTCCAAAATTCATAACAAATCACAGTGAAATGAGCAAAGGTATGTGTGGGCAATAAATATTCTCTGTATCTGAATGATGGTTATTTACTGAAGAAAGTCATAAGGAAATGCCAAAAACAGTTTGATCACCATGTCACATGCAAATCAATACCAGGGAAGTCTATTTTAGCCTTAAGACTAGCAGAGAGAGGTTAAAGAGTGAAGTGTGTGTTGAATGAATGAGTCCTGGGTACAATTAAAAGGTGTTGAAAGAGCCAATCCATCATGAAATGAACCATCAGAAAGTGGGGGATGCCTGTAGTTGTACTGCCCTTACTCCAGAGCTACAAAATTGATTAGGATTGTGCCCTCCTAGTACAATCCAAACTTTTATTGAAGCAGGCAGGATTTCCTAGCAAACATGCTTGCAAACATGTGGCATTTGTGGCAGCACACACTAGCAGTAAGGCAGCATGCAGAGCTCTGGATTGGGTCCTAGTCACTATGCCACATCAGCTCTGAATTACTTCTCTTACTAAAACCACTATCCCTTCAATCCAGAGTAACTACGGGAAGACATAAGAGGCACTTACTCTGGATTGATCTATGCATTTCCCATAGGTGGCACTGTAACTACGTCGGTGTAAAAGGTCCTATAGATTGTAGCCTATGTTATTCTGTACACCACGTTGTATGAAAGTGACTCAGATGAGTCTTTTGTCAAGGATCAATGCTGGAAGTCTATGTAGACTGATCCAAATGCATGTGCCTTTTGGCCATGAGTGACGCTTAGAAATTCATTTGGTCCAAATCAGAAGAGACAATTTTCCCTGTGGGGTTTTATCTTTTTCCCTTTCCCTGCTTGTTGCAGAAATAGTGTGGAAATTTCTTGACAAGACCTCATTTGCCTAACTGCATTATCAACACATGAAGGGCATGGCACAAAACACCAGAACATGTGGCCAACAGAGGAAAACAAGGTCAAAGAGGGTAACAAGAAAACAATGGCCTTCATCAACTTGGAATACTCCATCAAACCTTATGCTAATTCAATTTCCTCACTATACTGAGTACAAAAAAGGGTGCCACAACCAAGTCTATTTTGTTGATCAAAACAGTCCATGGACTAAAACCCCAGTTCTAATCCAATTATCTTGTGGCAGCTTAGCTGGAACAACTCTGAGGAAAGGATGGTAGGCAAACCTTTGGGGCAAAAAGAGAAAGATGGAAATTACCAAATTTACTCAAATGCAATGCGCCATTGAATCTAATGTGCAAATTTTAAGACTTGTGATAAAAAAAGTTTATTGGTGATTGTAACGTTCAGCTGCAAAGCAGGTGAAAAATTTAACTTTACTGCATAAAACAAATGAATTACATGGCAATATGACAATGCACTACCAAATTGTACTACTTTATACAACAATGGGTTTGTTATATTTTTGTTACAATATACTGTTAAACTAAATACTGACCTATACTTCCCCCGTGCACCATCCCCCTTCAACTATGCGCACTCGTACCGGGCAGGTACAGTGTTTGGGGCTGGGTTTTATCAGTCTTTAATGTAAAGTACTGGATGAAAATGCATTGCACCCCTTTCTGCCCCTTCGGTGATATATTTCTAAACACTGGTTCTTAGTGGATGCTCACATCACATAAGGAATACGCTCCCTGAATTTCATACTTACAGGTCCAGTGGTTGAGACTTGGCATTGGATCAGTCAGTGATTCTTCAATGTAAAGTATAGGGAGGAAAATGGGTTGTGCCCCTTTCACCTCCCTTCAGGTGTGAATTTCCCAAAACCAGTTCTTAGCGGGTGTCTCCATCTCGGAAGAAACCCCCAAATTTTATGTTTCTAGGTTTTGGCTAGGCACTGATGAGTGAGTGGGTCAGTGACTTTTCAGTTTTATATATACATATACCATATTTACTCAAACCTAATGCACCATCGAATCTAATGTGCACCCCTTTTTTGGAGATTAAATTTGGCTGGAAATGGTGAGTGTTAAATTTGAGTAAATATGGTAATTTCTTTTGGTTTGTAAGGTTATGCCTTCTCTATGTTCAAAAACCCTATGTCTGGTCAGAACATCTCCCCAACTCCATTTTCCTTCTAGTTTCTGACACACGACACATTATGGTGTCATCTATTGTACTTTTCCCCTCCAAAATCTATTATGATGTTAAAATCCTAAGACTTGTTAAAATCCTATGTGGACCTAACTTAGCCATAACCAGCAGTCTGGTGATGTCACATAAAACATCTATTCCTAAATATTACACACTGTTTAGATGCCGAGCTGTCTTCATAACTGGCAAATAGCTGCAGTGGGCCACCAGCATGTCTCTGGAGGGCACAATCCTAATTAACCTTCAAACACCAAGGACAATGTAGTTCCAAAAGAAGGGAACAGTTCCTTTACCTTGTGGAGGCCTTTGTGACTTCCACTGAACTGGATGCAGCACATGCCCCGTTGGAAGGAATGTTAGGTTGGATTTGAGTCTGAATCATTGAGCATATACAAAAGATGTGGAGTGTCTGTCCAGGTACTGTATGGCATGAAGCAAGATCTTCCACCAAGAATGGTGGCACGCTTGCCAACTTGTTAGAGGGCTTGCACCTAACTGCACTTCTGTTGTGTTCCTTTGTTACTAAATCCTAGCTATTCTTATTCATTTTCCCCCTCCCTCTCTCTGGTTTATGCTTATAATCCCAATAAATATTAAGAGTGCAATCCAGAGTAACTATGGGGAGTCCTTGCTCCAGTGTAAGAACAATTTGCTCTGGATTGCAATATGAATTTCCCATAGGTTTTCACTAGGTGGTGCAGTTACTACGGGTACACGTAATGTCTCTTACGTGCTCCCGTAGTTACTCTGGATTGTAGGGTACGTCTACATATAATATTTGACTCTCATCTTTCACAAATATGTCTTCTCTGGGATCTGCCATGAGCCAATAATCCAAAGACCCAGAGAAACACACATTTTAGTACACATGGAAGTGTGCTCACCCATTTGCTGAGCTGATGTGGCAATAGCATAAGTACTAAGTCCCAAAGCTGTAATCAGTTTTACTTGTAAAACACAGACCATGGTACTATCTATCTCAAAGAAGTTTGCTTGACAGTATCTAATAGCCAAGGAGATGAACACAGCAGTTCTTTAAATAAGCTAAGAACAACTGCAACTAAGCATGTTTCTGCTCAAACCGTTGACGGGCTGTGGCCAGTGTTTTGAGTTGGGAATAATCCTGCAGTGGCTGGTGCTTAATCACAGATGCCTCTTGCTTTGCACCAAGTAATACTTCCTGCAGAAATAGTAACGGAGCTTCCAGTAGTCCAGCAGTCCACGACTGCCAGAGGTAGTCGTGCAGGCGCCACAGTATAAGTATCTGCACCATTCATAAACACAAACCCACACCCCCAGTTCCACTATTGGGATCTCCTAATGTTACATTCTCAAAGGCAAGCAAAGGATGGTCTTACGCTAAAGTCAAAAGGAACAGTTGCAATCTTCTAATCTGCTGTCCTTCCCTACCCTTCATGGTCTCCTAGTCTGCTGTGTGTAAACTTGGTTTTTTCCAGAACTTCCAATGAAGCTGGCATGAAAAGACTAGTTGTTGTAGGGCTGGTGGCCAAGACGGGCACAGTACCACCCCTTTGAGAGGTCTGAAAACATGAACGCAACTGACTTTCAGCAAATTTAAAACATATGCAGTGGAGCTGAGAAAATTCTGCAGTGTCCAAATCCAGCTCGTGTTTCCTTTATTTTTTAACCTGCTAACAAAAGCGGGCTTGTCAGAATCCACTCTTAAAAAGGTTGGCAAGGCTAATTCTGTTGAAAATATGGCTGTTGTTTCCAAAACTCATACAAGGTTTTCTCCTTAGTTGAATGTCACATGTGCTACAAACAGGGTAAGAGACAACAGATTATAGGACCATAAGCTCCCTCAAAACACAACCTCATTTTCAGCACTGGAGACAAATGACTGTTCGTTGCCTACTTCTGAATGTAGTCAAATGTGCAGAGCTCTGCGCCTCTCCCTTCTGCGAGGAGCATGAAACTTTACAAAATGTGTTGCTTGTACAGTGTGAAGTGTTGATGGCATAACAAGTAATAATGGAAAAAAAACTGTGGAAGAGGTTCAAGGTCAATTAGAAGCTTTAATTCCGCTGCCATCTGAAAATCTTTGTTTGAAGAGAGCAGCAGAAGAAACATGATTTCTGGTGCAAAAGCCATTTTGTAAACATTTATTTTTGTTTTAACTTAAAGAAAGCAATACTTGGAGGCCCACTCATGTTCGAGAGCAGATATTAAGATTGCCAACACTTCAATAAATTACTGTAGCTGTACCTATAACAGCAGATTGATGTTCAGGCACAGCAATTGGTGATAATAGTGATCTCCTGGCTGTAGATAGGTTGCTGATTTCTGCTGAATGTGATACTATCAAGAGCAGGTGTGTCTTACTTACCCTCCCCCCCCCCCACACACAAAGATGTGTACACCCTGCAACTGTTAGGTGACTTCCCATAAGGATTCCTGGGAATTGCAGTTCACGGGTGATAATTAGAAATCCACACAGCTCACCCTCAAATGTATAGTTTCCAGGGTTGCTTGCAGGGAAGGGAAGACTGATCTATCAGTTTAAAGTTCCGATGTAGCTATAGAATAATAAATCATAGAGTTTAAGGGACCCAGAAGGTCATCTAGTCCAACCTTGATGCACACAGTTTAATCTAATTGTGTAATCACAGTCTGTCAGTTTAATGGCCCACCAAAAATTGGGCTGAGCCATAGTGGTGGTCCACTGGTGAGCCATGGAGCCATCATTTGCGAACTACTGGATTAGAGAATGAAAAGAGAGAGTATCCCTACAATCCAGAGTAACTACGGGAGTACATGAGAGACATTAACGTGGACATAGTTATGGCACCATCTAGTGAAAACCTCTGGGAAATTCATATTGCAATCCAGAGTAAATTGTTCTTATGTCGGAGCAAGGATTCCCCGTAGTTACTCTGGATTGCACCCTATGTAGGACAGACAGAGCTCCTCCTTCTCTTCTCTTTTACTCATTTCACTCCTAGTCTCAACAGAATGGTTTCAAGCAAAAGTGAAAAGGGCCCAGTCCTATCCAATTTTCCAGTACTGGTGCAGTTGTGCGAGTGGGGTGTGTGCTGTATCCTGGGGTGGAATAGGAAGCACAGGGATCTTCCCAAGGCAAGATTGCCTCATGTCCCCCAAAACAGGGAGGATCCTGATTTTGTGGAAGAGAATTTTGGCAACATGTGTTCCCTTATCATGGGCTATACAATCACACTAGAGCTGGAAGGTCCTCTCCCAATTTTATGGAAGACAATTATGGCAACCCTATTTCAGGTATGGGAACATGTGTTGGAACATGAGGTGTGAGAACACAAGCTGGAAGGTTGGATAGGATTGGACCCAACAAGGACAGAAGGATAATAAAACACAAGTTCATGAGCAAGAAAATAGAATTCTCTCCCCCTCCCACTTGTTCTAGTTTTTTTCCCCTTCCTTAACTTTTCCCTATTTTAAGTCACTGAAGAACACAGAGGGATGGAGGTGGGAATGAATGGGAATCGAGAGCCAAGCTTACTGGCAGTTAGTTTGAGTGAATGGAGTTTTCCGACAACACACCCACTCTATGTTTTGGCCACCAAAAATTAGTGTCAAAAACTAGTATTGCAAAAACCAATGTCACCACAAAAACTAGCGTCAGACCAGATATGTTTGCACACAGAACCTCAACTGTTCTCTAGATGCTGGAGAGCCTGACTCAGATTTTTTCAAAGCCTCGTTTCACCAGCATGTACTCTGGCAATGCAAGGCTCTGCACAGCAACATCAAAACAGTGTAACCACAAGTTGCCTTAGAAATAAGGATTTTTAGTTACAGTGTTAAAAGTACAGGCTTTGGGTTTTATCCTTGACTATGAAGCAGGTTCTTTCATAACAACCAGAGCCCCAGAGCTCCTATTAGATACTTAATTAAAAATAACAGCTCTGTATATGGAGTACACATTCAAGGTTGATCTTCTGTTTTTGCAGTTTAAAGCAGGGGTATCAAACTAATTTCATACAGTGAAAGGATTGCCATAATTCTCTTCCACAAAATCGGGACGGGATCCTCTGTCACACTTGCCAGTATGTGAACACAACCCCCCAAAATTGGGACTGTCCCTGTTTTTCAGTTCATATGGCAGCCCTCAACAGTGGCCTGAATAGGAGGCCTAAATTTTACTCAGGACTGGAAGTGATGTTATTAAGAAAATATTAACCAGAAGTTCTTTTTTCTCACTTAGAAATTTATTAGCTGCAAATGACAGAAGAGAATTTGTGCAAATCTTGATCATATTTCCAAAATAGGGAAAGCTCAATTATGTTGCATGGCTCTCACTCTTTTCAATGGGGCTTGAACATGACACATGCTTTGATTGTGCCCTTCATTTTGATTCCATGCATGCTTACTCATAAGAAAGCCCCGCTGAATTCAGTAGGGCTCATTCCCACAAAAAGTGCACACGATTGCAATTTTAGCTCATCTCTCTCCCTGCTCACATAGTATATGAAATCTAAATTTTAAAAATCCCATTCACAACAAAAATGAAATGCCTAAGAATTTGAACTATTTTTTAAGGTATATGGAGCGGAAGAATTGGAACCAGTTCATTTTTAATCTAGAAAGCCTGTCTGGTTTTACAAAAAACTCTTTCTCCGGAAAGCTGAAGAATTGTGTTCACAGAAGTTTTTTTTAGACCATGAAGTCATTACCATGTTCTTTTAATTCTTTGGCACTTCAAGAAGATCGAGATATGTGGTTTTAACACCTTACTGCAACTCAATTTTAAATGAGTTCCTTATAATTAAAAACTCAAGATTTTTTCAATTACTTTCTAAAATAGGGCAACAAATCAAGAAGCAACATAATTGTGTTTATAAGGGGATTCCTAATGGAGGAGTTGGAACACACCAAAGCCCTGAGTAGAGGTGCGCTGAAGTCTTCCTGGAGCCCAAGGCAATAGGCCCAACGCCGTCTCCACCCTTCCCAAGTGAGGTGTTTCCCCACCCCCAAAAGAAGGCAAATAAGAGAAGCAGATGTGGATGTCCCTCTCCTAATTTAACTCTTGAGGTGATTGCTTCAGCTCATGGATGGATAGACTACTATATGAGTCCTATGAATGAGTCACCACCTTGCCTGTAGTAGAGGACTGTGGACAATGCAGCAGTAAACATTAGTTTCTCCAACTGACAATTGACTGGATTTGTGACCTTTTTTCATGGATCCCTAGAGAGCCTCCAATAAAAACTATGATGAAGGGCACAATCCTGAAATACACTTGGGACAGGGCAGCTTATCCCCTCATACCCTCCCCTACACTAAAGGAATTGTCTTGTTTCCATAAACCACATAACAATGGATGTGGGTGTTCCAGCTTCTCTTTGGTCCTGTCCCCATTAATCTGGGATGCCCTATGTTTGGGGGGTGTTGCTCTCTTCCTTTTGCAGTACTGGCATCTGGTCCCCCAGACAGCCATGCCATTTCTTTCCATCATGGTGAAGCTGTGACTGGTTGCCAGAGATTCCTGAGCTTCCTCAAACAGCAAGCACCACAGCTGTTCTTTGCTCAGTGTGATCTGAGGCAGGTCTCCTCAGGAGGAAGTCCAACCCAGGTGCCACTTATTTGGTCCTCAGCAGCAGTTAGATCAACCTAGAAGCCCATTAGCTCTATGGATTTGGTCTATGTTTCAGCTCTGGATATGCCTACTTTAGGCTGCCATAGCTAGGCCACTCTCTCTGGCCTAAGCCAGTATTGCACTGTAAATAACTAATTACTTCAAGCTCCAAGTCGATTCAAAAAATCAAATATGCTAACTTCCCTGAAAAGAGTTGAGCTCTTCCAGTTTGCACAACAATTGCTAATTGTTCCACAAAGAACTGATTACAAGAAGATGAGCTTTCAAAATGTTTGAGCATCATGTTTCTGGTATGTTACCCTCCCCCCAAGTCCATAAATGACATGAAGTGAGGGCAGGTGAAAGATGGGCGGGGAGACCATATGTTCTCCTTTTCCCTGATATGTCCTCTTTTTTAGTCTTGTGTCCTGGGGAAAAAAATCTTCATTTTCCCCCTTTTCCTTGTGAGCAGGCAGCATATAGCCTTCTTGGAATAAATTATCTATATACAGGGTGATTGAAAAGTAACTCCCTGTATTGTAATTTATAAGTATTTTTAAATAGGGAGTTACTTTTCAATCACTCTGTATATAATACACACATACTCACTCACCCACCGACGCCCACCTAAAACCACCCCACCTAGAAGCATGGGTGTGGGTTGGAGTGGGTATTCCTTCGGTGATGGTGGCACCCACTACAACCCCACTACAAACTGGTTTTTGGAAATTCCACTAGAAGGGGCTGAAAAGGGGCGCAACATATTTTCCTCCATATACTTTTCATTGAAGAATCCTTGACTGACAAACGTTCTTCCCCAACCCCTGGACCTAGAAGCATGAAATTCAGAAGTATATTCCTTCCATGAGGGGAGCACACACCAAGAACCAATTTCTAGAAATTTAACTCCTAAGGGGCTGAAAAGGGGTGCAACTCATTTTTGGCCTATACTTAACACTGAAGGCTGATCAACACCCAGCCCCAAATCCTGCACCTGACCGATATGGGTGCCCATGGTTGTGTGAGAGGTTTGTGCGCATGGGGGGGGGATGATGCAGAATGGGGGGCTGCTGCACATGGGGCTTGAGGTGTGTGGAGAGGGGCTTGAGGCACGTGGGGGGGATGGCACACAGGGAGAATTTTACTCCTGCAATGCAGGTACATTTTGTTAGTATGTAATAAATTTTATAGGGGAAGTCTGGCTGGCCATTATTCAGTGATTTTCAACTTTAATTTTAATCTCATGGCACACAGAAAAGGTGTTAAATTTGTCAAAGCACACCATCAATTTCTGGAACAATGAAAATGCACACCATGCTGTCAATGGAAGACTCACATCCCCGTTGGCCCTATTACATCCCCCAAACTTCCATGGAACACCTGCAGATCATTTGCAACACAGACGTGGCACACTGGTTGAAAATCACTGCCATTATTTATTAAATTTATAATTAATATAAATGTTTAATATGAGTGTTTTCAGTTTTTGTTTTGCCATGTGTTACTGTCGTATTTGACTAGTTGCTTCTAAAAAGATAAATTCCATTATGAGAATTGGAGGATTCCAGCTCAGACACACTGACCCTCAGGGAGCTTATTGTTTCTCATACAAAAATATCAGTTCTGTAAATACAGTTCTGTAGCTAAAAATACAATTTCAGTTTTTCAGAAAATACTTCCTTTTTGGTCCTAACCATGTTTACTCAGAAATAAGTTCCTCTGAATCTAGTCAAACTTTTTCAAAATATACTTGGAATTGAAAACTTATTTGTTGACAGATTAAAATATGTAACTACATCCTACTCCATGTCTATACACCAAACATTCTAGTGGATTTTAACAAGCAGGAAGGAAGTATTTTTGTTTAGGAAAACTAGAATGAAATAACTATTTTCTCAGAATCCAATGACCTATTTTACAGAGTTGGTTCTCTGAAGTGCCCTACTTTTGAATATTGTCATTTGTCATATGCTTTCAGTTTTATTTTTTAAGTATGAGTGGCACAGGGTTAGGTCAAAAGGGTGTCATTAATATTGCATTTGCTCTCTGAAATACAAAACACACCTGAGCTATTCATCCTTCTTAGCTCACTCTTCATATTTATAATAATCCAAAATGAAAACGATGGAACTTCCAAAATTAAGTTGTATTTACATAAGATGAATCTTACAACACAATCAAAATTGTGTGTTGTGGAGGGCAGGGGAGTAAACTAAACAAATGCTGCTTACTTCCAGGTATGGAATTAAACTGAAAATTCTACTGAACTAAAAAGCAAAAATAATTCAATAATTTGGCTATATGAATAAAAGTACTGTAAACCTCGCAGATGCTACTCAAGTTACATGAGAGTTTAATGAAGAATACAATCAATCTACTTTATGAAGAATATAATTTATTCATAGGAATCTATCCAAACATTTGCATCTATCTGAATAAGTCTTCCAAAGGTATTTTGCAAACGGATTACTTACAAGAACAGCATAATTCCTGTGTTGGCCAATGCAAAGGCGAGGCCTAAAATTCCACTGCCCATGATGGCATTGCTGAGATTGAAGACAGACATTCCTAAGGAAGTTGTGCCTGGAATCTGAAAAAAATATCATTTTTTTAAACAAAAAGAATCAGTCCCTACAGTAAACAGCACATTTTAAAATCAGAAACTTTATCTTGGAAACATTCATTGGATTAAGAAACACAGGCTGTTTTAAATAAGTACTTGGTAATCTTGATAAGTAGGCTGCAGTGGCTTAGTTGTTAAAGGCACTGTGCCTGCCCATCTGAAGATCAGCGATTTGAGACCAAGTACTGCAAGATGGGGTGAGCTCCTGACCTTAACCCGGTTCCTGCCAACCTAGCAGTTTGAAGGCATGCAAATGGAGGCAGATAAATAGGTACCATTTTGGTGGGAAGGTTAATAGTGTTCTGTGTGCCTTACCCCCAAATCCAGAGCAACTATGGGAGCACGTAAGAGAGTTTATGTGCACCTGTAGTCACTGCTCCACCTAGTGAAAACCTATGGGAAATTCATATTGGAATCCAGAGTAAGTTGTTCTTACACCGGAGCAAGGACTCCCCGTAGTTAGCCTGGATTTTGCCCACAGTCAAGCTGGCCACATGACCATGGAAGCGTCTTTCGACAATGCTGGCTCTTCAGCTCAGAAATGGGGATGAGCACCACACTCTAGAGTCAGTCCATAGGGCAGGACAACCTGCAGGAGACACCTTTACCTTAACTATTCATAAATATTTTGGGTTTATTTTCTGTAAATTTGCTCAGTTGACACCCTTAATTCTTGAGGGGATACAATGGTACAGTGGTACCTCGCTTAACAAGTATATATAAATACTGTTGTTTGATTGAACTTCCCATTCCTATGATAATGTTGGGAGGCTAGCACATGTCTGTGCACTGGCCTAATAACCACCCACCCACCAAAAGAGTAGCGGAGAAGTGCCCTATGGCACATTTGTGACACCCCCATGCCATCATGGGACTTGTGCCATCCTAACCAGGGATTAAGATTGTGCTGTGTGTCTCACAGTTCCTGCATGCACCATTGTTCAAAATAAACTTGTCTATAGGGCAAGCAATAGAAACTTACATATTCATCACATTTCTTCTTTTCCAAGTGGCTGTTGGTCAGGCTTCTTCTCTCTCGGTCTGAAATAAACTTGCTGCAAATAAGCAACATGATGAGTCAACTGAAGAATAAACTGACGTACTGCAATAATTAAGCTACCTGGACGCTGATGTTTGAATGCTGATATTTAAGGGCCAATCACACCTTACATTATATGTCAGGACATGCCAAATTTGATCATGTTTTGGAAATAGGAGTCAACTAAAAAAATTAGGTTCCAGACCTTTCCTCACCTTGAAAGAAACAGGACTGAAACAGAAAAGCAAAAAGATGTGAACATGCTTCTGTTAAAAAATAGAAAGTAAAAAACAAAGGTATTTCAACCTGAAACCTAGGTGTGGATTTAAAAAATACAAAGGTATTTAGACTTGTAATTCAGGTGTGAATTTCAAAGTGTAAAGGAGGCTGAGAGGATGAAGGGAAAATATGTAAAAGCTGGATGACAGCAATAAAATGTGGAGTAAAAAACGGTTCTGAAGTAAGGGTTGAAGTAAAGGTTCTGAAGCGAGAGAAAGCAAAACAGAAGCAGGAATTATGAGATTGGTGGTGGCTTTCTCAGGGGATAATTATGTTTATAGAACAGAGAAAGTAAGTCTTGTGTTTGCCGCTCAACTGCTGTAGGGAGCACCTATGTGCAAGTTCAGACAATGGTGAGCAACAAGACATTTTATTAGATGACTAAACCCCAAATCCAGAGCAACTACATGAGCACGTAAGACACTTTACGTGCACCCATAGTTACTGCACCACCTAGTGAAAATCTATGGGAAATTCATATTGGAATCCAGAGTAAGGGCACAATCCAGAGCAAGTTCAACCTAACTATTCTGTATCCAGAGCAGAAAGTTATGCTGTATCCAGAGAGTCAGGAAGCCTGGGCTGCCCTAACTGCTCCAGAGCATGCTGGCCCTACAATCCAGAGTAACTACGGGAGCACGTAAGAGACATTACGTGTACCCTTAGTTACTGCACTACCTAGTGAAAACCTATGGGAAATTCATATTGCAATCCAGAGCAAATTATTCTTACGCTGGAGCAAGGACTCCACATAGTTACTCTGGATTGCGCCCTAAGTCAGTGACAGCTGGGGAGGGCTTGCTCCTGAGTAGACCCCCTCAGATCACACTGAAGAAGGAACAGCTGTGGTGCCTACATTATAAGAAAGCCCAGCAGTTCCTGACAACCAGTTACAGCTGCAGTTCTTCTAGTGCAAGATGGATGCTTGGAGTGGCCTGCTGTATCCTGAGGTTAGTGGGCTGCCATAGTTGTGCCATATCCTGAGGTTGAGAGGCAGGGATTGCAGCTAGGCTGGCCAAGAACTCAGATTTTTGGTCAACACTACCATTCTTACTCAGGCCTTATCATGGACTCCTATGGGTCTACTCATTACTATACCTGCTCCTGAGGTGGTATATCTCTGAGGAACTGGAAGAGGGCATTTCTGCCTTGAAAGAGGCTTTGGATCCAGAGTAACTGCTCTGCCCTAGGCAATGCTAAACTTGCCCTCAACTTGTCTCTCCTGAACTGCTTAGGCTGCCCCAGTTAGGGCAGAGCAGGTCCACCTCTCTTAGGGCACCCTATCTTGCCTCACTCTGCCCTAAGCCTCTTCCAGAGTAACTGGGCTGGAGCATCTTGCAGTTGCTCCACCCTAGTGATAGATAGGGCACCCTAAGGCCTCTTATGTGCAAGGAATAGTTGCTCTGGATTTTGCCCATAGAGAGTGATTGCTTTGAGGTGATGATGGGGAATCCTGCCCTTGCATTTGGATACAAGGAGACAAAAGTGAGACAGGATAGTGCAAGTCCATAGTTGCTGATAGGACAGAAAGCCCTGCTGACTTCAGCAGATCATGCTATGGTGACTATCAGCATCCTTGCCTCCAATACCATGATGCTAAAACTTCCAGCAGCTAAACTTCCAGCAGCTAAAACTAAGGACAGGATTTCTTAGAAAAGAAATTTCTAAGAAAAGTATTTCTTAGAAAACAACTTCCGTTGCTGTGCAGTAGCTACCACCAGTTTCACCTAGTTAAATTTCACTTGCTTGAACACAAGCATCTTCCTACACATTACATGTAATTACCTCCTGCAGAATGGCTTGATATCCATTTCTTTTTCAATTTTTTTACAAGGAAAACACCAGTTCAAAGAGCGTAAGTCAATCAAATCTGTTGGCAATGGTAGACAGAGAATCTCCATCTTCAAAGCAATATTACTTTAGAATAAATAAAAACAAAAGAGCCCTACCGACTCAAAACAACGATATATCCAGGGTCCTTCCATTTTCCCCATAATAAGCAGCCAGAAGCTTTCAGGAAGCTCATAAGCAAGCCTACCACACTGGTGAATCTTCCCCTTCATGCTTCACATGTGAACGCTATTCTGTGAATGCAGGTCACAGTATGTGGCCAACCACAGCTGGAAAAAGAATGCTATACAAGGTGAAACTTTGGTCTCATCCAGCAGTTGCCTCATGTATTGGTCCATCTATGGGTAACTCCTCCTCTCCCTTATTGGATGGGTTATGGACTGGAAAACTGTCCAAAAGTGAAAACCGTTGAAAAGTGGAACCCAATCTTTTTTAGTTTACAAAAGTTCCTTCCAATGCTTTTTTAGCTAGCAAATTACAAATACCGCTTTTATCTTGCAAATTCCTGCTGCCACACTAAGACTTCTGCAAATGGATTCTCATTAACTCCTTCTGGAATGGAATTAGACCAGGCACTACAACATGGGGGAGGGGAAATTTTAGCCTTTAGAACAGCAGAGAGATTGAAAGAGCGGAATATGCATCAATGAATGAGTTCTGAGTATAATTGAAACGTGTTGAAAGAGTGGATCATCAGAAAACGAATCATCAGAAAGCAGGGGACACCTGCATTTGTGTAGGATTGCACTCTAATACCAAGGTGCCAGTCACAAACAGTTATGTTTGATACATCATGCATACAATAATGTAGGACACAATGGAGCCAAACATAAATTCCTTTTAAGTCCTGTTTCTTGCAATGGTTGATATTTAAAGTACATGCTTGACTTTTATATTAAAATCAATAGGACTTAATTACCATACAAAATACAGTGGTCTCAAAGAGCTGAGGTTAGTTGTGGCTAAGGACTGAAACCCTAAAAACACTGTACTGGGAGTAATCCCTGTTGAACTCAATGGAACTTACTTTTGAGTAGACACTAATAGGATTGCACAATAAGTCCTATAGAAAGCTGCTGGAATTCTATGGGTACAGCTAAATTCCTGAATTGTTTTCACAGAGACAGGCAGGTTGAGACCAGTAAATACATCACAAAGCAACACAACGTTGATGAAGATATTTAAAAATGCTGAATTGTTAAATTCTGACATTTCATAAAACCAGATATATTTTCATGCCCAATCTTTTCTCCCCTTATAGTATATTATGCATTCACTCAGGCTACATTATATGTGCACATTTAAGATCTGAGAAAGACAGCAACAACCTTATGCGAACAAAAAGACATTTTTTAAAAATAAACTTAAACAACAATTATTAAAACCATGTTTTTAAAAAAACCCTTTTTACAAGAAAAAGAAACTTAGAGTGCATCTGCAAAGAGAGCTTTTATTCATGCTCAACATGAAGAATCTGCCCTATTTAGCTTCTCATCTGCTTACCTCAAATGCAATAATAATAACACCAGTCCTCTTGGGACTGTACCTTAGACTGCAGGTACAGAAACATGTTGAATGCTCTCCTGTACTCAGAAAGAGAAGATTGCTGTGTTCCAAAAACTAGCACAGCTTGGAGAAGATTACACATAATCCTAGTGTTCTAATTTTTGTAAACAGGGAATTTTTGCCATGATAAAGCTCAATCATGAGCCCTATCGCCTCCACTCTGAAAAGACACATCCTCAGGAGGTTTGAATTTCATACTTTTCCTGACCATGCCAATATTCATTGCTTCCCAGACTGTGCGTTGGGAACGACCAGTGGGTCGTGGCCGGTTTTTTGTGGGTCGCAAATCTGACAACCTGATAACTGACAAGGAAAACGTACCGAGCCCTATGGAAACCAAAACAGCTGTATGTGTGTGTTTACTCATGAGTAAACATGATATGATACCGTGTGGAAGAAGGAACTGCAATACAAACTGAGTTGCATTATCCTATGTAAAATCCTCTGTCGTCTAATCAACAACATGGTCAGTGACAGATCCTTTCAGATCATAATGGGGGATAATGTAAGCAAGGTAAGAAAACTCAACAATGGCCTCCCACAAGGTTCTGTAATGGCACCCAAACTATTCAATCATTATATCTCAGATATGCCAGCTACAAAGGGACGTAAATTTGGATATGCCAATGACTTTGCTCTTGCAGCACAAGATAAAAACATGGAGGTATTGGACTGTCTTCTCACTGAGGACCTTAAGACACTTGGGAAAATTCTTTGCTGACTGGAGACTCACACCTAGTGTCAGCAAATGGTGACTTCTTGTTTCCATCTTAACAATAAATTGGCCAGTACTGCCCAAAAGGTCTACCTGAATAACAAATTACTCTCTTATGACCCTCACCCCAAATACCTTGGAGTAACTCTGGATCGGACTCTCTTATAAGAAACAACTGGAGAACATGGCCCAATGTCTGACTTTTTTCAATATGGACCACTCTGTCCATATTGGGGGGGAGGGTCTGATATTAACATCTGATTTTATCACTAAACCATGTATTGCCATATGTTAAATAAATAAATACTCATGAGTAGGTGAATGTCTCAGTCCACTTCAGTCCACTTCAACAGGTAGGCTAAGGGGAACCCAATGCCACAAGAATGGTCCTATCCAATGAATGCAGGCCCCTCAAACTCCTAAAGGAGTGCAGCATAAAGGAATGGAAACTGTACTGGAACCTATGGAAAGGGAAACTGAGGCATAGATGAGCACTGTCGTGAGTAGATGAATGGGCCTTGACTCTTATTGAAGGCCAGGCAAAGGGAAACCCCCAGAATATCACGAATCTGATGAAAACAAATGCTCCAGAAGGTGGTTCTCCCTACTATAGTAAAAAGGATAAAGCCAGAGCTTGATAGCTGGTAAAGCAATTTTTTAGCCTTGTTAAGTTAGTCCCAATAGAGTATCATTCTAAAAAGTGGATCCATCATGCAAAAAAAAAAATTGGGAATTGCTCTGCTCCAAGCTACAAAACAGGAGATGAAGCTTGTTCACAAAAGCAGAAGGGGCCAACCTTGATGAACCACAGCCCTTTCATAATAAAAATTCTCTGAAAAGGAGAACTTATAATTCTGCTTGAAGGTATCTGTTCAACAACAGGAACCTAATGTTAAAAATGGACGGGGCCAGGCTTTGTATAATACAAACGGCAGCCAAATGTTTGAAGAACTTGCAGCAATACATAGCTTTAAATAAATCTGCATGAAAGTTGAAGCAATCTACTCAAAATAATTCCTTAAGAAATGAAAATTGGTTTTGTGCTTTGCACATATATAAATAATGGTCACCAGCATAAATAGTGTTTGTATGGTGACGTACTGTGCATATACATATTAATATTTAAAAGGTTGATTACATGAGTAAACAATACTTCCCTCCCACATCATTGCTGATGCACAACAGAGGCTAAGTATGAAACTCAAGAAGCATCTCCAAGTAGAACATGACTCACCCATGAAGAATTTATAAGCCATGTTTCAAGTCAGGAATTGTGCTTTTAAACAGTGTGTTTTCACACTGCAAAGCTGGAAAATGGAAAATTACTCACCTATTCATCTGTCCGTTTTCCACCTCTGTGAAATCATTGGAATCATTGCTGATGTTGTCATCCTCAGGGATGGTCATGTTCTGCAATTCATTTAATTCTAACACTGTTTTGAAAGGCATCTTGATTTGGGAAACTTATCCTGAAGTTTAAGTGGTCTTTGGTGATCGGTGACAGAAAGCACGCTGAGCAACCTGAAAAAGAAAAAAAAAACCTGAAGAAAATTGGAGGCCATCAAATATGAAAAATAGTAAAAGTAAACAGTGTTCAAGACTTTCAGAATAGGATCTTGTCTCAGATTATGGCCTAAATTTATAATTTTCTAAAAAAATAATTTAAAAGTGTAGCAGCACAATTAGGTGTTGTAAACATGTAGTATGGGCACAATCCAGAGTAATTAGGGGGAGTCCTTGCTCTGACAGAAGAATAATTTACTATGGATTGCAATATGAATTTCCCATAGGTTTTCACAAGGTGTTGCCATAACTACGTTGATATAAATGTCACTTATGTGCTCCTGTAGTTACTCTGGATTGTAGGGTAAGCCTCACTCGCCATAGCCAGAGCTAGTACAGTGCTCACAAAGCGCTTGATGGTCCACTGATCAGTGGTCCAGATTAAAAAATAAAATATTTAAATGAATGGGGGCCCACCAGAAACTGGCTCATGATCCAACATGATCCAACCTGCAGTTTGAGAAACACCATTTTAACCCCCTCTGGCTATCCCACCAGGAAGGGGTCCTCATGGCAAGCACTGGGGTAGGTATTGCTCTCAACCTTAAACAATGAATCCAAAAGGCAAACTCCTAATCTTCCCCCCAAAACGTTATTCTGAAATTAGCCACTGTTGCATATTATTGTTGATAACAGTTAGTTCACTTCCACAGTTCTCTCTCTATTTTTGTTGTACTGACATCTAAAATGCATGTTCTGTGTTTCACAGCAGCCAAGGTCATTCACATAAAAGATGAAACAAAAGCAACACAGCATTGCAGAACACAGATAAAAACAAAATAATCGGAGCCGTATTTAATACAAAACCATGTCACACAAGTGGGAACTTTTCACAGCCTACTAATCGAAGAAGTCACTCCACATCTTCAAGAGTAGCTTAAAAGTGCCTATAATGAAAAAACTATTTTTTACAGTAGAAAAACCAAGGGTGGAACAGAAATTTCTTGACGTGCATTTCAGAGGGGGAAACCACTAGTAAACAGGAAGATCATGTGCCGCAAATGTGATCTTTGAGATCATCCCAAATAAAATGTACCCACATCAAGAGTACATGAGTCTCCCTGAAGAGGGCATGTTATGGATGTGACCAAGAAGTGCTCCATCATGACGCATGAAGCAATCCTGCTTTGTTTCCATAGAAACTGCAACATCCATAGCCGGTCTCATTGTGGCATCCAGTTAGTTCTATGACACCAAACCAAATTTTCAGAGCAAAATTGGGGCATTATTTCTGACTTAAATATTGGTTTCAATTCTGGTTCTAATACTCAACGTACCCAAAAATGCATGTAACTCAGCTCTGGTGTTGTGCAAGTTCCCAATTCACAAAGGCATGTTACAACACCTTTTAGTTGTACAATTGTTTGAACGGTACATATAGATAAATGTAATGCATGCTTGCTAACTGGCATGTGGGGAAACTGAAGGGGAAGCTGGAGAGGAGGGAGTTAGTACACACTTAGCCCAGCCCTTGAAAAGTTTCCCCTGATCAACTTGTAAAGTAAAAGTAACACCTGTTAGCAGCAGCTCATCCTTTTGTTGCTTGCTCTGTTTCATGGGGTTCCCTCCTTCAGTTATCTTCCCAGAAATTCATTCTATGCACCTCCCCGAAGGCCCAATCCTAACCAATTTTCTAATGCTGGTGCATTCATGCCAATGGGATGCATGTTGAAACCTGCTGTGGGAAGGCAATCATGCAGGTCTCCTCAAGGTAAGGGAATCTTTGTTCCCTTACTTTGGGGTTGCAGGTGTGAAGCTTTCAAGCATACAGCTGAAGTTTCATAAACTGCTGCTTTTCGGTTATTCTTGAGATATGTGATTATCAGCGCAATCATAACTCCTTGTTAAGCCAGCCCAAATCCCAAGCTGTCCTGTGGGGTGTTATAAAAGTATGTAAGGCACTTCCAGGCCACTCCTGTGAGGTTAGGCCAGCGCAAAGACATTTGCCAGACTCCCCACATCACAGTTGGGAACAGAGAGGTGGACGAGTTGTGCTGGCCTAAATTTTTTTAGGAGGGAACCCTCTGTGTCTCAGAAACTTACTCCACACAGGTGCTAACTGACTGAAGCTATTCCTGAAGATTTATTTTCCCCCAACATGATGGACATTGAATGTAACAAATGGATTTTCCAACATGCAATGTTGCATATTTCTATATTGCCCATAAAATTCTCCAGTGTTTTGTTTTTTGAAGTTGCCTGAAATTCTTAGTTTTTTCTGCATACTCCAAGCCACTCCTGGATGGTTGATACCCTACCCTTCTGCAGTCTCACCTTTGGAGAAAAGCCTCCAACTTTGACTAACTAAGAAGAGGCCAAGTAATCTTTAATGAAACAGTGAGTGTGGTATTGTACCACACAATAAATTCCATAGCAGGATTACAACCTGTACACAGGAATGTTGAAAACTGAAAAGGAAGTTATCACAGACGTCAAGATGTAGTAACTAGATATCTACCAGAACAGAAAACATAGTGCTAATTATTAAGGCTTAAGAGCTTTGCACAATGGCAAACAAGAGATAGAACATAAAGAAGACCTGAGTCTATAATATCAATCATCTTAGAAGAAAAAGTCATATTATATTACAGTTATATCCAATTAAACAGAGATGAGTGAAAGCCATTTGCATTATTAGGCCATTTGTCACTTGCAATACATGTGGACATGGGAACATGTTAAATGGCCAAATACTAATTTGGAAGTTGGCAATAAAGTAACAGAGGGCACAATCCCATCTGGCCCCACTCTTCCCACTGCATCCCTGCCCGTCCCCATCCAGTTTTGCTTCCTTCCCACCATCTTTCCTGCTCCGCTGGGCAGGACAGAGATCAATGATGGTTGCAAAGCAAGATACAGACCAATGATGGTTGTGGAACCATTCCCAAAATGTCCAATGACACAGCACACTACATACTCTTGGCAGCCACTCTATAACAACAGAAAGTGACTTTCTACCATAATGCACTCCAGCTAGCTGCAGATAAGACTGGGCTATGAGTTGATAGCCAATAAGTTCACACAGACCATCTTTCCCAATTCAAGCTCGCTTGTTACCTACAATCCTCTGAAGAGGCCCTCTTATATGCATGTCCCCCCTCCAACCTTCAGAAGTTTGACAGGTATGCACATGGGAGAGAAGCCTTTTCTTTGCCGATTTCTTTTCCATGCCCCAAACCATGCTCACTTTCCAATGGAGGTCAAAAACATTTCTTTTTCTCCCTATATGGAGGAAAACACCTTCACAGAAATGGGACTACAGGAAGGAACAGTGCTGGAGATGATTATTTAAAATAATTCTACTTCACTTTTCCTTATGCGGGGTTGTAAGTTTGTGTGGAATTTAATTGCTGGGAGCAATGGTTTATTTATATTTGTATAGAGATAGCTGTATGGTTAGTTGTGTTTATTTTAGTTTCTTTTTTAGTGGTATTGTCCAGTTTTACCTTGGGGAAGAGCACCTCATTTTATTGCACCCAGTTGTGAGTATAATGACAAATAAATTTCTTATCTTCTTATCAACTAAAGCCACCCACAACTAATTAAAACCAGTGAGTCAATGAACAAAAACTGCAGCATTAAAACAATCCAGTGTTAATAACACAAATAAAAATTGACAAGGAGAGGCAGAGCAGAGAGCACAAGATAAAAATATACTGACCCAAGGAACCATGGAACATTATAAGCTGACTTTAAGGAAAGGGCCATCTGAGAAATCATGATTAATTTTAGAAAATGCTAAAAGCAACTGAAAGAACCTGCTGTTCAAAGAAATTTACAGGAGGCAGGACGAGCTCTATACTGAGCTTCCTGGTTACTCAAATTTGTTGTCCTAAAATGACACCTCTGTCTCTTTTATTTTTAAAAATAAAGAAGTCTCTACATGCTTATGAGTTCAGGGAAAGGGCTTCCAGATTAACTTTTTTTCACCAACTCTTTTCCTAAAATGAAGCACTGAGTCCTTCCATTACTATACAGTGAATGGACCCACTAATTATATATTCAGAAAAATCATGTTATCTAAGGGTAAAATCCATAGCAGTTATGGGTCCACGCAGTTACATCACCTTCTAGTGTTACCTTTTGGAAAGTCACCTTAACTGCTCCGGAGCAAAGGGCTTAATCTGACTTTAGGATATGGGCCTAAAGGCAAAATTCAGACTAACTACAGGGAGTCCTTGCTCCAGTGTAAGAACAACTTACTGTAGATTCCAAAATGAATTTCCCATAGGTTTTCACTAGGTGGTGCAGTAACTACGGGTGCACGTAAAGTCTCTTGTGTGCTCCCGTAGATACTCTGGATTTGGGTATAAGTGTGAAAAGGAATGCAAACACAAAAAGGAATTATTTCGTACATAGCCAGATGATATACAGCCCTGTTCACATAACAAACCATAGTCTGCAAAAGTCAGGGACAAGTCCTAACACCAAGATCCCAGTACTCCACCACATATCCTATGTGGTCACATGAACAAGAAAGAGATCATAGTTATTTTCACTGTTAAAAGAGCCTTCACAAAACTGGTTCCTTTGAGAAGGAATCGTCATCGTGCACATGCTTGGAAATTCCAGTTTACCATTACAAGCTTGATACAACAGAATCATTAAAGTTTAATCTGAAATTTTTCTCTGATTCATAGCTTAGGGCAAAACACATGAATCATCAATGGAAAAGATATACATTAATTTTAAGCTCACAGTTGTCTTCTGTGATCTCTAAGCAAAAGGAATGAAGAAAGGATGCAGTATCAACACAACTATATTTTATGTTTTGGCACCTCTGAAAATCACTTGATTCAGTCAAGCACAGGTGCTACCTTTGGTAGCACAAACAGTGAGCTAACGCCAAAGGGCCTAAATTAAACCTGTACATCTTTCTCCTGCAAAGTCTCGGGAACAGGACAATCTTTTTTTTTCTTGTGTCCTTTCGTCTTTTGTCTCCAGCAGTGAGTCACAGCCAAGGACATGTCAGGAAAGGAAGGATTTTGCAGCAAGCAAGGAATATACTTCTTACCTGCTGGTGAGGCAGGATGCCCAAAAAAGCAGGCCTCCGTCAGTCTTGAAAGACTATGGTATCCTGCTCAGCACTGCATACACTGCATGCAAAGCACGAAAGCCTGGGTTGGATTGTTATGGAGGATAGGCTGTTACCCAAGCAGCAAAATCCCCCCTCTCCACACCACTGAATTAGTCCAATGGAAAGGCAGAGACGATACGATTGGATCCCGCTGGCGTCGCAGAGCTGGGCTAAGGACAGGAGCTCACCCGGTCTTGTGGGGCCAACCCGGGAATCGAACCCTGGCCTGCTGGTTAATAGGCACATTGTCTTAGCCACTTGCGGCACCCACAGGCAGGATCCCCAATGCTGCAAAAAAATACTCAGCCTAGCACAGTCCAAGAACCACTGCAATTCCATAGTCTCGTTTAAAACGGACCCCACAGTTTCAATGACTGAACAGATCTCAGCTGGCAGCTACAACCACAATGCGTGTACTTAATCACAAGATTGAGGTTTTCTATCAAGGCACTGAGCAGGGAAATAGCTATGATGTCATAGATCAATACACCATGAAAGAGTTTTTACTGAAATGAGAAAGTACAGAAACAAATGCCCAGAAGCAGAAAAGGGAAATGTTAAAGGCAATTAATTCTCTATTGATTGTTGAAAATGCACAAAATATTGGGTCATTTATGTCCACTCCATCACCTTGCATGTCATCCATTTATTCCCATTTCACATCTTTTATTCCGTTTTCAGACATGCAAAATGCATGTATTTTATTATTTTTATTGATTCTGAAATATGTCACCAGCTAACCAAAATGGTACTAGTAGTGGGAGCAGACATGACATTTAAAACCTATACAGACAACAAACAAAAACTTTTACCACGTCACCTCAATATATAGGGCTAAAGAAGTTTCAAATGTGCTACTGTACATAGAAAGAAGTTCAAATGTACTACTGTAGAGAGGATCAGTTAATGACAAACTGTGCTTTATTCAAGTCACCAAAAACGTAACATGGTTCTTTTTATTCATATTTAGAATAATTTTCCCACTATGCCAAGACTTCTTGACCACATGCCTCTCTGGGATCAGAGACCTCCTTTATTGCTGCAATATTTCTGTTTCTAATATGAAACAAACTGGGTTGAAAAGCAATTCATGCAAAATGGTATCAACTGAAGATTTGTTTAGATATATATTTTTTCTGGCCAACTTATGTTTTAGAAATTATGTTTTATGTTTTAGAAAATTGCCTTTATTTAGCCCTAAATACAATAATTTGAAAGAAAGATTTTTTGGGACATTAGAAAAGTGAAGCAACATGGAGGTATTCAGCCTTAAGTTGTCATCATTCTTGCCTCCATTTATGTGAACATAAAAAGGCTGGGGAAAAACATAAGATAGAATGACAAAGCTGTGGTGTGGAGGAGTCTGGAAGCAACTTTGTGGCTGGCTAGTTCTGCTTTTGTATCTATGACACAATGGCTGTTTAAAAAATGGATGAGAGAAGAGGCTTCCAATACATGCAGGACACAACTGAGCCAGTGAATTTTAATCTTTTCCATCTCATCATGGAACACTGAGAAGGTGGTAAAATTATCAATGTGCTATGCACACCATTAGCTTTTTGACAATTGAAAAGGTGTCTCACACTGCTGGCCGGAGGCTCACATCCCCTAATGGCCTTAGAAATACATAAACCCAAACTCCCACAGTACATCTGCAGACCATTCACGGCACACCAATGTGCATTCACGGCACACCAATGTGCCATGACACAGTGGTTGAAAATTGCTGGACCATTCTGTGAATAAATTCTGGATATACTAGATGTGGACACATAATGGTTGCTGACTATTTCACAGCTGTGTACAGAGATTAGCGCTGTGTTTAGTGCCCAAAACACATTTCCTAAAGTGTAACCACATAACTTCCTTGATAAGCTTTCTTACATGAGCTAGATTAGATAGCTTCCCATCAAGGCACTGACTATATCCAGATCTGTGTAGCCAACAACATTATGGTGCAGTGTGTCTTCCAACTATACTTTTGACTAAGTATGTGAAGGGCTGGAATCCCCAAGTCAAATGTCAAGTCATTCACTTAAGCTGTCGCAAGCCCACAATTTCTTTGAGGCCAGAACTAGATCTATTAGCAAGTGCATTGTCCTGGGGTGGCCAAACCACATGCTTCATATAAGAGCCATATACAATGAATTTCAGATGTTTGAAAGCCACAATATTTAAAAAATATTTAAATTCTTACATATATTTACTTGCCCTGAACATTACTCTCTCAAACCAAACCTAGTAAATAATTATAAAGCTTGAAATATTAAAAGTTAAATAAGAAACTTATCTCTGATGCAAAGAGGAGCTCAGCCAACAATTTTCCAAGAGCTGCAAGTTATATGTCAAAGCGCCACGTGTGACTCACAACTCACTGTATGGCCATACCTGGCTTGCACCTTCCCACTTAGTGGGAATGTACCAGTGAAATGGAGGAGAAGTGGTTATAAAGAGAAGACTGAGGGGGGATGATGATCATTTGACCCTTCTCTTATTGACTCTCTTCTGAAAATCTATCCTCCCTAATTTCTCCTTAGCTAGTCTATCTTGCAGTTTTGAGGAAAAGACATTTAAATTTACTGGGGGGATACTTGCAAAGGAGAAATGATAGGTTAAGAGAGGGTTAAGCAAGCCCCTCTCTCCTAAGGACTTCCCACTTGATAAACAAAGATGTGGTCTGAGTAGGGTTGCCATAATTCTCTTCCACAAAATCAGGACAAGACCCTTTGTCCCATTTGCCAGTATGTGAACACAATCCCTCAAAATCGGGATTGTCCCTGTTTTTTGGGACATATGGCAACCACAGGTCTGAGGCTATATGAGATACCTAAAATTAAGTATTGCATGGTCTGGTCATGCTTGAATGGATGACTACCTAGAATGCTATGCACAGCTCCATAATGGACAAAAAAATGTAGTCAATGATAAATTTTTTTTTAACAGCAGACATATAAAATAGGCAAGTAACATTATTCCCAAACCAGGTGAGAGGGTGGCTTTTATACAATCACTCAACAAATTTCCATGCCAATGCAAATGCCCAAGGTAGTTTACAAAGCTTTGTTCCTTACAACAACCCTGTGAAGTAGGTGAAACAGAGTGAATGAGTGACTTGGTCCAAGGTCACCCAGGAAGTCTCACAGCTAAGGGGGGTTTGAACCTGGGTCTTTCAGGTCTCAGTCCAACTCCCTATCCACTACAAAATAGCTAAACTGGGTACTATTATTGTTGCTCGTGTATTATGCTCGCATCCACATGTATTATGCTCACACTCACAATGCTAAGATAAAGCGCCCATTGTGGTGAGAGAATAGGCATAGTCTTCCCACATCATATTATTTATATTTTCTTGGTTATGTGAAAGTGTTTTGATATGTGATAACTCCAGACATTAGAAGGTGGCTAAAAGTTGGCACAACTGGTAGTTTGGGGGTGCATAGAATGCTTATTTCAACAGGGCTCAAGAGTATTCCTTCACTCCAGAGCCACTATTTAACCAAGGTGCAAAATAATTACTGACATATGATGTGATTTTCCGCATTTTTTGTCTTATGGTACACTGACAAAGTACTAAAATAGTGTTTTGACAACTGAGCATGCCATGCTGTTGGTGGAGGTGTATCATGCAATAGCCCTACCTAAACTTCCGTGGCACACCTGCAGACCACTGCAGCACACCAATGTGCCAGTGGTTGAAAATGTCCGGTTAAAGATAAATGGCCATTGAAAGGATACAAAGAGAAACCCATCAGAAAGGTGAAACATTTTTTTTCTAAAGGAAAACAGAGGCTTTTAAAAATTGCCTTTAAGAAAAAGATTCATAAGCATAACATTGGAATGTAGGATAATCTAATGATACAATACTTGGCATGTAGAAACAAGATGCAAATCAAGCTTGTAATTTTCAGTTCTTTTTTTATAAACCAAACAGGTTTCCACATGTACAACCTTCCCCCCCTCCTTCCAGGTAATAAAAAGATATTAACAGGTTGCTTTCTAACTGTTTTGCAAACAAAAGAACAGACGGTTTATGATCTAAAGGAGAACAATTACATGAAACAAAAGAACCACTAACCCTAATGAAAGAAAAAATTAATAAAGAGCAGGGGAAGGGCCACCTATACTAAAAAAGAATGCTAGATCCATATAGATATCTTCTGCATTCCTGATATGCTCCAAATTTCCAGGGATGTTACATAGAAAATGAAGAATTATATGCCAAATTTCCCTTAAAAGAAGGCTTATGTTACCTTCCTGTATGATAAACAAACAAGAAAAGCCCTTGATAATAATCATCTTTTGGAATTTCAAATGATGTATATCACACTTTAAAAAACGACCCTTGCTGTAGAATGAATATCAAGCCTTTACCATTAAAGAGCAAATAAAAGCTGAGAAATTTCAGAACGGTGCAACCAAATTTCTCTTCGATCCAGAAGTGCACTTGGGCTACCCTATTTACCACTGGGCTGACCCAACTGCAAGATGGGCCACCCTAGTTATTCTGGAAAAAGCTTGGGGCAGCCTAAGGCAACTTAGGCTGCCCCAAGACAGGTGGACCTGGACTGCCCTAGCTGGGGCAGCCTAGGCAGTGCTGGAGAGGCATCTTGAGCATTGCCCAGGGCAGAGCAGTTATGTTATATCCACAGCCTGTTTCCAGGGCCTAAATTCCTTCTTCCAGCACCTTAGAATTATACCACCTCAGGAGCAGGTATAACAACAAGTAGACCCACAGGGATCCATGATAAGGCAGAGTAAGAATGACAGTGTTGACCAAGTTCTTGGCCAGCGTAGCTGCAACCCCTGCCTCTCAACTTCAGAATATGGCACAACTACAACAGCCCACTAACCTGGGGATACAGCAGGCCACGCCAACAAACCCTTTGCAGCTATCCTCCTCTAGAGATGTTGTTGTACAGGAATATCAAGCTGCAGCTGTTACTGGTTGTCAGGAACTGCTGGGCTTTCTTATAAGGTAGGCAGCACAGTTCAGTGTGATCTGAGGAGGGGTCTCCTCGGGAGCAAGCCCTTCCCAGGTGTCACTTACTTGATGCTCACTGAGCATGTTCTGGAGCAGGTAGGGCAGCCCCCAGGCGTCCTGTCTCTCTGGATGCAGCATAAATTTCTGCTCTGGATTCCGAATAGTTGGGGCAGCCCAGCTAGGGCACTCCTCACTGACCTCACTTTGGATTGTGCCCTTAGAAGGATGTTTATTTGGGATATACAGTATCTGTTACTGACACTGTAGTGGGCTGGGAAAGATGATTTTAAAAATAAATTTAAAATCCCAAATCAGCCATGCATGCCATACATTTTAAAAGGCATGGCACATGATAGTAGGATGAGGAAAAGCAAATAGTTACATCAATATTTCTGATGTTTTCATTTCTTTGTATTTCTTTCATTTCTCTGTTTTCATTTCTTTGTATGGAGCAGGTATTTTGTGTATATTTTGTGTATATGTGTGTGTGTATACATTGCTGTTATCTATTATGTTCTTTGTCGTGAAGAGGTTTAATGCAATTGGGTTTTAAACTGCATTTTTATGTTCTTTCTATTTTCCTCATATTGTTGTAAGCCACCTTGGGTCCCTTCAGAGAGAAAGGCAGAGACTCCCCACTTTCCTGGGAGTAAGACCCATTGGTTGTAATGTGACTTGCTTCTGAGTAGACAAAAAAAGCTAGGGTTCTGTCGCTGCCAAACTCTCCCCACTTCCCTGGGAATAAGCCCCCCTCTTTGTAATGGGACTTGCTTCTAAGTAGGCAGGCAGAGGCTCCTCTATTTCCTGGGAGTAAGCCCCACTGACCCTAATGAGTCTTGCTTCTGAGTAAACAGGCAAAGGCTTGGGAGAAATACGGTAACCAGTGGCATAGCTGAGGGGGCAATGCTGCAGTGAGGCTCCTTGCAAAACATAGTGCTTTGCCCCCCTCTAGCTATGCCGCTGTAGTAAGTTAATAAAGGCCACTTGCCTACGCATGTCTACTCAGAAGTAAGGCCCATTCAGTTCAATGGGGCTTAGGCTGCAATCCTAAAGACACTTTCCTGGGAGTAAGACCCATTGAACACCATGGGGCTTACTTTTGAGTAGATATGGTTAGGATTGTGCTCTGAGTCTCATAGCTAGCATTGCAGCCTAAGTAAATTTGGTTCTTGGGTTTTTCAAAAAGGTTTTTAGGGAACATGGAACCCAACCCTATGCAAGTCTACTCAGAAGCAAGCCTCATTAAAGTCAATAGGCTTACTCCCTGGCAAGGGTGGATAGCATTGCAGCCTCAGAAAGCAGAAAAAAGGGAAACTGGAAAGAAAAAAGCAGCACTGAGGGGAAGAACCATGTGTGGAGGGAGGACAAAGCATGGCATGGCATCCTCCTCCTCCCCCCATCTCGTCCCCCTTACTCTCCCGCGTAGAGGCTGATGAGGGGAAGGAGCTGCACTGTCTGTTTCCATGATGAGTAACTGCGCGGGCTCTTTCTTCCTCCTCTGCGTATCTTGTTAGTAACTGACTTTCTGATAAGGAAGGCGGAAACGAGTAGGAAACTTAGAGCCCAAATCCTCTCCCTGTCTATGCAAAAGCAAATCCCATTAGTCAATGGAGCTTACTCCCAGGAAAGTGGGGAGCCTCTGCCTGTCTACTCAGAAGAAAGTCCCATTACTTTCCTGGGAGTAAGCTCCATTGACTGTAATGAGACCCCTGAACAGACAGGCAGGAACTCTAGGGCTGCCTCTCCCCACTTTCCTGGAAGTAAGCTCCATAGACTCTAATGGGATTTGCTTTTGAGTAGACAGGCAGAGGCCCCCCCCCATTCCTGGGAGTAAGCTCCATTGACTCGTATGGGATTCGCTTCAGAGTAGACAGGCAGAGGCTCCCCATGTTCCTCAGAGTAAGCTCCATTGCCTCTAATGGGACTTGGCTTATTTGAAGACAGGCAGAAGCTTGGACTCTGGGGCTGCTAGCCTTTCCCCACTTTCCTGGGAGTAAGCTCCATTGATTGTAATGAGGCTTGGACTCCGAGACTGCCTCTTCTCTTGCTTTCCTAGGAGTAAGCTCCATTGACTGTAATGGAACTTGCTTCTGAGTAGGTAGATAGAAGCTTAGGCTTTGGAGATGCCAACCTCTCCCCACTTTCCTGGAAGTAAGCTCCGTTGACTATAATGGGACTGACTTTAGAGTAGACGGGCAGAGGCTGGGGCTCCAAAGCCCTTCCTGGAACTCTGATGGGAGATTCTAGGTATGTCTACTCAGAAGTCAGTGCCATTATAATGAATGGAGTTTACTCCCAGGAAAGTGTAGGTAAGATGTCTTACCTACAGAAAGTGTAGGTAAGACTGTAATCATGTCCAAACTTTCCTGGGAGTAGCCATCATTAATTATAACGGTTCTTACTTCTAAGTAGTCAGGCAGGATATTGGGTTCTTAGTCATCAAACCCACACACAACATTGGCCTCCAACTCCGCGCCTTTTTACATCTTGATCTCCCCAACCCCAGGCAACAATTCTAGCCCTTCTTCCCTGGGAGTAAGTACCATTGACTATAACAGGACTGACTTCTTGAGTAGACATGCCTAGGCTAGGGCTCTGGGCTCCTCCATCAGATGAAACACTAGTTCCAGAAAGGGCTTCAAAGCCCAAGCATCTGCCTGTCTACTCAGAAGCCTCATTAGCGTCAATGGGGCTTACACCCAGGGAAGTGAAAAGCCCCCGCCTGACTACTCAGAAACAAGTCCCATTACAATCAATGGGGCTTATTCCCAGGAATGTGGGTGAGACTGGCAGCTCAGAACCCAAGCCATTGCCTGTCTACTCAGAAGCAAGTCCCATTACAATCAATGGATCTTACTCACAGGAAAATGGAGAGCCTTTGCCTGTTTACTCAGAAGCAAGTCCCATTACAATCAATGGGTCTTACACCCAGGAACGTGGGAGATGCTGGCAGCCCTAAAGCCCAAGCCTCTGCCTGTCTACTCAGAAGCAAGTCCCATTACAATCAGTGGATCTTACTCAGTGGTGGGCACCAGCAGGTTCGCACCTACTCTATAGAACCGGTTGTTAACAAGAGATAGGACATATAAAGTTTAAAAATCGCCATTTAAAAGTGGCTGCCAGATGGGCAGAGAACCGGTTCTTAATTTCTTTGAAGCCCATCACTGATCTTACTCCCAGGAAAGTGGGGCCAGGCATGCAGCCTGAGTCTCCCTCCATGGCTGGGTACCTGCCCACCCGCATGCCTGCCTGGCTGGCTCTCCTCCTCCAGCCATGCGCCTCCCCAGCTGCGCCCACAGACACAAAGAGGCCTTTCTCTGGACCCTCCACCTACCTGGGAAGCAGCTGAGTCTTCCTCGCCTACCCTGCCCGGAGAGGAGCCCGATCCAAGGGGTTTCTCCTGCCCCACCTTCAGCACTGGGGTGCCCGCCTGGCTCCTTTGTTCCAGGAGATGGGGGTCCCTCCGTCGTCCCTGGATGGGAGGCTGATGGGGAGTCTGATCCTAGTAGAAGAGACTGCCTCTCAATCAGAAAAGCACCCAAATCTGAGTCACCCCAAAACCCAAAGCCAGCACCCAAGGGTGCTGCGGTGATCAAGCGCGCAAAGAAATGAATGGGAGAGATGCGCAAGGAGAAGAACGACCTTCAGCTGCAGCGGCGCGTAAAGGCTGTGCCAGCAGTGGTCCCTCCTCCTCTTCCTCCTCCTCCTCTTCTAGGTCTGGAGGTTCAATCAGATGTAAATCCAAGCTTCTTCTTCATCCCAGCATCACATTGCAGGGTGACCGTGTCCTCTTTTTCCATGACATTTCCTTTTTTTTAGCCTTCCGTCCTGAAAAAAAATCTTCATTCTACTCCTTTTTCAAGGTATATGTCATAAATCCTTTTTTTGAATACATGTCATACCTCAAGGTGTAACCCATCTGTCCTCTTTTCCAGGACATCTCTTTTTTAGCCTTGTGTCCCGGGGGAAAAAATATTCATTGTCCTCCATTTCCAAGGTATATAACCTTTTCCCCTGGGTATATGTCATACCAATCTGTCCTCTTTTCCAGGACATCTTGTATTTTGTAGGACATCTCCTCCTCTCCTCTTGTGTCCTGGAAAAAAAAATCTTCCATTTCCAAGGTATATGTCATAAGTTACCCTTTTCCTGTATCCCAGGGTTATCATATGTCCTTTATTCCAGGATAGCTAATTTTTTCAGCCTTGTGTCCTGGGAAAAAAATCTTTTTCTAAGGTAAACCTTCTCCTGGGTATATGTCATAACCCAGGGCAACCATGTGTCCTCTTTTTCCAGAACATCTTTTTTTTTAGCCTTGTGTCCTGGGGAAAAAAAAATCTTCATTGTCCTTCTTTTCCTTCTGAGCAGGCTTCATGTAGAATTTTTGTAATTAATGAATTAAGATGTAATAAATTATAACCTAGTTATTTTTTATTATTGGCATCCTTCAGTCTCGAAAGACTATGGTATTGTGCTCTTATTGGAGGTCTTGAAACAGCATCTAGTGTGGCTAAAAAGGCCAATTTGAGAGTGTCCATCCCTTCCACACTGAGGACAAATAAATTCCGTCCCCTCCCCAGGCCCCAAGTTTCGCTGCTTTCGGGTCTGTCTCTTTGCTTTAGCCTGCCAAACAAGTGTCTCTTCCAGTTGGAGAAGGCCATGCTGGGTCTTTGGCTCCATGCTGAGGTCAAGGTTTCCCAGCTGTTGATGTCCATTCCCAAGGCCTTTAGATCCCTCTTGCAGATGTCTTTGTATCACAGCTGTGGTCTCCCTCTAGGGCACTTTCCCTGCACTAATTCTCCATATAGGAGATCTTTTGGGATCCGACCATCAGCCATTCTCACGACATGCCCAAGCCAGCATAGATGCCACTGTTTCAGAAGTGTGAACATGCTAGAGATTCCAGCATGTTATAACCTAACAGTTATAAATTGTAGCCTAACAGTTTTAAAGTGAATCCATAAGTAATCTTGTGTTTAACTTAACCACATGCAGGCAATATATATGAGTGTTTTTAGCTTTTATTTTGTAGTAATGTCCTACATTTTTCTTGGGTGTCCTACATTTTGGGGGGCTAATTTTCAATCTGAATAATGGTAATTATGATAACCTTAGAGCTTTCCCCCTGCTTTTATGGTGATAAAAAGCATTTGCAGACTTCCTCTAGTCTCACAGGTATTGAGAGCAGCTGTATGTGGGTGTATACGTGTGTATGATACAGAATATGTGTCACCTTCTAGGATAACCTGGAAACAAGGCTGTCTCAAGATCTCCTGATGCCTAAGGTAACAGAAATGGCCTATTCATTAGGCAAGGCAGCAATTTGCTTTTTGTTAATAATTTTTTTAAAATTTTCATTCATTTTAATTTTTTTTAAATGTTGAAAGTTGCATGTCAACTGCAAAGTTTGATTCCTTTGAGTCCAATTTTTTGGGTAGAAGAGCCACAACATCCTTGACTTTATTAGGGGCTGGAAGATTTCAAATTTGAATAAATTTACATAAATAAATATATTAGAGACAGAAGTTATGAAAGAATGAATTCAGATCGTTTCATATTCTAATACAAGGAGCAGGAAAATCTTCCGTTCATAAAGCACTTTCATACACAGAAATGAAAAGAGAGAAGTATGTTAAGCTTCCCTTGTCCTCAAAGTACCTCTGGTGATGAGGGAAGCAGAGCTTGCCTGCAGGGGATGGAGCAGGGGGCTTGCCACAGGCTGCATAGAATCTCATCCTGGATACATCTGGCCCTGGATCATATAACACATGATCATATAACACATGATTAGGTACAGTGGTGGGATTCAAATAAATTAACAACACTTTCTATGTCCATAGAACAACAGATTCTATGTCCCATTAGTAACCAGTTCTCATAACCTGGCGCTCATTAGCAAAGGGTTCTATAGAATCTGTAAGAACTCCCTGAAGCCCACCACTGAGGTATATCTTAAATGGTCTGTTAGTGTACAATCAGAACCAGTTTTCCAGCAACAAGGTAAGGGAAAAAACCTAATTTTACCCTACCTCCATGATTGTTCTCCAACTGTGGAATGCAGAACATGCCCACTGGCACAGCTATGCCAGTGCTGGAAAGTTGGTTAGGATTTGGGCTTTAGTTATACTACATTTTCCACAGAATAAAAAGTTATATATCTACCCACTGAATCCAAAATTCATTTGAACCATTTTCCTCTTTTGCCCACAGGAAGTCCATAAATGGTTTCCAACTGTCCACAAAAGTTTTTACCACTTTTGTCCATTTTGGCAAGGTCCAATATCTCCATCCACTATTCTTCAACAAATGATAACTTTCCAACATTTAGCAAGTAATAGTCTTGTGGCTGTTGTCAGATTTAAGAGCACAATTTCAATGATTTTTTAATTGAATCATTCAGTATTCCCAACAAAAAATATGAATGGTGTGTGCACAGTTATTGTACATTTTTAAAGTTCAATAGTCAGGCCAGTGATCAAGGAAAACGGAGGCTGCATTTCAAAAGACACTTTCCTGGAGGCTGCAATTCAAAAGACATTTTCCTGGGAGTAAAACCCCTTGAACACAATGTGGGCGGCCTACTTTTGAGTAGACATGATTAAGATTGTGCCTTAAATTGATTAATCCAGATAATCCTGATAAATTAATGCTGCTCTCTGAAAATGATATCCAATAAGATCCAGGGAAGGTCTTAAATAAAGACTCTTCTTTTATTCCTCCCTCTGTCCAACATATCATGTTTAAATATATTTACTTGGAAGGGAGTCCCATTGATTGTTGGTAAGTGTGCCAAGGGTTGCAGCCACAGCTGTCACTGCTTGCAATAAGTAATTGGACATGCATTTCATTTCAGTCAGAAAAAAATGTCAGTCTGCAAGACAAACCACAACAAAATGGTTTTCTTGACAATGTGTGAAGATGATAAGAAAAAAAAGTCTCTTTCATCCATGCTTTTGGAATTGGTGAAATAGGTTTTATTATCTGGATGGTATTATGACAGTTTGGGTGCAATTCTAACCAACTTTCCAGCACTGGCATAGGAGCAACGTATGTCCAAGGTAAGGGATAGATAGATAAAACTTTTTATTATGGTCAGAAGACCAGCCACAAATAAAAATCAAACTATATAAATATACAGAGGTATACAAAAAGTGTACAAAAAGTATTGGGATCAAATGCAAAGTTATAATCAGTTCTAAAGTAAACAACAGTAGCATTACTCCTAAATCACTTCCAAAATATCTAACAAACCCACTCTAACTACAGAGGCTCATCCTTTTTAGAGTCCTTTTTCTAATGCCCAGAGCAGCTGTGAGAAATTTAGCAACACTGTGGTAAGCTTGGGATTGGCAAGGTAAGGGAACAGTGCCTTATGATGAGAAGGCCTCCGTGATTGCCCCAACACCACCACTGAAGGATGAAACATGTGCCAGGAGTGAGAGTGTCCACTTTTTCCAGAATATATCCTCTTTTTTCATCTTTGTGTCTGGAAAAAATCTTCATTGTCCTCCTTTACCTTGTGAGTGAGCAATGTATAGACTTTTGGTAATTAATAAATTTTATGTAATAAATTTACGTAACAAATAAAATTTTACATGAATTAAATGTACACAATAAATTAAACTTATTAAGGGCTAAATCCTTAGCAGTTATGGGTCCATATAGTTACGTCACCCTCTAGTGTTATCTTATGGAAAGTCATCTTAACTGCTCCGGAGCAAGGGGCTTAATTTCACTTTAGGATATAGGCCTAAGTTTAATAATTAATGTAGTGTTTAAATTAACTTCATGAAAGCAATATATTGAGTGTTTTTAGTTTTTGTTTTGTTACGGTCTCCTTTTTGGAGGGGCACTGTCTTTTTTTTTGGTTATATGGTCACCCTTCATGTGCTTCACTGGCACAGCTATCCCAGTATTGGAAAGTTGTCTAGGATTGCACCCTAAGAAAAACAAAGGTAAGTAGAACAAAATCTGACATGAATTTACCTTTTCAGGGTTAAAGCCACTATAAATGTTTGTCTCACTATTCTGGGATGTTTGTTGGCTGTGCAGTTATTTAAGGAGTTTTTTACACACTGCTGTTTTAGAATTATACTCAGCAAAGTGTTATTTGTGGATCACATATTCTTTCCACGTTCCAGCAGCTTGCAGGTGTAGGTGCACACAGTACATGTAGCAGCGTGATTGCTGACCCTGGAAGTGGATTGTTGCAAACTTCATTTACCTGCAGGATCTTGCTTCTCCTATGCAAAATTAGAATTCTGTAGAGTTGTGACGCCACAAGAATCACATGATGTGACATCAAAAAAGATCATGTGATTGGGGACAGAAGCAGGTGACTGAAGAGGCTTTGGCTGCAATCCTAAAGACACTTTCCTGGGAGTAAGACCCATTGAACACAATGGGGCTTACTTTTGAGTAGACATGGTTAGGATTGTGCTCTTAGTCTTCTTAGTCGGAAGTGGCAGGAATTAATCTTTAAAGCTGTCAGGGATAGGTGACTGTGGCAGATGGCTAAGAAGGACAGCTCACCGTGCATAGAATAGTGCCACCCCAGAGATGAAAGAGTTGTTTGATTCCAATTATTTGTAATAAATTTGCTACAAGTCTTGCATTTTCATCATCAAAAGAGAAATGAAAAAGATATATATAAAACAACAAATGTGAAATTGCCTGGAAAGAGAGGAACCAAAACCCAAAGCAATAGTCAGCCCAATTCCTTGTTAATACACAAATCCTTTCTTAACCATGGACTAATTAGTCTTCCTTTGGCCAGATTATTTTTCAGCCCTTCGGAAACCTGAATGGAAAGATGATATAAAGAGCACAAAACGCTTTGCACATTTTAAAAGCTCTGCTACATGAATTCTGGTGATTATATATGAAACAGATTTTTACATTTCTCCTGTGTCAAAACGGTGAAATAGGGTGACTTTGTCAACCAGTGCTACTTGTGCCACTAGTGGTGCTGCTGAGACTACCACACTCTCACTCCCTAACAGTGAGACCAGCAATACAATGTGACAAATAGCAGTTGTAAGCTAAGCTTGGCAGGGCTTCAGCATGCACATCTTGCATGCTTAAAAAAGCTCTCCTGTCTGCCTTGAACCTCTGATTGGTGTTTACTGCACTGCATTTGACCTCTCAATTGGGAAGTTACTGGGAATGACATTGCTGGTTACTTCTGGAAGGACTCCCAATAGGTGGACCCATGTGAAGTGGCACCGCCAGTTACGTCTGGTGGGTCTTCCAATAGGTAGACCATGAAAAGTGGCACCACTAGAGACAAATGCTTAGAAATGCTGGAATAGGCCAATCTCAGTTATGAGAGTAAGGCTGCAATCCTAAAGACACTTTCCTGGGAGTAAGACCCATTGAACACAATGGGGCTTACTTTTGAGTAGATATGGTTAGGATTGTACTCTAAGGCTAAAGACACCTCCTGGAATTAAGCCCCATTGAACACAATGGAGCTTACTTTTGAGAAGACCTGGTTAGAATTGTGCTCTAAGGCCATGTAAAGCAGTCAACAATGTTGGGTTCATTAGCAAGTCAGCTCTTCCTCCTTGCTTTTTCCCCTCAACATCAAAACAGGGGCAAGGTAGTTTCCTAATATGGCTAAGCCTGGCCTTTACCTTTGTATTTTTATCAAGCTCCAGCTGAATGCCACCCCCTCCCACCAACTGTGTAAAAAGTCACCTTTTAAGTCATGAATGGCCAAACTTGTGGGGCTGTGGATGACGCAAGTGGTTAAGACACCGTGCCTATTAACCAGCTGGCCAGGGTTTGAGACCCGGGTCCCCACAAGACAGGGTGAGCTCCTGTCCTTAGCCCAGCTCTGCGACACAGCTAGAACAAATTGTATTGGCTCTGCCATTTCATTGGACTGTTTCAGTGGCGTGGAGAGGGGGATTTGCTGCTTGGGTAACAGCCTCTCCTCCATATCAATCTACCCAGGCCTTTGTGCTTTGCATGCAGCATCAAGCATGATACCATAGTCTTTCAAGACTGATGGATGCCAAGTTTAAGGCCAAACTTGTTTCATATAAGAGCCACATACAATAAACTTCAGGGTTTTGAGAGCTGCAATATTGATGAAACATTTACATTCTTAAATATTTTTACTCACCATGAACATTAAATGCACAGTACATTTTATTCCAGTAGACTTGCAGTTTCTTCCTCGTTCTAGTGTTTTTCCAGTGCTATGGCAGGGTCCACTATTCTGGTTTGGAGTCATTCAATCCATGTTTTGATGTGAAATTGAGGAAACCAGCCAGCCTGTCGCCGACTCACGGTGACCATAGAGAATGGAAGACAGAGTGCTTCTACCTTTAAGCATTTCATAAAAGAGGGAATTTAGAAGGTTTTGCTCAACATAGAAGGGTTTAAAAAGCAACACCTGCCTAAATTCCCTCTTCTATGCAATGCTTAAAAGTACAGGCACTCTGTCTTCCATTCTCTATGGTCACCTTGTACAGGTGACTGGACTTGCAGTTTATACCTAGTATGTAATTACAAGGTTGTTTTCAAAGACTGCAATCCTAACTCCCAGTTAGGCTGGCCTAAGCCCCAGCACAAGTCTCGTGCTCACCAGGGGGTATCACAAAAGTGCAATAAGACACTTCTGCGCCACTCCTGGGGGGTTAGGCCAGTGCACAAACAGGTGTTTGCCTCCCTACCTCACCATAGGAATGGGAAGACTGATGAGTTAGGCTGGCCTAGGTTAGGAATGCACCTTTGATATTCATTGTGATGCAAAAAAGGAGTTCAGTCAACATATTTTATATTTGACACATTATATGTCAAAAAGCCACATGTGGATCATGGACTGACATTTGGCCACCCCATGATCAGTGGTGACTTTCTTCTAAGATGCAGATGCAATTGTCTAGACAGCATGATTCTAACTGCATCTAAAACGCCAATCTGTCTTAGATTGACAGAATCTTAGAAAACAGAATCTAAGACAGGTTAGGATTCAATCTTAGGGTGCAATCCTAGCACACTTTCATAGGAGTAAGAACCATTGAGCACAAAGGGCTTACTTCTTCATAGACATACCCTACAATCCAGAGTAACTACGGGAGCATGTAAGAGACATTACGTGCACCCGTAGTTACTGCCCCATCTAATGAAAACCTATGGGAAATTCATACTGCAATCCACAGCAAATTGTTCTTACACCGGAGCAAGGACTCCCCGTAGTTACTCTGGATTGTGCCCATAGTTAGGATTGTGCTGCTAGTAAGCTGCCTAAGGCTACAATCCAGAGTAATTACAGGAGTCTGTTTACAATGATGTTGTTCCGGTGCCACTTACGGGAAACCTATGGGAAATTCGTAGAGCAAGCTAGAGTAAGTGCCTCTTACATCTTCCCGTAGTTACTCTGGATTGTAGGGTAAGTCCACAATCTTAAGCAAGGTTTGTGCCGGTGGAGTAATCACTCTGCCAGAGGACACTGTCACAAATATGCTATAAAGCACAAGGGTGAGGAATGGGGGAATGGAGCAAAATTGTTTGGAGGAAGACAGCAATGGCATGAAAGGTGGTGGTCGAATTGAGCCTACGTGGGACAGGATTGCCAGCATGATGTGTGCCATACAGCATCCTTCATCCTAGGCCTGATCCACTGACATGAATCAACATGGACTTGCACCAGCGATTTCACTAGGGTTGTTCTGCGTAGAGACCCATTGTGCTGGCTGGGGTTTTTCTAAGGGGAAAGAAGTGAATGTCCCCTTCCCTTGAGGAATCTTCCAACATGCAAACACAAGCTATGGGGGAATTTTCCCAAATCAGGTGGCTCACATGAAAACTTTGTGGCCAATTTGCATTTGAAGTTTTGTTTAATTTTTTATTTTTAAGCTGCATTTTCCTCTCTCTCTCTCTCTTTCTCTCTCTCTCTCACTCTCTCTCTCCCCCTCCCCATGTGTGTGCGTCCTACAAATGAATTTCTCTCTCTGTCCTACAAATGAATTCTTTCAAATAAATATGTGAAAAATCAACTTTGCATTTTCAGTGGTAGGCAGTGAGCTATTTCTAGTGCTAGTGGTTCCAGTACTCAAACCGTTGTGGTTATAACCAGAAAACATTAGGTTTCTTGCTGAAGGAAGTCTTTATCTTTCTTTGCTATGTGCCAGACAACTCAGAATCAGGGCACAACATTAGAGAAACCCGTTTCAAGTAGGTATTGATTGTTAATGTATTTTAAAGGAATAAAAGCCGATGACAGCCAAAGGACACGTCAACCAAGATTACAAGGTACTGGTTTGTCAACTTTTTTAAAAGAGGAAAAAGGTTGACATTTTTTTTTGACACAGTGCAAACACAGTGTCATATGTCATAGAACTGAACTGTTTGTGCATCTGTTGTAGCATACGTAATTATATTTGTCAATTTCCACTGATCTCAAGAAGCGCAGTGAATGTAGAATTGTGCTGATCAAAAAGAAGATACTAAAAGATTTTAGGGTGCTCGATTTTGTGTGTGCTTCAGAGGTACAGAACCAAGGTGGTCCTATAAGTGGGTGAAAGTCGGCCACTTCTGCAATCAATGAGAACTCTTGTTACATCAGGGTCCAATCCTATCTACCTTTCTTGCAGAGGTACAACCGTAATGCAGCCTCATAGTAAAGGGTCTAATGCATGCTTACTTTGAGGAGGCCTCTGTGATTGCCTCTCCACCTCAGGACGCAGCACACGCCCCATTGGCAAAGTTGAATTGGCACTGGAAAATTGTACTGGATTGGGCCTTCAACTGAGGAAATCTGCTCCTCCTGGCATTACAGGTGGGGCCTTGCAGTGATGGGATTCAAAGAAATTAACAACCGGTTCTATGCCCATCTGGCAGCCACTTTTAAATGGCTATTTTAAAACTTTATATGTCCTATCTTTCATTAACAACCAGTTCTATAGTGTAGGTGCAAACCTGCTGGAGCCCACCACTGGGGCCTTGGTATTGGCAGGGGTCTGTTCTTGAATCTTGCCATACAAAAGATTGCAAATAATCATATCTGCAATTTTTGGCCCCTTTCTCCAAAAGAGATTGGCACTGCGCAGTGGTCCATTTGAAGGGTTTTCTGAAGTCCGCAAAGGTGCCAGTGAGTGTCTACTGTGATATACTGAAATGTCTGCTGTTGGGCATGGAGGCAGATGAAGCTTGTCACTGCTTTGCCCCAGTTTTGGCTGGGCATTGGTGAGTCAGTGAGTGTGTCAGTTAGTCAGTGAGTGACTTTTCAGTTTTATATACAGTATATAGATTGTGAAGCCCTTTGGAATTGAGAACTGTCTACATATTCCTTACCTATGTAAAAGTTGCTTTGTGACCTTCCTGTTGATAAATGGCATACAAATATTTGCACCTCCCTATCCTAATGGTAGACCCGTGCTACAATCCATGGTGTAGTCTTTATTGTATCCAGCACATGAGTAGAGAGTGCTGGAGCTCTCCTGGAAGAAGGGAAAATTTATTCCCTTACCCCCCACATGAGTGACATATACTATGCAAATACGATATGAAGTAGATTATATATATTGCTGTACAAGTGTCATATTTTGGAAGATAAGATTTAGAACTGCTGCAGCGAAGATTAGCTGGATAAGTTTATACATATATAAAACTCAAAAGTCACTGACTGACTCAATCACTCATCAACACCCAGTCAAAACTACTGGGCCTAGAAGCATGAAATTTGGGGAGGGTGTTCCTTCCATGATGGAGGCACCAAATCTGTTTTAGGACATTCCTTCCAGAAGGGGGTGAAAAGGGGTGCAACAAGTTTTCCTCTCTATGCTTAACATTGAAGAATCCTGACTGAGGGACACTCTGACCGAGAAGCATGAAATTCAGGGAGGGTGTTCCTTCTGTAACATGAACACTCACCAAGAACCAATGTGGAGAAATTTAACCCTTAAGGGGTGAAAAGGGGTGCAATGTGTTTCTGTCCTATACTTAACATTGAAGACTGACTGATCAACATTCAGCTGATGCACTAGGAGGGAGGGTACACAGGGGATGATGTTGCGCATGGGGGGATGCGCATGGAAGTGTTGCGCACAGGGGTGATGTTGTGTATGGGGGATAATGCGCATGGGGGGTGTTGTGCATGGGGGATGATGCTCATGGGAGTGTTGCATGGGGGATAATGCGCATGAGGGTCTTAGGCACCAGGGATGATGCGCATGAAGGGATTACACAAGGGGGTGTTACATATGGGGGATGATGCACATGGGGGTGTTGCGCATGGGGGTGATGACACTCATGGGGTTTTGCACATGAGGGATTGTGCGCATAGGGGATGATGTGCATGGGGGATGATGCGCATGAGGGGGTCTTGGGCACCAGGGATGTTGTGCATGGGGGGATGGTGTGAATGGGGGGGATGATGTTCATGTTGCACGTGGGAGGGGTTGCGATTATGCGCAGGGGTGTTGCCCATAGAGAGTATAGTGCGCATGGGAGATGTTGTGCATGGGGGATGTTTCACAGCAGGGGGATGATGCATAATAGGGGGTTGTTGCTCAGTTGGGGTTTGATGCACATGAGGTGTTACGCATGGGGGATGATGTGCATGATAGGGATGAAGCACATGGGAGGATGATGCACATGGGATGGTGCACAAGGGGGATTGTTACGCATAGGAGGATGGTGCAAGGGGGGAATTTTACTCCCGCAATGCGGGTACATTTTCACTAGTCTTAATATAAATATGCCACGAGTTCCTGGCCTGCTTACAGTGTGCATAAATATAAAAAGAGGCAAATGCAATAGTAACTGCCTGCACAAGACCAGCACAATGGCATATCATTGCTAATTTATCAGAAAATTGGGTTTCGCTGTTATTTGACTCCAGCATTTTCAACAAAGATATGAATGAATGCCTCAGACACTTGCCAGCTGTGTGGGCCTTATGAGGCTTCTTTAGTACATTTACTCTGGAATTCTTAGCCTGCTGAAAGCTGATATTGTATAGTGATTTAAGGCCCAGTACTATCCAGGATCAGCTCAGAGTAGACTGAGATAGACTCTGCTGCAGGGATGTGCAGTCCGGGGAGGCAGAGCCCCATCATAACCAATATTCCAAGTTTTTAAAAAGGGTACAGTAACTTGCTTTTCTGGCACCTGCTTTCTACTCTAGCAGTCTGAGCGAGTAAGGATTATTGTGTATTCAGTCTGAGAAAGGCAGCCCTGAGAAAGGTGGGGTTCAAATTTAATAAAATAATAAATAAATCAATATTAATGTATTCATTTGCCTGTACCTCCCTGAACCTGGACCTTGCCCCATATGCATGCTATGGGATGGGCAGGGGCAAGACAGTGTTGGAAATGTATACAGAACTTTTATACTTGCTCACTCAGATCTATGCCTTGGATCCTGGGGGAGGTTTATACCCTGGATGTACTTAATACTTGGGACAGACATCCTCCCCATGGTATGCTATTGGCTGATTTCAAGAGCTTGTGGTACATTAAAAGGGCCAAACCATGATGCACCTATTGTGTGACTGGAATCAATATACTTAGTTTTTAAAAAATGTGAATAACAGTGGCATGGGGCTTAAATCGGGATCAAAACAACAGAATGGTAATGGGGGTCTTTAACCCTTCCACTGCCTGGTTCAGAAATGGAGAAGTCCTCCCCCCCCCCCCCGGTCATTTTCCTCCATGAAAAATGTCCATTTTATTAAAGGTGACCATATAGAATGGAGGATGGAGTGCCTGTACCATTGCATAGATGTTAGGCAGGGGATACTTTTTAAACCCTTCTATGATGAGCTAAACCTGCCTAAATTCCCTTTTCTATGCACTCTGTCCTCCTTTCTATATGATCACCCTGTGTTACGTTTATTTGTCTAGGCCCCGTTTACTGAAATCAATTGCAGATGTAGGGTGGGCTGGTTGGGAGAGAAAAACCAGGGTTATTTCCCAGAGGTTTTTACTCAGACCTTGAATTATTTTCCTTTAAAAGAAAGAATACCTTGGCTGCTCGTTAATGGATTTTTTGGTGGAATTCTGCTGAAAAAGCATTTTCTCTCCAGGCTGGTGCTGCTACATCAGTTTAAAAAACTTACCCAGCATCAATATTTAAATTATTAATTGCTTAATTCCCTATTACTGGGTTCCTGATTCAGCAAGACCCTCAAGTACCACTGTAATTCTAACAATGTGGATTGTTATGTGAACCTTATATTAGCCAGTCATTAAGAAATGTCAAGGGAAAAGTTTTGCTTTTTCTGTAAAATTATTGTGTAGTTGTATCCATAGGAGACACTTACGAGCATATAAGAAAGTCAGTTTATTACAGCACTCTAAAAAGACCTATTTTTTAAACACAGAGGATGCAATCCTAACCAATTTAGGCCAGCACAACTCATCTGGTCCCCATTCCCATGGTGGCATGGGGAGATTGGCATTGTCTGTGCACTGGCCTAACCCCCTCTCCCAGGAATGGGGCAGAAGTGCCCAGGCAGGTGCCCAGCAGGGATCCTCAACCCCCGGTCCGTGTGCCAGTTCATGGCACCATGCTCACTGGGCCTGCCCTGGATCAGGGGCAGGAGCCCTGGGAGTGTGCAGCCCTGGTCGAGTCCAGTCACCTGGTCAAGCCCAGTCAAGCCCACACCTTTGCAAACTGTGCAAGTGTGACCCAGCTGCTGAGCTGTGCCTGTGCAGTTTGCACTATCTGTGGGGCGAACTGTGCAGGCGCTGCCAGTAGCTGGTTTGTGCCTGTGCAGTTTGCCCTGGCTGCGAGGCAAGCCAGGTTGTGCCTGTCCAGCTCGCCTCACAGCCAGAGAAAACTGGGCAAGCGCAGCCTGGCTGCTGGGCTGCAACTGTGCAGTTCTCCCCGGCTGTGAGGTGAGCCAGACTGTGCCTGCCCAGCTTGCCTCACAGTTGGGAAGAACTGCACAAGTGCGGCCTGGCTGCACCTGTGCAGTTCATCCTGGGGCCTGGGCAAACTGCGCCTGTGCATCCTGCCCAGACCATGGGAAATTTTTTCCCCACGGTGCCAGACCATGATCCTCACAACGTTGAGGACCACTGCCTTACAGCACTTTTGTGACACCTCCAGGCCAGCACAGGACTTATGCCTAGACATACCTTAGATAGGAAACTCCACTTAGACCAGCGTAAGCCCTGGCTTTGCAGCCTGCTTTGCAGCTGCGCATTATAATCACCAATAAACATTTTTTAAAAATCTCAAGTCTTTTAAAATAGGGGTGCGCATTAGATTTGATGGCACATTAGTTTTCAGTAAATACGGTAGTTTCTTAGTGTTTGAATTCTTTTTCAACATACATGCATGTGTCTAGCTTGCCACTGTTTGCCTTCTAGATTTTTCTTCAAAATAGGGGACAGAACAAAACATCCCACACTAATCACAAATCCTATGCTGTGCTATTCCAGGTCATAAAATATGATTAATGCATGTTCTCTTGAGTTTTCATATGTCAAATTCATCTGATAAATCTGACAGGAAATTATCAAGAAGAAAATAGGTCTAAAGTAGTGCCTAATAAGGGGGGGGGATGTGATCTTTTGATCTTTAAAAAAAATCCTCTTTAAAGGATTAAGAAGGCTATAGGGATACGTGTCTTCTATATATAGTAGGGAAAGATAAGACGTAAATGGCAGTAAAAGATACGGTAAAGTTATATAATGTATTAGTCACAAGGGAATTGAATCTAAAGTTAGCAATTTATGTGACCAGAACGATACTGCATGGGATGACGGCCTATTTTCAGGCAAGCCTAAACAGACAAGGCCTGGTTGTCTAAAAGTGGCTAATAAGCTCAAGAAGTGTCACTAGGAAGCCTAATGGCTGCCAAGAGACCTTACCACACCATCCCCTACATCACCATGTTGCGCTTCACATGTGCCCTACACCCTCAGCTTCTGAAAGGGCTCTATTTAGAAGCCAAATAAACCTAGAGAGGGGCCAAATGTCACTTTAAAAAAAACAAAAACCTGTTGCCTCCACCACCTATGTACCTCACCATTGCTACCTATGAGTTTGGGTCTGGCCAGTGGTGTAGCTAATAATCACGTAGCCCGGTGCAAAGCTCAAAATGTTGTCCCAGAAGTGACGTCGCAACCAGAAGTGATGTCATCCTGGGGCACTTTATAAAAAAAATCAATTTTCTCCTGTGAAAACAAAATCAAATTTTGTAAAAAAAAAAATGAAAATTGTGGCCCTTATTTGTTAGGGAAACTGCGCTGGGGGAAAGAGTAATTGTTATTCTTTCCAAGAATAAGAAGAGTAGCACTTAGAAGTGCCTGTATACCTGGTTAGCATGGGTAAGTGTATTATGATATGTATATGGAAATGAGAGCTTATTCATATTAATATCTTATTAGTTCCATACAGTATCAGAATTACATCTCATTGGCTCTCAGAGCAATCAGTATCATGGGAATGTTTGATTAATGTTTGATTAAAATGTTTGATTGCACAGTTGCTGAAAGGCCACTATAGATGCCAGTAAACAGTTAATCATTTGCAACTTCTGAATTATGAATTTTTTGTTTAATTTTTTTCCTCACCGGACATATATGGGGTAATGTCGAATAGCATTTATAAGATTAATGAAATGAAAATGTGACTTGTTCAAAGATGTGAGGCTCCATGAGTCTCATGAAGTGCAACATATTGATTTAGCATGTTTTGCATTGCCTAGTCTAATACAATGTGCTCTCCCATTGTAAAAGGAGAGATAATAAAACATGCACATGCATGGAAAATCTAACCTGGAAGATCTTTGGTAGCCTTTCATGATAGTGTGTGAGCCACGAATCATCAAAAAGGTTTTTACCTTTGCTAATCTGTGAAGAAGAATGTATAAATTCATTTATGTGTTGAATTTTGCTCCTAGGCATTACACAACTTGAAAATTAACATCTACTATGGATACCAAACAACATAGCTCCAACACCGCAAGACATGCAGGCTTGTATATGCAATTTTACTCTATGCTGGATTTCAGTTTTAATCCAGAAAAGCTCTTCAACCTGTGCTCCTAAGTCAATGCAATTGACTTGTTGCTTATAAGCAAAGACCAAAACAGATCAGACATAGGAAGATCAATTACAGGATTGTGTTTTTAACTCTTTAAAGCAGACGCAGGGGCTCTGATTTTGCAGAAAAGGTGTTTTAAACTTTCTTGCATACAGGTTGCATCTTATTATCCTTGTGCTTTCCATTCCAGAACTCTCACTGGATTAAAAAAATCAAGGGATATGAAATCAGTGGGAAAAATAGCTTTAAAGACCCACTTTCAGGTTTCTTGCTCCTCCACGGTTGCTTAGAATGCATTGATGTAGACACTATACTGCGTTCAGCCACTAGATGGGGTGAATAATAGTATCTTATGGAATAAAATTATAATTTTAATCAAGACAAATTCGAATGGCAGACCATAGATTTAAGGGAATGCATTGTTTTTTTTCTGCTGTTTTAAAACATTTTCTTTCTAAACACTTTGTATATACATTTTGCCAATAAAGGTCTTTGTATTTGTATTTGTAATTATAATTTCTCCCATAGAGAAACCCCCTCTTTGCACACCACTGCTGCAGACCTCAACTGCTTCAAAATAAAACACCAAAGTTTGGAGTTCTGATCAAGGATCTCTTGTATCCTTTGACCCAAAGCCCAAGCAACTTTCAAGTGGTACTTTCAACTTTTTCCACTCGTGTGATGGACATGAGGTCCAGAGGTAACTATCTGTATGGTTTTGGGTTTCAGCCTTGACAGCTTCAGCTAAATCAATGGTAAATTTGCTGTACTGTAAATAAATGTACTGTAGCCTTGCTTAGAGAAATGGTGTAAAATTGTCTGGATTCAAGTCCATTCACATGATCTATTGAGACACAATATGAAGCTTATCATACCAAAACTGCAATCCTATGTCCTTTTTCAGGAAGTGGCCTGCAGATGGGACTGACTAATAAGTATTCCTAAGGTCCTTTAGAGAAAGTTTAGAGAAGAGAAAGGTTAGAGAAAGTTTAGAGATAGTTTAGAGGAGAGAAAGTTTAGAAGAGTGGGAACTTAAAGAAGATTAGGAGCAGAGGTATGGATTAGGAGAAGAGTCAAAAATATGTAGATATTATGATGAGTTTAAACTAAAAAAAGTATTTTGATTGATTTATGTGAAAATGTTTTGAAGAAACAGAAGTTAATAAGAGATGTACAACTATGGTCCTAATGTGTGTACCCTATGTTCCCCACCCTATATGTGATAAATCTACCCTTTACCTGTATCTGAAATTAATAAAAACTTTATAAAAATTGAAAAAAGAATTGCTCAGTTTTTATCCTGTTATTGCTGGCATACTGGCACAGCTGAGTATTATAAGTATTATTATACTCATATGAGTATTATGGGTATACGCAGTGCCAGTCAATCACATCAATCAGTCAGTTAATCAATCAACAATATTTACTCGTACACCACATTCCACTTCAATACCAGTGGAAGGTCAGTACCTGCTGGTTCTAGTGTTGTGCTAGTGTTGGTCCAGCACAGTGCTCCACAGCTCAGTTGTTGCCAGACTGCCAGGTGGCAAGATGTGAATGTGGTGTGGGGAGGTGGGGATGATGCATTTAAGGGTCAGCAGAGATCTGGTGGGTGGGGTGGTATTGGGGGAGCTCATCCAGAGGAGCACTGCTGCATCCTCAGTTTCTGTGTAGGGCCTTCTGGTGCTACACTGAGCCTCCCAATTCCTGAATAGCTGCCAGAGGTAGTCTGAAGTGCTCAGGATACCACAGCAGGTTGTCCCGACACTATAGGTAGCATAGGATTGGGCTTCCCAAGACACAGTGCAGACCATGGCAAGCCCACATCCCAGGTATTTCACCTCTTCCCCTTCTCCTCAAGGCCTGTTGGCGCACTGCCTCAGGTAGTATGAAGTCATGGGTCAATCATCCTTCCAGAAATTATGGAGGAACTGATTTATATGGAAATAGGACGTCATATTTAATTTAAATACCTTTCATTAGTATCAGTAATTGGCAACTGCTTCAAAAGAAAACAAGATTTGTTTCAAACTATGAGAAAGAATTCATCTTCATATCACTTTGAAAATGGGAAAAATACAGGGCCATCATTCATCCGTTATGGAGTAGCTTCATTGATTTTAATTATACAGCCATTGCTATATAATGGAGAGGTTTTAGATGTGGTTTAAACCTTCTAGGATTGGTCTGGAGCCTCTAGGACTCGGCATTGATCTGTGGGTGACAATTGTAAGCAATCCTGGAGTTTTTAAAAGGTCCTCCAGGAATTTCCAAAATTACATCAAGGAGTAGCTTGATGTTATTGGGGGGAAAAAATCTCTGGAATAGCTTGTCAGTGTTGGCAGTCCTAGGTGAGCATTAGATGGGTTGAAATTTCTAGGATTTAATGTTTTCAGGATTTAATGTTTTCAGGATTTAATGTTTTCAGGATTTAATGTTTTCAGGATTTAATGTTTATGGATTGCATCAGCTCCACTAAGGTCCATTTCAGGTAAAGAAGTTCCTGATGAAATTTGAAATGGGTGCCGAGAATTTTCTCATGATGCCAGGACTGTTTAGACAACCATCAGATTCTGATCGTCTGAAACAATTCTAGCAGATCTCATTGACATTAAAAAATTATCCCATTTTAAAGATACAAAAAAGAGGGAAGAGAAGCAATCAGAAACTGTAGGTGACATGGCCAGTACAGCAAAGCCCTAGGTTGTTGACAGCCCAGTCTTAACCAATTTTCCCGAGCTTATGCAGTCATGCCAATGGGGGCACAGCCACTGTGACCTGTGCAGAGGGGCAGACATGAAGGGCACCATTAAGTGATCATTTGTTCTCTTACCTTGGTTGTATTGTAGTGGAAAGTTGGTTAGAATTGGGCCATGAGGCTTATTCGATATTTTGACCGGAAATGTGTTTTACCTTACTACTGTTAGCTTTTGACTGGAAATATTTAAATAATTTCTGCTTCTTGGGGAAGAATTTAGTGGCTCAATGGGAAGAAGAAATAGCTAAGCAACACTTCCTATTGGTGATCCATCGCAGCCAGTGCTGCATTTACATAAAAGATAAACAAGCTATAGCTTAGGGCTCCACTCTCTTGGGGGCCCCAAAAAAATTTAAAGGGAAAAAAACTAGATATACATTTCCAAAATATATAAAAAAAATAAAACCTACATACAGCAACACATGTAGGTCCATAAATTGTGTTGTGTAGGTCCATAAATTACCATATAGCATATATTCAACACAAAAACAGTGACAATTTGTTGTTGACATAGGACAGCTGGACATATAAAGGGCCCCATTACCTTCAATAAGCTTAGGGCCTCATCAAACCTACATCCGGCTCTGATCTCTGCACAGACTTATGCATGCCTACTCAGAATCCCCATTAAGTTCACTGAAATGTACTCCTGGCTGAGTTTGTGGTCCAAATTGCTGTTCTTAGACTAGGAGGGCAGGGCTAGCAAGACTGGATTGTATCTGAAGACAGATTCAATACTTTGGAATCCTATTTAGTATTAATTGGATATGTTTGTTATGTCTAACCCAATTTGTTTCTTTAAAGGGTGCTAAATCATGACTACTCTCTTTGGATACAACCCACTGATTTGAGAACTTCCACTTGTCCTCTGTGAACAGCTTGTTTTGCAGTTATGGCCTATATCCTAAAGTGAAATTAAGCCCCTTGCTCTGGAGCAGTTAAGATGATATTCCGTAAGATAACACTAGGGTGTTGTAACTGCGTGGACCCGTAACTGTGATGGATTTTGCCCTATATCAAACTTGAGAAATTTGTTTTCAAACAGAGGAATCTGTAATCTATTTAAATTGTGGACCATAGTCAGAAAGAGAACAGACCTTTCTCCCACAAGCATTTTCCACTTTGAGAGTAAAACGTCACACTTGCACAATCTCTAAGATTATATCTTTATTTTAGTTCAGTTAAAACATACAATGTTTCATTGAAACAGTGTAGCACTCTTTCAACAATTGCAGTTAATTGTTGCTCTAACAATACAGTGTGTATCTATCTAGTATATACAAATAGTATTATTCCTGTACATAAAGGCTTGATATATTGATTTTTTTTTTTAAACCAGTCGCTGAAAACACCTATGGCAATTGTACTTTGAAAACCTGAATTTTGTGGACCCAAAAGATTTTCATGTTTATTGTGGTGTACACCTTTGTATTAATAAGGGGCACTCAGAGGTCCATGCACGAAGGACGCTATAACCACATGGCAAAGTCTTTGCAAGCATGGATCTCTGAATGAATTCTAGCCGGTAGGGTCATGGGTCATGTTCCAAAGACCATGACACTAATTATGTTAATCCAAAAGAGAGAAGACTTACTTTCAAAACCTCAACAATAACTTCTAACCCTTCATGCCACATAGAAAACTAGATGGCAAATTTCATAACTGTTTTGTGATATGGGTGGTATCGCTAGGCCTTCTGCAACTTGAGTACACAGAATTTCTAATTTATACAGCCATATTATCTCTCTGGAAACTTCCATCTAACAGCTCTTTCCTAGATGTGTAACATGAATAAATCATGGATAGTAAGAATGCACTAACCAACTATCATAATGAAATATTATATACATGAACAGAAAAACCCAAACCTACATTATATACAATATAATTACAATATATACAGACATTTTATGTACAGAGGCTACCCATAAATACTGAAAATATGTCTTAACTTCAACAGGTTACTGTTTGATAAATAACATGTTACACTTTTTTAATGAAATAACATGGAAGACAGTAATTTTGAAAGGAAGAGACAAACAGTGGTTGAATTCTGGAACTGCCATGCAGGTGATACTTTGAAGCCTCTAAAGACTCCAAAATTGGAAGATGATTCAGATGATAAAAATTAACCTAACCTCCTGGTACTCAGTAAAGGTGGCTGGAGAATTTTGTAGTTCTTGAATGGCAGACAGATAAAAATCATACTCATTGCTCTAGCAAAGATTCAGTGTTGTGAAATAGTTACAAAAATATTGAGTTTTATCAGGTTATTTTTTCCCCCTCAACCATTGTTGCTCTTCCAGTTACTGAAGAGAACCAACGAAATATTTTTAGACTATACAGGGCGCAATCCTAACCAATTTAGGCCAGCCTAACTCACCTGGCCTCTGGTGGTGGTGTGGGGATGTCGGCATATGCCAATGCATTGGCCTAACATTCCCAGGAGTGGGGCAGAAGTGCCTTACGGCACATTTGAGACACTGCCAGGTCAGCACATAACTTATGTTGGGTCTTATGACAGCCTAACTAGAGCTTAGTTTTGCAGCCATAGGGCAAAATCCAGAGTAACTACGGGGAGTCCTTGCTCTGGTGTAAGACAATTTACTCTGGATTCCAATATGAATTTCCCATAGGTTTTCACTAGGACATCCAGTAACCATGGGTGCACGTAATGTCTCTTATGTGCTTCTGTAGTTACTCTGGATTTCGGGGACAGTCTCACAAATAAAGAAGGAATCTATTAATTATCTTTTTGTTTCCAATTCCATGATTGAAGGTGCAGTCCTATGCATGTTTTCTTAGAGGTAAATTCACTGAATTTGATAGAACTTACTCCCATATAACCATTATAGGATTGCAGCCTCAAAGGAAGCCAATATATGAATAAAGAGCTGCCATTTTAAGTGGAAAATTCTCCATGTGCTAAAAGGAATATTCAAGGCTTTAAACTAAAAACCACTAGATGAGTTCAATTATGTAGGAAAAAAATCACATTCTTATATACTGTATATATATATATTTATATACATCTGCTACAAATGTATAGTGTTGTCCTAATCTATTAAAGTCAATGGTAGTTCCAAGGCAAAACCAATAAAAATGGTGTCTTATACCAACCACCAACTGCTTAAAAAATGTAAATTTTCTAAAATTCAAGTGTGTTCACTTTTGGTTATTCAGAGCAAAACCTAACTTCTTATAAAGTACAGGTGTTTACCTGAATGTTAAGAGATAATTTGGATATTAATCAAGTACATTTCATATTGCCCTGTGAGGATAATGGCTTGGATTCAAATGTCAAGCCATTTAAAAAGGGGAAAGGAAAAATTTGGTTACTTCTCAGTCAGGTAGGAACTAACCTCAAATGGAATCAGAATTGCAGTTTAAGGGGTTAGCAGGTGCCATGCATTAATACAAACAAAAACAGTTGTTTCATTAATTTAAAAACCTAGATAATGGGAAGCATCTGCCAAATGTGAACAATGGGCCAAGGCTATTTAAAAAAATAAGCTTGTGTTGTTTAGCTAATTACATGCTGTCATTTGATCCCTCTAAACACAACTTGAAATTAGGTAAATTGGATTTCTAGACTATTAGGTCAGATGAACATAGTTGAAAACAATGCACACAGTACTACATTATGAAATTCTAGATTAGATTCTTATAGAACTACCAGCAGTATCTATGTATACAAAACAATTTTGAATTATGTACCATATTTCTGCAGCCAGGAACTGAAATGATGCAATGAACATGCAACAGTAACAGAACAATTAAGCTGTTGTATTTCCCTGTTCAGGTGCTATGCTCATGAACAGAGGAAACTCCACAGGAAATACCAGAGACACATTTCCATAATCCCAATTATGAAATTCATATATGGAATTCCATATATGGTATGCCTTTGCAGGGTAGACCATAGGATAGGAAGGTAGTGCAGACCTGCCATACCCCTGGTCTGGTCCCATCTCATATTCCTCGGATAAGTTAATGGGATTAGGGCTGGAATGGTATCTGGCAGGGGTGCACACATCTCTTATTCCCCCTAATAGTTTGGTGGGAAAGGAGGGGGAGGAAACATGTCTCTGTTATGCCGTATGGCATTATAAAACACTGAACATCACCTGCTTCTTTAAAAAACAGGTTAAGGCTCATACAGCACACATCTATTTCAGAAATAAATACATATGGGATGACAATGTAGTCCATCAAGATCTTTAAAAAAATAAAGTCTGTTGTACAGTATCAGTTACATTATGAATCCCAGTTGCCTTACATAGAGAGCTTTTACTTTTTACACCAAATTCTGGTGTATGCTGAATTAGGAATATCAAAGGCTCAAAGAAAAATTAAAAAAATAATAAATCCAACAATGGAAATAGACTTGAAGTTGAAAATACGGTACAGATTGTGAATACTGCACTACTAGTAAACAATAGTAGGACCTCCCTTTTGAAAGATACCAAACAAAAACAAGTAACTCAAAACAAATTTTTTAAAAAACCAGCCAAAGTACGTATTAATTAGCTGTAGATCATAAGCTGTCAGTAAGGGGTACTCCCCATTAATGGCAAATGATCTAGTATGGTTTGGTATGTAACAGCAGCCAAATGAATACAATTTCTTTGTTTTCTAATTGCACTATTGAGTACCTCAAGAATAGAAATCAGAGGATTGCACTTTAGTGAATAGCTCAAACAATCTGCCAAATATTGCTCTTATGCAGCCCTCATTAACGTCAATGGATGTATTTGGATGTAGCATTTCTGAAATTACAGGAGATAGATGCTACATTTGCTACTTCGAGATTTAGTACTTCATTTATTTGAATGGTATGAACTTTAAAAGCCATGGTAATTTGAGTAAATAGCTACTTGAAATAGTGTGTGGTGATTTACAGTATGTTGGTAGTATTAGATTACCATGGGATTTGTTTATTTAAGATTTAGGACAACGAAGGCTGCCATCCTATACACGCTTTCCTAGAAGCAAGCCATAGTGAATGTAATAGGGCTCACTTCTGAGTGGACACGCATAGGATTGTGCTCTTTGTTACCTACATAACTCCATTACAGTTTTGAGTGGTTCAAATTAGTTAGCCTTTAGCATAACAGGTTTCAAAAATAAATTTTATGGCCAAAAATATACCTTAATGTTATGCCTATATCAAAAGGCAAAACATGTTCAATTTAGATCATTGATTAAACAGTTTCAAGGTTTCTTTTTTACTCTTATTTGGATCATCAACTTACAAAACTTTGTTTTCTTAAAGTCAAAATAGTGCTTTTGAGGTCCATAAAATTTTTGGTACAAAAATAATAGTGTTTTCTCTCTTTAACTTTCATTGGTTCGCTTTCCCTCCCCAGTGCCCCACTGTAAACTAACATATCTCACATCACATGTTTCCATTAGGCACATTCAAGTAAATAATAAAATACCAAGTAACAATGACAATAAGCCAAACATGGCTCGATATAGTTTTACAGAAAAGAGCTGTCCATTCTCTGGAATGGAATAAATATTCACTTCCCACAGCCAAAGATTCAGGTGGTTTGATGTTAGTATCCATTCCCATCGTACAGAATAGTTTCTCTTTTTTATATATATAAAAAGTTCACCTATTCTACAGTCAGAAGTACCAGCATCAAAGAATCTGCATTTCAAAGGAAGCCAAATTGCAAAACGTGAATAAGAAGTTCGTTCTTTCAAGAGATGGCTGAATGAATACTGGTGTCCATGGTGGATAGTTAATGACCGTTGGAAGATACATTATGGGTCCAGTCCAAAACGATCAGGGTTATACTTCCAGTCATCACAAGTATGCCACTAATCAGGAAAAGAGCAGCCTAGAAAAACAGAGAACAAAACACACTGAAGAACTGCCATAAACAAAAGTGCCTGGACACAAAGAATTTCATGTGTTAAGAAACTGTGTGTACCTCTGAAGCCTTAGTATGGCTGGCAGGCATGTACTGCAGACTAACCCTACAATCCAGAGTAACTACGGGAGCACGTAAGAGACTTTACGTGCACCCATAGTTACTGCACCACCTACTGAAAACCTATGGGAAATTCATATTGCAATCCAGAGCAAATGGTTCTTACACCGGAGCAAGGACTCCCCGTAGTTACTCAGGATTGCGCCCTAAGGGTGCAGTCCAGAGTAACTACGGGGAGTCCTTGCTCTGGTGTAAGAACAATTTACTCTGGATTGCAGTATGAATTTCCCATAGGTTTTCAGTAGGTGGTGCAATAACTATGGGTGCACATGTCTCTTACGTGCTCCTGTAGTTACTCTGGATTGTAGGGTAAGTACTGCAGACACCACAACATGCCCCTTCTACACACCTCTGGAACCATTCTAAACACTGAGCAATCAGCAGACGCTTGGTGCTGTCGCTGTCTGGAATGGCTGCAGTGGCAAATGGGTGAGTCGTGTATATGCCTGGTCATATGCTGTACATGGACTACTTACATGCACGATATCAGTGATTTTCAACCTTGCACTACATTGGTGATTTTCAACCTTTTTCATCTCAAGGCACACTAACAAGGCACTGCAATTGTCATCAGTTGTTTTTACCATTGACAAGGCACAACAGGCTGTTCAAATCCCCAGTTTTCCTATTAATTAATAACTCTCCCCAAATTCCCATGGCACACCTGAAGACTATGTACAGCACACCAGTGTGCAATGGCCCACTGGTCGAAAATCACTGCACTACATGGTTTACGGTGATGCCTGCAATGTTTACTGCACCATGTCCCTTGGTTATGCTACTGTACTTTCGTTCTTTTCATAGTGTTCAGTATAGTGGCTCTCGTAACAACACCCAAAAACTTTACAAGCATCTTGTTTTGTCTGTTGTGGGAGAATTATAAAGAAAAATTCCAGCTTAAGTCTAAAGTTCTCTTTCATGTTGGGAAACAGTTGTTTTAGACTGATACTATAGTTAAGGGCCTGCCCTCAAGAGAGCATAGAGGTTTGTCAGCGTCTCACTTTAGAACCAAAGCATACTTTGCAACCCACAATTGAAATCAATTCAGAATTGTTTACATAAGCCAGTTCTGATTTAGAATTCGGATAACAGGTTGTGATCCTAAGAACAGCTGCTTACATTTCCTTTTAGATGAATGGAACTCCCCACCCCTCGCCCCAGTAACTGTAGTGATCAGTAGTGCATTAGGAATAGTGATTCTAGATGCTACCCACTGACCGTAATCCAATGAATGATAGAGCACAGTCCTATCCTAACCATGTCTACTCAAAAGTAAGCCCCATTGTGTTCAATGGATCTTACTCCCAGAAAAGTGTCTTTAGGATTGCAGCCATAATTTAGTAAATTAGTCATAGAGGCTATTTCTTAAAAAAAAAAAAAAACCCAAAACCTGCCCAACTGCAATTCAAAAATATAACTATAGCTTTACATCAGGAGCTTTATGCCATTTTGAGTGTCAGTTGAAAAGGAACTAATTAACAGGGTAAAACATTAAACAGGAATCTCAAGTTCTAAGAAAAAATTAGGCAGCAAATTATCTGACGAGAAGGAGGACAAAATGAAAAGGCCAAAAGGCACAGAGACTCATGGCAAGTTGTACCCTTGGGGAGTTGTGGGCCTGATGTAATTATTATCTTGATGTAGCAACACTTACATCCGTTCACTAACATTACAAAACATTTGCTTTTTTTTAGTGGTATAAGAGCTCCTCCATAGTACTTACCCCAATCTTCTGCACTGATTTCATTGGTTCCTTTTTCACTAGCTTAATGTAGAAAGCTGATGGTAGTATAAAGATCAACATGGCTGCAGCAGAGGCACCTGTATTAAAAAAAAAATCAAAGTTTAATTGAAAAATTAATTTTCTATTTGCTACTGAGGTACATTTTAAATCTTAAACAAAGAAAAACCAAGAAAGAACTCTTACCAATGAATCCAAATATATCTCGAATTGTAGGAACAAAGATTACGAGAATGTTGGTGAATACCAAAACAGTTAATGTAATGGCAGTGTGGCGGACCCAGCTGAATTCTTTCTGAGCACACAACAACTGTGTGATGGAACTGCGGATCTGGAATGTAAAGGTTCATGCGTTAGTCACAAGGGATCAATATGGCCATATTCAAAGTTATTTTTTTAAGCTTAAGCTTCTAGAAATGTTCCCACATATAGTCACAGGAGACAACTTTGAGAAAACAAATTGGGAGAACTCTTACATTTCAAAATGTTTTAGCTGTTATGAATAATGAATATAGGGCAAAATCCAGAGTAACTACGGGGAGTCCTTGCTCCGGTGTAAGAACTTATTCTGGATTCCAATATGAATTTCCCATAGGTTTTCACTAGGTGGTGCGGTAACTACAGGTGCACGTAAAGTCTCTTACATGCACCCGTAGTTGCTCTGAATTTGGGGGATAGTCAGGTAATCCACAATGAATATGCCAAAGACTATTGTTTAAGTCACATCCCATTCAAATCCCAATAAAATTCAGATTTAACAGCAAATCACTCAATAGTGAAAGTAAAAAAAAATTGGAAGTGGGCCACCGTAGAAGCTGTGTCTTTTTGTTGGACATTTTATAAATATGTTCTCAATTCATTTCATTGGAGGCAGTGGTGTCTCCTATATGCCACTCCGAAATGCAGATTTTTCTCTATTGAAATCAGTGAGATCATAGAATAAAGTTTGAAGGAACCTTACAGGTCATCATCCAATTTTCTGCTCAGTGCAGGTGATGGCAGAAATAAGGCATCTAAAATATTTAAGTGCCCTTTTCTTCTGATTCTCATTTTTAACTGAAAAAATGTAGCAAAATTCTAATTTGACAAAGACAAATTTTTAGGTTTTTGGCTTTAAGAAAGCCAAACATGACATGAGAATTAAATTAAATAAAACTGAAAATGAATAGCTGATTTCTAAATTAGCTGGATTTCCAAATCATTGTCAAAATTGAAGCACAGTTGTTTCCACCCACCCACCGCCACTAAGTAGTAACTTACTGGGAAAATCACTACTGGCACAGTAAGAGTTACAGCCATCAGGACAGCTAAACGCACAATCAGAAGAAGGATATCGGACTTCATGACCATAGAATATGTATGAAGCAATTCTGGCTCAACATTCCCTGCAAAGAAAAGGTTACATTTTTACAGATTAGTAATTTTAACAATAGTACTTACATAATGCAATAACAAAGTGTTTATACGCTGCTTAAATAAGCACATAGTACTGAAAAAGTACCATTTTCAAACCCTGCAATATAAACTTACATAAAATAATTTCCAAGTAATCCAGTGAATCAAATTCTACACTGTGAATTTTACTGTAGGTGTAACAGTCATGCCGATTCAAGCAGCCTCCTCATGAGGAAGCCAATACCAGGACTTCTTAACAAGGAAGCTGCATATAAAATGGCTATGCTGTTTCTCCAAAACTGGAGCCTTTTGAGTAAAACTCATACCATTCGTAGATTCAGCACTCAAAAAATATCCTAAAATAATTCAAACTAAAAAAATTTAATCAATACTGTGTAACGACACTGCTCTATGCAAGGAATACTATTCCCACTAGTGCTCTTTTCTTCAGCACCACCCACAGCTCAGATTAGATATATGGTAGTGGTGATTGTATAGGAGGATTGTTTAGGTGGAGATATAAGGGCTTGTTAATACGCCATTAGATATGTAAATTCTTCTGGCTCAACCCACCATTGTTGCCAATGAACAGCCTACACCGACATCATACTCGAGATTCGTTATTCATGATTCCAGTTATGCTGCTAAACCTTATTATGTCATTAAATTTTTAAAAAACAATGCATTAGCCCCATTTCTAGGGATTTTTCACTGGTTGATGAAGTTTATTTAAGCAGCCATTTCAGTCAAATCAATGCCCCCTTTTGTGTCCATTTTGGTTTGGTGTTTTTTGTTCACTGTGATATTTTTTGATTATTGTTATGTTATCTTTGTAGTGTTTTAACTGATGTAAGCTGGCTCAATAGCAAAAATGGGTACAAATCATCAGCTAAATAGTATTTTTTTAATGTACTCATTTAACACAATATTAAATGGCCAGGGTCTGCTATCATTCACAATTTGAACACCGCTCAGTTCAATTCCTACATGTCCCCTAAAAGTGTTAACTTACAGTGCAGTCCTAAGCATATCTACTCAGAAGAAAGTCCAATAGGAAGTTCAATAGTACTTACTCCAAGGTTCAATAGTACTCAGGGCAAAATCCATAGTAACTACGGGGAGTCCTTGCTCTGGTGTAAGAACAACTTACTCAATATGAATTTCCCATAGGTTTTCACTAGGTGGTGCAGTAACTACGGGTGCACGTAAAGTCTCTTACGTGCTCCCATAGTTACTTTGGATTTGGGGGTTACTCCCCGGAAAGACACTTTCCTTGGAATAGGACCCATTGTAAACAATGGGGCTTACTTTTGAGTAGACATGGTTAGGATTGGGCTCTTAGAAAGCACTCCCAATAAGTAAGCTTTGAACAGTGAAAAAGACTGCCTTGGAATAAATTCCTCAGAAATCAGGTGTTTTTTTAAAAGTTTGATATTTATTTCTAGGTAGTACTTTTAAACTAGCATACAATTCCCTAACAGCCCTCACCCCAAATCACATATAATATTTTAAGGCCCAATATATGGGGCAACAGTCCTTGCACTTAAAATATGTAATGCCCACTGACTACGAGGGGAGTTAACCTCCTATCTAAGATCTCAATGCTGAGATCTCTCCCACTGAAATCAAAGCAATATAAGATTTTCCTCTTTTTGGTTTATTTTGTGACCCAAATACATAAAGAGTATTTATGTGTGAAACAGAAGAGACTAGTTACCATAAAATGTTAGGTAGCCGAAGAGGGCAGCGAGAAGATACATAAGAAACATGGCAAAAAATGAAACATTGGACACCTTCATCATTCTTCTGCGGCTTCGGCTATTTGAAAGGAAACAAATTGATTATTACTTCTGAAATGCATGCATTCAGTATGGTGTTATTTTCTATTAAATACATGCAATGAATATGAAGTCTTACCTTTTTAATTCTTCATAAATAGGAAGAATGGCAGGATGGCAGACAAACGAAAATGTTAGGATTGGTACAGCATAGACAGTCTGGAAAACACAAAAATGAACTTATGATTATTTCTTGTAACATCATCATTAAGACGTTAACAATGCAATCCTAACTGTATACTAAGAAGTAAATCTCACTGTATTCAATAGGGCTTACTCCCATGAAGTGTGTATAGGATTGCACTATAAGTCAACTTCTAAGATCTTGGTTATCTGTTTTTTCTGAATATCGATCAGCAAACAATCATGGTCCAAAGTAACTACGGGACCTTTAACACCAAAGTAGTTATGGTGCCATCTATGGGAAACTATGGGAAATGCAGAGCAAACCAGAGTAAGTTCCTCTTATGTCGTCCCAGAGTTACTCTGGATTGCCGGGTTTGTCAGCTTCTTTTTAGGTGTTATGGAAAAAATTTTATGGAGCTTTGGGTAAAACCTCTGAGACAGTGACCTGTAAATTGAAATATATTTGCTGAATATTGTCCTTGTTCTCACTTCCTGCCTTTAACAGAAGCTCTATATGTGATATAGTCCAGTGACTGCTATACATTCATAACTTTCAAAGAGATTAACAGATTCAACAATACTGACATATTAATGAAAAACTCTGTGCAGACCAACTAAATAAATGGGAATATTGTCATCTTCTACAAACCAAATCTACCTTCTACTGACCAAATATAGTTCTACAACTCTTTGCAATGCAGGCAGAACCTTCCTTATTGCCTTCCTTAGATGACTGGAACTGTATCCTATATTCAGAGTGTGTCCTATATTCAGCATACATCCATTAACCTGTGTTTGTGCTGGTGGAATTTAAATTGGTAGTTTTCTCCAATGGGACAGCCAAACATATGCTGTATGTAGCACCAGGGCTGCAGTGGCACTGAAATGGTTGCTACTATTTGCAACTCCTAAGGAGAAGGGGATTTTAATCCTCTTCTCCCACGTAAATGAGGCTATTTGATTCTGCGGCAAACCTTGGGTTGCCCTAGAATCACAAGCTTCAGTGTGGGACCACAAGGCCAGACACAGATGCTCAGGATCTGACAGAGCTGAGTTCCATTGGTTCTGTCCGCTACTTCTCCCCACCATGCCTCCTTCCAAAATTTCATCCATGTCCTCACTCACTTCTCTGCCATTCGGTGGGCCAGTGCTGGACCAGCTGGCACTGAACTAGTTTAGGTGCTGAACTGGCACTGGGACTCACAAATGTGCTTTTTGGCACTTCTGCAACATCCATCACTTCAAGTTTTAAAGTGAGGTCTTGAAGTAGATAAAATGAACTATAATATTCCTAATATTAATATACAAATTATTTCCCTTTTGCCTTTTTTTACCTGTGAATTAATAATGAAATACTTTGGTGTGCACACATCATCAGTGGTTGCATTGAGTTCTATTGCAGGTGCAGTAGTTGATAAGTGTTCCAGGGTGAAATTCAGAGTTGCGTTGACCATATCATGGTCCAGTCCACATGGAATCTGGAATTTCTTGCAAATGACCTAATAAGAATGATCACAGGACAGCTTGTTACTTTCACTGTATAAATTTGTTTTAGATCTAATGACTGAAATTCATTAAATGTCATTTACAATCTCGAATTCAGTATACTAAGAAGAGAGGAAAAAAGGTATACTTACAACAATAAGGAAGAACACCATGCACAATAAGGAAAATCCACTGGTGTAACCCAGATAACCTATAATAAAAGAAAGAATTTTAATTTGGACCTTATAATTAATTGAAAAGAGGAGCACACATCTATTGCTGTGTTATGTTAAAGTTGATTTCTGCATTTTTATGGATTTGTAGGATTGGCAATGCTAATGTGTTAATTCATTATCAAATTATGAGAATATAGATATTTTTTCATAGCTTAACTGGTTTTCCTTGACTTTTTTTCCATTCTAATATTAGGTTCTAAGAATTTCAGGTTTCATAACCAACACATGTATGTTGCAAGTTTGTTAGGCTTAAGAAAGTCACATGCATTTATCAGTGTATGCAGAAGGAGAACTATAGAACTGCTTTGCATACCTTGCATAAACACCAAGGTAAATTGGCATTATTTTCCAATATTTTAATTTTTACATACAAATACACATTTACTTACCCAAATTTTTCAACAGTGACAAAGGAAGAATGAGCACCAAGGATACTAGAATAACCAAATAATCACCATTGAGATACCATTCTCTGCAAAAAAAAATAAACCATGCCGTTGAATATTTATTTAAAACATATGTTTATCACCATTCAGAAATATATTCTCCAAGAGAATTTACAATTAAATCACAGCAATTTAAACCAGCAATCTCATATAGGAGTTCTTATCCGGGCTCGAGAGATGTAAAGAGCTTAACGGGGAGGGGGTTAATTGTCTATGGGTTAAATCCTAACCTAGACCTGCACAACTCATTGGTCTTCCCATTCCTGCGGGGATGTAGGTAGGCAGGCGCATGTCTGAGCAATGGCTTTACTTTCCCCCAGAAGTGGAGCACAAATTTCTCACAGCACTTTACTGACAACCCCAGGCCTTGTGGGATACTGTCCAATGTATTTAACTGCTGAGAATAAGATGGCAACAAATGCCTACCTAAACTAACAGGCACATGGAACAAACTTTCAGACATAAAAGTTATTCTTAGGCTTTCCTATTAGGCTTTCCTAATAGTGTCCTATTCTAAAGACACGTTCCTGGGAGTAAAACCCATTAAACACAATGGGTCTTACTTTTGAGTAGACATTGTTAGGATTGTGCCCATAGCTTGTTTCACCAAACATGGTTTTCAATTACAGCTAAACCTGAGCTTTCCCACAAATTGTTGGCTCTAAATAAACCTCAAACAAGTGTGTGAAACATTATTTGAAGTCGATTTGCCCACAGCTGTAGTTTCACACCATGTTTGAATTCATAGACTATTGATAAATCACAAGGGTCACTGCTCTGCCTGAAAGGCACATTATGGCGTAGTTATTAATTAGTTAATAAACTAATAACTTCTGGTGGGTCCCAACAAATTGTCATTCTAAAAACTGGGTCCTACAAGTGGGTTAAGATGTTTGAGATGCACTGCTATAGATTATTATTTTTAAATCTACATTTCTACATTTAGATTTAAATCTAAATTTCTAGGATTAGGGATGTCAAATCGACCACTAAAATAGATGACAATTAAACTGAAGATTCATAATTCCCTTCCCTTTGTCCAGAGCTTGGATTTAAGAAGGTCATAAGGACCCCTTGGACCAAGTTTCTACAATGCCTTGCTAAGCAATTCTAACACTTACCCTGTACTCTCTTCGACGTTCAGAAAAGCCTTGATGACCAATGGTAACTCGTATTTCACTATGTAGAGGTAGCTTGACATTGCTGCAGGTAAACAACGTTGTAGATTAAAATACAGAACATGGTACATGAGAATCACAGAACAAATTTTACACTGCCATTTTTGTTTCACCAAAGTAGAAAAGGAAACCATTTTAAAGGAAGGAATGCAAAAAGAGAAATGGAGAAGACCCCTACCTCCAATGTTCTGCATTGTAATAGAACCAGATGCTGCTAGTTTTCCAGCCATGCCAAAAGCCTTCATTCCCAGTTGCTCATATAATAGAGACCCTATGACCATGGAAAACAGAACAATTGTAAGTTAATTAGTCACAAAGGGGAGGAAGAGACTAATTTTCTTTATAAATTGGTATTGTCATACCTCCTTCATTGGCGGTCTTCAAGAGGAGGTGAACCGAATACAAGGATAATACCGACACAACACTCAAAAGAATTCTAAAAAGAAAATACAATTGTCAGTTTAATTGCAATGGATATATAACTGGAATGTAATAAAAACTAAAATATATGGAATTTGTTTCCTGCCCACTTTTGTCTCACTGATTTAAATAGGGGAAAATTTAAACTTATGCTTAGTTTTTTTTTCCTATTGTAATCAATGGCATTTAAAACTGCTAAACTTTGCATGTTCAAAGTAAATAATATATACATAATTGACTCTATGGATCAGGTGCAGAAAAGAGTGAACAAAATGATTATTGTGCTGGGGCACCTTTAGGGCTCTTCAACCCACCAAAAAGGAGGCTGAGAGTGGATATGATGGATGGATAGAGTGAATGGAGGGAACATCAGAACTGGGGACATCCACTAAAATTTAATGCTAGGGGAGTTAGAACAGAGAAAAGAAAATATTTTTTACAGACCAACATATGTAGTCTGTGGAACTCCTTGTCACAGGATGTGGTGATTGCTCATAGCCTAGATTCCTTTAAAAGGGGATTGGACAGACTCCATCTCAGGTTACAAGCCATGATGGTTTGTGCAAATGCCCGGTTTTCGAGGCATCTGTTGGGCCACTAAGACATATAGGAAGCTGGACAAGATGGGCCTTTGGCTTGATCCAGCAGGGCTCAGTTTTTGTGAATTCTAACAAGCTTACAATTCCAAAATCACACTAATAGTGCAATCCTAATCCCTGGGTATGCCAGTACAGGTCCTGTGCTGGCCTGGGGGGTGGGTGGGTGTTGTAACTTCTGCACCATCCTGGGGGGGTAGGTTGAGCCAGTGAACTGACAGGCACCGGCCTTCCCACATTTACCACCGGAACAGTGAGTTGTGCTGGCCAAATTGGTTAGGATTGCACCCTAAGGGCTCAATCCTAAGAAATTTAGGACAGCCTAACTAACCTGGCCTATCTTTCCATGATGGTGTGATGAGGTTGGCATATCCCTGTGCATTGGCCTAACACCTCCCCACCTCCCAAGATGGGGCAGAACTGCCTTATGGCACTTTTGTGACACCCCCAGGTCAGCACAAGACTTATGCCCGGACTTAGTTTAGGACTGCAGCCTAAGTCACACTATGTTTAATGGCACTCAGTGCTCAGGATTGAGACCTAGTTGTGTGCTCCTAGCAGAATGCAAGAATGCTTAGTTACAGTTGAACGGTGCCTTTTGTATTTAAAATTCTTTGCAGCCCCATCACATACATGTTTACTTAAATCTGACTTTGATCCTAAAAATTTATTTCCAAATGAGGACATTTGAGGAACTCATGGACATGAACTGGTTGCTTATCCAAGTATTTCATACATTTAACTGGTTTACCCAATTGTAATTTTAGGTTTTGTTTTTCTGTCATGTTTTAAGTGCAGTGGTATTTTAAAAAAGAGAAAAACAGCAAATGCTTTCAGAATTCCCTTACACTAATCCCAAAATCATTTTAATGGATAGTAATACTTACACAAAGAGGGCAATTCCAGTGTTTGCCATGGCATAAGAAAGTCCAAGGATGCCACTGCCAACAATAGCGTTGCTCAGATTAAATACTGACATTCCAAAGGAAGTAGTGCCTGGGTGCTGTGAAAAAAGTGTTGAGTGATTAATTATTAGGCAGAATCAATTGTTTGAGAATGGCTTTAACTTGCATCAAACATATAAACACTTAAAGAAAGGAATGTACTTATTTTTGTACTTATTGAAAAATCATGTGATCATTTTTAAAAGATTACTGCTTACTTACAAAATCAGTTTCATATTTTTTCTTTCCCGGATTAGTACTGGATTCAAGTAAGAAATTTTGGTTTTCTGGATCCATGTCTACATAATGGCTGTGAAAGGGAAGAGTAGAAATGCCTTTAAATATTATCAACCTGGTTTCATTTCAAACAAACAACAGGAAAAAAGGCAGAAGGTTGGACTAGATGACCTTATAGGCAACTTCCAACTCTCAGGTTCTACCTAAAGAGCTTGAATTTTTCAGCTGTAGATCTCATTGATTTTAATAGTTATTTATGAATAAAATGTGCTTAAGGTTTAAAAGTGCTTTGATTTTGAAAAATTATGTTTGAAGCTTATGTGCAAAATCCAGAGTAACTACGGGGAATCCTTGCTCCAGTGTAAACAATTTACTCTGGATTGCAATATGAATTTCCCATAGGTTTTCACTAGGAGGTGCAGTAACCATGGGTGCACGTAACGTCTTTTATGTGCTCCCGTAGTTACTCAGGATTGGGGGGTATGTTGTATGTATACAATCATATATTGATCATCTTGGATTATTTCTAATGGACACAGCTGGAAATCAAGGATGATGTATACTCCTAATGAAATCAATGAGATAGGCAACACGGATGTTAAAGGAAGGCGGATTAGAAAAGCAATGCAGAGAAACCTCCTCTGACCTCTTCAGAGCAGCTGGTTTTGTTGGGTATGGGTAGTTAAAGTCACTGCAGTTGGAGCTTGGGTAGGCTGGGTAGGAATAGTTAAAATCATTGCTGTTGGAGCTGTAGCTGCTGCTGTCTTCATCAGGAGAATTATTGAGCTTGCCCGTTTCGGTTTGGCTCATGACGGGATGTGTTCGTTGGGACCGTATTAAGCCGCAAATTAATTAGTTGGGTTGGTGGCAACTGCTCAGGCGCTTCTTGATCTTTTGTCCTTGGCTGCTGGACTTGCCTTGTCTGCGAAGGTAAAAAGGAAACGTCAATACTGCAGTGGTCTCCCGAAGTGGGTCACGTGAACCACAGTGGCTCCTGCTGCTGCTGCTCTTCAGTTGCTGCCTGCCTCTGCTCACCGCGGCTGATTCATCAGCAGCCAGGCGAGTGGAAAAGTACCAGCAAAAATGGGAGGGGTAACGGGAAGGAAAAGTACAAGACAGAAGAACAAAGATAATCTCTAGCTACAACAGGCAAGCCCACAGCCCACAATACAGGGAGATAAGGAGCCTGTGCGAAAGGCCACCGTGCCATAAGTATACATACATAAATATACATATGTACACATAGGTGTATTTTAATCCTTCGCAAAGTATTGTGACCTAAATTACAGTTAAATATCAAAACCATCAAAACCTAAATATCAAAACCATCTTTTGCTTTTTCATACTTAAGTCAGACATGTGTTTGCACTTTTCAATGACAGCCTAATCCAACATGGGGAAAAAAATTACATGAAATTCCAGAAAGTCAGATTTACGCAGAATAACCCACACAGAGGTTCAGAAGTGAACGACTCCACCCATGCTCCTCCTCTGCCTGAACCGAATATGATGCAACCCAATCCAGAGATTGTCACATTCCTTTGCGAACTGATGTTTTTTTTTAAAATTGTCCCCTTACTGCTTTTCTTTTGCCTTTTAATTGGGATATGGGCATTTTAAAATGGAAAAATGCTGATCAGTCTCAAGACTGCATCACAAGTGCTGGGAATAGGTGTGATAGGCTGGATGTGGCATGGGAGACACTGTTATTTTGAGGATATATCTATATCTATATAGTCCACACACACACACATATATAGGAGCACAATCCTAACCATGTCTACTCAAAAGTAATCCCCATTGTGTTTCATGAGTCTTACTCTCAGGAAACTGTCTTTAGAATTGCAGTCTAAGGCTGGAATCCTAAAGACACTTTCCTAGGAGTTAGACCCATTGAACACAATGGGGATTACTTTTGAGTAGACATGGTTAGGATCTCTCTCCACACACACACAATATCCCCAATACATAATATATATGAATATACATTCAGGTGTACAGATCTGAAAATTATCTGATTGATGAGCTAAGGAATTAAACACTGAGTCTTTATACAGTATTATGATCCTAACCAAGTCTACTCAAAAGTGAGCCCCACTGTGTTCAATGAGTCTTACTCCCAGGAAACTGTCTTTAGGATTGCAGCATTAGCCATTGAAAAATGTAGAAGAGAGGAAAGGAAGAAAAAAAGAATCATCAGCTCCTTCCTTTGCTGAGTATTTTTTTAAGGTGCTACTAGGATGCAGCAATTTTTGTTGCTTCTCCTCCTCCTCCTCCTCCTCCCCCCTCCCTTTTACACCATCTTACATAAAGAAAGACATCCTTTACTTAGCTCCAACCTTCCCCAAAATCCACTCATCCAAAATCACACTTTACCTGTTTTGATGAAGCTTGGAAAAAAAAAAAATCTGGTTTTTGGGGAGAAGGATCAGCAGATCTTCAAGGAGATTTCAATCCGGTTTTCCAATCGATCCTTAAAATAGATTCACAATTTTTCCAATAAGGGGAAAAAAAATCTATTGACAATTTTCCAATAAAAGGGAAAATAATAATAATTTCCCAATCAAGGGGGAAAATATATTCCGGTTTCCCAATCAAGGTGGAAAAAAAAAATCTACAAATTTTTTTTTAAAAAAGCAGATATAAAATCAGAATAATTTACTGGTAGGAAATTAAATAAGAAAAGGAAAAAAAGTGGGGTGAAGTGGCAGAGATGTGCGCGGCTTCTTGGGTACCAGCAGAGATGCGCAGAGATGCTCTCCGGGGTCTGTTCTAAGGGATGCCTGGGAGCGCCTCTTCTTTTGGAGAGCTGATCTGCGCGTCACAGGAGGCGGTGCGCAGGCAGGGCGAGGCTTTGGATGGCAACGTGGGGCAGATCCTCTTTGTATACCAACACTCAGCACCCCTGGCTCCTCCTTCCCTTACTAGCCCTGCCACAGTGACACTCTTCCCCGGAGGAGCCTCCCCTTCCCCGCACCAAAGGAGCTGCTCCTACCGCATTCTGGTGCGCATTCCTTGGAGAGGGGTTTTTCCCCCCCATCTCCTCCATGCCCTCTTTTTAGATCTGGGTGGGAAAGTGGCATCATGTGCAGGATAACCCTCTTTTTCCAGGACATGTCCTCTTTTTTGTGTCCCCCCCCATCTTCACCATCCTCATCCTCTCCATCATCCCTGCCAGAATTGCTAAGAAAATCCTCTTGGAGATCAGATCTCGTGATTAATAAATGATTTAGAGCACAATACTGGGTCTACTCAGAAGGAAGCCCTATTGGGTTCAATGGGGCTGACTCCCAAGAAAGTGTCTAGGATTGCAGCCTAAGGCTGCATTTATTCAAATATAACGCTCATCTTTTCCAGCTGAATTCAGCCTCCAAAATCAGGTGTGCATTAGATTCAATGGTTAATTAGATTTGAGTAAATATATTGTATTTACTCAGATATAATGCTCACCTTTTCCAGCTCTAAAATCAGGTGTGCATTAGATTCAATGGTTAATTAGATTTGAGTAAATATATTGTATTTACTCAGATATAATGCTCACCTTTTCCAGCTCTAAAATCAGGTGTGCATTAGATTCAATGGTTATTAGATTTGAGTAAATATACTGTATTTACTCAAATATAATGCTCACCTTTTCCAGCTCCAAAATCAGGTGTGCATTAGAGTCAATGGTTAATTAGATTTGAGTAAATATATTGTATTTACTCAAATGTAATGCTCCTCTTTTTCAGCTGAATTCAGTCTCCAAAATCAGGTGTGCATTAGATTCAGTGGTTAATTAGGTGTGCATTAGATTCAATGGTTAATTAGGTGTGCATTAGATTCAATGGTTAATTATAATGCTCACCTTTTCCAGCTCCAAAATCAGGTGTGCATTAGATTCATTGGTTAATTAGATTTGAGTAAATATACTGTATTTACTCAAATATAATGCTCACCTTTTCCAGCTGAATTCAGCCTCCAAAATCAGGGTGCGCATTTGATTCAATGTTAATTAGAATTGAGTAAATGTAGTATTTTGATAATAAGTATAGGCTGCATATTAGATTCGATGGCACATTATATTTGAGTAAATATGGCAGTATTTAGATTATCAGTATAAGGTGTGCATTAGATTCAATGGTGCATTAGATTTGTAAATAAGAGCTCCTGATGCAGGTGTCTTCTGTGTTCCATGAGGCATCTGATGGGCTGCTGTGAGATTCCTGAAATTGGGCCATTGGCCTGATCCAGTAGAGGCTCTTATGTTCTTAATAATACATTGTTTAAACCACATGAAAGTATATACTTAGGGTTCCCATATGTACCAAAAAACAAGGACAATCCCAATTTGGGGGGATTATGTTCACATATGTGTGTGTGTGTACTATATTTCTATAATTTATGAACAGATCAAGATTTGAGTACATATAGTTTTTAGCTTTGATTTCATCATGTCCTACATTTTTTTCTTTCTCTACAGGGCTGTAGCGCCTCAATGATTAGTACACTGTGCCTGTCAATGGGCAGGCCATGGTTCAAGATCCAGATGTTACAAGATAGAGTCCCATCCCCTGCCCAGCTCCTGCCTGCCTAGCAGTTTGAAAGCACTGTGGTAGATAAGATACCTTGGTGGGAAGGTAACAGCATTCCGTGCACTTTGACTGGCCTATAGTCACGCCAGCAACATGACCACGGAAGCATGTTTGGACAATGTTGGCACTTCAGCTTAGAAACAGGGATGAGCAGCGCACCATGCAGTTGATCACAACTAGCAGTACAATATGCAGGGGACACCCTGCCTTTATATTTTTCTTGGGTGTCCTACATTTTGGGGGGAACTTGTCTTCTTTTTGAGGTTATGTCATCCGGTCATTCTGCATCATTAGGAGTGTGTGGGAAGCCAGACACATACTCTAACCCCCAATCCAGAGTAACTTCAGGAACATGTAAGAGACTTTACGTGCACCTGTAGTTACTGAACCACCTAGTGAAAACCTATGGGAAATTCATATTGGAATCCAGAGTAAGTTGTTTTTACACCGGAGTAAGGACTCCCTGTAGTTACTCTGGATTTTGCCCTTAAGACTCAGACTGCAATCCTAAAGACACTTTCTTGGGAGTAAGACCCATTGAACACAATGGGGCTTACTTTTGAGTAGACATGGTTAGGCTTGTGCTCTCAGTAGTTTCCCAGTGAAGAAAATCTGGAGAGGAATTCAGCCAGGTCAACATACACAACCCAGCACAGTTCTATCATCCATTACCATGACACAGTTTCAATGGTTTTGTACACATTCTGCTCAGTAGGGTACAATCCTATACAACTGGGACTAAGCTTCAATGACCATAATGGAATTTACAACTGAGTTGACATGTATAGATTGCACTGTTAGTTCATGTGGAAACTACGGAAATAGGTACACACCAGAAAATATGGGGGAGGAAAAAGAAATGGTGATCAAGAGCAAAGTTTTACAAGACAAACTGACCAAAGAAGAGCATATGGGACTTATAAACATGTCTCTGATTGTTGAAGCTGCATGTGGTTGGTAAGCCACAGTTTAGCCATCCCACAGCAAATGATTTCACATTTCAGAATTTCAACATGTTGGAATTTGACATGTTAAATCATGATTTGCTGTAGAAAGGGGGGCCAAATGCAGCCACATGCAGTTCTTTGACATGTCCTACAATCCAGAGTAACTACGGGAGCACGTAAGAGCACATTACGTGCACCTGTAATTACTGTATCACCTAGTGAAAACCTATGGGAAATTCATATTGCAATCCAGAGTAAATTTTTCTTACACCGGAGAAAAGGACTCCCCATAGTTACTCTGAATTGAGCCCAGACCCAGTAATGTGTGGTTTATAGAAATATGTTGGCTAAGCTCATTTCTGCATCACCAAAGCATTTTCAAGCTTTTTAAACGCACTGAAAGTCCAAAACATAAGTTTAATGTTCATGCTGAATACATATAGTTAAGAATTTACCGTAAATGCTTCTTGAGTATTGTGGCTCCTACGTTAAGCAGGTTTAGCCACCTCTTCTCTATTACTCTTGTCCATTAGTATCATCTTCACTAACAAAACTTTGTTATAATAGTCAATATATGACACGTTCTATAGTTTATGAACAGATTAAGCACTTTAGTCATTATGCATCAAATTAATCATCTTGTCACCATTTTCATTTCAGCCTGTTGTTATTTACATCACATGATAATGATAGAAAATCTTCCAAGAAGGAAACAGTATCAGATGCCTTGACTTACTCATTTAACATTACTCACTTTTTAAAGGCACATCGCAGCACACTTACAGGTTATGGCTGCAGAAACAGAATAATCTCTAGATTAAAATATTTTCCAAACAAGAGAGAGTTTAATTTTACAGTGATTTTAAATTCAGGTTTCCATTCACTTCTTCTGATAGTTTTATTTTAATTCTCCCACTGGGGAAAAAAATATTTCATTTTGTGTGTGCTGATTTTCTGTGTCTTGGGAGATGCTGTGGTTTTTCCTGTTAGACTTTTAAATAATAAAATAAATAATATTGAACTTTCTTATTTGCATCATTAATGCATTGATGATTTCTTTAAGAAAGGGAAGCTTGACAGAAGATAGATCAAGAAATCAAAGACAATAAGTTGGGTTATTCGAAAGAAGCTATTGGCAGCCAATAATATGATTAAACAGATACCGTAGTTAACATTATCAAAGATACCCTATAATCCAGAGTAACTACGGGAGCATGTAAATGACAATACGAGCAACCGTATTTACTGCACCACCTCGTGAAAACCTATGGGAAGTTCATATTGCAATCCAGAGTAAATTGTTCTTACACCGAACCAAGGACTTCCCGTAGTTACTCTGGATTGCGCACAAAAGCAGGTAGAGAAATACAGTGTGAATGCTCTCCTTTTCTTACAAAGAAATTATCTGTGTACTCTGGAAACTAACATAGCTTGGAGAAGATTTGTTACAGTCCTCTTCTCCTACGTGCTAGTTTTATATAATCAGAGATAAATGTAATGCATTATCTTTCATGTTCTTCTTGCAAGGGAGTATAAAACTATGAAACATAGGATGCAATCCTAACCAATTTATGCCATCCTAAGTCTCCTGGCATATCCTTCCATGGTGGTGAGGGGAGATCGGCGTATGCCAATGCATTGGCCTAACCCCGTCCTCCCCCCGCTCCCCCGAAGTGGGGCAGAAGTGCTTTTCGGCACTGACAGCACAGGACTTATGCTGGGGCTCAGTCGAGCCTAAGTGGAGGTGAGGATTGCAGTCTTAATCTAAACCAGTCTTTTCTGAGTAAAAACTGTTGCTGGAAGTAGTTAATGTTGATGTGATGTTGACTGGAGCAGAATCAGCAAGTTAAAGTGTTGTGAATCTACCCCCAAATCCAGAGTAACTGGATTTAGGATAGCAGCCATACTGCGCAATCCAGAGTAACTACGGGGAGTCCTTGCTCCGGTGCAAGAACAATTTACTCTGGATTGCAATATGAATTTCCCATAGGTTTTCACTAGGTGGTGCAATAACTACGGGTGCATTGTAGGGATTGTAGGGATTGTCTGGATTGTAGGGATAGTGTGCTGAAGATTGCAGCCTATGGCTGCAATCCTAAAGACATTTTCCTGGAAGTAAGACCTATAGAACACAATGGGGCTTACTTTTGAGTAGACATGGTTAGGCTTGTGCTCACTATTACTTTTTATTAAACTGAAAACTATGACATAGAATGTATGATTTCCAAGCATGCTACCTGCTCAGAAGGAAAAGGAGGACAATGAAGATTTTTCTTTTCCAGGACACAAAAAGAGGGCATGTCCTGGAAAAGGGGGGCATGTGTTTATCCTGCTCCCTCAGCTTGGAGAGGGGGCACCACCCAGTATGGGCACCACATTCATGTTGAGATGTGTGTGTGTGTGTATGTAAGAGTGTATATTCTTCTCTTCCACCCCCACTTCTGAAGGGTCTCCCCCTCCTCTTGAATGAATGTTCTGGAAAGGGGAGAGTGGAAGAGGAAGGAGTTGGGGGTGGTTTGGGCTGGCTGCGCACGCATCAGCCCAGCTCTCCAAAATTTTCCACTGCCACACTGCCTTGCATCCCATCCCTGATCCCTCCTCCCATGCAGCATGTGGATGCTTGAGTCATGCATCCTCTCCCTGGGTGGGGAAGGGCAGGGCGGTTCAAAGGCACACTGATGCCCTGCAAGGGTTGCAGGTCCTGGCTTGTGCAGGGCACCTTGCACCGCCTCCCTCCTCCTGGTTCCCATGGGCAGGTGGGTGGACCCACACACCATCGGTCCTCTTTTTCCAGGACATGTCCTCTTTTGCAGCCTGGTGTCCTGGAAAAAAAAATATTCATTTTTCTCTTCATTCAAAACTCCAATTAAAAGAGAAATCAAATCTTGGCAGCAGGTGGCATGGAGCCGCCTTGTCATTATTATTTATCATTAATCAGATTAATTAATAATTATATTAATTATAGGAATAATTATATTGATTAATCTGATTAATAAATCCGAGGTGACAAATTAACACATCAAATGTAATAAATTCCACAGAATAGTTTCAGATTACTCACAAGTAAGACAGCATGTACATGACCCCAGAATCATCTTTCAAATGGAACAAATTCCACGTAATAGTTTTAAATTGAATAATAATATAGTGTGTATGTGACCATCTTTGGATGGCGCTGGCTCTTCAGTTTTGAAACGGGGATGAGCACTGCACCCTACTAGCAGTCACAACTAGCAGTACAACCTGTGGGACACCTTTTAATACGGGTGTCCCCCACTTTTGGACGGTTCATTTTCTGATGGTTCCGCTCTTTCAACACCATTCAATTATACCCAGGACTTACCCTACAATCCAGAGTAACTATGAGACCATGTAAGAGACATTTACGTCAACATAGTTACACCACCTAATGAAAACCTATGAGGAATTCTTATTGGAATCCAGAGTAAGTTGTTCTTACACCAGAGCAAGGACTCCCCGTAGTTACTCTGGATTGTGCCCTTATTCATTCACTCTTTCAACCTCTGGTGGTCTAAAACACTAATATTGTCTTCCCCGATGTTGATTTGTACATGACATGGTGATCAAAATGTTCTTGATATTTCCTTATAAATTTCTTCAGTAAAGAACCAACATTCAAACATTGTACATAAGATATCCATTGCCCCTACATGCCTTGGTTCATTTTACTGTAATTTGTTCTGTATTTTGGCTATGTGATAATATGTGTTATATGTGTGTGTGTGTGTGTGTGTGTGTGATATTTATGTCTTTTTGTGGCCATTTTGCATTTACAAGTTGAAAAAGACTGGGTTCCACTTTCCAATGGTTTTCATTTTTGGATGGTGCTCCAGTCCCTAATCCATCCAATAAGCCTGTAGTTTTAAATTTAATAATAAAGTGTTTATATGATCACAGAAGGGTCTTTGGACAACACTTGATCTTTGGCTTAGAAATGGGGATCAGCACTGCACCCTACAGTTGGTCACGACTAGGTGTAAAACCTGCAGAGGACACCTTTAGCTTATGGGGGGGGGGTTTCATGCGAATGGGGAATGTTGCGCATGGGGAGGATGTTACGCATTCAGGGTTGATGCGCAGGGGGGGTTTGAGGAGCATGGGGGTTTGTTGCGCTGGTGGGGTTGATGTGCATTCGGGTTCATGCTCATGGGGTATGTGTGCATGAGGGGACGTTATGCTTGCGGGGACATTGCGTATGGGGGACAGAGTGCATGGGAAGTTGATGCACATGGGAAGGATGATGTGCAATGGGGGATGGTGTCCAATGTGGGTATTTTACTCCCGCAACGCGGGTATGTTTCACTAGCAAATGAATAAAAAGGCAAACATAATTTAGACAATTGCATTGAGACAATTCACAGCCAATTCTTCGTGCTTTTTTGCACACAACACACCCAGACGTAGGATTACAATCACCAGATCAAAGTTTGCAAAATGGGATGTTGCATCAGAAATCTAATATCTATTTTGCTTCGTGAAGATGTAAATGTTCTAAAATAGGGGAGGCACCTGTTGTGTTAAAAATGATTATGATAATTTACAACACAAAAGTAAAGCCTTGTATGACAATGAAATCCATGTACGGGAGGCAACACCTGTACACCATCAAGCCTGCACTTGTAAAATTGAGCTGCACTTGAAAAATTAAGTAAAATTAAGCATAGTGACAGTCCAGTATTAACTGTGGTACAAATAACATGCCTTTACAGGCCCTGGTAATTTATCCAAATTACTGTAAAACTGGTCAGGTTGATCTGTTTACTTGGATCTGCTTTTCATACCATTTCAGAATTTGCATGAACCTTAACTGAGCATAAGCGGAGCATTTTTGGAAGATGGAAGATGTCGTGCTTTTGCAGATAATTAAATGCAAAAATGAAGCTTGGACATGTGAAAGCTGTACATTTGCTATGGTACAAATCAAAACAGAAGGGGAAGGATGCGTTTCTACAAACGTATGGTGACTCAGGGAGCTGAAGCGAGATACCAGCCATATTCTTTTAGTGTGATATGTGTCCGCTAAGGACCAAACAAGAGAGGAGTATATGAAGGAGATATTGCTAAGGCACTGGGAGATCCAAATTATCATGGACCCCAATTATGATAGTCCCAATGGGCTGTGGGTGGTACAGGTGGTTAAGACATTGTGCCTGTTAACCAGAAGGCCAGGATTCGAGACCTATGTCCCCACAAGACAGGGTGAGCTCCTGTCCTTAGCCTAGTTCTACGACGCAGTTGGAACCAATCATATCAGCTCTGCCGTTGCATTGGATTATTTCAGTGGCATGGAGTGGGGGGATTTAGTGCTTGGGTAACAGCCTATCCTCCATATTAATCTACCCAGGCCTTCGTGCTTTGCATGCAGTGTCAAGCATGATACCATAGTCTTTCGAGACTGATGGATGCCAATGCAATGATCAGCAATGACACTTCTGCTAAGGTATACTGCAGAGCACCTCTCAGCTGCTGACCTGTGAATCTCTGCAGAAGCAGCGCTATTGAAAAGGTGGCCACACTTGTCTGCTTAATGGTGGCACTTTCTGCTTAATTATATCACATCCAGCCTTCAGCATGAAAACCCTTAACTTTTAATACGAAACAAGTGACATGCGCTCTAAAAGTCATGATTGCAATAATCATGAATGCTTCACAATAAGCCTTGGGTTTGTACACTTCCCCCTTTTCTTGCTTAATCTCCATGCTCAGATGAAGAACAGAAGACTACCACTTTTGTCACAAATAAATTGCAGTTTCCTGTTATGTCCAATGCCTGGAAACTGTGGCTTATTCTACCTACATTCAGTTAACCAACCAGGAATTAAAACCACTGTTTGATCCTGGTTTATCTGAACTTACCACAGTTCGGGTAACCACAGTTTCCTGAGTTTGGATGTAATAGGACAATGAGGATTATTCAAAACTGAAGTAGAATATTTTTCTCCAGAGTCCAGGTAGACAAAAGGATTTAAAAAACTTTGGGAAAGTCAGGGTATAAATCCCTTAAATAAATAAATCCAGTCCTATATATGTCTATGCAGAAATAAATCCCACTACATTCAATGGGGCAAACTCTCAGGTAAGTGTACAGATTTCAGCCTTAAATTGTAATACCCAAATTGTTATTTCTACTGTGACTTTAAAACTTTCGTCCAGTTTTTCAAGTTGCCAATTTTTTCCTTATTTTAAATTAATCTTTTTCCCTTTCTACATCCACCTCATTCTCCTTGTTGTTACCTTGTTATTCTCCAAACGCTAAAAAAAATCAATTTCTCATTTCCAGTAGTATATTATGGGTTGATTCTTCAAACTGACGCTGGCTTGTCCTTCAGCTGAGTGCATTAGCAATTGCTGTGTCATGCTTGGATATCAAAACTGGACTCCACCCCTACATTTACTCAGCACAAATAGATATGCTGCCATGAACTTGAAAGAAGTATTTCGACATTCGGTATTTGGATAGCGCAAACATTACATGGTTCTTTGGTTGTAAACTGTGCCATAAACTGCAAAGTCATGTATGTTACTGATAACACAGTTCCTAGAGTTAATGATTTTGCAGGAAATGCTGTACATAAAAAAGCTGGTCCAGTGAAGATATAGCTTCTCTGTATTTCCTAGTACATAATAGTTATGCTTGTTAGACTAGTTAGAAAGAATTCGTGCAATAGAATAGTTGTACTTCATATTACTTAAGTTATTCTAATTTTAATGAAATTAAAACACTAAGGAGTTCTCATTGCAATTGCTAAGGTTCCTATGGTAAGCATTCTACAAAATCCAATATTAAAGGTGCATCCAAAGGACCAACCTAAAATAAAGTGTGTGTGTGTGTGTGTGTGTGTGTGTGTGTGTGTGTGTGTGAGAGAGAGAGAGAGAGAGAGAGAGAGAGAGAGAGAGAGAGAGAGAGATGAAAAACAAAATGTCCAGGAAAGAAAATATAGCTTACAGCTCTTCCAGTGAAACTTATGTACTTGAAGAATACTATATTAAAAAAAAAATGGAGAATGTCAGGAAAAAGCTTACTGGTGTTAAATGTGTTAGTTTGGGGATTAGCTCTTGTACTAATCTGCTATACTAATTAGTTGTAGGGTTGCCAACTCTGATTGAAACTCTGAACATCCCAAACATGAAATAATATTGGAAATTCCTGGTTTTAAAAAATATTTTAGATACAGGCATAGGAAAAAGTAGGTTTCAGAGGTGGAGTACACACAGGAAACACACACATAAGGAAACTTTGAGATACGGCCGAGGACTCCATCTTCTTCACTTAAACATATTTTTAAAAATTCCTTTGAGGATAACCACTTGTCTGATAATCACCAATATTTCCATCACATTTCAATTCCAACACCTTCTAAATTATCATTATCATTCATAAACATAAAACCAATATTCCCACAAACACAGGGATCAAAAAACCAGTGCATAGTTAATTATAACATTCATTAATCCTATCGTCAGTGCCAAACAAATTTCATCTCACTTACAATTTAAATCTGACTTCTCTAAAACTCTTAACTCCAAAGGGGTGGGAAAAATATCGCTCAAAAATTAGATACTCCAAATAATATTGGAAATTCCTGGATGCCCTATTAAAATCTTCCAGGATTGCTTTTAGGAATCACTTGTGACTGAGCCTGATTTCTAGCGTCTCGGGGTCAACCCTTGAGGATATCCTCACCCTATTTATAGCACTTTAGAACTGATGCTTGTACTCATCCAACAGAACTGAAGACTTATAGAGTGTGCAGTAAAGTCACAATATATTTGTCTGTATAATGCAAGTGTATCTTTGTATCTGTGAGGATCTGAATATTGCAGATACTTAAATCAATGGTTTTTGACCCACCTGGACTTCAAACATGTCATGAACTTGAATCCGCTCATGTGCTGATGCTCAGATACCACCCAGAGACTTTTAAACTTGACATCCAGTTTTTGGCAAGGCTCTGGTCACATCTGTGGGGTGGGGGACGAATAATCTAGGGGTTCAGCATAAATGATAAGACAAATCCATGGATATTAAATCTGTGAACATCATATCAATGGATAAAGAGACTCCCCCTGTATCTATTTTATGATTCAAATTTTATGAGTACAGATGGGGCCTCAGTATTTGCAGAGACCCATTCTCGGAGTGTGCAACGGGTTTTTACAGTGTTTGAGCAACACCTTTTATTAAGCTGTAGCTCAAGTCATGTTCAAGTCATTCAGTACAGAAAGTAAACAGAGGTGGACAGGAAAGTGTTATGTGTTAATAAGAGATAATGAGTTGAATGCTTGTTCTGGATACTATCAGCAGTGTGCAGATGTGATAAAAATGGGTGTGTTCTACACTTGGATAAAGCGTGAAAGATCTTACATAAGAACCGTTTCCTTCTTGCACACACTGCAAGTCAGTGCAGGTGACTTGAGGTTGCTCCATCTATTTATGTTTTTCTTTCATGCAAATTCGTGTTGTGATCACCAGGACATAGGGCCACTTTTTGTGGGGTCATATCAGTGCAATGTAACTGAAATGTCCCTGTCCCTCATGATATTCATGCTGGAGGAGAACAAAACTGTAGACTTCGACAAGGTAATTGAACATGCATATTCAACCAACATTTGCAATTGTAGCTGAGTTCCTAGTCACTGAAATCCTAAGCATGTTTACTCAAAATTAAGGACACAATCCAGAGCAAATTCAGCCTGCTCTGACCTAACTGCACTCTCCTAACTATTCTGTATCCAGAGCAGAAAGTTATGCTGAATCCGGAGAGTCAGGAAGCCTGGGCTGCCCTAACTGCTCCAGAGCATGCTAAGTAATTGACACAAGGGGAAGATTTGCTCCTGAGGAGACACCCCTCAGATCACACTGAACAAGGAACAGCTGTGGTGCCTACAGTGGTGACATGACTCTGCACATCACCTGGTGCGGAAGTCTGTGCGTCATCCCTGGGATGCGCGCCCCCCCCCCCCCACCTGGACTGCACAGTCACCAAAGTTGGCGCCTGCGCAGTTGTTTCTGAAGCCAACTGGCTTCAGAAAGAGCACTGCACAGGCACCATCTCTGACACCTGCGCAGTACTTTTCTGAAGCCTTTTGGCTTCGGGGGAGACTGTGCAGGCGTCAGAGTTGGTGCCTGTGCAGTACTCTTTCTGAAGCCATTCGGCTGCCGCTCCGCCTCCTGAGTGAGGCCGAATGGCTGTGCAGAGGCGCGGACTTTCTCTGCTCTAAGGAAGTCTCCCCTGAAGCTGTTCGGGATGCTCAGTGTGTTTCTGCGCAGTGCACCTCAGATGGCCGTTCAGGCCAGCTCCTCAGACAAGTGGCAGCTTCTGGCTGCTGCTCCGCCTTGGAGCAGGCCTGAATGGGTGTGCTGACGCCCGGGGCCTGCCAAAGGACAGTCAAACTCCTCTGGCACATCACCTCATATGGAGAGCATCACCCAATGCAGCCCACACCAGCCACACCAGACACCAGTCTGGTGACGCCACTGGGTGCCTGCCTTATAAGGAGTCCCTGATGAGATGCCAGTACATTCTACAGTGAATACAAGGGGCTTCTTGGAGTGGCCTGCTGTATCCTGAGGTTTGTGGGCAGCCGTAGTTTGTTCCATACCCTGAGGTTGAGAGGAAGGGGTTGCAGCTAGGATGGCCAAGAACTCAGATTTTTGGTCAACACTGCCATTCTTACTCGGGCCTTATCATGGACCCCTATGGGTCTACTCATTACTATACCTGCTCCTGAGGTGGTATAACTCTGAGGGCTGGAAGAGGGCATTTCTGCCTTGGAAACAGGCTCTGGATACAGAGTAACTGCTCTGCCCTAGGCAATGCTAAACATGCCCTCAACTGGCCTCTCCTGAGCTGCTTAGACTGCCCCAGTTAGGGCAGAGCAGGTCCACCTCTCTTAGGGCACCCTATCTTGCCTTGCTCTGCCCTAAGCCTCCTTCAGAGTAACTGGGCTGGAGCATCTTGCAGGTGCTCCAACCTAGTGTTAGATAGGGCAACCTAAGGGCTCTTATGTGGACAGATTAGTTGCTCTGGATTGAGCTGCCTGTCCCATTGTGTTTAATAGTACTTACTCCCAGGAATGTGTGGTTAGAATTGCAGTCTTAGGGCAAAATCTAGAGTAACTATGGGAGTACATAAGAGACATTACATGCACACCTGTAGTTACTGCATCACCTAATGAAAACCTATGGGAAATTCATATTGCAATCCAGAGTAACTTGTTCTTACTCCAGAGCAAAGACTGGAGCTACTCTGGATTTCACCCTTACTAAGGTAAGCCTATTGACCAAACTGGGAGTTACTTCTAAGCAGACATGCCTAAACTTGGGTTCTGTGTCTGAATAAAGACCAAATATGAGAGAGAGAGAGAGAGAGAGAGAGAGAGAGAGAGAGAGAGAGAGAGAGAGAGAGTATGAGCAGTTTCCTTGAGAAAACCACTTATTATAAGTGCCGAAACAGTGGATTCTCTAGAAATCAGGGAAGGTGTCAAAAATTACCAAAAGATATGAGTGGCATGTGGACCCCTCACTTCCCAATGCTAGAATACTTTCAGAGGCAGTTCATGAAATGTTAGTGTTAGGAATTAAAATAAAATGGAAAATAAATGTTCATTTTAACAAATCTATTTGTTTCCATAGTCTATATTTACAGTATCCCATCAGCAACATCGTTGGATAAATATTTCCTGTCATGAGACTGACACGGTGGGTGTTCTGTACACCTGTGCTTTGTATTTCCATGGAACATATAGGCTGCTCATTGATTTATACTGGAAATGGGTGGTATCACCCAAAAGGATTTGGGAAAATAATCTGCCCCACAAGATACTGAGAGTGGAAATGGTATGGATTATCTGGATAATTACAGAACTAACCTGTATTACATTTTATTATTTAACCTGTATTACATTTTAACCTGTATTACAAATTACAGAACTAATCTGGATAATTTGCAGCACTAACCTGTGCATGTCTACTCAGAAGTCTCATTGTATTTATTGAAAATTACTTCTAGGAAAGTATGTAATTTCAGCTCTACTACTGTCTGTTTATAGGGGCCCTTCCCAGAGACTACATAGTCCTGTCGTGTGTGTGTGTGTGTGTGTGTGTGTGTGTGTGAAAACACTGCTCAAGGTAGTTGGATAATTTAATAAACATTTTATTCACCTGATTATAATGTAAGTTACAAGAGAGTGGATGGATATATTATCCACATGGGAGTGCTGCGCATAGGAGGATGATGGGCATGGGGTGTTGATGCGCATGGGGGTGTTGCAGATGGGGGGTATGGGACACAGGGTGGATAGCACATGGGGGTTTACTCTTGCAACATGGGTACATTTCACTAGTCATTCATATTTTACATTTATGTTCTCCATGAGTTATAAAAAACAATTCTTTTACTTTTTTTTTACTGATACAAACATTATAAACTGTAATCTTACTAGTGGGTTATACACACAGAGGGAGACCTAAATGCCCTGCATTTAGAAAACCGAATGTATGACTTGTTAATGCCCAATTATGGTTTCAGCTGAATGTTATTAGACTGCTTCATCCGAGCATGAAAGATACACTCCAGAAGAATTTAGTTCATGATAAGCAGGCAGCCAAAGAGCTAACCAAGCTGGTATTTCACAACAGCTTTGATTGTATAAACATTCCCATTAACAGAGTAAGGTTTGTACGCTTCAGACTGTACAGTAGTTGTGAGATCACATTTTTGAATGCCCCTCTTTGGAAACAAGAACGAGTAATTTAATAAAAAAATTAAACTCTGTTTAATAGTTTAATAGATTAAACATTTAAACTATTATGTTTAATGTTTAAGAGTTTAAACATTAACTAAAATTAAAAATCAAACTCTGTTTAATAGTTTAAAAAATTCTGCAGTGTGCAATTTCCCAATTATAATACTATGTCTGTTTTGCTGGCAGATCTCTTATTGTTATTTACCTTTTCATACCACCCTCCCTCCCAAGACTGACCATGACAGAGAAAGTTGAGCAGGGAATCTGCATCCAATTTTGCCAAAAGCTTGGCGATACCTGCACAGAGACCTATGCAAAGTTGCAGAAAGTGTATGGAGAGGAGTGTATGAGCCATACATGAGTGTACAAGTGGTTCAGACATTTCCGAGATGGCCAACAAAATGTTGATAATGACAAACGTTTTGGGAGATCTGCAACTAGCAGAACTGAGAAAAACATTGCAGATATGCGTTTAGCTGTGAGGGAAAATCATCGAATCATGATCCATGAGTTATCGGAGGATGTGCAGATTCGTTACAGTTAAGTTCAGTCCATTCTCACTGAAGATTTGGGTATGAGATGCATGTCCACCAAGTTTGAGCCAAAACTGCTATCAGCTGACCAAAAAGAAACTTGGGTTTCAGTTGCTCAAGATCTCCTGGATTGTGTCAAGAACTATGAAAACGTTTTGAAAACGGTCATAAAGGGTGATGAATCATGGGTCTATGGCTATGACCCTAAAACCAAGGCTCAGTCTTCACAGTGGAAGACCCCAATCTCTCCGAGACCGAAGAAAGCACAAATGAGTCAAAGCAATGTGAAGACACTGTTGTTTTCTTTGACTACAGGGGGATTATTCACCATGAGTATGCTCCATGTGGTCAGACAGTAAACAAGGAGTACTATTGTGATGTGTTGCGGTATTTGCGGGATGCTATTCGTTGGAAAAGGCCAGAATTGCATGCGTCGGGTGATTAGCAATTGCACCATGACAATGCACCTGCCCATTCAGCACAGCTTGTGCAGCAGTTTTTGGCCAAGCACAACTTCCCCCAAGGTCCGACAGCCACCGTATTCCCCAGATCTTGCCACTTACGACTTTTTCTTCTTTCCAAAAATCAGATCTCACTTGAAAGGATGAAGATTTCAGTACGTTGAGGAAATCCAAGTGAATGCAATGAGGCAGCTGCTGATGATCTCAGATAACGAGTTCCAGGAATGCTTCCATCAATGGAAACAGCGCTGGATTAAGTGTGTGGCTTCTGAAGGGGATCACTTTGAAGGAGATTAAATGCCAAATTGTTACGTGTTGTAGTTTTCTTTTTATAGTACCAGTCCTGATACTTATTAATCACACATATGCTGGGTTATTCCTGGACTTAGGTCTTGCCCTGAAGGTATGTTGATCATATTCCTTACTGGTAACCCTGCTCTTTAAATATTCATACACTTAAATGCAGTGTCATTTGAATATACTGTAGTGTGTTTATGTAATTGGTCAGATTTATGATAGCAGTTAACAAGTAAATCAGTCCATATATACCTGGAGAATAATTTTTATAACAGGAGTAGTATGTTACTTTAACATTCTATTTTATTATTCTGTTCTATTAACATTCTAGTATGTAAATATTATTCCCCATGAAACAGATTTTCTGGTAAAATAATTGTGATAGACACCATTAATAAGAAACATATTTCAGCCATGATACCTGTATAATTGCTATAATTGTACAGAGTAATAGTAATATACCATATTTAATTGAATGTAATGCTCACCTGTTTCAGCTGAATGTTGTCTCCAAAATTTGGATGTTCATTAGATTCAATGGCACATTAGATTCAAGTTAATACAGTATTTTGATTATAAATATAGATCAGTATTAATGCTGCACTCCAAAAGATACTTTCCTTGGAGAAAGACCCAAGTGGAGCTTACTTTTGAGTAGACATGGTTAGGATTGTGCACTCAGTTTAACAGTTTACACTATTATAATGAAAAAATGTAACATAAACTCATTATCATATTATTATTGCCATATAACTCATTGTTTAATGCAGTCAAATTAAATTTTGCACTCGCTTTGCAGCTGTGCGTTACACTCACCAGTAAACGGTTTTTATCTCAAGCCTTTTAAAATCAGGGTGTGCATTAGATTTGGTGGCACATTATATTTGAGTAAATATGGGTATATGTTTAATTACATCACTCATATGGTTATACAGCACAATGTTATACAGCACAATGTCTAGCATGCCACTGTAATGATATCAGAGTTGATAGTATTACTTAAAGATAGTATATCAAGTTCTTTCCTGTCAGTAATTCAACACTACTTGAGGCAGTTGATATTAGGGTGGAGTTCCCCGGGGCATAGGAAACAAATCCAAACGATGCATGAAGATCACTCAAATTCTCCAAAGGAAATGAATTCTGGGTCCAATACCATTTTTTGTATATGAGTAGTGCAAATGGAGAGTATATACAGCCGTGATTAAGATTCCCATTTTGTAGATGGTTATTTGAAGCCTTGATCTCAAGCCTGTGTTCTAAATACAGAAGTGTGATGGGATCTGAACTCAGATTTTTCAAGATTGCAAACATATATTCACATATGGGTAAGTCCCATTGTACTTTTTGGTACTCACTAAATTTTACTTCTGAGTAGACATGAACAGGATTACACTGCTTGAGGCTGTTCACTGGAACTGCACTACCTTGTTTTAGAAAAGCATTACTAACCCTGCAAGTGGGACTTTTTTTAATGTGAGAGCAGAAACTCTTACAATTAAACCTAGTTATTACATATATTCCCCCCATTTGGAAAAGGCTGTCAGTTTAAATTGAGATGTTTGGACGGTAGTGCAATCCTCTGTATGACTATTCAAAAATAATTCCAACTGAATTTAATGAGCTTTACTTCCAGGTAAGTGCGATTGCTGCCTTACTGCAGTTCTCAGTGTTAGGTCGGTTTGGAATTGCAAAAATGGTTTTAATCAAGGCATTAATGAGCTACACCATGTGACATAAACCACATCAGGCAGCATCCTCTGAATTTATGTTCCCAGTTTGCTTGTGAACTACTGTGTATTTACATGTCCTCAACTCAGTTGCATAGTATTATTATTGGGTCACTTGGACACAGGTCAGTTGAGAGCTTTCATAGTATTTTGTTTCCTGAGGCTCTCAGCGCACCCGTTTCACAAAGCTGTGGCCTTTTCAACCCAGCAGAAGCTTCTTAATGTTTCCTGTGCACCGTCATAGACAAACAAATATGAAAAAGAAGTACAGATTAGCTTACTGTGGTGTTCAGCAGGATACGAACTGTCAGAGTCCTTTGGGAAGAAGTCGACAGCACAAAGAAAAATGTGTTTTAAAAGGAACAGAAAGCAAAACACGTGGTGGCATAAACATCATGACGCTCATTTAAAAAAAAAATAATACTTGGGAGAAATGATTCATGAGTATTTGCGAACAGAATTACTTAACAACATTACTACATTTCCATTCCTTCCGGACATATATTCGAACTTTTTGTACTTGAAGTATTACAAGTACAAAAATTCAAAGGGCAGTGCAATCCTAACTTTTGAAGTTACATAAGTAAATCCTAACTTTTAAATCCTAATCCTAATAAGCAGGCTGAGATGCCTGCAATTCATCCAGCGCAAGTTTCAGGGTGCGCCTGTGCCAGGCCAAGGCAAGGGGAAATGTTTCCTCTTACCCCATGTAATGCAGCTCAATGGGACCATTCAGATCTGTACCACCTCAAATAGTAGTGCGGATCTGAACAGCCTGGGGTGGCTCAGGCTGCCAGGGATGGGGACTAATTTCCAGCATAAGTGCCAAGTCCTGGCCTTGCCCCCAGCACCCTGCCCACCTGCCTTGGGAACATCACCTTGAGCTGGTGCAAGGGAGTTGTACTGGCCAAATGGGCACTTTTGATTGTGCTCTAAGTGAATTGAAGGAATGGAAACATAGTAATGTAGAAATTTATTTAAACAATCCTTTTTACTACACTAACAAAACAATGGTTAGTTGATCAGAGACTATGAGCTCAATCCTAACCGTGTCTACTGAAAAGTAAGTCCCATTGTGTTCAATGAGTCTTAAACCCAGGAAAGTGTCTTTAGGATTGCCTAAGGCTGCAATCCTAAAGACACTTTCCTGGGAGTAAGACCCATTGAACACAATGGGGTTTACTTTTGAGTAGACAGGGTTAGGACTATGCTCTTACCAAGCAACACACAATAGATGGAAAATGGTAGTCTGTATCAAATACCGTATTTACTCAAATCTAATGCGCCATCGAATCTAATGCACACCCTATATTTATAATCAGAATAACATATTTACTTGAATGCAATTAACCACAGAATCTAATGCACACCTTGATTTTGGAGACTAAGGGCAAAATCCAGAGTAACTATGGGGACTCCTTGCTCCAGAGTAGGAACAACTTTGGATTCCAACATGAATTTCCCATGGGTTTTCACTAAGTGGTACTGTAACTACTGGTGCCAGTAAAGTCTCTTATGTGCTCCCATAGTTACTCTGGATTTGGGGGTAAATTTGGCTGAAAAGGGTGAGCGATAGATTCAAGTAAATACAGTACATATGTTTGTATTTCATATATTTGGTATATGGGGCTTGTTTTGCTCATGTCTAGGCAGTTTTATTTATTTTACATCTGCTCATGAATGCATTTGATCCCACCCACAAGACATTTCTAAGGATTTTATTTTGCAGGTGGTAGAAGCAGGGAACTGAGTGCTGTGTTTAATCCCACCCAGAATCTGATGCATAGTTCTTCATAAGCTTTGTTGAAATCAGTTTAGTCTCTGTCATTGTACTGTTTAAGATCAAAGTTTCACAGTGTAATCATGAAATTTTTTTTAAAAAAGAGGATTATTACCATCAACTTCACTGTGATGGGGAATAGCACCACAAGGCATAGTTACACATGCCTCGTCCCATTAAATCAATGTGGTTAAATTGCATGAATAGACAAAGGAATGCAGCAAACGGCTGTATATAGTTACATTCCTCAGTTCTTTTGGTAGGATTTAAAGCATGTTTCTGGGCCTGAGGCCAACAACTATAAAATTACTCATGAGTGTATGTTTTCAACTTTCAGCCATTCCCTGCACCTTTAAAATCTATGACTAATAGACCCCCCTGGGATTGTGATACAATTTTAGCTGCAGTCTTACTTGATAACCCAGCAAAAATATGTGAGAAAATGGATCAGTATTTTAGTCTGTATTGATGGGAAAGAGCTGTGATATTATACAATATATGAAGAAGAATTAGAATTCTGTTCTTATAATCCTATATACTGCAGATTGCATTATGAACTTTGCAAGTGTGTAGGATCAAAGAGTAGTAAAAAATGTGGTTTTTTTCTGAAGGCTATAATGAAACTACTACCGTTAGTAATGCTGAGATATTTTTGCAGTAATATAAAAATGGTCAAAGAACTTCAATCAGCACTCTGTTGTCCTGATAGAACTTGATCATCAAATCAGAACTGGGCACAATCCTAAATCTAAGCAGCTCCAGACTGCATGGGAACAGGGCTAAGATCTGGCACAAGTACAGGTATCTGGTTCCACCTCCCACTGTCTGACTGCCCACCTGTCATCTGCCACCCCCTGCCCCAGAATGATCAGCTCATGCTGCAATCCTAAAGACACTTACCTGGGAGTAAGACCCATCGAATACAATAGGAATTACTTTTGAGTAGACATGGTTAGGATTGTGCTCCTAGTCTGTTCCCTGCAGAACTGAGTTTGGAAAACTTCTACTGAAGCTTAATTTAATGAAACAATATATGTGTCTTAGGCCACAATCTTATCCATGTCTTCTCAGAAGTAAGAGCATAGTCCTAACCATGTCTAATTAGCAATAAGCCCTATTCTATTCTATTCTATTCTATTCTATTCTATGGGTTTTACTCCCAGGAAAGTGTCTTTAGGATTGCTGCCTAACCCTACAATCCAGAGTAACTACGGGAGCACGTAAGAGACATTATGTGTACCCGTAGTTACTGCACCACCTAGTGAAAATCTATGGGAAATTCATATTGCAATCCAGAGCAAATTGTTCTTACACCGGAGCAAGGACTCCCCGTAGTTACTCTGGATTGCGCCCTATGTCCCATTGTGTTCAATGGGTCTTACTCCCAGGAAAGTGTCCTAAGGATTGCAGCCTAAGAGCACAATCCTAACCACGTCTACTCAAAAGTAAGCCCCATTGTGTTCCTTGGGTCTTACTCCCAGGAAAGTATACATAGGATTGAAGTCAGTGGGACGTACATATGAGTAGATATGCATAGGATTGTGCCGTCAGTAGCTGTATTGCTCTTCGCATGGGGACAGAATAGACCAGAAAGAGCTTCTTTTGTTATTGTACTGTTATTGTTTGACAAGATGAAATACTACAATTTCTGCAGTTTTCAGCGGACACCATTTTAGTGACTTCATTGACCTTTATTAGCAAGGAATCTAACAGACTTTCCTGGAAATCCTCCAAGTTTTGAATAAAGAGAACCACAAGTGGCATTCTATCATGGAACAGGATGTTCCTATCTCCTTCTTCATGTGTCAACTCATACCACTTCTGGGAAAGCCAAACTTGAGGGTTGGGAAAGCTTAAGAAAGAGTGCGTGATCAGAGGTGCGCATGACAGAAAGGAAAGAAATTGGTGGAAATTGCACACCTCTTTCAGGTTGTTTCCTGACCTCAGGTCTCCATTGCAACTGTACTGGCGCTTGATAGTTGGGTAGGATTGTGTCCAAGATCTATGAACGTAAAGGAACTATGGACTGCTTTTTCTTGAACCACAACCCTTATAAACATTTTATTTAAAAAATAAGGAATGTTTAGAAACTGTACAAGCGAATTTTTTCAGCCTACCTATAATAGCTATTTGTATCCTGGTTGAGGTCTTTGGGGTTTGCAGACCTGATTTCAGCTCTTACCATGGAAGGTAATAGAATGAAGTTCAGGGTTATCTTAGGGCAGAAAGGCACATGGTGTAAGAAACTCATGATCAGATTTGGCTGTCTTTTTCTTCATTTCATACAAGCTGTTGAAAATAATTGGTCAGGAAAGTAGTGCTGGAAAAGAGGATATTTAACCTGGCCCACAAAGAATAGTATTGGCTCTACCGGGGTTCACAAGGCAGAATACTAGTGCCTGTCACTTTCTTCCCAAGGAAGCCAGCAACAGCTCCTAGACAGCAGATTAGATCAGGAAGATACAGTAATGCAGATAAAACTTTAATTAAAAACCCTTCTCTAATGTGGTTTCCTTGATCAAATCAGCAATCCCCAATGGTTGTTATAAAATAAACGATGCTGGGAGATCCAGTCATGGACTCTCCTACATCATATGAAGAGTGCTTTGACTTTCACCTGATGTGTGAAAAGAAAGCAACAGAAGGGCAAACAGGTCTACTATGTAAGATCAGCAATGTGGTCACCAGAGGGCTGTGGGGGTTATACTAGGTAAGGGACACAGGGGAGATGACATCACTAAAGTACTGGCATCCATCAGTCTTGAAAGACTTTGGGTGCAATCCAGAGTAACTACGGGGAGTCCTTGCTCCGGTGTAAGAACAATTTGCTCTGGATTCCAATATGAATTTCCCATAGGTTTTAACTAGGTGGTGCAGTAACTATGGGTACACGTAATGTCTCTTACGTGCTCCCGTAGTTGCTCTGGATTGTAGGGAGCGGGATCATGCTCGATGCTGTATGCAAAGCACAAAGGCCTGGGTAGATTAATATGGAGGATAGGCTGTTAACCAAGCAGCAAATTTCCCCGCTCCATGCCACTGAAATACCCTACAATTCAGAGTAACTACGGGAGCATGTATGAGACATTATGTGCACCCATAGTTACTGCACCACCTAGTGAAAACCTATGGGAAATTAATGTTGGAATCCAGAGTAAGTTGTTCGTACACCGGAGCAAGGACTCCCCATAGGGCGCAATCCAGAGTAACTACATGGAGTCTTTGCTCTGGTGTAAGAACAATTTGCTCTGGATTGCAATATGAATTTCCCATAGGTTTTCACTAGGTAGTGCAGTAACTACGGGTACATGTAATGTCTCTTACGTGCTCCCGTAGTTACTCTGGATTGTAGGGATAGTTACTCTGGATTGTGCCCAAAGTCCAATGCAATGGCAGAGCCGATACAATTGGTTCCAGCTGTGTCGCAGAGCTGGGCTAAGGACAGGAGCTCACCCTGTCTTGCGGGGACCTGGGTCTTGAACCCTGACCTTCTGGTTAACAGGCACAGTATCTTAACGACTTGCACCACCCACAGCCCTTGACACCACTGCTGGCCAAATTTTTTTTAAACAAACAAACAAACAAACAAATAAATAAATTTATTTACTCACTCACTCACTAATTAAATTAATTAATTAATTAATTAATTAAATTAATTAAAAACTCCCCAGCATGATCCAAGGAAGTTTCCAAAGGAAGGAATATTATATTGTGTTTTGAAATAATGCAATTAGCCCTTGTTTTTTTTTTCCAGGACTGAAGGGATGTAATGCAGGAAGAAGGAATGCAAGACAGCTGTCTGTCCATTAGACGTATGTTTCCCCCGGGTGCAATACCATCATCCCTGTCCATTTAGTTTTAAACACAGCAGTTTCAAAAGGCAACCATAGCATGAGGCTGCAGAACTGGAATTTTACTCACTAATTTGATGCTGTTTCTCAGAGATGAGTGATTCTTGGACAACAACACATACGAGTAATTGTTCTCCATTTGTGTGTCCCATAAATTGTTTTCACCTTGGTTTAGTACTCCAGTGAGTAGAATGCTTTATGTTTGTTTGCACTGTTACCAAGCTGTCATCTTCTTAATATGGTGTAGTCTGCTCAGTGTGTGCTTTGTGCTGCGCATGAACATACACGCTGTTGTAGTTACCTATTTAAAGCATTGGTACGTCACCCTTCAGTGGACAAGGCTTACATAAAATCAAACATCGGGAAAGCATTACATCAGAAAAAGATTGTTTTTTGGAGGGGGGAGAGGAGGTGGGCCAAATATACTCATGATAAACTTGGCCATATAGTTCATGGTTATTCTTTTTTGCATGTGGGAGTTTGACTGAACTGGAAGTCTATGATGACCTATATGTCATCATTACCAGATGGCAGAAGGTGTTGCCCTATAGCAATCAAATAGGTCTTACACATAAGACACCTGCATCCAGGTGCCCTCCCATGCATCTGCCATTTTGAGATCGCCCAAATCTACCTACGCACACATACATATCACATCATGTACCACTTCAAACAGTGAGAAGGAGGTCAGGATGGGTGAGAGGGCTTTCCCCAATGCATGGCTTTGGCTTACTGGAGTTCTTCCCACCACATTGTGCCTCTAACTGCTGTTTAGAGTTGGATGGCAGATGATGCAATCCTAAAGACACTTTCCTGGGAGTAACACCCATTGACCATAATGGGACTTACTTCTGAGTAGACATGCTTAGGATTGCACTGATAATCTCCTTGCCATTGTGGGTCAGCAAGCAGCCCACAACACCCAACAAATGCTTGTGACCTCCCAGAACATCATGATGCACAGTTTCGGAACTGCTGCCTGAGGAAGATTATAGCTAGCAGGTGCCAATGGTGGTTCTTAGCTTTGCTTTTCTTATTTTTCCTTCTTTTACTGTATCTTTTAATAGCAGATGTTGTTTTGTTGCTGGACGTGTACCAGCAGCGCTTAATGCTTTTGGAGCCTCATTTCATCATTTATTGGTAAATGTTCACAATATGCCTGATGAAGCCGTTATTGCTGCTATTTGCTAGTATAATCCTCGTGAGCAATTCCTCTACCAGTAATACTTTTCTTTTAAATTTTGGACTTTTTCTAGCCAGTGTTGGTAAAAGGTCACTAGTAAAGGTAAGGGTGTCCCCCACACAGGGATGATAACAGGGTGCACATCAGTCCTGGGTGAGTGCGTCATCCCCAGGACATGTCACCCCCCTGAAGCTCAAGTGTGCTGGTGCTCAGGAGGCATGTCCAGAAGTCCGCAGTGGGTTCAGTGTGCTTTTAGTGTGAGTGTCTGCATGCCCATTTGGCTCTGCACCTTTTCAGAACAGAGCCGAATTGGCGCACTGATCCCCAGCACACATACTCAGGGATTTGTGCATGCGCAGTGGGCTATGAGCGTGCTAAACCGCTGTGCATGCCCAGAGCTCTTCAGAGCAGAACCGAATGAGTGCTCTGATGTCCAGAACTCTGGGCATGTGGTTGGAGGCGTGTCAAACTCCTCCAGCGCCTCAGCCCTAAGGGTGCATCATATACTGCGGCCCACACCAGCCGCACCACCTTGGCGATGCCCCTGCCCCTACAGGTCACAAATTCTAAGTCCCAGTTACATCCCAGTTATAAGGCTGAAGAGCCAGTATTGTCTGCGGGTATCTCCACTGTCATGTGGCCAGCATGACTAAATACCAAAGGTGCATGGAACACTGTTACTTTCCCTCTGAAGTGGTACCTCTTTATCTACTTGCATTACATGCTCTCAAACTGCTAGGCTGGCAGGAGCTGGGCAAGTGAGGGGAGATCACACCATCATGTGTGGCCCTGAACCACCAACCCACTAACCATCAGGTTGACAATCACAGTGTCTTTAACCACATTTAACCACCCTGAAGGGTCTCTGCAGCCCCCTTTTTACTAGTTTTCAGTAAACGGTGGCAATTATGCAGAGATATTGACTCATTTTATTTCATGACCCTCCAGTATTGCAGATAGGAGATGAATGGACAGAAGTGAATGGAACAAAAGCTCCTCAGAAAAAACATTCCATGTTACCCGTCCCCACAACCCTATCTTGGTCATAGCCTGCCCACAGTCAGACCGACCATGTATAATGTTTTAAGAATTGTTATGTTTGCTCATTCCTGCATGATGGAATATGGAGCACTTTCCAATGTGGATACTTGCTGTGCTTCTAGGAGCTGTTCTCTACCCACAAGGGCACATCTCCTTGAAATCTGTGTATATGTGCGTGTTTGTGAGTGTGGGAAGGTATACTTAATGACAAATAAAATCACTAGGAGGCCTGAAAAAGTGTAAGAAAAGCAGACAGAATTGAGCAAGTGCACTCTAATAATTGCAAGAGGAGAGAGAGAGAGAGAGAGAGAGAGAGAGAGAGAGAGAGAGCAATGGAAGGAGACAGGCCTGTCTCCAAAGGCACAGCTAATGTGTACTTTTCTGTCACAGGATGAGCTCCGTCATGTGCCAATAGCCAGCTGAATTGATGCTGCCAAACCAGTTCATTGGAAAAAAAAATAGGCACACAAGTGTGCAGATTTGTTCCTACTGTGGAACCAATCTGGTTTCAAAGTTTTGGTCTCTGGCTAGTTTGATGCACAATTCTCATGCCAATCTTTACTTATTATGGGCTGTGGGTGGCACAAGTGGTTAAGACACTGTGCCTGTTAACCAGCAGGCCAGGGTTTGATACAAGACAGGGTGAGCTCCTGTCTTTAGCCCAGCTCTGCGACGCCAGCTGGATCCAATCGTATTGGCTCTGCCTTTCCATTGGAGTAATTCAGTGGTGTGGAGAGGGGGGATTTGCTGCTTGGGTAACAGCCTATCCTCCATAACAATCTAACCCAGGCTTTCGTGCTTTTCATGCAGCGTATGCAGCACCGAGCACAATACCATAGTCTTTCAAGTCTGACTGTACTTATTGCATAGTGTATGTACGTGGGAATTGTGGAGAGAAACATTGAGCCCAATCCTATGCATGTGTACTATGCATGTGTACTCAGAAGGTCACATGTGTAAGTCAATGAGGCTTACTCCCAGGTAAGTGTGGATAGGATCACAGCCATAGTCTGACACAAAAGCTGTGAAGAGGGACACATATATGCCTTGATATATGTCCATGACATCTTCTAAATATGAAAAAAAACAGTAAACTTCCCTTAAAGTTCTTCAGCTTGGCTTTTCAAAATACAGATGAATTCTACCTATGTATGTATGTATGTATGTATGTATGTATGTATGTATGTATGTATGTGTCTGTCTGTCAGTCTGTCTGCCTGCCTGCCTGCCTGTCTGTCTGTCCTTCTGTAAGCAAGTAAGTCTGTCTGCCTGAAAGCAAGCAAGCAAGCATCCATCTATCTGTCTGTCTGTCTGTCTGCTAGCAAGCAAGCAAGCAAGCAAATACATGGATTTGTGAGAAATATATTAAATCTATTATTCTATTTTTCATTCTGAGAGCACTATCCTATTAAAAGATGGAGAACTTTACAAGGACAACATCTTTGGATGTCATGTAAAAGAATTTCTTTTTCATTCAGAATTTTGACCCATCATATGAGAAAGTCACCTTTACACACCACTTTTTGTAATCCAAATGCACTGACAAGGGGGAAGGGCAGCTGAGCTTTGTTTTCTTTGAGCACCCAGTTGGTAAGCAGAGTTGTGATTGAATATGCCGTAAAAAGAAACACAAGTCTGAACCTTAATACCCTCGGCGCCAAGCGCATGTCTGTGAAAGAGGAATGTAACTAGACATTCTGATATAGAGTGCATTAATTTGTAATGGGCTGTGTATCTATCGCGGAGAGTCCAATTATTATGATGTGACAGGAGCCGGCGAACATTTAACATACATGTACACTTCTGCTGTTTGCACATGGAGTGAAAGTATTTATGCTTGAGCTAGTTAACCATGTAACATGAACTGGAGCCTGGAAATAGATCTGAGGAGGGGGACAACAGGGTTGAAAAGTGGGCAGGAGTCTGCATCTATTTAAGGCCTTGTTGCAGGGCAGATAGGACTAGGTGATGCTTGAGATTCTTTCCCACTTCTAGACATAGCCAGCATTTGGGATCAGTCAAAGAAACACTTAGATCTTGCTAACCTCTGCCATGCATATCTTGTTTTAAAGTAACATGCGTAAGTCCATTTGCTCAGAGATGAAAAAAAATGATTTGATTTCACTGTTTCATGAAGAATACATGAGACAATAATGACAGTGACAAACTAAGCCTAGCTCTGTGGAAATCATAAGTAAGCATGCAGAGATCGTATCTATCCAATGTTTACTTTTAGGTGTGGAGATAGTTCCACCTGCCTCTTCATCTTCTTTCTTGAATGTTGCAATCGCTTCCAAGTGGCCCACATGGACATCCAGTCTACTTTTTAGAGACTCTTTTCATGGTGGTACTGACTGATACATGCACTTTTTGAAATGGAAAAAAATTAGAGGGGATAGGAAAAGTATTGCATCCAGCCTCCCCTGGTACCATATGAAAATGGAGCAGATTCTGGAACAGCAGTAAGTTTAGCAGGCCTCCGTCAGTCTTGAAAGACTATGGTATCGTGCTCAGCGCTGCATACACTGCATGCGAAGCATGAAAGCCTGGGTTGGATTGTTATGGAGGATAGGCTGTTACCCAAGCAGCAAATCACCCCTCTCCACACCACTGAATTAGTCCAATGGAAAGGGAGAGCCAACATGATTGGATCCAGCTGGTGTCACAGAGCTGGGCTAAGGACAGGAGCTCACTCTGTCTTGTGGGGCCGACCCAGGTCTCGAACCCTGGCCTGCTGGTTAATAGGCACAGCGTCTTAACTGCTTGCGCCACCCACAGCAGTAGTACTCCATGCACAGCCAAAACACGTACCTGTAGTTGCCTTTGACTCACATCTGAGCAGGATGAACATTACCATAATTTCTAGTAGAAAGATACAAAAAGATACTTTAAAGGCTGCAATCTTAACCACACTTTCCTGGGAGTAAGTCCTGTTGAACACAATGGTACTTACTTATGAGTAGACATGCTTAGGATTGCACTGTCAATCTCTTAGAAGAATCAGCAATTGAATGTGGTTGCTGATGGCCATTTTCTTTTACTACAGCTCGCTAGTTTATAAAATTTAGAGAATCACCCGCACTTCTTATTTACCTGCTGAGTTTATAACCTTGAAATGCAATAATCCGACCTCAGTGAAAGGCATTGGATTAAATAAATAAATAAATCAAATAATTAAATAACTTAAGTTCTCCATTTCAATATTGTGGTTTCATTTTAAAAGACGTGTGTGATGATAAAAATCTGATAATAAAGACACCTTGGCTTTGGAATTTGGAGGTGTACACCTCTGAATCATGGCTACACGCTGATTCATGAAATGGCAAGACCTATGGAATCAGACATGTTTGGAAGTAAGTCATGTCTGTACAGAACAAATTCTGAAACCGCATCACATTTTGCTTTGTGAGAAATCCCACAACTAAGACATTCTTTGCTTGGAGCAAAATGGTGCAACAATTTGGGATCTCTTTATTGCATGACAAGGGTCCATGAGGCTACATTTTGAGAAGTCTTCCCACGAACTGGTCCTTTCTGGAACATTCTCAGGATGTTAGCCAAACTGCTTGTTGGATACCATAAATGGCTGGTTGATTCTGCTTGGTGGATTGCAACAGTTGTGAAGGCTTCAGCTAGGAATATATGGAAATCTAGAGAAGACACCACAGAGTAACCCCCAAATCCAGAGTAACTACAGGAGCATGAATGAGACTTTATGTGCACTCACAGTTACTGCACCACCTAGTGAAAACCTATGAGAAATTCATACTGGAATCCAGAGTAAGTTGTTCATACACCGGAGCAAGGACTTCCCATAGTTACTCTGGATTTCGCCCTAAGTGGTAGGATCTGTCTAATTCAGAAGTCATTTGGAGTTCTACTGTAGGTATCACCGTTGGTCCAGACCTACAAGAGCAACTGCATTTTGCAAAAAAAGGTGTTAAACCAGATGCCCAAATAACTCATACCAGTTATTTACAATTCTGTGGGCACAATCCTAACCAACTTTCCAGCACTGGCAGGAGGGCAGTGCAACTCTAAAGTAAGTGAACAAATCTTGCCTTACCCTGAGGATACATCTGTGACTAAACCCCCCCCCCATGCAGTCATGGATGCAACTTGTACCCCATTGGCACAGCTATGCCAGTTCTGGAGAGTTAGGACACAATCCAGAGCAAATTCAGCCTGCTCTGACCTAACTGCACTCTCCTAACTATTCTGTATCCAGAGGAGAAAGTTATGCTGAATCCAGAGAGTCAGGAAGCCTGGGCTGCCCTAACTGCTCCAGAGCATGCTAAGTAATTGACACAAGGGGAAGATTTGCTCCTGAGGAGACACCCCTCAGATCACACTGAACAAGGAACAGCTGTGGTGCCTACAGTGGTGACATGACTCTGCACATCACCTGGTGCGGAAGTCTGTGCGTCATCCCTGGGATGCGTGCCCCCCCTATCTGGACTGCGCAGTCACCAAAGTTGGCGCCTGCGCAGTTGTTTCTGAAGCCAACTGACTTCAGAAAGGGTACTGTGCAGGCACCATCTCTGACACCTGCGCAGTACTTTTCTGAAGCCTTTTGGCTTCAGGGGAGACTGTGCAGGCGTCAGAGTTGGTGCCTGTGCAGTACTCTTTCTGAAGCCATTCGGCTGCCGCTCCGCCTCCTGAGTGAGGCTGAATGGCTGTGCAGAGGCGCGGACTTTCTCTGCTCTAAGGAAGTCTCCTCTGAAGCTGTTCGGCATGCTCAGTGTGTTTCTGCGCAGTGCACCTCAGATGGCCGTTCAGGCCAGCTCCTCAGACAAGTGGCAGCTTCTGGCTGCTGCTCCGCCTTGGAGCAGGCCTGAATGGGGGTGCTGACGCCTGGGGCCTGCCAAAGGACAGTCAAACTCTTCCGGGACATCACCCCATTCGGAGCACATCACCCAATGCGTCCCACACCAGCCGCACCAGTCTGGTGACGCCACTGGGTGCCTGCCTTCTAAGGAGTCCCTGATGAGATGCCAGTACATTCTACAGTGAATACAAGGGGCTTCTTGGAGTGGCCTGCTGTATCCTGAGGTTTGTGGGCAGCCGTAGTTTGTTCCATATCCTGAGGTTGAGAGGCAGGGGTTGCAGCTAGGATGGCCAAGAACTCAGATTTTTGGTCAACACTGCCATTCTTACTCGGGCCTTATCATGGACCCCTATGGGTCTACTCATTACTATACCTGCTCCTGAGGTGGTATAACTCTGAGGGCTGGAAGAGGGCATTTCTGCCTTGGAAACAGGCTCTGGATTCAGAGTAACTGCTCTGCCCTAGGCAATGCTAAACATGCCCTCAACTTGCCTCTCCTGAGCTGCTTAGGCTGCCCCAGTTAGGGCAGAGCAGGTCCACCACTCTTAGGGCACCCTATCTTGCCTTGCTCTGCCCTAAGCCTCTTCCAGAGTAACTGGGCTGGAGCATCTTGCAGTTGCTCCAACCTAGTGTTAGATAGGGCAACCTAAGGGCTCTTATGTGGACAGATTAGTTGCTCTGGATTGCCTGTTAGTTAGGATTGCAGCTTAAGTGATACAGTCCTTGTGCCAAGACTGAAGCTAAATGTCCTAAAGTTTATTCTGCATTACCAATTTTATAATACACAATACATGTGAAGTACTTTTGAAAATACTTATAAAAACGAGCCTCTATTTCATGCAGTGGATCCCCCAAACTGCTCTTTGGCTGGCTGCTTCTGGGCTGTCACCCCAGCAGTCTTTGTGCCCAGATTTCCAGGTAGACACATCTTGCAGTTTGGAAGAGATCAGCAGCAAGGACCTTACTGAAGGTAAGAAATGGGTTAATCACGGGCATGACTAATGTTTCAGTGGAACGTTTTAGCAGCTCTCACCGGAAGGTAAGGGATACACCTTTTTCTTGACTGTGATACTTTAGATGGTAGGGATGGGATTTCCATGGCTGAAAAGGAAAAATGTAGAAAACTAAATTATAGAGTGATTACTCATCACTCAAACATGCCAGTGCATATAATATATTCTATGAAAGAACATTCAGTTTGTCACCACCTGCAGTCTGAAATTATGTAGTCAAGAAACAGATTTCCCTTCTTATTTGCTATTTATAAAACTAGACAGACTAAACCTTAGGTGTAAGTGAGCACGTTTTGTGTGTAGAAAATCCCAGGTTTAGATTTACAAATCTCCAGTGGAAACTGGAAAAGATCCTACAGAGCCACTATAGAAAATCCAGAGAGTGATGCAACAGTGGTCTGGCTTAACCATATTCCAATGCCCTGGTCAAGACCACCTTTTACTGGAGCATGTTTTATTTATATTGTAACAAAAAGTCATTATACAGCTGAATAAAACAAAATATATAAATACATATTTGATAAGTATAGCCTAGATAATATAAGGTTAGCCTGATCCACATTTGGTACACATGAACTAAGGATTATATTATGAACTTCTGCGTGGCCTCCAAGCAAACAGTAAACCAAACTGTAAGTTACCTACTTGCTCTGATTAGAAAAACACATACATTTTTAGGTCAGATTTTTCAGACAGTGTGATGAGGACAGGAAACAGATTTCTCCCTTGGCAAGTCATAAATTAAGCGGCACAGGATAATGGCAAGATGATAGCTTTGTAACTCCGTATTTCACACACACACACACACACACACACACACACACACACACACACACACACACACACACACACACACACACACACACAATATTTCCTGTCCCACATTTCTGGGCCGCTCCTTAGCCTTTTTTCCCGCAGGCTCAGGTGATGCACTATGGAATTTTCCTGAATATAGTTTGCATAAGTTCATTGGGAAATATTTTATTTACCGGTATTTATATTTTGAGATTTATACCTCACCTCTCTCTCTCTGTCTAAAAGAGAAAGTCACTGACTGATTCACTGACTGACTGACTCATCAACGCCCTGCCAAAACTGCTGGGCCTAGATGTGTGAAATTTGGGGTGGGTGTTCCTTCCTTGACCAACGGATGCACTAAGAACCAGTTTTTGGAAATTCCAACCAGAAGGGGGTGAAAAGGGATGGGGAATGATGTGCATGGGGGGATGATGTACATTGTGGGGTTGATGCGCATGGGGGGTTGATGCGCATTGGGCATGTTGCGCATAGGCGTTGATGTGCATGGGGGTTGATGCACATGAGGTTGATGGTCATGAGGAGATGATGTGCATGGGGAGACGATGCTAATGGGGAGATATTGCTTATGGGGGGATGTTGCGCATGGGAGGATGTAGTGAATGGGGGTTGTTGTGCATGGGGGGTTGTTGCACATGGGGGTTGATGTGCATGGGGGTTGTTGTGCATGGGGGATGTTGCTCATGGTGGGAGTGATGCACATGGGGGACTGATGCACATGGGGGGATGTTGTGCATGGGGGATGTTCCACATGGGGGATTGATGTGTGTGGGGGATTGATGCGCCAGGGGGGATGGCGTGTGGGGGAATTTTACTCCTGCAACATTGGTATGCTGTTAGCTAGTATATATATATTACTGGTTTTGCCCCCTGTTCAGGAACACCATTGATTATCCCTCAAAGCAAACTTTCACATGTTCCCTAAACTTGGTTTACTCCAAGTCTTGGCATGGTTAATGTTTCTATCGCTAGCTCTGCTTGAATTCTGTTCCATTTTAGCCAGTCATGCCAGGGATATATACTCTTTTTAACAAACATATCTAGCATTTACTGTTTTCTGGCCATAACATTCTACTGGAATGTTTAAACAACCACATTTCAGTGTCAGTGGTGTTGGGGCAGATATGAGACTCAAACGTCGTTTTTTGTAATATTATTTCAAAATATTATACTACTCTGTAGCCAAGTGGATGAAGCACAGCAACCATCTGAACAATTAAAACCCCATTTTGGAAGGGCAAAACCTGATTTAAATGGACAGATTCTCCACCAGAAGCATTAAGTCATGAAACAATTGCATTCTATTGTATCCTTCGCTGCATTGTGTGCTTGACATTCAGCCCTTTGTTAATTGTTACATTCAGAGGAAACATCAGGGTTGATCTGTGCAGTTGCATAAGAAAATTGAAAGTTGTCAAGCTAGTAAAAAAAAAGTAGCGAGTATAACCTTTCATCCAGTTATTATTTTGCAATAGTGGGTGATGAAACCACATAGATGCAGTAAGATCCTGGAAAAGGAGTGTTCAGTTAATGATTTAGAAAAGTGACATAGAAAGTACAGCTTGGTGTGTGTGTAATGGAGGCCGACCCACAAAGTTATAGTGCAATGTTTATTTTATTTTACTCATTCACATAGCTTAATTTTTAACACCAGAGATGTCAGATTCAAGCCTCACTAGGAAAAAGAAAAGTTCAACAATTAATCCTAGAATGTTGGGGCAGATTGTTCAGGAATTGTGTCAGGAGATGGGCAGGTCAGATATTGATGGAGAGGGTTCATTTCCATCAATGGACCCATGTGAACAACTCATTGGTAGTATCCAACAAGGCATGAAGTTATGGATGAGGGCATCACAGGAGATCAAGCACAGGAATTTGCCCAAAGGCCGATAGTAACCTGGAGCTAACACATGTGATTATGGTTACTCACTGGTGAGGGATTAACTGATCCTCAGAAGAACTAGTATTTTGTAGGACTTGGTTCAAGAATTAACACAAGCTAGGGATTCAGTTTAAGCCTGTTCATGTGATGCATTTGTTTGTGGCCATATACCGTCTTTCTTTTCAGTTTTTTGTTTTGATGTCACAGCTAATGTCAAGTAACAGTTATTTGATATGATTTTAAGTTTTAGCAGATGTGACATGCATAATCAAATATATCTTAAAGAATGTTTATAAGGTGATATTTGCATTGGAATTGGAATTTGCATGATTCCAAGTAATCTGTAAGAAATGTCATGATACTGATTTTCATGATCTCTCCCTTCCTTTGGTTAAATAATTACAGCGGGTCCTCCTTATCCATAGTCTCTGTAAGCATAGATTCAACCAATGGGAGCTATTTTCCCTTTAATTATATAGATATTTTAGTCTTTCTGTAATAGTCCTGATACAGAATTGGGAAACATGAAAGTACACTGTAGGACTATTTTTTACAGAAGCTACACTTAAAATCTGGAGAGCTTCATCCTGTGACAATATATTGTTTCACATCACTATTGAACTTCTCTCTATAGTGTGCTAAAGGCAAAGCGTATCATGGCCTTGGGTTTGAAGATATTTGTGCGTGTTTCCTCTTTCTGAACTGGCACTATTGAAATTGGCTTGGATCCCAAAAATTTTTAAGTGCATGTGTCTCCCCCTCAACTCCCTTGTCCATGTCATACATTCTGTAGATCTCTTCTGCTGGCTTCCTTTATTTCCAGTTCTTAGTCTTATGTCAGTGGCTTCTGCCACTCTGTTTACTTTAGGCTGGGGTTGCCATATATCCCCCCAAAAAGGCACAATCCCGTTTTGAGGGGATTGTGTTCAGTGATGGGATTCAAAGATATTAACCGGTTCTACGCCCATCTGGCAGCCACTTTTAAATGGCTACTTTTAAACTTTATATGTCTTGTTAACAACCAGTTCTACAGAGTAGGTGCGAACCTGCTGGAGCCCACCACTGGTTGTGTTCACATACTGGCAAACGGCACAGAGGTTTTTCTGATTTTGTGGGGAAAAAAATTATGGCAACCCTAACCATAGGCATAATCCCACATTTGGGATTCTTGTTATTTGTTGTGGAACAAATAAAAATGGATGACTACATAACAGGCCTGCTCTTGTTCCATTTTTTGTTCCTCCTGAAATGAATGCACTTTCCTAGCAACTGACAACCTCAGATGCTGCTGCAACAGTTCCAGTTTGTGGCTGCAAGGCTGTGGCCTCTCACTCCTCCTACAGACATGTGCAAGCCTGGGCAGGAGCTTCTGCAATTGTTCTAACCAGCTGCATAGCTGTGGGCCATGTCATCTCCATCTCCCAAGCATGCATTAGGAGTTGGAGATATTTTGACTAGGGTCAGCACAGCATATCACACAATGAATATGTATTAATCAGATTTTGTGGCAATCCTAAAGACACTTTCCTGAGAGTAAGACCCATTGAACACAATGGGGCTTACTTTTGAGTAGACATGGATTGTGCTCTAGTTTGATTAATATATTCAGCTTATTCTGGGTGGCTCTGATCTCTCCTCATCCTGATGCTGCCATTTTGTTTTCCCCTTATTCTGCAAACATTTGCATATGCTTTCATCATGATATGCTTGCAGCTGGTAAGGGGATCGACATGCCATAATATAATTAAGATCTCCAGCAATCAGTGGCATAGCAAGAGGGGGTGCATAGTGGGATGGGATGCAAGTGGCCTCTTCCCCGTGAACCCATTCTTGGGAGCAAAATGGAAGTGAATGCCCAGAATGGCTCCAAAGGGTAAGGGAAGGGACACTTGCATGCCATGATGAGTCTCCCTGCAAAACTTCATACTTTGTACCCCTTCTAGTTATGCCACTGGCATAAATGTATGTACACATCAAGAGTCACGTATCTTGGAAGACCTGTCATCTTCATATTTTCTTTTATGCTCCAGAACAATATTAGAAAACTTGCTAAAATTCCTCAAGTGCAACACCCTTGAAGGTTTGTGAGTGTTGGCCCTTGGCGTGTTTTTGGAGGCTAAGGGGTAGCTAGTTTTGGCTTCCTCTCCCATTTTGTACCTGCAGAGCATCCGCTAAGACCACAGTTGGCATCTCCATAGCTTTCAGGCCATGGAAATAGATAGCTTCATTTTGATGGGCAGAGAGAATATTTGTTTGAAGTGCTTCAATTTGCATGTACCAAGCTGAGCCAAGTTCCACTCCATGGGAACAGGATTCATCGTGCAACTGGCAGAAGGATTTAGTGAACTCGTTTTGAACAAAACTGGATTATTTCTCACCTTCGATAGCCCCTGTGCATGATTTTAAGATTTTGCAACCTAATAAGGGAACTAAAATTCATGTATACCTATCAAAAGGATATTGTTTGCTTTAATTCCTACACAGCTTTGTTCTCTGCATTGCCCTGGTTTACTGAAATAAATATAATGTTGTTTGAACTTGGTTTGCAATCTTTGATTTGCTGGCAAATTAATGATGTCATGCCAGGGTGACCATATAGAATGGCGGACAGAGTGCCTCTACCTTTACACATAGAGAAGGGAATTTCGGCAGGTTCTGCTTTTTAAACCCTTCTATGTTGAGCTAAACCTGCCTCTTAAAGGCACTCTGTCCACCATTCTATATGGTCTTCCTGTGTCATGCAAACCAATGCAAGAAGTTTCTAACCTTAGTGTGCAAGGGTTAGATGTAGGGGGCAGGCAAAGGTGATGTGCACAATCCCAAGGCTTGTTCTTATGATGCCAAACCCATTATGCACAACACTATATCTGAATAGAGCCTCTCAGTGAGACTCCGAGAGGTGGCAAAGACACTAACAGTACAATCCTAATCATGTATATTCTAAAGTAAGCCCCACTGTATTCAATGGGTCTTACTCTCAGGAAAGTGCCTTTAGGATTGCAGGCATAGATTGCAAATTTTGTTTCTCTTCTATGAGATGGAAGAAACACTCCTTGCAATGAATTGTCCCACCAGAACCAGACATCCTATCTATGTCCTGATGGTGCTTTGTATGCTGACATTTAAACAGTATTATTCTTAAGTGCAAATTGCACAAGGAAGTGCCAGACAAGCAGTTTCTTAGTACCGTATGTTAGTGTTGGAAGGAAACCCTTAACATAGAGAACAAATGAATGGCCATTAAATAAGAGGCACACAAATCTGCTCCCATCAGGATTCTGTCAGCATTTGGTTAGGTTGGACACAAGCTGAGAGCCAACGTGGGTGGCCATTACCCATTACTAGTGGCATCAATGATTCTAAGATATTGACCCTACTTTTCTGCATAGCATCCCATGTACAAATGTGAACACTCCCCATTTGATCATCAAATGGAACATGTGCAAAAGCAGCACTATCACCTTCAAGACTTGTTTATGAGACTTCAACTTGGCCTGCTCTTGGAAACAGAACACTGGACTAGATCCTTCAAATATAGAAAATATTGGAGCATTAAAATCCTAGGTATATCCAAAGAAAGTGAATCCTGACCAAGCGCTACTAAATGGCACTAGAATTAGTTAAAGGACTTACCCTGCAATCCAGAGTAACTATGGGAGCAGGTAAGAGTCATTACGTACACCCATAGTTATTGCACCACCTAGTGAAAACATATGGGAAATTCATATTGCAATCCAGAGTAAATTGTTCTTACACCAGAACAAGGACTCCCCATAGTTACACTGAGTTACACCCTTAGAGCACAATCCTAACCATGTCTACTCAAAAGTTAGTCCCATTATGTTCAGTGGGTCTTGCTCCCAGAAAAGTGTCTTTAGGATTGCAGCCATTAACATATCTGATTGTTTTAAACGGTGCTTAACTAGGATGCACTCGCATAGGATGCACTTGCAATTTCTAATGCCAGAAGTTGAGCTAGTTGTACTAGTGTAAATGTTAGCATGTCAAGTGAGTGCTGCATTAGGACATTATAGAGACTTAAACAAGAAAAATCCTGTTTAAAAAGAATTTTGTATTAAAAGTGTTCTGGCCTTTGTCATCCAGTGATGTGCAATCAGAATAGGTAGAACCTCACTAGACCCAACAAGTAAGGAAAAATGCCTTTCCTTTCCATGCTTTTGCTTTCTTCTCTATCAGAATGAGTGAAGCAGCATACACACTTATTACAATACACCAGGAACTGGCTAGCAGCCTATTTGCTGCAATCATTGCTGGCGACCAATGAAAAATAGGAAGGCTGCTTGCATCAGCAATCACTGGGGAGGCAGCAGGTAGAATTGTGCTGCAGTGGCAGAATATCTGAATATTCTGAATATTTGTCAATGTTGAACGTCATCTACTATTTGCTTGGAACAGACAATATCTGGTGCACCCTTATTAAAATAAAACATGCCCCTACATTATAATGCTTTTACGTTATAATGCTTCTATAAGCATCAGTCAAATTCCTTTTAAATAGAAAAGGATTCAATTGATTGATTGATTGATTGATTGATTGATTGGCCAAGTATGAACTCCATACCCGGAATTTGAAGAATTGTATATCCACAGAAAATTTTGGTATAGATATTGTTTCCTTGCAGCAACAACTACCGCATTTACTTGAATCGAATACACCATCGAATCTAATGCACACCGTATACTTATCACCAAACACATTTACTCAAATTTAATTAACCATGAAATCTAACGCACTCCCTGATTTTGGAGACTAAATTTGGCTTTAAAATGTGAGCATTAGATTCAAGTAAATACAGTATTACATCAGTGTTTATTTGTATGATGTCATTGTTGGACATCATGTTTTCTTGGAAATCAGCGGAACAAGAGAGTTACAGGATCATGGAGTTCAAATAAAATTCATCTGTAGGTTTGTGGCCCTTCTCCTCCTCCAAAATTCTCCCTCCAATATTCCTTAATTCTCTATTTAAGGACCAGTTTAATATGCCCTTCAAATTCAAATTCCCTATTATTCCTTGGTATATAGATTATATTTTTAAAAGGATGTTGCCAGAATATTAATTTAATAGCATGTAACAGATGGACCCAGCCGAAATTATAAGATAAAAAAAACCTATTGGCAAATAAGAGATAACATATATCTTCAGAAATGCTTATTTTTCTATATTAAAAAATATTTTAAGCACAATAGTACTTTGGAAACATGCGCAAGAAATCTGTAAATTGAATGTGCTATTTGGGAGTTGTGTTAGGTAAAATGATGGACTGAAATATTACTTGCAAACACTGTCTTTATACTATAGCAGCTGTAGTTCTTAAGCTGCTTATTGCAAATGGTTTATTGAGGGTGAAGCACATCATGTAACATGAGAGACTCATGATTGGATCACTTAAAAGAAAAAAAACAACATTAATGCATCCTACTAAGTAGTTTTTTTGAATTTAATAAGAAGATATCACATTTTTCCCTTTTGTAGGACAAGCAGAAGCTTCAGGGATGTCTTTGAGAAAATAGAATATGGATTTTCTTCCCAGTGTTATTGATGTGACCAAATACATACTGTTTATCAACAAAGATGTTTTCAAAGTTCTATACAGAGCAAACAGTCATAAGATGGCCTGAGAGGGGCTCATAAATGAGAAAGAAACATATGGATGACACTAGCAACTGTCACTGTTTTTATATTAATATTAATATTAATATTAATAATATTAATATTAATATTAATATTAATATTACAACAACAACAACAACAACAACAACAACAATAATAATAATAATAATAATAATAATAATAATAATAATAATAATAATAATAATAATAATACCAAAATAGACAAGAACCAGAAAGACAGCAAGTGCTGGCTGTGTGTGGAGGCCAAAGACACAGTGGAACACATCATCTGTGGCTGCAGAAAGATTGCCCAAATGTACTATCTGGAAATACACAACCAAGTGGCTACCATGATACATTGGAATCTGTGCCACAAGTACAACCTCGTCATAACCAAGAACTGGTGGGACCACAAGCTGGTGAGACCACACCATAAGATAGTACAGAACGCATAGGCCAAAAACCTGTGGGACTTCCGTATTCAAACCGACCACCACTTGGAACATAATACACCAGACATCACAGTGGTTGAGGAAAAACAGGTCTGGATAATCTACATTGCAACACCCAGAGATCATCAGCTTCAAGATAAAGAACATGAGAAGATCACACGGTATAAGGACCTACAGATAGAAATTGAGAGGATCTGGGAAATGAAAGCCTCTTTGATTCCAATAATAATAGGTGCTCTTGGAGCGATTCCATTAAGTCTCCAGGAACATCCATACTTATTGGACCTCCAGAAGATCACAACTGCCCAGTTATAAAATGCAGCACTCCTGGAAACTTCACACATACTGAGATGATACCTTTGTTTTTCCTAGTTCCTTGGATAGGAACCGAATCACAATAGAGCCAATTTCAGTCAAACACCTGGCAACTGTGAAATAGTACATCATCATCATCATCATCATCATCATCATCATCATCATCATCATCGTCATCTGTACTATTTCACAGTAGCCAGGCATTTGACTGGAATTGGCCCTATTGTGATTCAGTTCCTATCCAAGGAACTAGGTATTGTCTCAGTAATTAAGACAATATTTATTATTATTATTATCTCAATTATTATTATTATTAAGACTATCTGCTACTTTTCAATAAGAAGTTTACAAAGCAGTTTGTAGGGGGAAAAAATCAAATACAGGTCAGAGCCCATAATCTGTGAGGATTCAATTTCAGAATCCACTGCGAATACCAACATCCAACATTAAAAATCAAACAACAAACAAACATTTCAGCATTAAAAAACCCTCAGATCTGAAAATGGCATGGTTGGGCTGCAGTGAAGAGGGACAATTACTCCCCCTTGCTAAATATAAGAAGCACCACTTGATAATAAAGTACCTCTTCAGCTAGCAAGGATATTATTAGCAACCCACTTAGGCTTTGGGTGTCCTTCAAGATGGTTAAGTTTGAGTTTAATTCTCTCCAAGCTGCTTAGTGAGTCTCATGTCTAGCTGAATGTGGGATCAACTAACATTTCTAGTTAATATAGTTTTGAGGCATGAGCCCAAGACACCACATTGATTCCTATCTTTTGATGCTATCCCATTGACTCTAATGGGCCCAAAACTGTCATCTCCTGTAGAAAATAAATTATAGTGCTCTCTACTCTTTCTATTTGGTTAGCTTTCAGCACCTCCGAATAATAATATTTATAAAACAAAAGTCTAATTCATTGAGCCCTGCTTTGGATCAAGATTATATTTCAAATTAAAATAGACTTTTTATCCTCAAATGCCCTAGGATGTGAAATTTCACCAAAGCATAATGGAAAATACTGGCACATGCCTTCAATAATGTTTTTGTGACACCTAGAAAGCTGCCATTGAAGGAAAACAATACCAATCTTTGAGAAAGTCAGGTTTTGTTAAAGAATTAGAAATGTGAGAACACATTTTTACTTACATTGGAGAAAAATCCTGTTTGGTCTTCTGCTGATTTGAAATCTTTAATGTTCAAAGCGAATATTTGATGCATTTCCAGCCTCGGTATTCTGTCTCTTTTTGAATTTGAGGTCTGAATATAGAAACAAAGTAACTATTCAGAGGACAGTATTTAAAACTCCCTGGATTTTGATCTATTTGCACAGTTATGCAAGATCTGCTTACAGATTCCTTTAAGGCAAGGACAATGGCTGAAACTGCTCATGGAAAATTCCACCTGTTCAAACTTCTGCATTTCTAGCTAGCATTTCTCTTGCCTATGCTATACAGTGGTACCTCGCTTAACAAGCCTTTCACATAACAAGCAAAAATTTCCAAGAAATCTTGCTTCACACAACAAGTTCTGCTTCACTTAACAAGCAAGCGTGCTATGGGCACGTGTGCTATGCAGCCCTGATGCTCTGCATGGAGGCTTGCCAACGCTGCTGCCTCTAATTGCTCCCACCTTAGGTGCAGTTGCCTGGAGGTGCCAGAGGCAGCTGCCCCTAAATGCCCCCAAGTGCTCTCACCGACCACTTTGAACCTCCAGCAGCAGCCCAGGTAAGCCTCCCAGGAAAGTGTCTTTGATTGCAGTCTCTTAACCGTGTCTACCCAGAAGTAAGCCCCATTGTGTTAAATGGGGCTTACTCCCTGGAAAGTGTCTTTAGGATTGCAGCCTAAGTAGACTTCATAGGATCATGCACATTGAATGCATGCACATTTGAATGCACATTTGAATTCAATTACAGTGTTTTGTCATCATTTTTACATCCAATTAATATTTTTATATGAATATTTTTGGGGTTGTGGAACCAATCGTCTGAGTTTCCATTATTTCCTGAGGGAAAATCTGCTTCACTTAAAGAGCATGCCTCCAGAACAAATTAAGCTCTTTATGTGAGGCACCACTGTATCAGTATCTATACTGTATTATCCAGAGGTGGGCCCAGGCCGGTTCTCACTGGTTCTATAGAACTGGTTGTTAAATTGGGTCCAATGCTAGCAGACCGGTAGCTAGCATTGGGCCCAATTTCTGGTGCCCACTCATTCTGGCTAGGTCAGAAGACGCACTGCGCATGTGCCAAGGTTGGCGCATGCGCAGTGCTCAGTGGTGGCTGTGAACCGGTTGTTAACCAGTTTGCAGCCCACCACTGGTATTATGCTGTACTCATCCTCATCCTCATCATCATTCTAATATTCTACTAGGGACTTTCCTCTGCCAAGTCCTTCACTCGTCCCTCTAGCCCACCACACTATGAAAAAGGAAGGTGTGGTGAGGCTACATCTCAGTCAACCCAACATTTATAAATATGATATATTTATTAATTAGCCCTCCTTCAATTAACTCTCAGAGGTGACCACTATGCCACACGATTATTTTTCCCATGCTGCTTATACGTTTCTGGCTAGATGTGGCCAAAGCCCCATAAACATTGCTGGATAATCAAGTTCTTATAAATATTAATATGATGGAATCCAGAGATCGAACAAATTTAAAAATTCAAGGCCATGCTCTTTTATTTGGGAAGGGTTGAAGTGGCGGTAATGACCACCTCCTGATTTTGTATTTAGAATCACAGATGGAAGAATCTCCACCACACCTTAATCGAGGATCGAAAAAGAATGATCTCCCAGTCTGTTGTCCTGCTCCATACCAGTCCAGAGTAATTGGCGCTGTGACCCTGATCCCTTGCTGTCGCTGCTACTTACTGTGTAAAATACGAGTCTAGCAGCCCTAATAATAGGCTTCATGAAAGATGCCGTTTGGCCCAAATAGAGATTTCTCTGCAGTTCCCAACTGCGGCACTGTTTGGTTCCACTGGATGTAATCTACATTGTGGGAGTGCATTTGTTTAAAATTTCTGTCTCTGTGCTTTGGTTATGGTTGTGCAGCATAGCTGAAAAATGGAGGTAGAAGTATATATTTTGTAAGATTACACACATACTCATTTAAAGCAAGCGATAAATCTGAGCGATAGGAGGGGTATTGTTTCCTTTTATTTGCGTCTACCACCATTTTCAGCCAAATCATCCTAGGTTTTTTATTAAACTGGAAAAACCCAAATTTTAAAACATTTATATTTAAAAGATTTATCATTTTAAAACAAATTTTTATCTGGAGTCTTTTTTCAAACTCGTTTTTCTTCAGTGGACGTAAGAGAAGTAATCAGAACGCTTGTCATTAAATGATTCTTCTTTGCTTCCCTTTACTCTTTATTCTTGTTACTATTTTTTTAAAATTTGGGATTATGGGCACAATCCAGAGTAACTACAGGGAGTCCTTGCTCCAGTGTAAGAACAATTTGCTCTGGATTGCAATATGAATTTCCCATAGGTTTTCACTAGTAGCATACTCTTGCATGCTCCCGTAATTACTCTGGATTGTAGGGTTTGATTCTCAAACTGTGGGTTGTGACCTGCTGGAGGGTCGCCTGGTTGCAAAATATGGAGCCGGACTGTTCTTGGCAGCCAGTGCTGTACAGCTCCAGCATTATGACCTATGACTACCTACACAAACACAGAATATGCTTAAGTTGGAGTGCAGATTGATTGTTCTGGTGTGGCTGATCTCCAACCGAAGATTGGCTCAGGAAGAAAATACCTGTCCAGTCAATACACCAGAGAAAGTTAAGTTTCCAGCCATTGGAGAAATTGGATGGTTGGTTCTTGATCTGCTGTACTCCTTTAAGTTTCAAGTAAGTTTTCTGTAAGACTCGAAAGTTGGTTGTACAGAGGTACCTGTACATTGTTACTATGTCTCCAAACACAGCAGGTAAACAAATAAACTGCATTTAAGTCTGCAATCCTAAACACACTTTCCTGGGAATAAGACCCACTGCACACAATGAGGCATACTTCTGAGTAGACATGGTTAGGATTGTGCTCTAAGTCTTCAAACTAGAGCAGCATTTCTCAATATTCATCCCGTCCTGTACCACTTCACATATTCCACCTACTGGAAATACTACTGGAAGCAACTGGTGATGATATAATCACCACTTACTTCTGAATTGGAAAGCCAGAAGTAATGCTACACGCACTGGTAACATGCTCAGGGTAGATGGGAAGGTTTGTTACTTTGAATTGGTCTAATTGCTAGGCAGAGGGCATCAGGGGGTCCTGCAATACTAGTATGATTTGGAGAGAAATTAAGACAAAACATCCCCATTGCCCAGAAAGTACAATTCCACCCTTGAGCCCTGGCTTATTGGACAAGAAGATGGGAGGCAATATTAAGTGGGCTACCATGCAGTTCTGCAGAGGGTGCCAACCCAAGGTCAGCATCAACATATAGTGCGTTAAGATATGTGCTGCAGCCCTGGCATCCTGGAAAGGCTTTCCGCAGCATAAGATTGACACTTCAGTTGCCACTGTCTCCCACTGTTTCTGGGTTAGCACCCTTGTTAGCACTTCTAATGCCAGTTTAATCCCCTTACAATAACCCATATCCAAAGATTCAGCTTTTCTAGAGTGCAAGACCACTGCTGGGATGAATGATCTAATGAAATGTTTAACATAACCATATACAGTACTATGTTGAGTGTCTTAGCGGTAGGTTTATCATCTATTTTATTGCCTGCACTAACTTTTATTTATTTTTCACATTTTTATAATGCCCTTCCTCCAAGGAACTCAGTGTCACAAACAGTGGTAGGAGGCTTGGTGGGCAGAGATCCAGAATGCACTATTCTTGGACTTGGACATCTCAGTAAAATTCATTCATTCATTCATTCATATCTCTAGAGAACTTATATGAAATAATGAATTTTACTGAGATTTTTATAATACACAAGAGAACTACAATCCAGGCATGTAGAACCACATCAGAACTATGAACTCTTTGCCACACAGCTCTTGCACAGTGAAAACATTTACGCCAAGTCAGAAACACATGGAACATAAGTTTTGTTCAGAGTCAATTGTGTCTGTGTGTTTTAAATAATGCCTATGTGTTGGTATAGCCTACAAAAGTCTCAGCGGGGCCAAAGGCTCATTGGAGACTAGGGCCTCATGTGGGCCAAATTTGGGATGCCCCAACATTTCAGCTTCCAGGTTGAGGTATATCTATTCATGGCTTGGAACCAGTGGCGGGATTCAAATAAATTAACAACAGGTTCTATGACCTAATAACCTAAATTAACACCAGGTTCTATGTCCCATTAGTAACCGGTTGTCAGAACCAGGCGCTCTTTAGCAAAGGGTTCTATAGAACCTGTGAGAACTCTATGAAGCCCACCACTGCGTTGGAACATATATTCAGGAATAAATAAATGCCTTTCTGATGACTGTTTTGTGTTGAATTGTTGACCCTTTCCTTGAAACATTGTAAAAAGCAATTGAAGGAGCAGAAAGATTTCAGCACAGTTTGCAACAGTATGCCTGTGTTCAAACAATTCTGTCTCTGGCGAACAAAAACGTGATTTAAGAGTGTCACTAATGGGGAGGGGAGAGTGGGAAGAGTTATTGGAAAGAGGAAAAGAAACACACAAAGTTTATTTGGTGGAAATGATTCCTCAGGTTTTCCAGTGAGCTTGTAGAAATGTAAGATTGCCAATGTCGAAGGTCCTCTGCACAGTTATTGGGAAACTGAGACAACCAGCGGTACATTTATTACTGCAAACCTGTACAACTGTGGACTCATCACTCAAGCCTGCTCTAACTTAAGGGAGATGGGGAAATATGCTTAGTTGGTACCACTTCACCCAAGGATTGTCTACTCATAACTCCATCCCATTATGTTCAAGGGAGCTTACTCCCAGGAAATTGTAAAGGGATTGCAGCCTCAGACAGTAGCTAAGCGCTGATGTGATTGGATGCTGAGTCATATGGTATATAAGTCCATAAGATCTATAAGATCTTCAATAGTGGATGAACCACCTTGGGTGCGCTTTGGGGAGAAAGGTGGAATCCAATAATAAATAAATGAATGAATGAATGAATGAATGAATGAATGAATAAATAAATAAATAAATAAATGAGATACCAAAAAAATCACACTGCTTGTTACACAAATGTGATGTTCACAAAATAGCTGCATTCCAAGCTTCAACCTTCTTTCTGACTCACTATGGCCATAATCCAGAGTAACTATGGGGAGTCCTTGCTCTGGTGTGAAAACAATTTACTCTGGATTGCAATATGAATTTCCCATAGGTTTTCACTAGGAGGTGCAGTAACTACTGGTGCACGTAATGTTCCTTACATGCTCTTGTAGTTATTCTGGATTTGGGGGTATGTCAACTTCTTTCTATCTCACTATGAGTGGGAAGTCTAGACTTAACAAGTGTGACATATATATCTTGCCAGTCGACTGCATGGAAATTGCCTGGCAGTTGTCAACTCTGGTTTCATTATGAGACCAACCGCCATACCCGTTTTATGCAAGCTATGGCAATTCTAGTGGCAGGATTCTTTTATTACTTTTCTGTCATTCGAAGATGGCTGCACACGCTGATATAGATACGTTTCCTCCTTGCACATCATCCACAGAAATTAACCAAACATATATAGCACAAGTAGGTGAGGATTATGTTACTGTTATGGGTACCTTTAAAATCTCACAGTTGAGGGGTCACATTGCTAAACCTGTGCTATTTATTGCCAGATGGGGTAGCATAAAAAGAACACTGCAAAGGAGAAATAGAGGCACATCACTTTCTGCCTCTATTATGTCCAAAGGAAATTTTGAGAGGTCTGGGATGGGAAGGAAGAAAGATGTGGCTTTTCCAGGCCTTGGGTTTGAGCTCCCTTTTTAATGAATTCATACCTTTTTAATAAATTCATTAGATCCAGCCAGTTCCAAAGTTACTGCCCTTAGCTCATTTCGGCTTGCCCACTCTCTGATTTTGACCAGTGCTTTTCAAACATACCACTACTGTGGTGCTCTACATCCATGGCGTCCTGTAGTAGTGGCACCATCATGCAAAATCTCATGCAATGGCTCAAAAATTATGTGACATCTTGCACAATCTTGGCCCAACAAGCCAGGAACAAGACACTGTGTGGCACATAGTTTGGGAAAATAGTTTTTCAGTCCCCTTGTAAAGCCTCCTGGAAGGTTGGTGAACTTCAAGATAGCTCCCCCAGGGTGACCATATATCCCCTTTTTTCCAGGACATGTCCTGGATTTTAGCCTTGTGACCTGGAAAAAAATTTCAATGTCCTCCTTTTCCTTGTAAGTGAGAAGCATGCACCCCTCTTGTAATTCATAAATTATATGTAATAGTTTTAAATTTAATAATATGTAATATAGTGTTTAAATTAAGCAAAATATATGAGTGTTTTTATTTTTTATTTTTTCATGTCTTACATTTTTCTTGGGTGGTCTACATTTTGGGGGGGGGGTATCTTGTTCTCTTTTTTGGGTTATGGCTTACATTAACCCTGAGCACTCCACATTGCACAAAGGGGCTATCACATCCCTGTGCTTTTTCGCCTGCTCCGGATCCATGCCTTAATCCTCAGGCATTTTCATACACCACTAAAATATTAATGACAATTTTTATCCTTTCTTGTTGCATTTTGGCTGCTGTTTTATTTTAATTCATGGGTTTTAAAGTGCTGTTCCCTTAATTCGCATTGTTATTGTCTATCACAATTGTTGTTTTAGTAGCTTTTCTGATGTAGCCTGGGAACCATTTCCTTTAGACCTTCACATTATCACATATTACAACATACAACCCAGACTATTTATACTGGTGGTTAATGACATTATCTCAGTGGAATTCACTGGACTTTTGTATATGCAAGTCTATAGTACTCTTGGTACTTTAAGAGTTATCACTAATGTGCAGAGATCCTCATAGTTCCTGACATTCACATCTGTAAAATAAAAACATTATTTGTCTCATTTCTGTACATTGAAAAAATATTTCTTGGAAACAAAGTGCTTCTGTTTATTAGTGCTGCTGTTTATAAAGCAATCAGAGATACCAAAATAGCTTTTAGGTCTTGATGTCATAATTCTATATACATTTCTAGTTAGTTTTTAAATACTTCCTTTTCTTGCCCTAAATTTAGAATAGAATATACCTACTTAAAGGGTATAGACTGTGAGGTGTCCATAACTTCTGGCCAATAGTCCATGTCAATCAAGCAGGCTGAGGAGAGTAGACCTTGTGGCACACATTCGTTGACCATTCATGGTACACCAATGTGCCATGGCACAGAGGATGAAAAATCATTGATCTAGATTGTGGGACCCTCAAGGTAAGGATCTGTCTTCTCATTTTGTAAAGCACCATATACTGGTACATGAATAATCCCCCTCTCTGCATGTAAACATATTAAAAACACATATGTATGAACACATAGACTGAGCAATTGAGAGAGAGAGACTATTTAGGCGAAAAATTTTAAAATTTACTTCAAGTTTAGTTAAAATATCATATGTTGTTTCTATAAATCAGGATCAAAGAGGAAGAATCACATTTGTTCATTGTCCCCTGAAGACCAAATACACAAGGGGGCTTCTCCTCAACAGGCTCTGTAGCATAACCTTCTCCAATAATGTGTGGCTGATGACGTCCTTCATGCATGTTGTCTTCGTTTGTGGAGAGTAATGTTGAAAAATGGGGAAGAATTTTTCCTATGATTGCCACCCAGGGATCCAATCACTCGGAAAAGCTCTTCCTACATGCGCAGTGCTGCAAACCAGTGATGAACATGAAGTGGCCAGGAAGCAGGGCTGTCACACATGCGTCATCAGAAGGCTGTAGCACATGTTGCAGGAGAAACCTTTTGTGCATTCATTCTCCATGGGATACTGAATGAGCTAATTGGGCTTTATTTGTCCTTATATGGAATAACAACTTATTATTATTATAGGGAACAGCTGTGCTCCGTGAACAGCTGAGCAGGTGTTCACATCATTACCCATTCTCACACTGTTTACATATCTCACTTGGTAAGTATAAATTTAAATAAGGCAAATCCTTGTCTCATCACCTGGAATTTATGTTTGAACATTGACTTGACAAGATATTACTTCAGTACGAGTAAAGAGGGGGAATTTGGAAATGTTCATGTGCAGGCAGAGGAAGTTCTTTCATTACTAGAGAACAATTGTTTTTATACTGGATTAGGCATTCCAGTGATATTTAAAAAACAGGATTACTAAGAAGTCATGAAAAAAATGAACGATGCCTCAGGCGGTCTCGCCGTTTGTTCTAGCACAGTGCACAATTTTTAAAAAATACACTGGGCGCAGCAAAGTAACCACATGATGAACCATGCCAAGCGATGTTGCCAAGCTTATAAAATGTACACAGTATATGACTCATACTCAAGCGCAGCAACAAAAGACGGAGTAGAGCTGGGAGGAAAAGACAGCGCAGTGTTGAATAGCGTGTTGACAAATGGTAATGAAAGAAAATATTGTTGTCTTTAGATTTCTTTCTTTTTCTTGAATGGAACTGTTTCCAGGGACAGTTCCTCAATTAACATATGTGCATGAGGTCAGCACCGTAACGGAGATCTACCAAGTAACTGGTCCCCAAACTGAATCCTGGCAACCAAGAGTGCCATGGCAAAATCACAGATGCAACACAAGTCCATCAAACAGTAAGAGGAAAAAAAAAAGAGACCGCCTTGAAGAATATATGTTGGATAGCCAAAAGGATGCATTTAAAATGGTTAATAATAAAAAATTATTAAATATTCACAAAAACCAAGCAGGCTTATAAAAAAGAACAAATAAATAATCAAGCAGAAAAGCGGGAAAATAAACCACTGTGTGGGGAATATTTGTAAGTGATTACTGGAAAAATAAACACTGCCAAAACTTGGCAGTGGCTCAAAAAAGGCAACTGGAAGAAAGAAAGAAAGAAAGAAAGAAAGAAAGAAAGAAAGAAAGAAAGAAAGAAAGAAAGAAAGAAAGAGAGGGAGGGAGGGGGGAAGGGAGGGAGGGAGGAAGAAAGAAAGAAAGAAAGAAAGAAAGAAAGAAAGAAAGAAAGAAAGAAAGAAAGAAAGAAAGAAAGAGGGAGGGAGGGAGGGAAGGAGAGAGAGAGTGTGAGAGAGAGTGAGAGAGAGAAAAAGAAAGAAAGAAAGAAAGAAAGAAAGAAAGGAAGGAAGGAAGGAAGGAAGAAAGAAAGAAAGAAAGAAAGAAAGAAAGAAAGAAAGAGGGAGGGAAGGAGAGAGAGAGAGAGAGAGTGAGAGAGAGAGAAAAAGAAAGAAAGAAAGAAAGAAAGAAAGAAAGAAAGAAAGAAAGAAAGAAAGGAAGGAAGGAAGGAAGGAAGGAAGGAAGGAAGGGTCTATTAGTGGCTGTCCAAGAACAGGCATTAAGAAAAATTCAATAAAGGCCAAAGTCGAAAAAAGAACAAACATTATGTGTTGTTTCTACCAAGAAGTAGATGAAACAGTGGACCACCTAATAATTTCTGTAAAAAGTCATATATATTACAAAGGCATATAACATCTGTTAAAATAAAAACACAAGCTATCTGCAGCCAGAAACTGGTGGGATCACAGTACTGAAAAAGACTGAGATACTGAAAAAGTTGAGAATGAAGATGCCACAATATTATTGGATTTCCTACTATATACAGACAAACATCCCAGATTCTTGGGAAGGACATGATATCTGGATAAAATAAAGTAATCAATATTATCAACCTGACTGTCCAAAAATTTTTCATCATCATCGTCATCAAAACGTATACATGGTTTTAAGGCAGCACAACCAGTTTTCATGACATTCACATTCACTGGAGGCACACAAAAGAAATCTGTGAGGACCAAAATATCAAGCCAAATTTGCAACATTACAGATAGATCCTTCACGGAACGACATATTGCCCATAGCTGTCCTCTAAAGTTCATGCATTCCAATGAAGTCCTTGTGCTACAATTTGCATTTGTTCAGCAAGGTTCCATTTCTGAGAAGAATAACAGGAACATTATGTGACCGAAAGAACATTTGAGCACCTACATCAAACCTCCACTATTTTTAACCATTGCTATCAGGACCCTTCAGTTAGCCTTTATCTGCATTCCTTCTGAATGACTATTCTGGAAGTACACTGCAGATATTTGGGTCATCATAATCCTTTATAAATGCAAGCACTATTTTGGCAATTAGTTTTTCTTGACTTTCATCCTGACCAACTCCCCAGTACAAATGCAGTGTTTGCCCCATTGGCACTGGAATGTTGGCTAGAAGTGGGCTGATAGTTTAGCCACCCTTTGAAGTTAATCTGGTTCAAAAGCTGTTCTTCCCTTTTTCCAAGCTATATCACTCCATTCAGCATTGGCATCTATCAGTCTTGAAAGACTATGGTCTCATGCTTGATGCTGTTTGCGAAGCACAAAGGCCTGGGTAGATTAATATGGAGGATAGACTGTTACCCAAGCAGCAAATCCCCTCTCTCCACGCCACTGAAATAGTCCAATGGAATGGCACAGCCAATACGATTGGTTCCAGCTGCGTCGCAGAGTTGGGCTAAGGACAGGAGCTCACCCTGTCTTGTGGGGACCCAAGTCTCGAACAGGCACAATGTCTTAACCACTTGCACCACCCACAGCACCATCCATCAGTCCATGTATGCACATAAAATGCAAATTTTAATATGTAGTCAGTCACAGTAATTTTAGTTTTAACTATAGTATCAGTGAATGAATGAATGAATGAATCTGTCTGTCTGTCTGTCTGTCTGTCTGTCTGTCTGTCTATCTATCTATCTATCTATCTATCTATCTATCTATCTATCTATCTATCTAACCAAGGGTTCAGAGTGAGCTGACAGAGCCCAGCAGTAGCCCTGTTTCTCTGTGCCAGGCTTTTTAAAGGGGATGAGCAACTCGAGTCCTATAGAGACTTGAGGACTTGTTAAGTGTCCCTTTTATGGTTCCTTTTGACTCAAGTCATGGGGGTGGTAACTCCGGAATATTCTTGAGTACTTTTCCCAACTTGAGTTCGAGTCATTCAAGTTAAGTCTGAATCAGATCAGTAACTCAAATTGAGACTGATGATTCAGATAAATTTCCCCAGATAAATTAATAAGGATCACTGGGCCATAATTCTGAATTTGTAGCATGCATAGTATGAAATCTCAAAGCAATATAACATCAGAGTTCTAAATAAAGTATATTTTTCTCTCTCTGTTATAAATGTTTGTAGACATCTCTCTCTCTCTCTCTCTCTCTCTCTCTCTCTCTCTCTCTCTCTCTGTTATACATGTCATAGATCAGTGGTATTCAAAGTGGGGGTTGTGTCCCCCTTGGAGGGGGGTCACAATCCTAGGTCAGGGGATTTCACCATCTTGAAACCTTTCTCAAGCATCTCAAGCAAGAAAGCATTCGGCTTTCTTGAGAGCAATTCTCACTGAACACAATAGGGCTTACTTCTGAGTAGACACGGAGAAGCAGCCCAGTAAGTTTGACAGATTTTTAAACTTGAAAGGGGTCTCGGGCTGAAATGCCTGAATACCACTGACATAGATGATCATCTGGCGTAGATGTTTTTCAGTCTATTTGATTTTTAGATTATCATCATTGACTGCCTTTTAAATCATCTTTTTCTGTATCTGTAGAAACTTGTCTGTAAATTCACTGTAGACATTTTATCTTACCCCTGGATTCATACAGAAGAAAAAAGGGAGAGAGAGAACCTTCCTTCTGTAAAGGAAGCAGGAGTTTGCCACAGTCTCTGAGGAATAAGAGTGTGAGAAGCAAGGAAAAGGTTAGAGAGAGCAGAGCACGAGGGCTGCGCATGGACAAGGCATGCTATGTCAGATATGCGCTCAGCTTCTCGGCCAAGAAGAATATGTGCTACAGTTCACATCAAGTGCCACCTAGGGGCAAACAGACATTGCTACTATCTAGAGACGTAACAAAGTATGCTCCTTACCTCTGGTTGAATAAAGGGCTTCACATGCCGGCTGGCAGAATTTCGACAGCAGACAATCCAAGCTGCGCAATCCGTTTCCTCCCTGCGGTGTGGCTCAGGACAATATTACTTTTTGTTTAACATTGCCCATTCTAGTTAACTAGAAGTTTCTAGACAAACATTTCGGCTGGTCAGTTTCAAGATTGACCTTCACTGCTCTTTAGATACCATTTTCATATACGCAAGTTGTATGTGTTTGATTACATTGAATCATAGCGTTGGAAGGGACCTAATAGGTCATCTAGTCCAACCCCCTGCCTATAGCCTAAATGGAACCCTTCTAGAGCATCTGAAATAGGTGCTTACTGACCTTGAAGACCCCTAGTGAAGGAGAATCCACTACCTCCCTTGGTAATCTATTCCACTGCCGAATTGCCCAGGGTAACAATTTGTCTTCCTTTTCCAGGACATATCCTGGATTTTAGCCTTGTGTCCTTGAAAAAATCTCCCTTGTCCAGGCTGATCATACGCCCGGAAAAATCTGGATTTGTCCTCTTTTTTAGCCTCCTGTCTGGGTGTCCTCCAAAAGGACTTCATTGTCTTCCATTTTGGCTTCATTTTGAAACTTTGCAATGGTGTGCAGTACCCCAGTGAAAGTGCCCAATATTGCGGCTTTACTTGTGAGCAGGCAAATGTGCCATTGTCTGCCAAAAAGGCCAGACTGAGAGGAATCCGAGACCTTGCCCAAACCTCCTTTTATGGTTTGGGCATCTGGGTTTGGGTCACCCTGTTTGGGTCACCATGTCTATATATTCACCGGCTCCCCACAAACCAAGGCTTTTAGGGGTCAAAGTTCCAGATTCAAGCCTACATAGGAAGCCTTCAAAAGGAATTGACTCAGTTTCCTGTTTGGCCACAAGTCCCTTTCTTTCCTCTGTTGTCTATCTGCAGATGTCCACTGCAGCTGGTGATTTAGTGGCTAAACATCTTGCACAGTGAGTAATGCAAAACAAATGGATCGCCACATTTTCCTGTCGGATGCATCACATTTGCTACCAGACCTGAACCCTCAATATTCCCAAACCATCAGCCTCCAATGTCACAAGCAGAAATCTACGATCAAGTGTGCAGCTATTTCATTTCCATTCTTCTCCAGGAGAAGCAAAAAAATAGGCACTCATGCTTGTCAGAATCCTTGAGGCAAGGAAAGTCTCTATCTCTGCCTGTGGGATATTTTGGGATGGAGAGAAAATAGTCAGCTATTTCAAAACTGGTGGCAGATGGGCAAGTGTGCTGGCACAGGGCACCCACATCATTAACCACCTCCACCCCTTCACATTTGCAGTAGTGTAGCTAGTGGGGAGATGGAGAGGTAAGTACAGCAGGCACCACAATGCACTGTTTAAGAAGCTTTCCCACTCATTGTCATGTAGGACAAGCATGGCAATGCCAAGGTGCTCCTGAACTTTGCCATCAATGACCTAAATGGACATTACCCCACTTAAATGAGCTTTGCTGTCAAAGATGGGGGGTACTTACATGGCAGATTGTGGTGCCTGTTGTACTCACCACACCGCTTCCCCTCTACTGACTACCAGTGATGGGCTTCAAAGAAATTAAGAACTGGTTCTCTGTCCATCTGGCAGCCACTTTTAAATGGCTATTTTTAAACTTTATATGTACTATCTCTTGTTAAGAACCGGTTCTATAGAGTAGGTGCGAACCTGCTGGTGCCCACCACTGCTGACTACCCCTGTGTTTGCTCAGTTTGGAATCCGCCATGTATGGGAGAAGAGAGACTCACTTGGTGATGTGCCACCAGACAAGGAAGCATCCATCAGAAAGGGGCAGCAGTATTTAGGGGCAGCCCCACCTTTTGGGGGGGGGGGGGAAGAGATATTGGTCCATCCCTGGAGGAACAGCTGTGGGGCCTGCTTTATAAGGAAGCTCAGAAGTTCCTGACAACCAGTTACAGCTGCAGTATCTCTAGTGGAGGGTGGATGCTTGGAGTGGCCTGCTGTATTCACAAGTTAGTGGCTGCTGTAGTTGTTCCATATCCTGAGGTTGAGAGGCAGGGTTGCAGCTAGGCTGGTCAAGAACTCAGATTTTTGGTCAACACTGCCATTCTTACTTGGGCCATATCGTGGACCCCTATGGGTCTACTCATTACTATATCTGCTCCTGAGTGGTATAACTCTGAGGAGCTGGAAGAAGGCATTTCTGCCCTGGAAACAGGCTCTGGATACAGAGTAACTGCTCTGCCCTAGGCAATGCTCAACATGCCCTCAACATGCCTCTCCTGAACTGCCCCAGTAAGAGTGTCCCAGTTAGGGCCCCAGTTAGAGCAGACCAGTTATGGCAGACCAGGTCTAGTCTTAGGTTGCCCAAGTCTTTACTAGAGTACCTAGGGTAGAGCATCTTGCAGTTGGGTCAACCCAGTGAGAGATAGGGTAACCCAAGTGCTCTTCTGGATTGTGCCCTAAGGCGGCAATCCTAACGACACTTTCCTGGGAGTAAGATCCATTGAACACAATGGGGCATACTTTTGAGTAGACATAGTTAGGATTGTGCTTTAAATATACTGAGAATAAGTATACATACTTTTCTGTAAGTTTACATAGGTTGCAATCCTGCTGGCCCAGGACTGCACTTCACAGTCCCGTTAAAGTCAGCCAGGCTTACTTCTGGAGTAGGCATGCCTTGGGTGACCATGGAAAGGTTTTTCTGTATTTCTCCACTGTAGGATGGCAAAAGAGATCCTTGTGACATTTAAAAAAACCTAAGAAATATGCTCTAGGACACAAAACAGCTCTAATCTCTCTTCTGGGATCTCAAGAGGAATTTTTTCCTCTACTTGATATGCAGAAAAACCTGTAGTATGTGCCAAAGCAAATATATGCAGTATTCCCAGGTAAAACTCAATTTTCCTTGTTTAGAATGGAGGAGCTGATGTCAGCCTCTATGTCATCATTCTTTGGTTTTTGTAGCAACTTTGGAAAAAGGGCAGTCTCTATCTTGATTTTTCCTCTCTGATCAGGTCACCATTCTTTGGTAAGTTTGGATTAGCAACTTTCTGTTTACCTTGGCTATGCAAATATCACAGACAGGAAAGTAAACCAATTAAAACCAGATATTCAACTAATGGAGGAGCAAAAAAATAGTGTAGCGAAGGTAAATGGAATTACAAACTCAGTGATTTATGGGGCTGTGATGCCTCTGAAGGTCAGCCATCCTGATACTTTACCCTAATCCCTCAACTACAGCAAGATCATTCACCCATTATAGAATGCAATATGCTATATAACAGGGGTGCACATTGCTGAAAGTGCTTAAAGAACAAAGAATATATTTAAGTGATCGTATCCAAATGGCTCAAGCACAGACAGCATTAGGCCCCACTAGAAACTGGAAAAAGGAAACCACCAAAATCAGTTTATTGAAGTTGGAAGAATTCTAAATAGCCTGGATTCAGGGCATTGTTTAGAATAAATCGCATGAATGACTCCAGAAATCATCATTTGGTTTATCAAAAACTGCCCTCAAAACCTGGTGTCATTCATATCATGTAAAATCTGAAGAACAGTGCGTTGATGTTCATGTTCACTCATATGAAGGACCACTGTGTTTGATGTGGCTTAGGCCACATCACTTTCCTGGGACACTTTCCTGGGAGTAAGACTCATTGAACACATATGGGGCTTACTTTTGAGTATATATGGTTAGGATTTTTGAGTATATATGGTAAGGATGGTAAGGCTGCAATCCTAACCGCACTTTCATGGGAGTTAAAATTGAACAAAATGAGACTTACTTCTGAGTAGACATCCTTAGGATTGCATGAGGATACATAGGACTGAAGCATCACAGCCCAATCCTATTCATTTCCCCCTACTGATACAGCAGTGTCAAAATGGCTACCATTGCACGGTGGGGTGGCAGTTGTCGAGGACTCCTTTGGATAAGAAAACAATTGTTCCCTTTTGTGGGGATAAGTCTCTGCAGCACAGAGGTGTACTTGGACCTGTGTGCACTAAATAGAGAGTCAGGGTGACTTAGTGGTTAGGTTGTAGACCTGGAAGATCCAGGTTCAAATCCCACCTTGGCCATGAAGCTTCCTGGGAGACCTTCAACCAGTCACGCATTCTCAGCCTCACCTACTTCACAGGGTTGTTGTGAGGAAAGTCAACAGGAGGGGTGGAACTAAAGCTTTGTAAGCCATGTTGGGCATTTGGGTTGACATGGGAAAGGCAGGGTATAAATCCCACAATTAATTAATTAACTAATTAATTAACTAATTAATTAATAGCCAAAGCATGGCTGATCTGCCTGTGATTTCTGATCCAACAAGGTGAGGGTCCTTTCTGTATATCAGTTTCTTGAGTTAGATCAAGATCTGAAATGATGCGAAAGAGTGAAGGGAGGAAACATCTCTTCCTCTTTGTCCTGACCTTTTTTCCTCTTTCACTATTCCTTTTCTCTTTTAAAATGAATTCCTTATACATAAATAACAACCTTTTCCCACAAGCCTTAATTTATTATTTCTTCTTCTTCAGCTAATCATAAGAAAAGGCAGAAGTCCTGCAAAGCACTGGAAATCCTGTGCTACTTCCTCCACCACTTCCGCACTTCACTGGGAGTCTGTCTGTCTGTATATGTGTCTCCACCCAGCATTCGCCGCATATTCCTAAAAGTCTTTTGACTCATCCCAGTCTATAAATGGTCTTTTATAAAAATAAAATGGAAGGAAAGAAGTTGAGATCCTTGGGATGCTGAATTCAGTCTCCAGTGCCAAATTCTACGTTTCTGAAACAGAATTTTGAAACAGCACACATGCGGCCTCCTTGATAGTTCTCCTGCTCTCTTCACTGTGCAAAATTAATTAGAAACCCATTTCTTCTGCCTAAGTAAGTCCCATAAAAATATTGGGAGGCTCACTTGGTAGATGAGAGTCCAAGGAGGGCAGTTTGCTGCGAATGACTCCTTGAAACTGCGGCCTGTCCAAAATCAAACCAACGGATGTTGTTTGCGGTCAGCCTGATCCAACCATCAGGTGGATCAACCTCTTGGTGAGCAACCCCTGAACTTTACTAATGGTGGCTGGGTTAAGTGTTCAAGGTACCATCAGAACATATAAAAGGGGAGACCATGGGGAATCCTTAAAGGATGGTTCCTCAGAGCCCCCAACAACTTGGTGCCAGTACTGACAGTTCAAACATCGCCAGCTTCCTTTTTTTTCAGGAAACCCATACTTCTACTGAATTAGACAGATGTCCCATTAACCACAGGGGAGCCAACATGAGCCGAAAGAGGAAATGGTACAGATTGCAGACGCCTGCCAGTCCTGTGGATCTGCCCTAAGTTGGATGTCCAGCATCTAAACGCCCTTCCGTAAGCATCACAAGGCACCAGCTTCATCCTCTCTGTCTTGGTGATCTGCGCATGTAATGTGACTGTGTACTTTTCCACTGCTTCTTTACGCACTGCAACCAGAAACCCTGAGCTATTTGATATCTGCATTCCTTTGCGATATCTCCAGAAGCGACCCACCAGAGGAAAGGAAAGCGTTCACACTTCACACTGAAAGCATTGTTCCCCAGACTCTGCTAAACAATAGAGTACTACATTGTGGCTGGAGATCTATGAACAAAGAGCTTTTAAAATGCCCATCATCAGCCCTTACTAGCAGATTCAGGTCTATACAAAATTGCTTTTGTTGGTGGTGTGGCTTTAAACACTGATAGCACAAGCCTATGCCTATCTACTTAGAAGTAACTCCCACTGAGTTCAATGAGACTGACTCCCAGGTAGGCTTGTATAAGGTTTCAGCCTGAGTAAATGAGATCTCATCAATCCCTTAATGAGAAAGCTGAATTAATTTTAGTTTCAAAAAAACTTCCAATCATAACATTAATGAGTTAATTTACTCCATATATTGTAAAAATAAAAACATTCAAAAATTTGGAATAAATAAACAATTATTTGAAATATAATTATCTAACCACCAACTTGCAACCATCAAAATCAGCATTTAAATACCCCTGCTCTGATACCCCTGCTAACAGGGAACAGGCAACTTTTAATATTCTGTCATATTTAGGGAGAGTATATTCCAGTAGCATAGAATCTTTTCCAGTAGCTGTTTCTGGTGTCTCTTCTGTATTTTTTTTAAAGATTATAAGCCCTTTGGGGACACGGAACTATTTACTGATTTATTTTACTGTGGTAAACCTAAGAAAAATGTCGGACCCGACAATAGAAAAACTAAAAACACTCATATATATTGCTTCCCTGTGGTTCATATGAATTTAAACTCTGTATTACTTATTAGTAAATTTTAAACTATTATATGTAATTTATTACATCTAATTTATGAATTACAAGAAGGTTACATGCTGCCTGCTCATAAGGAAATGGAGAAGGGCAGAGAGATCTGATGCCCAAACCGCAAAAGGAGGACAAGGTCTTGGATTCCTCTCACCCTGGCTTTTCCGGCGGACAATGGCACATTTGCCTACTCATGAGTAAAGCCACGATATTGGGCTCTTTCACTTTCCCATAGAGCTCAATGCATATTTTTTATTTTTATTTTTTGGCCATAACTTTTGATAGGAAGGACATATTTCAAAACTGATTTTTGGCATTGGATTCTGCTCTTAAATATGAATCCCAACGATGTATGACATGATGGGGTATGCAGTGCACACCATTGCAAAGTTCCAAAATGAAGTCAAAATGAAGGACAATGAAGCCCTTTTGGAGGACACTCGGACATGAGACTAAAAAAGAGGACAAATCCTGGACAATGTAATCACCCTCGTATAAATCCTTTGTCATGTTCACCTATGAACTCTCCACTGTAATGCCTGGTGATGGCACAAGACCAAGCTGTGCCCAGTTGCCACCTGAAAGGTAGAATTATTCAACCCTCATGTGGGAGATGCTCCTAGCCGTTTGTGGCCACAAGAAACAAACCTTCCCCTTATAGTACAATACATTTTTCAGTTACATTTCTGCTTTCCTATGTTTGGGAAAGTTGCTAATTTATGTTGTCTGGGGTTGCCCTTGATACAAGTCACGTTCTTCGGAATTGGCACAGATCCTTCATAAATTATGGCAATTAAACATGGCAACTGTGTTGAGACGAGTATCTGAGATTCTAGTTGTAGCATTATGAGCTTCCATCTCATAATTATCCCAGGACATCAAAGAGGCTGTAAAATTAATTTGTATGTCACAACAGCATCACATGATTGTAGACTGATTCCAGGGACAGATTTGCTTGCGGGCCTGTCCACAAGTCCCTTATGTATCGTATCCATCCATGTTTTATATTTGCCAGTAGACATAGGAGTACAGGTGATTTATGACAATCATCCTATATCTGAAAAGCAATGCAAGATTGTGTGCATTTATTTAACGGTAGCAGAAAACCAGCCTTTTGGGATCTATGGATAGAAGGATGGCATAAAAATGCTTTTGAAATTGGATGTTATTTGTTTAGCTATGCTACCCACACTTTCCCATGAGTTGAAACAGTGGATCAGCCATTTGATCAACAAGGGAATACTTGCAATTAGGGCAGTGATTTTCAACCTTTTTCATTTCATGGCACACTTAACAAGGCACTGAAATTGTCAAGGCACACCATCAATTGTTTTCACCAATGATAAAGCACACCAGACTGTTCAAACCCCCCAATTTTCCTATTAATGAATGTCAATCGCCAAATTTCTGCAGCACACATGAGGACTATTTGCAGCACACCAGTGTGCCATGGCACACTGTTTGAAAATAATTGACTTAGGGCAAAATCCAGAGTAACTACAGGGAGTCCTTGTTCCGGTGTAAGAACTTACTCTGGATTCCAATATGAATTTCCCATAGTTTTTCACTAGGTGGTGCAGTAACTACCGGTGCACCTAAAGTCTCTTACGTGCTCCTGTAGTTACTCTGGATTTGGGGGTTAGAGAATAATGCCTGGTATGTGGTCACTGCCATATTTATAAGGATTAATAATTTTACGTTTGATACATTTATTACTTTCTGATTGTTGATGCTACCTAGAAAATATCATGGGTCTAACCCCCTCTTCCCTTTCCACACCTACAAATATGAAGTTCTAATTTTATAATCATTTAATATATATTGTCGTTTAGTATGTTTTCTTGGGTTCTGATAGCTTCCAGTAGGGTACTCACAGGTCTTAACTCGGCTTTGCTGATTTGAAAAGGACATTTGAATCACAACATCACCATCTGTATCTTTGGCAAGTGCTGGTTTCTGTGCAAAACACAGCTACAGAGTGGGGTTTAGTCAGGTGATAAAAATAGAGGTGAGTAATGTTCATTATAAATGGGACAGCGGTTCAGATATCACTCTGATAACATTTCCGTGCAGCAGAGAACACATTTTTAATGAAGTGGAAAATCTCAAAGCAAGTCACGTGTCTGTTATTTTACGGAAAGTTATAGCTCATCATTACTAAGCAGGCCTATAGCCAGAATTCTAGAGGTGGGTGGGTGACTAGTCAGGCAATATACCAGTGTGCAAAGTTAAAGGGTAAGTATGGAGACCTATAATTCACCCAAATTTCATGAACAGAAAATATTATGGGTGAAGCTGCCTCTTCCAGGCAGATAACACTGGGTACCTGGCCATGCTTGGACTACTGCCATGCTTGATGCCCTTCTCCACTCGTACAGCAATTGGGGGGGACACCCATGTCCCCCTTGTATCTGCCCCTGGGAAAAAATACATCTTATATGAACAATATAAAATATATTTGGCTACATAGAATCACATGCAACTTATCCTCCCATTTTCCATGACAGTGTAATACACAGGCTTTCATCCCTGCAAAAATAAAACCTATCACTGTAATATAATTAGTTTTTACTTTTATTGAAAGCCTTTCGTTTGCCAGTAAAAGATTCCTCCTGTCCTTTGCCCTCAGAATTCTTTTTCTCCACTGACTTTTTTCTCCAAAATATGTAGGGTGTACAAATTGCTCATTTGGGGTTCAAAGCCTCCATCCCCCTTCTACTTATGTCCCTGTTACCCAGAGACCTTTAGGGTGCAATCCAGAGTAACTACGAGGAGTCCTTGCACCAGAGTAAGAACACTTTACTCCGGATTGCAATATGAATTTCCCATAGGTTTTCACTTGGTGGTGCAGTAACTACAGGTGCACATAATGCCTCTTTCGTGCTGTAACTCTATAACTGTTGAGTTTAACCTATTGGGACTATAGATGGGTTGGAGCCAAATTGGTGCAGCACTGGACTGTTCAGATCTTCACATATTGAAGGATGCAATCCTAACCAATTGTGGTCGGCCTAACTCACCTGGTATATCTTCCCGTGGTGGTGTGGGGATGTCGACATATGCCTGTGCACTGGCCTAACCGACCCAGAAGCGGGGCAGAAGTGCCTTAACGGTATTTGTGACAACCCCCAGGTCAGTACACGCCTGACCTGGGGGCTTATTCTGGTGAAACTGGAGGTCAGGATTGCAGCCGATGTGTTGTACATCTGAGTATCCCCATTGGGGTTGCTCTGGTGCTAAATGGGGACTGCATTTGCCTTGCCCCAGGCTGAGCTGCAGGCAGCTGCAACCCTCTTTAGATATAGGGCAGGCCAGCAGTCCTCACTGTTCCAGCACAGGTTAGGACTGGGCTGCGAGAATCTTTCTTTAAAATAAAAACACACATTTTCTAATTGGTTTGCCATATGTTCTTTTAGGACACAAATCAGTTCCTGAAAACAACACAGCAGCCAGGAGAAAATGGGGAAAAATTAGTCTTGCATTTTATCTGAATGTGTTTTCATTGTGCCATGAGTGAAAAATTAAATCCTGCATTGTTTACTTCAATAAGACAGGGAATAAAATGCTTGGAGCCAAATGATAAATGTCATTCAACCACATTGTACTATAATGGTTATTTTCCAGTGGGTTGAAATCCGTTTACAGCAACTGCCCACTGGCTAAAATATAAAATTTGATCATCGAATGGAGACAGTCAAAAGAATGCTTTGAGGATCGGCACCAAAGATAGATGAATGGAAGTTCACCAGCTGAAATGTAAACATGCAAATTAATGTATCCATTCTTATTAGCCTACTGGCAAAAGTCTTACTGAAATAACCCATATTTACTTGAATCTAATGTGCCATGCCACCATCAAATCTAATACACACCCATATTTCAAGAAGCTTGAAATAATTTTTACTTGCAATTGTAATGCGCACATGCAAAACAGATACAAAATTTAATTTTACTGCATGCAACAATGAGTTATATGATAATAATAATTATATGACAATGGGTTTATGTTTGTTAATCTAATGTGCCATGCCACCATCAAATCTATTACACACTTCTATTTTAAATGGCTCGAAATAATTTTTTACTTGCAATTGTAATGCGCACCTGCAAAAGAGATACAAAATTTAATTTTTACTGCATGCAACAATGAGCTATATGATAATAATATGACAATAGGTTTATGTTATAATTTTTACCTAATTATGTTATGATTTTTACCTATTTTTGACAACAGTGGGTTTGTTACATTTGTATTACAATTTAGTAAACTGTTAAACTAAATACTGACATATACCTATAATCAAAATACTGCTCAAATCCAATGCACCATCAAATCTAATGCACACCCCCATTTTGGAGACTATGGACACAATCCAGAGTAACTACGGGGAGTCCTTGCTCCAGTGTAAGAACAGTTTACTCTGGATTCCAATATGAATTTCCCATAGGTTTTCACCAGGTGGTGCAGTATATCTCTTACGTGCACCTGTAGTTACTCTGGATTGTAGGGTATGAGTACAATCCTAGCTATATCTACTCAAAAGTAAGCCCCATTGTATTTAATGGGGTCTTACTCTCAGGAAAGTGCCTTTAGGATTGCGGCCTAAATTAGGCTGAAAAAGGTTTGTGTTAGAGTCTAGTAAATATGGTATATTGTTTGATGTATCTAACTGTATCAGGTGAAAGGGACACCAAAACCCTCCAAAACAGACTTCTGCCTCCCCAAGTCTTGATCTCTCTATCCCTAGCATCACAACGGAGGTGCGGCCAGTGCAGGCTGCACTGGGTGACACCCTGAAAAGAGGGGTGACACCAGACCTCCTGCGCCTCTATTTGGCAATCTTTGGCTCTTCTGCCTTGTGGTTTTGCCTATGATCATGTTTTCACTGCCTGCCCAGTGAGACCACAAAGCAACTGGTTCCAAAGTGAACTGAAGATTGCTGAATGGAGGGATGGTTTTCACATCACACATTGCTTTCGCACATGCACAATATATTTTTTTTTGCCCATGCAGCTAGACTGCTTTTAAGTTGACAGTTGAACATTTATGGGCAGAATATTGTTTGCTTTATCCCATTGCAATCTGCAAAATTCCTGAAGCCTTTCAGTATAACGCATCCTGGACAATGGTTGGCACGCTACTGGCCTACGATAATAAGATCTCAATAGTTAGCTTAACTTGAATGAGACTTGCAGGAGCCAGGAGTTTCCTATGAGTACATGATGAGCGGATCGAGCCTAAATGTTGAGCTTCAAGGAATTCCAAAGTTAAACAAGCATGAAATATTATCATTGCTGAAGAAGCCTGACGTGAGTTATGCTGTCTTGAACTTTTTCAGTCTCACACGACTGAATACTTCAGGCAACGTATAGTATTAGTTTGGAAGGCTGTGGGCTTGTATCTCACCTAACCACATGTCATTGGGTGAAAAACTATTAGCCATTTAATAAACCCTAAATAGGAACTTGGTAAGAAGAATGGAAGGATATGTATGAATCATAGCCAATAGTGATCCATCCCACAAAGCCATTAATGAATCTTTGAGTTGGAAGGGACCCAGTGGATCATCTAGTCCATCCATCGATCCATCCATCCAGTTCAATAAAAATTATTGTATGGATTATTTTCCATTAAAAAAATGAAACATTTACTTCCATGAAAGGTACTTGGAATAGTTGTGTAAGATAATGTCAGAAGTGCCTTTATACATTGTGATAAATTATTTTGATTCAAGAGCTAATCATACTGATACTTGGAAGACAGGAAAAAAGCAATGAATACTAATTAATTCCATAAACTGAATGAATAAAAATCAAACAAGAGCAGGACGTGTATAGAAGATGCTGATATCCTGGAATTTTACCATCTCAAAGCTATCTTCACAGGCTGTACCCTTCCATTAGACCAGGGGTCTCCAAACTTTCATCTTCAGGGCTCCTGGATCTTTAACAATTGTGTGGAGGAGGACCTTTCAGGAGATGAAGCTTTTCATCTCACAGATCACAATCTGCACCTGCTGAAGTTCCCTCCTCTACCCAATTGTTAATGGTCCAAGAGCACTGAAGTTGAAAATTTGGAGACCCCTGCTTTAGACATACTGAAACCTAAGCCTATGTTCAAATTCAAGCCTATGCTTATATTCAAGTAAGGGTGCAATCCAGAGCAACTACGGGGAGTCCTTTCTCCGACGTAAGAAGAGTTTACTCTGGATTGCAATATGAATTTCCCATAGGTTTTCTCTAGGTGGTGCCATAACTACGTCGACGTAAATGTCTCTTATGTGTTCCCATAATTACTCTGGATTGTAGGATAAGCCCCTATTTAATGGGGCTTAGAGCACAATCCTAACTATGTCTACTCAAAAGGAAGCCCCATTTTGTTCAAATTACTTCCAGGAAAGTGTTTTTAGGGTTGAAGTCTTAGTCCCAGGAAACTATTTTTACAATTGTGGCCTCTGTCTCTAACTACATTGACAGCAAAAGAGATAGAAAATTAACTTTTTAACAGAGTTTCAAAGGTTCTCTACTTTCAGAGAATCCATTAATTCCTAATCTGGGGTCCATTAATGAGAAGAGACTCATAATTAGCAGTTTGCAAGTCTAACCCTACAATCCAGAGTAACTACGGGAGCACATAAGAGGCATTATGTGCACCCGTAGTTACTGCACCACCTAATGAAAACCTATGGGAAATTCATATTGCAATCCAGAGCAAATTGTTCTTACACCGGAGCAAGGACTCCCCGTAGTTACTCTGGATTGTGCCCAAAGTCAAGCTTTTGCCATCTCTAGCCCTGGGGAGCTCTCTCATTCAAGAGTAATGACAAATTCTCACCATAGTAATGGAATCATTTGTACCTCTTGTTATGAATAAATATCACATCTTTAGCTAATTCGTGGATAAGGGCACTTGAGTCTAGGCTAGGAAACAATCTAAAGTTTTAGGGACATAGTTCCATAGTAAGAGGCCCTCAAAGCAGTTTGCAGCAACACAATCCATGCAAGTTACTTTAACATACATTATTGTTACACATACATGTAAGACACTCTTAAAGCAGCTTGCAGCAACACAACCCATGCAAGGGGAAGGGAGGTGGAAGAGGTAAGTAGGGAAGTGGGATATGTAAGTAGGGAAGTGGGATAGGTAAATGGGGAGGGGAAGGGGAGTGGGAGAGGTACGTAGGGAAGGGGGTGAGAGGGATAAGTAGGGAAGGGGAATCTGGGTGGGGGCACTTACCTGGGTGGGTGACCAGTGGGGCTGCAGAGGTGGTTGATGGGGTGCTGGGCTGGCCGGCCAGATGGAGGAGCGGCATAGCGGCCACTGAAGAGCTGGGCAAGTCGGTCAGATGAAGGCAGTGCAGTGGCTGCTGCAGAATCAGGCAGGACTGAGAGAGCTGCAGGAGAGGCAGCGCTGGCTGCGGGGCAGCGCGAACAATGCTGCAGGGGCTGTGGAATGCCCAGATGATTGGTAGCCGAGGCTACAGGCCATGAGGCAGGGGAGGTTCCTCCTCCTGGTCCCCCCTCACTGGATTCCCACTCTGGGAAGCCCCAGAGCTGCATGCAGCAACTTAAAATCACTAAAATGGCCATGATAATGTCTGGGAATTCCAGAGAAGAGTAGTTTTCCCCTTTCTGGTTTGTCCTCCCTTTTTCTGGGGGTCTCCGGGCATTTACAGTCATCTGATCAGCCTGACTATGTGGGACATAGTTCATTTATAATGCAATTAGTGAATGTCAAAAATAAGCCCAGCTGAGTTACACAGGGTTGAAGTATAGGTTTGCATTCACAGCGTACAATCCTATGAACATCTTTTTGCTAATGGGATGTTTGTTATGTTGGCAGTGTGACTGCAGCAACTGTGGGGCTGCTGGCATGAAAAACTGGTCACAAGCACATCACTAGAGCATGGAGCCACCTCTGGAGGAAGTGAGTTGCTCTGGCAGGAGGTTGTGGGAGAGGAGGAGGAGGATTGGGGAGAAGAGGGTCCTGATAGTGATTGGGGTTGCTGGTAGGGGCAATGATAGTACTGCCTATGATAGTACTGATAGTACTAACACAATAATATGTACTATGTATTAATAATAAGTGTATTAATAATAATAATACATTCTATCATAATAATATGGTAGTACAATGATAGTGCTTCCTATATCCTGGACTGCCCACTTGTCCTTGGCACATCTTTTTGGGTCCTTTTAGACTTGACCCAGCCAAAAAGCTGGCACTGATTGAGGTGGTTCCATTGTGAATTATGGCACAGAGGAGTAGAGACGTCACATCACATTCCCTAGGTGGTCCATCGCATACGGCTGAGCCAATGCCAGTGCCACTGCAAGCTATTTGCTAGCGGGGAAGAGGATTGGGCCATAAGTCCTGAAATGCTTGGCCAGAAAAAAATACTTGATGCAAGTAGTGTTTTAAATATTTCTTTAGCCAGGAGATAAAATCCTCTCTGAAAGAAAGAGGAAATGAAGGTAGCAGGGGATGCCAATAGAAAGATTTCATTATTTCAGAAACCTCAGATCTGGAATGGGATATCTTCTAAAATGTTCCAGAGTTTTATTTTCATGCCTTGCTCTGCTTCTGACTTAAGATAATTTAAACATTCATGGGATGAATCTTGAAATGAAATCTCCGTTGGATGCACCAAAAGTAATGTCTTCATATATCTGGAATATAAACATGACTTTAAAAGATATTTAAACAGAGCTCTGTTGTTTGAACTGGGTGGGACACATTTCAAGCATGAGGTTTTCTGGGGTCCAAAGAAAGAGAACGGAGGCTGCAATCCTGAAGACATTTTCCTGGGAGTCAGACCCATTGAGCATAATGGGGCTTACTTTTGAGTAGACATGGTTAGGATTGTGCTTGAAGGCAGTCTTGGGGGAAGTGATATGAAATATTTTCTGTTGTCCAAAAGGGACAACTCTGACAATGTGTGTCTTATATATTAGTGACGGGAAAGACCTGTGGCTGTTCTCAGATATCTTTCATTACATTCCTATGGTGCTGCTATTGTGGCAGAGTGAATCTGGTGCAAACTACTGCAATCATTCTGTAATGCACATTGCAACAGTGTTTGAGTGTCACCTGGAAAGGCATATGGTCCATTACTTATGCATACGGTCCATCGCATCACATCCAGACTCTCTGGAGCAGAGAGTTTGTGTTGAGCATTGGAGTGGAAGGAGTCAGTGGGGAAAGTTGAAGAGTAAATGGGTGAGGAGAGGACAACTGGTGTGGATAGATCAGCCTTGGAATGGGTGGATTTGGCAACAGCCATGTACCCTGTACATTGTATCCTATCTACTTTCCCATTCCAGATCTGCCAATATGGCGCCATGTACCACATGGTGCCAACTAAGTGGTACAGGTCCAAGTAGACCTATTGCTGAAACTGTTGTTTCCCCTTAACAAGATCTCCAGACATCCCCCTTAACAAGATCTCCAGACTGCAAAATTCCCCCATGGGATTCTATACACATCAAGCTGTAGAGCTTCAGTATGGGGGAAGTTTAATGGAATTGGGTTGCCCAAGAATGATATGTTTTAAGGAGATGATGCTGTGACATTGTGAGTGGATGAACTCTTAAAGTTATGAAAGAGGATTGGAGGGAGCCTTTCTACTACTTTTTACTGGGTCAGTGGATTTGTGAGTTGAAGGAGCCTGACCTGTGCTGTTTGGATTTATGCCAGTTTAATCATTCAAAGAGGCCCAGTGGCGGAGCAAGTAAGGTGGGGTATACATAGGTATGCGAAAGCATCCTAAGATGTATGTACTCAACAGCACTGCATGGATAACCCTCTTTGATGTCAAGTAAAACAAACATCTATCTTTCATGAAACTTTTCAGCTTGGGTCTAATGAACATGCCACATTCCTTTGCCGGCTCTTCTAAGGGAATCCTTTAAAGTCCTAACCCACTCTGTAACCCTCTCAGAAAATTTTTTTTATTTTGTATAAGCCTCAGGCATAGCTGTGGGTGGCGCAAGTGGCTAAGACACTGTACCTGTTAACCAGCAGGCCAGGGTTTGAGACCCGGGTCGGCCCAACAAGACAGGGTGAGCTCCTGTCTTTAGCCCAGCTCTGCAACGACAACTGGGTGCAATCGTATTGGCTCTGCCTTTCCATTGGACTAATTCAGTGGCGTGGAGAGGGGGGATTTGCTGCTTGTGTAACAGCCTATCCTCCATAACAATCTGACCCAGGCTTTCGTGCTTCGCATGCAGCGTATGCAGCGCCAGACACGATACCATAGTCTTCCAAGACTGATGGAGGCCTGCAGGCATAGCATAGCCCTGCAGGTGTGCAGCATGGTAAGTATTTCAGGTGCTATGTAAGCGGCCCTTTTCACTCAGTGTCAGTGCCATTGGGATAAAGATGGCATTACGCAGGCGCTTGACTCACTTACACAGTGAGTTGAAGCACCTGTAATACCGAGCCACCCCTCTCTGTCTATGCTACATGCCTCTGGAATTCATTCTTCCTCCCTGAATGCCTTAGCAATGTGTAGCAGTTACCATAAGTCTCAACTGAACCAACATAGAAAAAGGAATGGAACACAAACTTGTCAGTGGCCTCCTCCTCCAGGGAGAACATAATGATGTCACATCATTATCCTGGGTGATGGAGTAGTGAGTAACACCTCTGGAAGTACCAAATACATTTTACTGCCAACCAAAAAGTTTAAATTTCCCAACTTTATTTTTGTTGTTCAGAGCTCTGATGTATGTTTCATTTACAGCACATGTGACATGTTACAGCTGTGACAGAAAACTGGAAATCTACCTGAACATTCAACAGTATTCTGATATCTAAATCAATCAATGATGCTGTTTTTTAAGAATTGTACTTTTGATAGCAATACCCTCCCCCTGTTAATTTCTTGGAAATTTTAAAGTCCATGACAGTTATTAATTGACTCAATTATTTGAGACTCCTGGTGCATGAAGGGATTTAATGATCAAAGGGTCAAATGTGCAAAATGACAGATTCACAAAGAGACTGGTTCTCAAAGAGTTCTTGGGAAATAACTGGGAAGTAACCTGAAGAAACCCTAGACTTGAGATGATGATCTCACAGGTACTGGTGAGAATATTATCAGCGGCACAAGTTCATGGAAAATTCTGTCCAAAGACACAAAGAATACAGTGTAGGGTGCAAAGACGGGTGACCCTTCTTACTACTTGGTTTCAAATAATCAAACTCGCATTTTCCTGGACTGTTGTGGACTCAAGTTAGAAAAGTTTTGAAAGTGGAAATGATATCTTGGGAATAAGTGGCGTCAAGTGAATGGAGCTGGCTGAGCTCATCACTAGGGTTTGCAAGGAACTGCAAGTATAGTGCTTGCTGTACTGTTGTGCACATTTGAAGATCAGCAGAGCTTTTATTTACAGATGGGATGGGAAAATTGAGGAGTGTTAAATGAGAATTCCCTCTCACACACGCATACACATACAATGAGCACATGGTTCTGAGAACCGGTTATGAATGGGACATAGAACCTGTTGTTAATTTATTAGGATATAGAACCTGTTCTTAATTTATTTGAATCCCACCACTGATTCAAAATATTTATTTTGGAAAAAAGTTTTCTCCCGGAAGGTTGTTCTTCCCGTTTTGGACCATTTTTAGGTTTTCAGCAGACATAGGCAGTTATGTGTGGCCTCTGCGGGTCTCAGAAAACACTCTGAAGGTAAGGAAAGTCCAGTTCTCCTTGCCTCCAGAGCCCCACGTACCAAATCTGTGTATATTTAAAGCAGGGGATCCATGGATATGCCCCCTGGATTAACTTAGTGTCTTCAGAACAACTCTGATGGTAAGAAAGTATTGTTATCAATATATGATAACATAAAAGTGCTTTCAGATAACAGAAAGTGTCTTCAGGCATACTGAGATCACTAAAGAGGCAAGTCTGAAACAGGGCAAGTCCTCATTTGCAGTTCATATTCTTATGATTACACCAGTGACACCAGTGATTTTTCAACCTTTGCCAGCTGACAGACTGATCTTCCAAGAATGTTCTCCATCTACAACCGTGAGCATCAATATATCTCGTGTCAATGAATGCCATCAGCAAATTGCATGAATTTCAAAGTTGTGAATGCTCGTTATAAACTTCAAGTACATCCATACAAATGGCTGGGCTTCACAGACAGATCCTACTCTTAAATTTGTTCTCAACATATTCATAGCTGTCAAAAGCTTGAAAAATTAAAATATAATAATATTCAGCCCAATCTTATGCTTGTCTGCTTACACTTAAGCCCCACTGTTATCAATGAGACCTATTTCCAAAAAGGTGCATATGGCTGTGGGTGGCGCAAGTGGTTAAGACACTGTGCCTGTTTACCAGCAGGCCAGGTTTCGAGACCTGGGTCCCCACAAAACAGGTTGAGCTCCTGTCCTTAGCCCAGCTCTGCAAAGCCGCTGGAACCAATTGTATTGGCTCTGCCATTCCATTGGACTATTTCAGTGGTGTGGAGGGGGGGATTTTCTGCTTGGGTAACAGCCTATCCTCCATATCAATCTAACCCAGGCATTTGTGCTTCGCATGCAGCATCGTGCATGATACCATAGTCTTTCAAGATTGATGGATGCCAATACTTTTAGGATGGCAGCCAATTACTGTTTCTCACTTGTCTAATCAACAAAGATGTTTGGGGATGAAGACATCAAACTGTCAATAAAATGAAAATATAATTTTCAAGTATAATTTTTATACTTGCTCTTGAATTATCAAAGAATTCCAGCAGAGGGCATTATTGCTACAGTTGAATTTATAGCTGAATGTTTGGAAGCAGATGGCGTTTCCTAGTAGAAAATACACAGGCGTGCGCATGTGCGCGCGCACACACACACACACACACACACACACACACACAGAGAGAGAGAGAGAGAGAGAGAGAGAGAGAGAGAGAGAGAGAGAGAGAGAGACTACAATGTGCCAGGAATGCAGATGTGAAAGGATGGAGAAGCAGCAGCCAATTGTGGCTTCCAGTTCATCTACCTGTAGCAAAATATGTACAATACTTGCATACACATGATCTGGATGTACACACATGTGCACATTATTTCCTTCAAACATAACATATCAAATACTGTATTTACTCAAATCTAACGCTCACCTTTTTCAGCTGAATTCAGTCTCTAAAATCATAGATTTGATGGTTAATTAAATTTGAGTAAATGCAGTATTTTGATTATAAGTATAGGGTTTGATGGTGCATTATATCTGAGTAAAGATGGGATGTCTATTATCCATTTTTTAAAAAGTTTTTTAGAAAAAGTCCTTAAAAAATGTCGTGGTTGCTGTACAGTGTCAAGTTTGATTCTTATGATCCATTTGCGGAATGACCACTAGCCAAGCAACTACTGTAATGGATCTTGTTCACTAACTTTCAGCCCAATCCAGAGCAACTAATCTGTCCACATAAGAGCCCTTAGGTTGCCCTATCTAACACTATGTTGGAGCAACTGCAAGATGCTCCAGCCCAGTTACTCTGAAGGAGGCTTAGGGCAGAGCAAGGCAAGATAGGGTGCCCTAAGAGAGGTGGACCTGCTCTGCCCTAACTGGGGCAGCCTAAGCAGCTCAGGAGAGGCAAGTTGAGGGCATGTTTAGCATTGCCTAGGGCAGAGCAGTTACTCTGTATCCAAAGCCTGTTTCCAAGGCAGAAATGCCCTTTTCCAGCCCTCAGAGTTATACCAGCTCAGGAGCAGGTATAGTAATGAGTAGACCCATAGGGGTCCATGATAAGGCCCGAGTAAGAATGGCAGTGCTGACCAAAAATCTGAGTTCTTGGCCAGCCTAGCTGCAACCCCTTCCTCTCAACCTCAGAATATGGAACAAACTACGGCTGCCCACAAACCTCAGGATACAGCAGGCCACTCCAAGAAGCCCCTTGTATTCACTGTAGAATGTACTGGCATCTCATCAGGGACTCCTTATAAGGCAGGCACCCAGTGGCGTCACCAGACTGGTGCGGCTGGTGTGGGCTGCATTGGGGATGCGCTCCGTATGGGGTGATGTGCCGGAGGAGTTTGACTGTCCTTTGGCAGGCCCCGGGTGTCAGCACACCCATTCAGGCCTGCTCCAAGGCGGAGAATCAGCTAGAAGCTGACACTTGTCTGAGGAGCTGGCCTGAACGGCCATTTGAGATGCACTGCGCAGAAACACACTGAGCATGCCGAACAGCTTCAGAGGAGACTTCCTTAGAGCAGAGAAAGTCCGCGCCTCTGCACAGCCATTCGGCCTCACTCAGGAGGCGGAGCGGCAGCCGAATGGCTTCAGAAAGAGTACTGCACAGGCATCAACTCTGACGCCTGCACTGTCTCCCCCGAAGCCAAAAGGCTTCAGAAAAGTACTGCGCAGGTGTCAGAGATGGTGCCTGCGCAGTACTCTTTCTGAAGCCAGTTGGCTTCAGAAACAACTGCGCAGGCGCCAACTTTGGTGACTGCGCAGTCCAGGTAGGGGGTGCGCGCATCCCAGGGATGACGCACAGACTTCCGCACCAGGTGATGTGCAGAGTCATGTCACCACTGTAGGCACCACAGCTGTTCCTTGTTCAGTGTGATCTGAGGGGTGTCTCCTCAGGAGCAAATCTTCCCCTTGTGTCAATTACTTAGCATGCTCTGGAGCAGTTAGGGCAGCCCAGGCTTCCTGACTCTCTGGATTCAGCATAACTTTCTGCTCTGGATACAGAATAGTTAGGAGAGTGCAATTAGGTCAGAGCAGGCTGAATTTGCTCTGGATTGCAGCCTTTGTCTAGTGATGGGGTGCATTTGAGCTGCTAGCATAACCTGTCAAATTATAGGGCCTTTAGATATTTCAAGGTAGGGAACCTGCCTGGCATGCACAATATCCCCCTCTCCAGAGGTGCTGTTGGATCCCGCCTGTGAGTTTGCTTATTTATGGTGTCTGGGAATGAATCCCTCATGGATCCCAAGGTTCAACTGTACTCAAAATTCACCCAGTGTAAAGGCAACCAGTCTGACCTATGTTCTGCAGCTCCAGCCTGAAGCCACCTCATATATCCCCTACGTATCCCATAAATGTGCTTGTTTTCAACTTCCTCATTCCTGGTGAATGTGGTTCCAGTGGCCTCCCAGTTGTAATGCCCTTTTGAGTGTTGAGAGCAGAGCTTGTTTTGGTTCCAGTGGTTCCAGTGTTTGTTTTGGGAGGAGGGCATGAACCTTAATGTGAGGGTCCAGATCAACCATATGGGTAGACCTGGGCACATGGTTGAATTTTGGCCTCCCTGGGCAGGTAGACCTGAACTCCTGTCTAGATTTGGATCCCAGATCTACTTGCCAGGTAGACAGAGGCTCTCATTCTGATGGCTCTTTGGATCCACCACTTCAAGTTGGGTAGACCTGGGCTCTACTTGAACTACTTGAACTTGGTGCCCAGGTCTACCTTGCGGAGATGATGCATTGGCTCCCACACTGGGTTATGTAAACTAGTGATGCCACTGTTTAGTATTTCTAGCTACTTTTGCTAGAAGAGAGATGTCAGTGTGTTTTTTTAGTACCTTCTGCATGAAATTGTGCCTTTAATGATATATAACATAATGATGTTTTTTGAAAATACAAAGATTTTACAAATAATTGGCCAGTAGTATTCACCCATCCTCCGTGTCCATCACCTTGTATGGCCCACATTGTCCACTCCCCCCTTCTCCCCGGAATAGCCACTGAACATATGCTATTTTTGCTACAAGGCTAATCTGGCAATGATGGAAATTTGAAATATGTAAAGAAGGTTTCTCTTTCAGAAGGTTTCACAGAGTTGCATCTTAGCTCCTTCCAGCCTTCCTGATTTTTTTCCATCAGGTTCTCATCACTATACTGTGTGCTCAGTACACTTCCTGGACCTGCAAAAATGATGACAGTCTCTGGTGAAACATCTGGCAGACCATATCACGTGGCCAGTGGTGGTGTTTGGTTTGTTGAGTCGCAAGCTATGCAGATGTGTTTTAATGAAATAACTTCATCAATAGCTGCTTCCACCATTATTTAGCTGTGGCGGGTGCTGCTACGACTGTTTTCAATGGGACACCTGTGCAAATCATGTGGGAAGTTTGGAAAATAGAAAAGATTTTTGGTGACCTACATAGTTTAAACTCATTTGTGCTCGGCTCACATGTGTACCTATTTGGTCCCTGTTTTGTATATAATGTTGGGCAGAAATTGATTGATTGACTGGTGGGATTTTACCCTGCCTTTCCCATGCCAAAGCAAATGCCCAAGTCCGCTTTCAAAGCTTTAAGTTCCCCCCTCCTGCTGTCTTCACAACAATCCTGTGAGGTAGGTGAGGCTGAGAGTGAGTGATTTGCTCAAGGTCACCCAGGAAGCTTCATGACCAAGGAGGGACTCAAACCCAGATCTTCCACATCTCAGCCCAACTCCCTAACCACCGCACCATCAATGGATTAATCAATTCGCACCATGAACCAAGCAGTGTCTGGTGTCTTCCAAAAGATTAGTAATATATGAAGCAGCCTCCACCATCTATTATTTTGTTGGTTTTTGGTTTCTGCGTTAAGGGTGAACGCCAACCTGTAGGGAAGAGTCCATATGGCCTTCTCCACAACAAGATTTAAAAAACATCAGAAAAACGCAGTAACTCCCTGGACACAAAAACACACTGGATCACTAGCAATATCCAGACTTTCCAGCCCACGCTGGAGGTAGTCAACAACCATCCATCTTGATGCAGAATGTGCCAGCTTTGAAAATGTTCAGAAGGCTGAAGTGTGGGATCAAGACCCGCTTAGTGGAGTGAGCCCAGTTCTGGCAGCTGCAGTTATTTATTCCTCCTGGTCAATAAGAGGAACAATCATTTTAAAACTCCTACACTTCCTAGAGTTCCTGTCTGCAGGAACAGCTCAAATACCCTTTGGTATTAGTTGCTGTTTTCTTTCTTCCTCCCTGCATTTTCTTACCCGGTAAATTTGTAAAAAAGATTAGAGGAGTCAGGAAACTGGCAGATGAGAGTTCTGGTGCCAAGATTATGAGCGGAGATGACATTAGCGGGGTTGGCTCAGAATGGTGAACGGATTTCCAAACCAAGAGCAGGGCCTGTCTAAGGAGCTGCTGGATCCACTGCAAAATATTTTCTAACTGGTTTCAGGGGTGGACCACATCTCAGTTTCTAACTGGTTTCAGGGGTGGACCAGATCTTCAGGGGTGGACCAGATCTCTATTGGACCATATCACAGCATGACCCTATCTTGTAATCAGATTTTAATACTATATGCCATAATTTAAAATAAAGAAACAAGCCCCCACAAAAAATATAGGACTCCATAAAAAAAAGTAGGTCATGACAAAATAAAAGCTAAAAATACTGTATTTACTGTATTTGCTCGAATCTAATGCTCACCCTTTTCAGCCAAATTTATACTCCAGAATAGGGTGTGCTTTAGATTCAATGGTTAATTAATTTGAGTAAATTTATGTTTTGATTATAAGTACGGGGTGCACGTTAGATGCAATGGCGCATTAGTATATATGGTACATTGCTTTCATGTGGTTAATTTAAACATTATCAGCACAATCTTAACCATACCTACTCAAAAGTATGTAGGTACTCGCAGGAAAGTGTCTTTAATGGGTCTTACTCCTAGGAAAGTGTCTTTAGGATTGCAACTTTAATTGCTTATTATTATTTAAAATAAAATATATTTTATTAATTACTGTTCCAATGCAGAGTCCCTGAGCCCAATTTATCCCAATTTATCAAAATGCCCTGACAGGGAGAACTCACTTCATGGACTTCCTTTTATATATTTTTCCATCCATCCGCCAATCATGCTGAATTTGTCTTGATAGTTCTGTGACTCAATGGAAGTCTTTGGTGGATCAGGTTGCACCTCTGTTACAGCTGACAGATAAAGCTGTGAGCAGAGCTGTAAGGAAATTTCTCCAAATTTGTAGGGAAATTTGTTTCTTTAAAGTTGTTTGGAAATTTCTCCAAACTCAGGCCCACAGAATTACTCACCCCAGAATAGAGAATGTCAATACGATGATTTGTAACATCCAGAATAACTACGGGAGCACGTAAGAGACTTTCATGCACCCATTGTTACTGCACCACCTAGTGAAAACCTATGGGAAATTCATATGGAATCCAGAGTAAGTTGTTCTTACACCGGAGCAAGGACTCCCTGTAGTTACTCTGGATTTGCTCAAAGTGGACGTAGGAATCAAAAATTATACTTCACCCCCCAAAAAACCCAAATCGAAAACATGCCCAGCCTTCATTCCATCCTCAGAAATTCTTAGTCTCAAGCTTGTTAGCTTAGACTTGGAAGAATGTTTTGAATAAGAGATCGACATAAGCCGGGTATAACCCTGAATTCTTGAAGTTTATTGTAACTCACTTTGGCAATATTTGACTGTCTCATTCTTCTTGAGCAACGTCTTGGACTTTCACATGTAAATTTCAAGGAAGGATATGTAAAGTCACCATTTTACAGCCTGACCAAAGCAATTTTTCCAACCTTTCAACATGGTAAAAAGCACGACTATGAAAACAAATAGATATATAAAAATCAAAAACACAGTATCAAACAGGAACATTCTGATAGAGAATAAGATTTTATATATAAATATTTATATACTACATATATAGCAATGATCACAGTTTCCTGCACCAACTGTTTTATCAAATAAAAATGCACGAAACAATACTGGTTGAGTATCCCTTCACAATCCTTGCAATCTCCTTACTACCATTTGAGTTAACGTGGAAGACAAAATACAAACAGAGCTCCGGCTTGTTCAGTTTCTAAAATCAAAACAAGAGCTATTATCAGGAAGGTCAGAATCTAGGCTGGTATGTCGGATGTGGTCCTCATGGGGATTCCAACTGAAACATCCCTGATTTCAATGGGGTTGGTTTCAATGGTGGCTACAAATGCTGATTTTACGCAGCTGTTAGGTACAAAGTAGCAGTTTGGTACAGCAGGATGGAACAGCATAATTGAACAGCTGATCTAGTCTTGCGTCTCTCTTGAGCGCAGCTCTGCCAATAGGTGACATTTCCAAAATGGCAAGAATTCATTTTATTGGCACGGCTGCTTTTTAGTGATAACACCGGCAACCCTCAGATTGCCAGATGGGTCTGTGGATCTTGCAGGAAACCAGTGGTGACCAATTCATGTAACAGACAAAGCATCTATTTGAAGGACTGTTGAACATTTGTATGACCAGGAGCTTATCAGGTTAGCACACCTTTATTGCCAGACATCCCTGTGATCATCCTTTGATTAATACAATTTATTGCTTAGTAAGTAAAATACTTAAAAATGTTGGTGCTCACGATGTGTAAAAAAGCCTGATTTGATGTCCTTGTTAACTTTATGAATAAACATTTAAAACAACAATTATTTCATTTATTTTCTTTTTCCTTTTGTGACTATGTATATACACTATACATATACATATTTATATTTATGTACACACACCACAAAGTTTGGCAACTGTACTTGAGATTATGATAATCTCAGGTTTTGGACAATTTATAAATATTCCAGCATTTCTTTCCAAATAGGGTATAATATTTTACATCATACCCAAGGGACGAAGATAAATTTTGAACTCCTACATTGTCTTCCATTCTTCTAGAGACTGCGGTTATCAAAACAATTGTAGTAACACTTTTGAGGACTATATACATAATTAGCTCTGTGCATCCCACAGCACACATTTTCATTCTAACCTGGACCAGAAAAGCTTGGCACAGGCTTTGATGCATAAATACGTCTCTCTTATAAAAGGGTGCTTTAATATTCCATAGGATCATAGTGGCATGACTAGTACAGGCCCTTGAAGTCTTCCAGTTATTAACTAGAAGAAAAGTCCCCTTCTACTTGTCAAAAGTCTTTGGATGTTGGTGTTCAACCACTTCCAAGAGTTAAAGGGAAAAGAAAAAATAATAACTTGATTCTTTCTTCGAGTTTAATGATGGTTCGAATCCGGAGAGTTAGAAATCCAGTCTAAGAGAATTAGTGCCATGCTTCCGATCATAAAGATTATGCCGACAATGAGAAAGACGAGAGCCTGTGATGGAGAAGACAAAGAAAAGGGAAAAAAAAGTTAAATTAATAATGAAGAGACCTGAAGTTTCTGGAGATTTCTGAAGTAGTGAAGAGATCTGAAGCAATTCTGATGACTGCTGGTATACTTACTCCAATCTTCTGAGGTGACCTGAAAGGTTCTTTTTTGACAATCCGGAGGTAAAATGCAGCAGGCAGAATGAAGATCAGCATTGTGGCCGCAGAGGCTCCTGGATGGGGGAAACACAAACAATTTAAAACACAAAAAATGTGACAAGAGAACACGTCTAGGAAGAAAAATGCAATTGATTTCGGTTTAGGTTAATTTCTTTCTTCGGCATGATGTTTATGATGATGGCAATTTACAATATAATTCTACATGTTTACTTATGCCCACTGGCCTCATTGGGGTTTACTCCCACCTTGAGTGTGTATAGGTGGACCCTCTTAATTTGTGGGTTCAGAACCCACAGATTTGACTTAGGGCAAAATCCATAGCAGTTACAGGTCCACACAGTTACGTCACCCTCTAGTGTTATCTTATGGAAAGTCATCTTAACTGCTCCGGAGCAAAAGGCTTAATTTCACTTTAGGATATAGGCCTTACTGTAGGTTCCAAACCCATACTGATGGGACCCACTTGACCTCCTGGATGCAACCAGGAGTGCTCCTGTTGTGTCCAGGAGGCTCTCTCAGGTCTGGTTTGCAAAATCTGGAAGTAACTTTCTGATACCTCCAGGGGACTTTCTGTAGCCTAGAGAGACTGTATGTGGCCTCAACTGACCAACTTCCTCTGGAAGTGACCAAAAGCATTCAAAGGCTGCAACCCTGAAGATACTTTCCTGGGAGTAAGACCCATTGAACACAATGGGGCTTACTTCTGAGTAGACATGGTTAGGATTGTACTGTAATTGCATCTAGAGTTCTGACCATAAACATAATTTTCCACAGTTTTTTGGCATCTGTGGGAATTCCAGGAACTGAACCCTTGCAAATGCTGACTTGTTCATAAGAATTAGAACTCTTTCGTTCATAAGAATTAAGCCATAGGTTCTGAGGTGACTTTTGATAGAGGCTAAATTTTATGCTTTCTTGGTTAGGTTTACAATATTAAGTTTCACTTAATATTAATCCTGTACAATTCACTGTACAATTAATCCAAATAAACAACTTTATTTTGAACAAAGACATACAGTGCAACCCTAACCATGTCAACTCAGCAGCAAGCCCCATTATGTTCAATGGGCCTTACACAGTGGTGGGATTCAAATAAATTAACAACAGGTTCTATGTCCTAATAACCGAAATTAACAACAGGTGCTATGTCCCATTAGTAACCAGTTCTCAGAACCATGTGCCCATTAGCAAAGGGTTCTAAAAAACCTGTGAGAATGCCCTGAAGCCCACCACTGGTCTCACATCCATGAAAGTGTGTTTAGGTTTGCAGCCATAGTAAGGCAAGGAAATGTTACTCTTTTGTTTTTGGGGAAAAAATCATACCTATAAATCCAAAGATATCTCTGATGGTAGGGACAAAAATCACTAAGAGGTTATTAAGCGCCAGGATGACTGCAGCGATCAGTAAATGTCTTATCCAGCTGAAAGGCCTTTTGGGGAACAAAAGTGTCGTGACTGAAGTACGAATCTGTAAACAAAGCAAGAGACATGATAAGTTAGCCTTAAAAATGGATTTAGGATGCACTTCGGATATTTGTGCAGTATAAAAAAACTTAATTAAAAATAGATATGGTCACTCATGTTTCTCTTGATAAATAATTTATTGTCACCCCATCACTGTGAAGTACATCATTCCTCATTAAGGGAAATTCTTGTATTTTTGCAAAATGCTTCCAACCAAGGCTGCCGTTGCCAAATGACATTAAAATGGCTAAAATGGAAGCAATAGTTCAATTTCTTTGCTCTGCTTATGAAACCTCCCAAACCTGAATAGCACTTCTGCAGCGTTTGTATTCTCAGAGATAATAAGTAGGTAAAAGGTCAATAGCAGTCCCTCTCGGCAAGCGTGGATAGTGTTACACAGCGGCTTGGCGGTGCTCTGACTAGCTAAAGAAAATTGAAGGGCAGTCGTGAAAGGGACGGATTGTGTTCCTTCACCTACTATAGATAAGGGCCCTTAAAAATCAATGTTTTGCCTCTGATTCCAGTGGTATGCTAACTGGAGACTTTTCAGGAGTGATTGTAGTTGTACGGGGTAAATTGCAGAGCATATAGTTTATTTTTACGCCATATATACCCGATATATGCAGCGCTGAGCACGATACCATAGTTTCTCAATACTGACGGAGTCCTGCATATACCTGGAGGATATTTCATGACATTCTGTTTGGGGCTTCACACGATGCTTACATGCAATGACCATGAGGGACTTTGGGAACAAAATGTAACCTTTATGCACTGCAATGGAATATTTCTTTGAGGACCTTGTATAACTGTAACTTGAGAAACTTAGGACTTCTGATAGGTGTGGAACACAAGAAGTTGAGAGAACAGGCTCACGTCAGTGACGCAAAGCCTTAAACTTGTTCTCGTGGTGGCTTCTGTGCTACTCCTGGGAAAGGCGGGGGGGTTAGGACAGTACACAGACATGCACTAACCTCCCCATGCAACTACAGGAATGGAAAGAGCTGAGCGTGTTTAAATTGGTTAGGACTGCGCCCAGAGTGAACATATACCAGGAAGATAAAAAGCAATGCGTAAAAAGGGTTCTCAGGTATGGTATGCTCAGGAAGGATATACAGTAGTTGTATACTTACAGGGAACAGGACAATTGGCACAGTCAGGGTTACAGCCACAAGAACTGCAAGGCGGACCATTAAAAGCAAGGTGTCAAAAGTATACACTTTGGTGTAAGTATGAAGAAGCTCATCTTCAACTTCTCCTACAAAAAAAAGAAAAGAAGTATTTCAGGCAGGTTCTCATTCATAAAGGCTGCAATCCAGTTAGGCCTCCAGTAAGCCTAAGCCTCTGTGTAAGTCCTGTGCTGATCGGGGGGGGGGGGGGGGGTTGGGTTACAAAAGTGTAGTAAGACATTTTTGTGCCACTCCAGGGGAAGGGTTAGGCCAGTGCACAGGCATGTGCTTGCCTCCCCTCATCACCACAGAAACTGGAAGACCGGCCTAGGTTAGGATTGTACCCTTAGACATAAAACAGACTGAGCTAACTCTAAGAATAAAGAAGAATCAATAAAGTATATGTCAAACTGTATACTGTGTGTGTGTTTGTGTATAATGTATTTAGGGTGAAAGCCAGAGTAACTACGGGGAGTCCTTGCTCCAGAGTAAGAACAAGTTACTCTGGATTGCAATATAAATTTCCCATAGGCTTTCACGAGGTGAGGCAGTAACTACGGGTATGTCTTTTACGTGCTCCCATAGTTACTCTGGATTGTGCCCTTACTCGAATATAACACTCATCCTTTCCAGCCAAATCTAGTCTCCAAAATCAGAGTGCACATTAGACATGATGGTTAATTATATTAGAGTAGATACAATATTTTTGATGTAAGTATAGGGTGTACATTAGATTCAGTGGCGCATTAGATTCGAGTAAATACTGCAGAAATGCCTTACAGCATTTTTGCAACACTCCCAGGCCAGCATGGGACTTGTGCCATTACTTGTGCCAGCCTAACTGGAGATTGGGATTGCACTGTTTGTGTGCTTCATGCCTGAGCAGGGATTTGAACCTGAGTAAGAGACTTTATGTGCACCCGTAGTTACTGCACCACCTACTGAAAACCTATGAGAAATTCATATTGGAATCCAGAGTAAGTTGTTTTTACACCGGAGCAAGGATTCCCCATAGTTACTCTGGATTTTGCCCTGAGGTCCAATATGATAACCTCTAGCACTATGTATGCATATGCCTTGGTCACAGTATACAATGGCTCAAAAAGGGAGGAAAAAAGGGGATAGCTTCATTTCAAATTAGTTCAGATTTATGAAAGCCTGCTGAAACAAAGTTTTCATCTTCCTGAAAAGACATGAAATAGCATGCCCACATCCATTTTTATCCCTATAATGAACAATAGCAATTTGCACAATGATATTCCTTCGTATACTACAAAACCAGCAAAAGATAAATGGAACTGATAATGAAGTCACTGAAAAGCTAGTATAAGGAAATAGTAATTTTCATAATTAGAAAGCCGTATCTGTGTCTGTATAGTGTCTGTATATAGACACTTTAAGGTTGCAATCCTAATCCCCGGTTAAGCTAGCAGAAGTCCCATCACAAGTCCTGTGTTGGCCTGAGATTGTCACAAAAGTGCCATAAACCATTTCTGTGCCACTCCTGGGTGGCGGCTCAGGCCAGTGCACAGTCATGCGTTGGCCTTCCCACACCACCACAGAAATGGAGACAAATGGGTTATGCAAGTCTAACTTGGTTAGGATTACACGCTATGGGCTCAATCCAGAGTAACTACGGGGAGTCCTTGCTTTGGTGTAAGAAAAATTTACTCTGGACTGCAGTATGAATTTCCCATAGGTTTTCACTAGGTGGTGCAGTAACTACGGGTGCATGTAATGTCTCTTCCGTGCTCCTGTCGTTACTCAGGGTTGTAGGGATACCCCCAAATCCAGAGTAACTACAGGAGCACATAAGAGACTTTACGTGCACCTGTAGTTACTGCACCACCTAGTGAAAACCTATGGGAAATTCATATTGGAATCCAGAGTAAGTTGTTCTTACATCAGAGCAAGGACTCCCTGTAGTTACTTCAAATTTTGCCCTAAGCCTTCTAGACTGCATAACCCAGAGATTTTCAACTGGTATGCTATGGCACATTGATGTGCTATGAAAGAGTCACAAGTGAGCCACAAAAATTTGGAACATGGTGGTTGAAAATTGCTGAAAAACTCCTATAGGTTCTGCAATGAGCTCTGTTTCTAAACCAATGGTCCTTAAGGAGTTATCTGTTCCTCTACCAGCTCTGCAATAGAGGGAGACGGAGGGAGAATTTGTTACAAAAGACAGTTGCCCTATAAACAGAGTCACAGAACCCAGAAGAGTCTCCTGGAAGCCAGAAGTGACATCAGAAAAGGTGAAGAGCATAGAGAAGACTGTGGAGTTCAGTCAGAAGAAAACCATTGAAAATTGCTAGTATAACCATCTGCTTCCAGAAAATGTAAGTCAAAAGCTACGATTATTACAATTATTATTATTATATGATATTTTAATAGCAAATGACTGAAAATGTATCTTGGGAAGACAATCCAGAGTAGAATGACATGCAACAAGAATGTTGAGCTTGACACCAGCACAAAGAATCTTTCTCCAGATTAGCCCAGACTTACCATAAAATGTGAGATAACCAAATAGGGCAGCAAGTAGATACATCACAAGCATCCCGGTGATGGAGACATTAGAAACATTTTGCATCCGTTTTCGTGATCGGCTGAAAACAAAAAATATGAAAAATTAATACATCTCAGTATTACACCTATTTTTCTAAGGTGGGGAGATGCTTGGGCTTAAATCTTGTTGCAGGAGGTCTTTACATGTGTGTGCTTGTGCGCAACCCACCCCCCATCACACAATATTTGCCCTATGGCTTAGTGGACAATGAGGAAGCAGTAGCATAGGGTGGTAGTAGTAGGTGGGGGTATAGGATGGCAAACCAAGTATTATAAGTGCTGCAATGCAATTTGTAAGCAGCCCTTCCCATTCACTATCAGACCCATTCTGGGTAGCAGGTAGGGGGGAAATGTAAGGGGCACTTACATGGCCAATTGTAAAACCTGCAATGTGCTCCCCCATAGGTACATTACTGCGAGGAAGAACTCAACAACCTTTTTTCTTGGGATGATTGTTTTAAAATGCCCAAATGCCCCAAATGTTGAAGCTATTTGAACGCTTCACTAAGAATATGCCAAAATTAGATGTGATAGGGCAAAACCTATGCCATTTTTGGAATCACCATTCAAATTCATACAAAACCACCATAAATTTTGGAAGGAAGATTTTCTGACCCTTAATTTTGCAGGCCTGTGATATTATTAATAGACAGTATTAAAGTTATTGACATTTGCAAAATGCTTCCAATCAGGCCCCCCACCTCCAAATGACATCAAAATGGCAAAAATGGAAGACCAAAAAATTGTCTTCAAATATCTCTTTATCTTTTGAAGACTATCGTCAAACCAAAGATGATAATAGTTTATTATTTATAATAATAGTTTATCAGATTGTTTTAATAATCTACTAAAAATGCTTACATGATACTTATTATATACATATATTTTATGTTACACAATTATAATTATATACACAATTCGGAAATATTAAACGTAACAAATAAGATAACATTTAATAGAAATAAAAACAACAAAGAAACTTGCAGCTCCTGTTATTAGTGCAAACAATTTATTTCAGCATAAGCATTTGTGGACTGCAGTTCAGGCTGTCAGATATACTTAAGGAAGTGGACTGAATGTAGTCAGGAAAAGCTTTTGATGAAATAAATTGTTTAATCTTCAAGGTGCTACAATATTTTTAGCTATTTTGCAGCAACAGAATTATATGACTGCTGCTTTGGGCATTAACAGAAATAATACACTCATCAGAAGGCAATTAATGCATACACAACACAATCCTAACCGTGCCTACTCAAAAGTAAGCTCCATTGTGTTACTCCCAGAAAAGTGTCTTTAGGATTGTAGCATAAGGCTGCAATCCTAAGGACACTCCTGTGTGTAAGACCAATTGAACACTTTGGAGTAGACATGGTTAGGATTGTGTTCTAAGAACAAAAGGCAGAAAATGGAGGAAAAAGAACTTATTGTGAGACTAAAAGGGCAAATCTATGAGGCACAATCTTACTTTTCAAGTTCACTGTATATGGGTAGCACTTCAGGGTGGCACACAAACGCAAACGCAAGAATTGGAATTGTGTAGGCAGTCTGAAAGAAGAAATAAAAATTCCAGTTCAGCAATGTGAGTGACTCTATGTTGCAACTGTGATGCTCTATAGATCAAGGGTGTCAAACTTGTTACAGTAAAGTTAGCATTTAGCATTGCCTAGAGAAGGTTTGAAATGATGTGATTAAATAGAAAATGACATTATTTCTCCCCTGCCCACAAGGTGTACACATCTCATCCGTGTTGTGTATATGCAACATTGGGCAGGACTGACATAAGCAGATAATGTCCAGAAATAAGTACTTTGTTCTTACTCAGAAACTCATTAGCTACAAATGACAGAAGAGAAAATGTGCAAATCCTGATCGTATTTTTAAGTTATGGGAGAGCCCAATAAGGAATCCCAATTATAACAGTAGCCAAGTAGATTATGGGGGCCGCATAGGGGCCACAGGGCTGTGGATGGCACAAGTGGTTTAGACACCGTGCCTGTTAACCAGTAGGCCAGGGTTTGAGACCAGGGTCCCCACAAGACAGGGTGAGCTCCTGTCAGCCCAGCTCTGCAATGCAGGTGGAACCAATCATATTGGCTGTGCTGTTCCATTGGACTATTTCAGTAGAATGGAGAGGAGGGATTTGCTGCTTGGGTAACAGCATCTCCTCCATATTAATCTACCCAAGCCTTCGTGCTTTGCATGCAGTGTCGAGCATGATACCATAGTCTTTCAAGACTGATGGATGCCAAGTTCTGAGGGCTGCATCCTGCCCAGGGGGTTTATGTTTGACATCCCTCCAAAGAAAACAGAAAAATTGGCTCAGCAAGCAATTAGCTACTCAGGGTCATCTTTGTAGTGGCAGGACCTCTGTTTATGGAATTAGACAACAATAGTTTATAATAAGCAAAAATTGTGCAATAAGGACATCACAAAGTGGTTTACAGAGAAAATAGCAATTAATAAAAATGGTTCATTTAATGAACAAGCCGTACCCGTGAGTTAAACACAAAATACTTGGGTTGGCACTTGTCGTCGCTCTCGCCATGGGCTTCATATTCTACTCCGCTCTGATGAAGCTTATCTTTGGTTTCTTCAAAACTGGAATATTGTTTATTGGTGCTGTCCAACATGAAATTCACTCCCACATCAGCAGAATTGTTGGGTAATGTCACCACATGTAATGGAACTGCTGTTTCATTGTATGACCAGTTGCCAACAGCATTGTCCAGCACTGGGAGAGGGCAGGGTAACTGGGATTTCTTGTAGATTACCTAAAATAAGAAGATGAATATATATCAAAGGATTGAATGTGTGAAGTCAGTGGATGAAATGTTGACTCTGGTTTTAAGGTGTTGCTACCATCATCTCTAAAGCTTGTATTTGGTTAGAATCCCTTTTAATTTGCCTTTACCTTAAACAGCAAATAGTCTCATTCAGCTATATGCTGCATGTATGACATGGCCACAAACCCTACAATCCAGAGTAACTACGGGACCACATAAGAGACATTTATGTCGATGCAGTTACAGCACCACCTAGTGAAAACCCATGGGAAATTCATATTGCAATCCAGAGTAAATTGTTCTTACACTGGAGTAAGGGCTCCCCGCAGTTACTCTGGATTGCACCCATAGTCATTCTGGTCTTGACATGGCTACATATGGCTACATTTTCACCTACATATGGCATAGTATAGATCAAAGTGTTTTTAAAAATGCATTTAATCAATGGATGGTTTTCATTTTCTAAGGGGACAATAATAACCAACGTTTCAGAACCAAGGTGAGGTGATTGCAACTTTAAGGTATGCGATCAAGGACTTGAGGCTGTTAATGATCTTTCATCATCCTTTGAAGGTCACAACCCAGCAGTGGGTTATAATCCACAATTTGGGAATCACTTCTGTAGACAACATGAGCAATCGCTAGAAAAAAATTGGATTTAGAGCACAATCCTAAACATATCCACTATAAGTAAGGCCCATTGTGTTCAATGGGTCTTACTTCCAGGAAAGTATTTTTAGGATTGCAGCCATAGTTATGGTTCATTGATTTTCAACTAGTGTACCATGGTCTGCAAATGGTCTGTATGCTGTGGAAGTTTGGAAGAGGGACATTTTAGTAGGGCCATCGGGGGATGCAAGGCCCCTACTGGCAGTACAGTGTGCATTCTCAATTGTAAAAAATACTGGTGGTGTACCTTATCAAATTTAGTGTCTTGTTAGTATAAAAAAGTTTGAAAATTGCTAAATTCTTGGCATGTGGACAGGTACATTAGTGTCAAAATGCTCTATATGTTAGTTCCATGGTTTGCAGCTTTACTTACCACGCTCACAAAAAAAACCATGCAGGTCAGTGAAAATCCACTTGTATAACCAAGATATCCTGCAAAAATAAAGTGAAGGTGGTTGGTTAATACACAATTGATAATAATTCTCTAACTCAGATTTTTTTTTTATTTTAAGGATTTATACCCTTCCTTTCCCATGCCAACGCAAAAGCCCAAGGCATCTTACATGGCCAGTGCATAAACATGTGCATGTTTCCCTATGGCTACAATCTAGAGTAACTACGGGACCTTTTACACCGACGTAGTTACAGTGCCACCTATGTGAAACCTATGGGAAATGCATAGAGCAATCCAGAGTAAAAGCCTCTTACATCTTCCCGTAGTTACTCTGGATTGTAGGGTATGCTACCATGGGAATGGGAAGACCAGTGAGTTGTGCCCACCTTGGTTAGGACTGCACCTTATGTCTTATAAAAGATAAGTAGAGAAATGAACAAATGTATATATTTTAATAAAGTAGTAGATTTACCTAAATTCTTTAGAAGTGAAAGTGGAAGAATAATTCCAATGCTCACAAATATCACGAGGTAGTTCCCATTTAGATACCATTCCCTAGTAGGAGAAAATAAAAGAGTTATCTATTAAATCAGTGATGTTAGGGATATAAGCAGACAGACAATTTGGTTTGAATTTTAGAAAATGGAATTAAAACCATACCCAGAATTCTCTTCAAGTCCTAGAAATGCTCTGATTACTTCTGGAAGTTCATACTTAATAATAAAGAGGTAGCTGGACATTGCTGAAATGAGAAATATATTCACTTAGGTACATTGCCTGGCTTACCCAGCTAGATTCCTCTCCGCAACATTTATTTATTTTATTTATTTATTACAAGGTTGTTATAAATATTACGGGGTTGTTATAAAATATTCCAGGGTTGTTATAAAAATATACAGGGTTGTTACAATATTACAGGGTTGTTATAAAAAGATCTTATCTGCCCAGTTGTTCAGGACAAACACAACCTCTGAACCTGTCCTGATGAGTGGTACATTTTGCTCAGGTATTCTGTCACTATCATCTCTTTGCTGGATAGTTTATATAAGATGATATTACACCTACACGTTGTTATCAGATTCCAATCCAGCCATCATATTTGCTACATTTCTAGTGGCTTAACATTCAAAGGAAGATGATCGACTCTGGATTCCTCCAGTTTGGTTTGTGATGTTATTGGAGATATGGGCTGCAATCCTAACCTGCTCTTAGGTTGGCCTAAGCCCCAGAACAAATCCTTTGCTGACCTGGGGGTGTTGCAAAGTGCAGTAAGACAATTCTGCCCCATTTCTGGGGGAAGGGTTAGGCCAAAGCACAAACATAAGCTGACCTCCCACACATAGAAAGATTGGCCAGGTGAGTTAGATCAGACTAACCCCCTATCCAGAGTAACTAAAGTAAGAGATTTTACGTGCACCCATAGTTACTGCACCACCTAGTGAAAGCGTATGGGAAATTCACATTGGAATCCAGAGTAAGTTGTTCTGACACCGGAACAAGGATTCCCCGTAGTTACTCTGGAGTTTGCCCTAAATTTCTTAGGATTGTGCCAATGGTACACGTTATGGGAAAAGGCATATATATTAATTTGGGTTTTAGCTATAGCATTTTACTGTATTTGGGGGGCACAATCCTAACCATTCAGGCAAGTACAACTCACCCACTCCCATTATTGTGGTGGTGTGGGGAAGCACAGCACTTTTGCGACACCCCCAGGCCAGCACAGGAATTGTGACGGGATTTAAGCTGGCGTAAAGTGTAGTTAGTATTGCAGCCTGTATCTTTTTATGTTCCTTATATTTGCTCTATTGATTTGGTTTTATGCTGGCCTGTGACTAAAGAAAAAGATGTACTTATTACTCAGGTAATAGAGGAAGATACAATTAAAAGACTGTTTTTACAGTACAGCATTCAGAACTAAATTCAGTACAGGATGAAGCAAATTATTTTCATTTTAAACTTTCCATCAGAAAGATATTTCCCACTTACCTCCAATGTTCTGCATTGTAAGAGAAACAAAAGCACCAATTTTTCCCGGCCATCCAAATGCCTTTTCGCCCAGTTTTTCATATATCAGTGAGCCTACAAGTAGCAGAACATAAAGAAGAACATGATTAAAATGTTCTGACTAGTGTGACTCAGTTATAGCAAAAACAACAGATGCATGTCACATTAAAGATTAACACACCTATTTCAGCATCTGATGAAGTGGAGTATGTTGAATGAATTGCTTTGTCTGTAAGGTGCTAAAACCCATATTTTTAATTAAAATGTTTTTGAACTATTAGATTTGGCACTTCAGTTTTAGACAATACTATTGTCTTCATCTATGAGATAGACGTGTGTGGTGTGAGATATTTATCTCCATTGATTTCAACAGAAAAATTAAATAAGTGCTCTTGGAAGTTCATGGAAGTCAATGAAGTATAAATGTTTGTGGTCCCATGGGATGGAGACTAATGGCATTGCTGTCAAGGAAAAGGTACTGCTGCATCTGTTAACAGTGGGCAAGTTAGCCCTACATTTTTACTTAAATGTACCCCTTAAATGTACCTTGAATGTTTACTTAAAATGAACCCCTTTAAATAAATTAACAAGTACTACTTGTGCTTCCTACCTCCTTCTTTGGCTGTCTTCAATAACAGGTGGACTGAATAGAGGGACATTATGGCTACAATGAGCAGCAAGATTCTGTATAGAACAATAAAAACAGAAAAAAATATTAAACTATAAATCAGGCAGTGATTTTCAACATTTTTTGGTATAAGGGCACACTAACAAGGCACTAAAGTTGTCTAGGCACACTATCAGCAGCATGATCATATGACCGTAAATTTCCGGATTTGTCCTCTTTTTTAGCCTCCTGTCTGAGTGTCCTCCAAAAGGGCTTCATTGTCCTCCATTTTGGAATATGACCTCATCAAGTCATATGTCGTTGGATTTGTATTGAAGAGCAGAATCCAATGCAAAAATCACTTTTGAAATATCTCCTTCCTATCAAAGGTTATGGCCAAAAAACTAAAACTAAAAAATATGCATTGAGCTCTATGGGAAAGTGTAAGTGCCCTATATTATGGCTTTACTAGTGAGTAGGCAAATGTGCCATTGTCTGCTGGAAAAGCCAGGCTGAGAGGAATCCAAGATCTTGTCCTCATTTTGAGGTTTGGGCATTTGGTCACCCTGACTATCAGCCTTGTGATACTTGACAAGGCCTGACAGACTGACAACAAGGGCTTGCATCATCCAGTGGCCTGACTGACAAATCATCCTTCATCAAACTTCTGTAGCACACCTGCACAGAGCATCCATGGGACACCAATGTGCCATGGCATAGTGGTTGAAAATGGCTGCTTTAGGGCTCCTAAAAACTTTAGGAACCACTATATATGGTGTCTCCCTATATGGTGTGCTGGAGGGTGTGCTGGACCAGAAACACTGACGCAGAAGGGCAATTCCATTTGGGTTTAAAACTTATAGATGTAAGTCTGCACCGGAAAAACTCCACACCTGATACAAGTCCTAGACATTCAGGAGCACACATGAATGTGCTTTCCTACATAAATGGGACTTCCTGTCATTTCAATCCATGGAACCTATTCTGGCACAGAAAAGATTGCTAATGAATGTAAATGACGTTTGAAATAAACTCTGCCTGAGCTTACACGGACTTTCCCATACTTGTAACAGATGGATCATGGCAAGTTTCTTGAAAAAGCAGTGTTTTCCAAAGCAACACCACCTCCTGTTGTTATTGACTTTTATCTACATTGAAATGGAAATAAATAACTCTTTAATGAGACCTAATAGAGCATATCTTCATTTTATAAAAAATAAAGTAAAAAACTAAGCGTTTCTTACAGTTTTTTCCCCTAAAGCTAATGGTTTAATAACTAAACCCATTGGCTGAAATGGAACAAATTCTAAAAAGGTGTGTCTGGGTCTGAGAGGTCTAGCTATATAGTTTAGAAGTTGCTCAGAGACATCTGTTCATGTCTGTCAAAGCATATGCTATATAGATAGTGTATGTCAGCCACATGTCATGACTGTCAGCAGTGTTAGAACATTTGGCCTGGGTAGATTCTGGAGTGACAGCAAGTCTGTAGCTACATTTTGCTTCATGCAGTCTCAGATTTAGCGTCCCATAGACGGAAAACATTTTCTAGTGATATTTTAATTCCAGGGATACAGAATTGGGCAAGTTATTTATTCCTTGAGAATATTGTTGAATGGCAATGCTACTCTTGATGTTACGTGATGGAAAAATAAAGAGAGTTTGCAGGGACAGAAATATAGAAACACTGTATAATGATGCTGCTAGGGTTTGTGTTGCTCAATGTGGGAGACCAGTTCATTATCCCAGTGATGGACCACCTCCCATGGTAGGGCAATGCCCTGAAGAGTAGATGTGGTGATGCACCATTGCCCTGGCCCCTCTAGTTTTTTTGGTGATAGCATTTGACAGAATATATATATTGCAATATGGTTTGCTTCATTGAATTTTCCTTCCTTCAATTCAATTCTCCTTCAATTCAATTTTCCTTCAATTCAATTCTCATTGAATGATATATAACATGCTGGTATTTGAAAATAACAAGATTTAAAAAATTTGGCCACTAATAGTGTCATTCCCACCACCACCACTCTGTGCGCATCACCCTGTGTGGGCCACCCTGCTAGCAACACTGACAGTATAGAAACAAAAACTGCAAGGAGAAGATACTCTACTCAAGTGCAGCTTGGTCTTCCTATTTAAAAATAGGAAGGTTGTGAGTTTTAGAGCACAATCCTTACTCAAAAGTTAGCCCCATTATGTTCAATAGGTCTTACTCCCTGGAAAGTGCCTTTAGGATTGCAGCCTTAGTAATACAGAAGGAGAAGAGTCAAACTGTAGTCAGTATGAAATCAAGTAGGTGGGTATACCCTTAACACAGATGACATTAGGAAAGGAGAGTGATGTATGGTTTAAGAAGTTTATTGATCCCATGGACTGTATTAGAGTATTAGAGTGTTTGATCAGAGGTTATACTATGAATTGTGTTAGGACTTAATACAACAAAACAATTTTTGATGCATTCCCATCTGTAAATTGTATTTGGTTTCATGTATCTGAGTACAAATGATAACAGAAGACATGGTATACAGCTTTTACATATAGACTATATTGAGAATCCCTCTTCAGGATAATTCAGCTTCATATTCTTACACTAAATAAGGACTGTGCTCCCACAAATGAAACCTATATCTTTGTACAAAATCTTGAAAAGCTTCCGATGATGGGCATATCATGCTATATCAAGATTCCCCCCCCCCCAATTTTCCCTACATCATATCACAGATACCTACATAAAAAGTACAATTCCAGTGTTGGCCATGGCGTAGGACAACCCTAAGATGCCACTTCCCATTATGGCGTTGCTCAAGTTAAATGCAGACATTCCAAATGACGTATTTCCTGGGTGCTGTTGGAAAACAATTAAAAATACTTTTTTAGTTGTGCTGAAAATAATTTCTTACACATGATTCCATGTTGCTGTTGTAGCTGGACATTCCTGCCAGTTAAGCTAAGGTGATTTTCACAAGCAATGGCATTTTTAATTACCGGTATCTCTCGCTGTAATTTCAACATACTTGTGGAGTAAAGTGTACATTTAATTTAAAACTGGTTCTTTTCTGTACCCCATTATGTACTAGCAATCAGTATAAGGCTGCAGTCCTATACACACTTAGGGCAAAAATCCAGAGCAGTTACAGATCCATGCAGTTATGTCACTCTCTTGTGTTATCTTATGGAAAGTCACCTTAACTGCTCCAGAGCAAAGGGCTTAATTTGACTTTAGGATATGGGCCTTAATTAAAAAAAATTTTTGATGCCTTTCAAATGTGGTCAAGAATCTGTTGCCTTATGGTTATCGCACTTTCTCCTGATAGCGATGGCTCTACCTGCATTGTATTTCAAACAATATCCATGCCAAGTAAATAATGGAAAATAGGAATAATGGTAGCAAACCTTTGTAGTTATTGATCCTTAAATATAATTTGTTTCAGTAACGTACTTTCTGTTAAAGAATTTTTTCCTGAAATAATTTATAAAAGGCATTCCAACTTATTTTCCTACATCTCAGTCACTACTCATAGACTTACGTATTCATCTGCATAGTCTTCTAATTTCTTTTTACTCAGAAACCCATTAGTAAGAAACTTCCGACTTTCCGCATCATCACCAACGAAGTGGCTGAAGACAAACGCACAAAAAGCAAGGAATAAGTATCATTCCAGAATCAACCATTTATTATATTTACATTTATTATATCATAACCTTCATTGGAGAGCTTGGTGTCCATGATTCTCCTCCCCACATAGGCTTTTAAAAGGAAAAAAACAGTTACCACAACAGATTCAACCACTTATGGCCCAATCCTATTGAGCTAGTGCAGGGGCCTCCAAAGTTTTTGGCAGGAGGGCCACATCATCTCTCTGACACTGTGTTGGAGGCCGGGAAACTAATTTACATTTCAAATTTGAATACATTTGCATCAGTTTATGTATAAGAAGGAGTGGTTTACAAAGCTTGCTCAAGGGTCGAATAGAGGGGTCTTGCCGAGGGCCACACTGATGGCTGCATTTGGCCTGGGTTTGGAGACCCCTGAGCTAGTGCTACAGCATTGTAAAGTGCTTTGTGATAGTGCTTGTGATGGAGCTTCTAGTCAGTACATTGGTTGGTAGACTAGAGCCTGTCTACATATGAAACACAGCCCATGTTGACACTCCTGCATTGGTGGATGGGAATATAGTCAGCACTGAGCTGTAGTACTTTATCCTTGTTGCATCCAGCTCAACTACTGTTGCGTAAATTTTCACTAAAAAAAGTTTGTTGCAACTGCAAACTTAAAAAAAAGTTACATAATAATAATTGATCATCATGTATTTAGGACTACAAACTGCACATGAACAGGTATAGACAAATTTTACATAATTTATTTTAATTTGGGAAGAAATGGAGACCATATAGAATGGAGGACAGAGTGCCTCTGTCTTTAAGCATCATATAGAAGAGGGAATTGTGGTAGGTGCTGCTTTTTATACCATTCTCTGTTGAGTTAAACCTGCCTAAATTCCCTCTTGTATGCAACAGTTATGGAGGCACTCTGAACTCCATTTTATATAGTAATTCTGGAAAGGAAAGTAAGCACTCCCCTGGTTTACTCCAACAAAAAGGGAGGCACTGAACTTAGGGCACAATCCTATTCAACTTCCCAGGTTTGATTAATGCACAACAGGTGGCATGCTACATCCTGCGGTATAGGGGCAATCACAGAGGACTCCGCAAGGTAAAGGAACATTTGTTCCCTTACCTGTAGGCTACATCAACCCGTGAAAGTTGTATAGGATCGGGCCCTTAATTAAGTAAATACAAATGGATTTTTTTCTAAGCAGAACCTTATTTGATTTATTTTATTACTGAAAAAAAATTTGATTTAAAATTAAAAAAATTATTTTTGATTCATTTGATTTTTTTAATTATTATATTATTGAAGTGACATTCTAGTGCTTCCCCCCCCCCAAAAAAAACACATTTCTTTTGGGTCTCATCAATCATGCAATTCCTTACCTGCTAATAGTAGCCTTCTCTGGATCAACCATCTCAGTGTAGTTGTCTTCAGTGCTGTCTCCACTGTTGCTTTCCTCATCGAGTTCTATGTTGACTTTTTGCAATTCCATGCGATCCATTTGAGCGGTCAGCAATTTCCAGCACACACACACACACACACACAGAGGAAGAGAGCGGCGTCTTCAGTGTCAACAGAACTGTACCTTCTGCATTAAAGGTTCTGCCTCTGCAATATGTCGACACTCAGAACACTCTGTTCTATAAACAGGACAGAAAAGGAGTCATTAGAATTCCCCTCAAATTAGTTAATTTTTGTGTTTGTGAAAAGAATAATGTTCACACTGGAAAAAATTCTGGATAAAGTAAACAATCCGTCTTTGAAAAGATATTTGAAAATATAACGAGATATAAAAATCTCATTATAATGAGATAGAAAAAACTTTTTTCTTTATAATGAGATATAAAAAAACTACGCTTCAAATGTAAAACGAGAAAACTATTTTCTTCACCTAAGGTAATTTATCACTTTGATTGCAATCCTAATCCTAATACCAGTTAGGATGGCATAAGCTGTATCCTATCCCCCTTCTTGGGTCTGACCAGCCAACATGGATCCCATTCCTCCATCCTGCTTTGTCAGTATTCCAAGAAGTCACCATCAGGAGATGCCTCAGATATCCAGTATCCTTTCAGTGTCCCCAAAGCATATTAATCCTTTCAATACCTTCCAGGTTACACAAAATGGTGAATCCCAAAATAAAGCTGCTTTCCGCTGCACTTTGAGCAATTAATTGTGCAGTTAATCTCATATAACTGCAGAGGGTATTTCCAAGTGCTGATTTATGCACCAGCCTTTTTGTGGCTTATATGTGTGGCTTTTTGCATCAGAAATAAAAGAGCCATTAAAAAAATTCAAGCTTTATCATTATTTCCTGGGTATAAACTGAGAGTTCACTGAAATACATTTCATATTAATGGGGAGAATTTAAAAATTCTTAACATTTTAAAGAATTTAAATATTCAAATATTGCAGTTCTAAAATATTTCTCTTGAGTCTCTCAAGGTAATTGTGTATGGCTGGATTCCTAACCTTTTAGGTTAAGCCCTGGCCCAAGTCCTGTGCTATGCTGATCTGAGGATTTCACATAAGTGCAGTAAAGCACTGAAGCACCACTTCTGGGAGAGGGTTAGGCCAGTGCACAGACATGCACTATGCTTCCTATGTAAATGTGCTTGCTCCCTACATCGCCACAGGAATGGGAAGATAGTGAGTTGTGCTGACCTTGTTGTTGTTCCTCATTCAGGTTAGGATTACACCCTATGGCTCTTATGGTAAGTAGGTTTGGCCACCTTTGATATGTAGGGCACAATCCAGAAGTGCACTTGGGTTACACTGTCTATCACTGGGCCACTCTAGTTATTCTGGAAAAGGTATGGGGTAGCCTAAGGCAACATAGGCTGCCCCAAGACAGGTGGACCTGGACTGCCCTAGCTGGGCCAGCCTAGGCAGTTCAGGAGAGGCATGTTGAAGGCATGTTGAGCATTGCCCAGGGCAGAGCAGTTATGTTATATCCACAGCCTGTTTCCAGGGCATAAATTCCTTCTTCCAGCTCCTCAGAGTTAGACCACCTCAGGAGCAGGTATAACAGTGAGTAGACCCATAGGGGTCCATGGTAAGGCAGAGTAAGAACGGCGGTGTTGACCAAAAATCTGAGTTCTTGGCCAGCCTAGCTGCAACCCCTGCCTCTCATTGTCAGGATCTGGCACAACTATGGCAGCCACTAACCTCTGGATACATCAGGCCACTCCAAGAAGCTCCTTGCATTCACTCTAGACCAGCCTTTTTCAAAGTTGGGGTTGGGACCCCTTTCGGGGTCGCCTAGAGGTTTCCTGAGGGTCGCCTAAAGACCCCTGGTGCAGGGGGCCAGGTCAGGCTTGCCAGACCTCCAGCTGTAGCTGCACACGCACTGGGGCTGACTGACAGCCTCAGGGCCCAATCCTATGGATGCCTACTCTGAAATAAATCCCATTATAGCCAGGGGGCCTTTACTCCCATGTAAATGTGGATAGGATTGCAGCCTCAGGGCCCAATCCTATGCCCAATCCTCTGAAATAAATCCCATTGTGTTCAGTGTGTGCATACAACACACATTTCATTTGTAACAATGAAAATACATCCTGCATATTGGATATTTACATTACGATTCATAACAGTAGCAAAATTACAGTTATAAAGTAGCAACGAAAATAATTTTATGGTTGGGGGTCCCCACAACATGAGGAACTTATAAAGGGGTCACGGCATTAGGAAGATTGAGAACCACTGCTCTAGACTGTACTGGCATCTCATCAGGGACTCCTTCTAAGGCAGGCACCACAGCTGCTCCTTGTTCAGTTTGATCTGAGGCAGTTCTCCTCAAGAGTAAGCCCTCCCCAGGTGTCACTTATTTGGTGCCTATTTAGCATGCTCTGGAGCAACTAGGGCAGCCCACGCTTTCTGACTCTCTGGATGCAGCATCCAGATGCTCTGGATTCAGAATCGTTGAGGGAACCCAGCTATGGCACTCCTCACTGCCCTCACTCTGGATTGTGCCCTTTGTGAAGCTCTGTATATATTCTTCTTATAACATAACAGAGTTACTCATAGATCATTTAGACCAGTATGCAATCCAAATGAAATAAATGAGATTATGAAAGTGTACAGATTATGATGATGATGAAAGTATACAGATTTGAAATGCTTTAACAGACTTGTTATAAAGTATTGACTAATTTATGCCTCAACAAAAACCCCTTATTTGTTGAAATAAAGCATATAAATGAGTCATAAAGAGGCATGGTCATGTTGGATTTGCATGTAAGAGACATTACGTGCACCCGTAATTACTACACCACCTAGTGAAAACCTATGGGAAATTCATATTGCAATCCAGAGTAATTTGTTCTTACTCTGGAGCAAGGACTCCCCATAGTTACTCTGGATTTCACCCTACTACTAAGAGATTATATTATGAACCAAACACACAGGTAAGTGGTCAAATAGTTTTCAGATTCCTGTAGAATATGAAATACTACCTGTTGCATATATTATAATGGAACAGAAACTACTTAATTACTTGCAATGAAGATTATAGCTAAGAATAACCAATTTAAATACAACAGACAGCTAAAAAAATCACAGTTATTAGCTAAAGGAATATCAACACAGGACACATAGTTCTATATCTGCTAACATAACTAATTCACTGAGCCAGAAAATTAAACATCAGAAACTTCAAAGTACTAATTATAAGTTTGGTATTTGAAATGATCTTGAAAACAGTAGAGAATTAAAACATTTTAAGAGTAGCCACAGCAGTATGATTGCATAGTAGTGCCTTACTCTTCCTTTAGCTCCGTTTTTTTAATCTGTTAGGACTTTCCTAATTTTTTAGCACAGAAGATTAATCACTAAACACAAACCTACAAAACCATCAGCCTTTTACTGTGTGTAAATATGCCGCTCCCAACAAACAGATGATCACAAATGTATTTATAGCACAAGAACACTGGAGTAGATGAGTATAAAACCTAACAGTATTATTTTTCAGTACCAGCTAAAAGTTAATACTGAACTCGTAGTTGGAATGTAGATAGCAAATCCCATATTTTCCTTAAATTAAAAAAGCAAAACATACCAAGCTGTTTGATATTGTTCCTATCAGATATAAGTCCATGTGTATATTCCTTTCTGTGGTTACTTCAGTCTTGTAACTGTGAGTGCTCATCTAATTTGGCACTGTCAGAGAAAGCTAGTCAGGTTTAAATTGCAGACATGGTTTGGATTGTGCTCTATACCATTTAGTTGTGCTAAGGGCATCAAACATATATTTTGCCCTATAGCATGCAGAATATGGCATAATGCCTACAGATTGGGTCCATATGTAGTAAAAAATAATTGAAATACTTCTGGAATAATATTAGATAAAAAGAACTATTTATTGAAAGAGATAATGGGCAATCCCTGCTCCCTGGAGCACATTTTCAGGATTGTCAGTATAGATGCAAGATTCAATGAAAAATAAAGATACAATTCAGGACAGAAGTGTAGGTTAATGTATAATTTTGTAAACCATGTAGAGTTACTCTTCCTTCAGTGCTCATTATCCTTTTCAGCTACAATGTACATCTGGCTTACGAAATACACGAGGATAAGGATAGACCAGTGATGGAGCATGCAATCCTACACTCTTGGTGTGGCTATAAATGCACACCTCAGTATGCCCCCACATCTCAATGGGACTCACTGAACTGAACATTTTGAAAATGATTGCAGATGTGAATCTTCACTTGGGTATTTTGTTATTGTGTGTGATATGATGACCACAATTAGAACTGGACTGTTGCCAAAATTTAATGGTCTGGCTCAGTGATTTTCAACCTTTTTCATCTCATGGCACACTAATAAGGCACTGAAATTGTCAAGGCACACCATCAGTTGTTTTTACCATTGACAAGGCACACCAGGCTGTTCAAATTCCCCCAAATTTCCTATTAATTAATGACCTTTCCCATATTCCCATGGCACACCTGAGGATTATCCACACCACACCAGTGTGTCATGGCACACTGGTTGAAAATCACTGCATCTGGTCTGGCTTTAATCAAGGATTTGTTTTATTTGACTGGCCATCTCAACAAGGGAAATTCTTAATGCTCCAATGCTGGATTTGTCAGCACGATAAGGTTAATTTTATGCTGTAGTGAATTGAAAGAATAGAAACTGTCCCTGAATAATCATAGCCATATGTCTGTCCTCTGCCTCTCACTGGACATAGGCAAAAGGATCATGACAAAAATAATGTAAGGCTATGCAATAAGTTGGCAGAATTCAATGGTCAGTCGCCTGTCATTTAACCAAGATGTTAAATAAAATTAATGACTAGCATAATCCTAACCATGTCTTCTCAAAAGTTAGCCTTATTATGTTCGATAGTCTTACTCCCAGGAAAGTGTCTTTAGGATTGCAGCCTAAGGGCACAATCCTACCCAGTTTTCCAGCTTTGGTGCATCCACAATGCAGCCCTAAACCCTCCACACCACAATGCCCCATTGGCACAGCTACACTAGCACTGAAAAACGGGATAGGACTGGGCCCTAAATAATATTATTTGCCATCAGTTCTGTTGGAATACATGGAATTTACTTTGGAGTAAACATTGTTAGGACTGGATCATAAAGCTGCAAATCTTTACACACTTTCTTGGGAGTAGGCCATCTGAACATAATAGGACTTACCCACTGAACACGATAAGATTTACCTCTGTGCAGACACATGCAGGATCATGCGGTAAGATTCTCTAGTACCATAAATATGTCAAAAAACAACCCTAAGCCAACAACCTTGATTAATAATTTAATTAACTGGATTGTAGTTAAGTAATTTAAGTAATTGGATCATAATTAATTTAATTAATTCATTAATCCATGGTGTTGCAAGCTCTAACAATGCATGCATATGATTTCGCACAATGTATTGCCATTGGTAGTGAATTGCAGTAGGATGTAAATTGGAGAGTACATGTTTGTTCTACACATTTGTAATGCTTTCTGTACAACCACAAATATCCAGCCCCTGTATCTACAGTATATTGTGAAAAGCACGTTTAGAGCACAATCCTAACCATGTCAACCCAAAAGTAAGCCCCATTGTGTCAAATGGGTCTTACTCCCAGGAAAATGTTTTTAGGATTGCAGCCCATGTCTAAGTGAACTTGTGGCTAAATTGTAGCTGTCTTCCTGTCCATAACACAGATATATTCCAACGAAGCAATGATACCATAAATATTGAATTCCAAGAAATGTTCAGATGTTTTCTGGATGTATAATGCCCCCTTGAAGCTGTGGCAAAGCCTAAAGACATGCACACATATAGGGGGTATACCCACACATTTGGGGTATAGCCTACATATGTGACCCTGTGTGTTTGTTCACTCTAAGAAAAGACAAAGAATTGGGACATACGCTTCACAGAAGTTTCATGTTATAAATCTGATGAAATCCTTGTTTCCAGGTTGCCAATATTGTACTTTTCTATACATTGGATCCCTACATTATAGTCAAAAGGCTACATCAGCAGTTCTGTTCAGGTGTGGAAACATCCTTTGTGGTACCTTCACACAGTAGTGCTTGGTGGTCAGGAACTAGCTGTTTTGAGTTACATATGTCCCTACTTTGATGCAGACCTCCAGGTTTAGTCATTTAGGGGATAGTTTAAACAGATCTTTCTAGGGCTTAGGACATAGTCTGAGGGCAGTGGAGTCAACTACATCAGTGGTTACCAAACTCTTTAGTATGAGGACCCAGTTCTTAAAACAGGACCCACCTTGCTTTACAAAAATGAAAAAAATTCATTTAACCTTTTGACTATGGTGGAGGTGAATGTTTCTGGAGTCTTTGTTGAGCTCCACATTCATAGGATTGGGACCATTCTGGTGGCCTTGAATTCCCGTTTGCCTGATCTTTGATAAGAGCTGAGCCACAGTTGCCTACTTGCAAGTATACATGAAGGTGACTCTGGGCAAAATCCAGAGTATCTACAGGGAGTCCTTGCTCCAGTTTAACAACAACTTACTCTGGATTCCAATATGAATTTCCCATAGGTTTTCACTAGGTGTTGCAGTAACTACAGGTGCACGTAAGGTCTCTTACATGCTCCTGTAGTTACTCTGGATTTGGGGATCAGTTTCACTCTCCATAGGACTCAATACATTTTCCTTGTAAGCTTGAAGATCAGGAACTTCCTTCTTAGAGAGTTTGTTGGCCAAACTCTTCAGCTATGGACCATTCTGGTGGTGTTGAATTCAACGTAGACCCTCCCTTCCAAGTGGACCAACACAATATGGAGATCAAGTTGTCAGTTTCACAATCCTCCAAAAATCAGGGAACCTGATTGAGTCTCCCCAACACACAAATTGGGCTACACTGAGAACTTTGATGGTATTAATGAGAAGAGTAAGTCAACTGGATTAATGTATATTTATTTTAATTTTAAATTAACTTGATCTCAGTGCATTAATTTATTCACCTGCCTGCACAGCCATTTTTAAAACAACCACCAGAACCAGTCCATTTGGGTAATTACTGGGCTAAGATATTGAGAACGAAAATTTCCATGATTTCAGTAATAAGAAGAGTAAATAAACATGCATATTTAATCTACTGTGCAATAATGAGCTACTGTAAATTGGTTTTAGATTTAAAAAATCTTTATAGAGTTGAATTAGCTCTCAGAATTTAGACTCAAAGGTAGCAATTAATTACCTGCCCCCAAAAGGATCAAGAGTAAAGTTGACAATGAAAATTATCATAGAAAAGCTTTTCTGCTACTGAGTATTTATAATTTTCTCTACCTAAATATAAACTATGGTCAATACAATTGTATCCTTTCAAAAATAAAATGAAAAAAGTTACCTCCCAATTCTTTTTCTTTCTTTCTTTCTTTCTTTCTTTCTTTCTTTCTTTCTTTCTTTCTTTCTTTCTTTCTTTCTTTCTTTCTTTCTTTCTTTCTTTCCTATAACTTATTTATTAAAAAAGGAACCTGTCCTCTCAGAGGTTCCTCATGTAAGAGACCTTCTACAATTAGACAATGATTTAAAAGCAAATGGGAGTGTATCAGATAAACCAATCAACAATAAAGATATCGCAACACCTCCCTTTGTCAGACTTGCGTCAGTTCTTTTAAAAAAAGAGAGAGGAAAGAAAAAGATAAAAGTTTGGGTGCAGATTCAGGACAAACATTTCTGTCACTGCAGCTATTTACTTTTTGAACTTGGCATTATTACAAATTGTACATCTGTAGAAAGTCTAATATAGATTCTTGTCATGCTGACAAGATATTGGAAATGGTTTTTTTTTGGGGGGGGGGGGGTTTAATTTTGACTTCCAAATAATAGGTATTTTAATAAAATGAATTTTTTCCCAAATATCAGAATTGCTGCCATGTAAATATATACTGCAAAGACGTATTTTCCTCTTTTGTTTAGCTAAACAGGTGAGTTTGGATAAAAAGATAAACATGGTTCCATCAAAGCTACCAAGGCATTTACGTTTTCTAAGTAGTTGTGAAATAAGGGGACCAGAAAGAGACACAACACAAATCGGTTGCAGAGTCCATTACCAGTGGATATGGAGAATACAGATATAATTATTCCAATAAAAAAGAGAACTTCCATGTTTAGATGCAGTTGGCAGCAGCACGCCTCTGTCAGTCTCGAAAGACTATGGTATCGTGCTCGGCGCTGCATACGCTACATGCGAAGCATGAAAGCTTGGGTTGGATTGTTATGGAGGATAGGCTGTTACCCAAGCAGCAAATCCCCCCTCTCCACGCCACTGAATTAGTCCAATGGAAAGGCAGAGCCGATACGATTGGAACCAGCTGGCGTTGCAGAGCTGGGCTAAGGACAGGAGCTCACCCTGTCTTGTGGGGCCGACCCGGGTCTTGAACCCAGGTCTGCTGGTTAACAGGCACAGTATCTTAGCCACTTGCGCCACCAACAGCTCTTAGATTCAGTATACATTTGATTACCAGATGCTAGGGATAAGTATTGGGGACTAATATTGCTCTCATGTCTAACTTGCAGAAATAACAGTGGGATTCAGCTGTTCACAATCATAAGGCAGAATGCAGTGGTTCTCAAACATTTCAACACTGGGACCCACTTTTTAGACTAACATTCCTTTAGGACCCACTGAAAGTGATGTCATGTTCAGAAATACACCATCAAGCAGGAACATTTTTAGCAACACTCCAGGCACAATCCTAACCAAAAGGCCTGCAAAACTCACTCATCAATTACCCTACAATCCAGAGTAACTACGGGAGCACGTAAGAGACTTTACGTGTACCCATAGTTGCTGCACTACCTAGTGAAAACTTATGGGAAATTCATATTGCAATCCAGAGCAAATTGTTCTTACACCGGAGCAAGGACTCCACGTAGTGACTCTGGATTGCGCCCTAAGTCCCTGCAGTGGTGTGGGGAGGCCGGTGCATGTCTATGCACTGGTCAAACTCCCCCAAAGAGTGGCACAGAAGTGCCTTATGACATCCTCATCCCTTATAACACATTTTGCAACACCTCCAGCCCAGCACAGGACTTGTGCTGAGTGTTACGCCACTGAGTGTTACAAATATTCCATGAAGTGGAATTCCATATTCCATAAAGTGGGTATCATGTTTGGTTCTATGATTGGTCCTACGCTTTGTGGGCTCTAGTGTTTGGTCCTATGCTGGTGCTCAACTGCTTGGCAGTCATCTGGACAACCATGTAACAAAGATGTGGCAGGAGATGGGAGGTAGGTATTTTGGGATGGGGCAGTAGGTAGAAGTCAGGCAAGAAGGAGGGATGGCAGGGGGAGGGAGCCCGATCCATACTTATCCACACAACCCATTGACTAAAATGTAGCCTATTAACAGTACAGATCTGTATGCAACATTTCCCCACAGTCACATACCATGGTACCATCAAGTTTAATATATGAAAAATACAATATATTTCAAAATGCATGGGGATCCATCAATACTGGCATTACAATCCACCTTATGGGTCCTGACCCACAGTTTGAGAAACAGTGTTCTATTTAGCTTTGTCCCAACATAGCGATCAATATCTTATGAATGCTGAAAATCACAAGAGTTGCTATTTGATTGTATTCTTCAACAATCTGAAAGTGCAATCCTTGATTTGTCTACTCAAATGTTTCATAGAAACCTATAGGAATTAGTCCCAGGTGCTTATAGGATTGCAGCCTAGGATTGCCATCATCTCTCTGACTGTTCATATAGTGATTCACTGTACCATATTTGAGATGGATCTTGATTTCTATAGCATAGAAATTTTAAGGCAATAACTATCTTTCAAGATCTAGAATAAGCATACATGCCTAACCTTGTTATACACTGACTTTTTTTTACACAAATTTGTGTAATGGCCTAATGGCCACTACAAATCACAGTTTAAAAAACTGCTTTTCTACTGTTGTAGAGTGACAGTCATGCAAGCAATCATTCCATTTTTTCAATCCCAGAATAAAGGCTGGCTTGCCACCCTTCTGGGTTGAGCCTGGGATTGTGTGCAAAGACGGAGTGGGTGGTTTTAGAACTGGCCCTCTCAGACCAAGTACTGGCCAATTTCCCAGCTGCTACTTATTCCCAAGAAGTCCCCAAGCACTGTAAGCTTTGGAACCTAGTGGGTTCTACCACCTGTTTCCACATGACCCCAAGGTCGGCTGAACTTGGGGATGAACTTTCCCGGAGGTGACAAGAAGATGTCCTGCTTCAGGTGAGCTGTGATTGTGGCCTGGGCCCACTCTGAAATAATTTAATCACAGAAGGTTTGTGCAATGCAAGGTATTGATTGGGTGACCCCATATTATATATATTTCAGTGAAATCTTCTCCATGTACATGACCACTAATACATAATGACATCACACATACGTGTGCAAAAGTGCAAGGACCATGCACAAGAAATCTCCCCATCAACATAAACTGAAATGTCCATGCAAGTACCCATACACAATAATGTGCAACCCTACTGACACCTGATAAATTACCAGTGCAGTCCCATTCCTGTTCACTCGAAAGCAAGCGCCACTGTGTTCATTGGGCTTACTCGCAAAAGATATGCACAGGAATGTCTATTTTAAATATTTCTCCCCATCTCCAATGTGCTGTGATTAAGAAAACAAACCAAAATGATCTTGCAAACAACATTTAAAAAGAAATATCCCTAGATTAATAAACTAAGTAGAACATTTTAGCAGCGACTTACATCATTAGATGAATTGTCCTCACTTTGAAACATTACCAGCCTGCCATTGCTAGCTATAATTTAGGTATATGTTAATTTAGGTTTCTCCATTATCTTTAAATATGGATGTTGTCTGGATTTCCTTTGGCTAGGATTTAGTTTTCAACTCATTTTCAAGAAGATGGTTCAACAATAAGTGGAGGAATGATGTGCTTAACATGCCAGTAAGTCCACCACTCTTAAGAACGAGCAGAAAGCACATTGGTGGGATTAGGGATTTATAGACCCAGAAAGTGTGACCTCTAGCTTGGTTCCTCCCAACACTTATCACTGTACCGCAAACAACTACAAAGGGATGCACGTGCCATACACTGTTAAAGAATATTTTGGCCTGAGCTGACACTTTAAGGTGCAATCCTCTTAAGCACAATGTTAATGCTTAATTGATGTGCTGATCCAGTGAATAAAAATATCTAGCCAGGTTGCCTGTTGCCACTAGACCATGTTGATAACAAGCTGGTGACGTACCCAAAGTCACGTACCAGAGAGTTCATGGCTAAGCAGCAGGGATTGGAAGCCATGTTTGCCAGACCACATCCAGAACTTGATCAATATACTGAAGTAGAAGGCAAACAACACCCTCTCTGTCCCAGCTTGGTTGGAGCCAACCTTCTGAGCACAGGATTGCCCAGAGCTTTATGAACAGTGAAGAACGGATTTTTCTTTGAATTTGACTTAAAAACCGAACTTGCTTGTGCTATGAAATAGAACGAAAAGTTACAAATCAGCCTTCTGTTGAGTTTATCATTTTCATTTCATTGGAATATTAAAAGAATACAAAACAAAATAGTTTGAAAAGAAAAGAAATAGCCTAAGGGAGACACAACTGAGATCTAAAAAATTATGCATAGGATGGATTGAGTGGATAAGGGGATTCGGGGAAGAGCTTTTTCCATAACAACATAACCAGTGGGCATCCGCTAAACTGAGTATTGAGAGAGTTGTGTCAGACAAAAGGAATTTAGATCAGACAAATTTCAGACACTTTTTTTACCCAGCGTGTAATAAGTCTGTGGAACTCCTTGCCACCCAGTGTGGTGGTGGCATCTGGTCTCGATGCCATGAAAAGGGGATTGGACAAATTTCCTTAGGAAAAGTCCACTGTAGGTATTGAGGCAAAATGGGTATGTGCATTTTCTTGATTTTAAAAGGCTACCTCAAAATGCCAGAAGCAGGTCTCTTATTGCCTTATCTGCTCTCCGAGGTATTTGGTGCACCAAGGCATTTGGTGATACAGGATGCTGGACTTGAGGGGCCACTACCAGTGGCCCCTACAGATTTTTCTTCTTGGTGGAAACAGCATTGGGTTTGGCCAGATATTTGGACATAGCCTCACCCATTGTAGCAATAAATAAAATCAATATTTATATACCGTCAACAGTATATATATAACACTTTTCAATGAAATTTTCACACAGTGATTTACAGAGACAATAAAAGACGTTTTTATCTATAAGAGCCTTTAACTAATGCTAGGCTGGTGTGCTATCATGATTTTAATTGTTTTTATTGCCATTTAGGGTATAGAAATATCTTAAATGTTTTAAAATGTTTTTAATTGTTATATTAACTGATGTATTTTTAATTTTTATTATATTAATACTGTTATTTGCTCACCATCCTAGGTAATTCTGCCCCCAATAACTGAAAAATCATTCTTCGAAATCATTCTACAACACCCATAGTTAAGTGTCTCTTAAGAAATAGCGAGGAATAGTTTAGTTTACAACAAGTGCTTAATGTATTACCAAAGAGTTTTCTCTTTAAATCTCTCTCTTTAAATCAGTCAATCAATCAGTCATTTCAGTTGGTCAGTCTATCTACTCACACTCACTCACTCATCTATCTATCTATCTATCTATCTATCTATCTATCTATCTATCTATCTATCTATCTATCTATCTATCTATCTATCTATCTATCTATCTATCTAGTTGTGAGCCAGCAATGCCACAAGTGGTTGCAAAGCTGTACAGATGGCTAAAATGGTGCAACTTGGCAGTTTTGATGCTTCAGAAGCAAATGAAACAGCTGCACCGAACCTTTTGTAGGGCAAGCTCAGTGGGAAGGCAAGAAGATGAGTGGAACTTAAAGGGTAGGGCTGCGGAGGAATGCCTGTGCATTGCGGAAAATGTTGGGGCTGGTTTGAAGTAACGCAGTCGATTCATGCTCGTTGAGCTAATTGGGTCTTGCTGTTGTTTTCTAGATTGGAAGATTCTCAAACGAAATTGTTTTTGACTTGCTATCAGAATAAGACAGAGCCAGAATTCTAAAAAAAAAACTATTTCTGAAATATGTTGGGCACATCATATGTCAAACTTGACATGCATTTTTGAATTCCAGTCTTAAAGCATGATTGTCCAAGGTTGAAGGTTAAAAGAGACATAAAAATTATGCAGGGGATGGATAGAGTGGAGGTGGGAAAGATCTTTTCCCATAACAACATAACCAGGGTAAGATAAGGTAAGATAACAAAACATAACCAGTAAGATAAGGTTCTGGGATTCATTACATTACAGGTATTGAGGACCACCTGACAAAATTCCAAGGCACTTTTGGGTCACTCAAAGCACAGCTTAAAAACCATCAGAAGATAGCAGAGGAAGTACTCTCAATAATGCCTCCTCAAAGATTTCTCTGAAATTATAATTTGAATTACTGAAGATTTATAAGGAGCTTTACATTTCTCCAATCCACAAGATATTTTTTTCCATTAATTCACTATAGGTATCCATCTATCTTCCTTCCAGACAATATTCAATTGTTGACAAATAACATTTGTCCAATATTCAAACCATAATGTTTCCACTGCGGGAAAGACAGAAGTGAAAATACACACTACAATTATTATTTAACTTTTTATATTTTGAGACGAGAATATTTATCAATTTTATTATAAAAGATAGCTTTAAACCAGCAATTCCAATTTTTATTTGACAAGTCATGACATTTCTCGCTTAGACTGGGTAGGAAAAAGGAAAGCAGATTCTCAGCAGCAAGCACACTTTCCTGTTAAAGAAAACCACTTGCACTGTTTGTGATATTATTGTGTAATTTTGTGTGAACACTGATTTGCCGTTTCGCAAATCCAAAAGACATAATTTGCAAGGTTGTGCCCATGACCCCTTGAAAAAAAAGTTTGAGAAAACAATCCCATTAAGAGGCTTTGCAACAGATGTTTGCTTAGCCTGAACTCCAAAAGTGCGGCTACCCGGAGTGATGGTACATATTTGTTCCTGAATCCTTTCTCCAAGGCACTATTTAAATATGTAGTTGCACTTGTGTAGATTTTTTTCTCTAAGCATGTCTCTCAAAAAAACAAAAAAAGAAGTTATCACGGATTGTTATTTATCAATGGAAAGAAACAGAAAATGGTAAGTGGATTGTATTTCACATTTAAACTTCCCAATTATTATGGTTTCAGAAATTTCTATTACACTTACAATTTCTTCTGATAAATGGACAAAGTACAGTAATTTTTTGTTTAGATGTGTTTCCTTTCTAAAAAATGGGGGTTACCACTGATCGAAGCCGGTTTTAAAAAATCCTATAGAAAGATAAAAAATATTTTTTTTACCTATGTTTCCTTATGGATAATGGTCAAGAGCAAAGGATAGATATATGTAAATAGTGTGAAAGTAGATAACTGTAACAGTGGCTGGAAGTGAAAGGATAGTAAGGATAATGTTACCTACAATACTGGTAGATGCCTGCCTTGATGAATTAGACTAGGTAATATGATCTGGATTTTTGCATGTTTCTGACTATGGTGGGATATGGGAGGATAAGGTAAGGTGCCTATCATATAACATGAGTGAAGGAGGTGTGGCATAAATCAGTATGTTAGATGTGTTGTCCACAAATTTGTGGCTGCAGATTGCATTGGGTTTGAGCAGACTCAGGGTGCACTGGTTCACCTTCCAACAGGGTGACCATATTTTTCCAGATTTGTCCTCTTTTATAGCCTTCTGTCCGGGTGTCCTCCAAAAGGGATTCATTGTCTCCATTTTGGCTTCATTTTGGAACTTTGCAGTGGTGTGCAGTACCTCATCATGTCATATGTCGTTGGATTCATATTGAAGAGCAGAATCCAATGCAAAAATCAGTTTTGAAATATCTCCTACCTATTAAACGTTATGATCAAAAAACTAAAAAACTAAAAATAAAAAATATGCTTTGAGCTCTAAGGGAAAACGAAAGTGCCCAATGTTGTGGCTTTACCCAATGTGCCATTGTCCACCAGAAAGGCCAGGCTGAGAGGAATCCAAGACCTTGTCCTCCTTTTGAGGTTCAGGCATCTGGTCACCCTGCATTCCAATGACCCAGTTCTATACTATAATGACAGCCTAAGAGACTACAAAAGGATGAAAACCCGGGAGGTTATTTGCATCCATCCGAACACACTCATATATGTATTTTCTACCATGACACCAAACATGCCTCATTTCTGATCATTACAACTAACTTCTGGGAAGAGGTGTTTGTTCAGTAGCCCTTAACAGCTGCTGATATATTTAATAAGTACTCTATTTCAGTGGCATTGAAAAAAACAACTAGGAAGCTACATTGACTTACCCTACAAGACTTTCCATGTCAACCCTATTTGTTTCTTCAGTGGTCCTTAATAGCAAATGAAAACTCTCTCTCTCTGTCTCTCTATCTCTCTTTCTCTCTCCAAAAGAAACTACATAGAGAAGATAAAAATTCTGTATTTACTCAAATCTAATGCACACCCTATATCTAAATACCACATCCATTAGTTATATCTAAATACAATATATCTAAATACAATATATCTAAATACCAATCTAAATACCCAGATATATCTAAATACCAATCTAAATTCCACATTTACTTGAATCTAATTAACCATCAAATCTAATGTGCATCCTGATTTTGGAGACCATCGGGACAATCCAGAGTAACTATGGGACCTCTTACATCGACATAAGAGATATTTATGTCAACGTAGTTATGAAGCCACCTATGGGAAATGCATAGAAAAATCCAGAGTAAATTTTTTCCTTCTTTTTTTACTAAAAACCCTCATCCATATTTCTAATACAGAGCTCTTGAAATAAGTTAGTGCAATGTCCTTAATCTATTGCTCTGCAGATGAACAGCAAAAGTTGTTGAGAGTAAGCAGTTTACCTGTGATGTATAGTTATTAGTAATAAATCTGTAGTTAGTATAGATTACTATACTTAGTTTAGATTATATACTATAGATTACCATAGATTTATTACCAGTTGATATTAAATCCCTGTATAGATTATATCCCTGTATAGATATAGAAATCCCTGTATAGATATATAGATTCTATACTATAGATTACCAGTTAGTATAGATTTATTACCAGTTGATATTAAATCTCTGTATAGATTATATCCCTGTATAGATAAAGAAATCCCTGTACAGATATATAGATTATATACAGTGGTGGGCACCAGCAGGTTCGCACCTACTCTATAGAACCGGTTCTTAACAAGAGATAGTACATATAAAGTTTAAAAATAGCCATTTAAAAGTGGCTGCCAGATGGACAGAGAACCGGTTCTTAATTTCTTTGAAGCCCATCACTGATTATATACTATAGATTACCATAGTTAGTATAATTTATTACCAGTTGGTATTAAATCCCTGTCCTCAAAACATCTGGTGCCAAATTCCTGGAAGTAAATGAAGTTCATACCACTTATGATTCAAGCACAAATTTCTCAATATCTTTGAGCCCCCAAAAGATTGTTTTAAATGCAGGAAGGTGGAAGATCTCTGCAGAGGGAACATTTCTAGAAGGAGGCTTTGAGCAGCTGATTCATGGATACAAAACATGGTGGTGCATGTGGCCCAACTGATCACACCTCATTATGGATTATCAAGTATGTATCCCTCAAAAAAAATGCATAGTTCTTCCATGTCCCTTGGGACACCTTGCAAGGGAAGGGGGGCTCAGCCTTCACTGAAGTGACAATTGTGAAGTGATCATTGTCACTGAAGTAACCATTGTGAGTCCACTACCACTTGCCTCCGTGGTCTCTTCAGAGGAAAGATGAAGGCTCAGTCCAGGATGGAAACCTGATAGTTCTCATGCCAGCCATCATAATTCGTGCCCTCAGCCAGTTTCTCATCAGGGGAAGAGCGCATGTGATACCTTATGAGACTACTCTGGACGAGGTAATCCTGACTGAACCTGTTTTTGAAGGTGAGCAGGATGTTGGTTTTATCTTCACATCTTTTCCTCAAAGGGTTGAGGGCCTTTTGCCTATCACATTCTCAGATTAGGTTCCCAAGATGTGAAGGATTCCCTGCAACAAACTCATCTATCTATCTATTTATCTATTTATCTATTTATCTATTTATCTATCTATCTATCTATCTATCTATCTATCTATAAAATTGAAGTCACTGACTGATTCACTGACTCTCATTGACTCACTCACTGACTGACTCATCAATGCCCAGCCAAAACCACTGGAACTAGAAGCATGATATTTGGGGTGGATGTTCCTTCCGCGACAGAGGCACCCACTAAGAACCAGTTTTCGGAAATTCCAACTGGAAGGGGGTGAAAAGGGGCACAATGCATTTTCCACCCTATACATTGAAGACTCCCTGACTGATTCAAGCCCTGCCCCAACCCCTGGACCAAGAAGCATGAAATTTGGGGAGGGTGTTCATTATGTCACATGAACAACACCCATCAAGAACCAATGTTGAGAAATTTAACCCTTAAGGGTTTCAAAAAGGGTGCAATGTGTTTTTGTCCTATACTTAATGTCAAAGACTGACTGATCAACATCCAGCCAATTTGGTGCCCAGTGCCTGATGCACTGGGAGAGATGTTGCACATGGGGCAATGTGCATGGGCAGATGTTGCACATTCGGGTTGATGTGCATGTGGGGATGGGTATGGGGGAATGATGCACAAGGGGGGGTGATACACATGGGAATGCTGCCCATGGGGTTTGATGCACATGGGCAGATGTTGCACATGGATGGATGTTGCACATGGGGGATGTTATGTATGGGACATTGATGCACAGAGGGGGTTGATGCGCATGGGATTTTGATGCTCATGGGGGATGTTGTGCATGGGGGTTTGATGTGCCTGGGGGATGTTGCGCATGGGAGGTTGATGTTCATGGGGGGATGTTGCACATGGGGGATTTTGCGCATGGGGAGATGTTGTGCATGGGGACAATGCACATGGGGGACAATGTGCATGGGGGATGTTGTGCATGGAGGATGATGCACATCGGGTGATGTGCATGAGAGGGATGATGCACATGCATGGGCATGGGGATGACGTGCATGGGGGTATTTTACTTCTGCAACGTGGATACATTTCGCTAGTAATTCATAAAGCTACAGAATTTCAAAAACAGAAGCAGTGAAACAATCTAAAAACTTTGTATGACAAAACATTTCAATTTCTTCTATTTACCCTTCTCACCACCTTCCTTCCCTTCCACTGTCATTCCACTGTTTCTAGATTTCAATTTCTTAGGACAGGAACCATCATCAAATATATTGTAAAATGCCATATATACATTGGTACAGTATTAGTCATAATGTTACACCATATGTACCTAGGTACCAATACCAGACTTGGGGTTACAATATAGTTGGAGGAACTGGTGATGCAGAAATACATAAATGTGTTCATTAAAATAAAAGTACAGGCACTCCCCCCACAAAAACCACTTTTTTTCTTGCGTCGCATACTGAAGACCCAATCTGTTCAATAATACAGTTGCACAACCTATATTATTTTAAAAGAATGTGTCATCCCCTGCCACATCTTTTCAGCAACAGTTGAGGTTGTACAAATGTGTGAGACTTGGTGAGCTATGTCACTTGAAGGAAGTAAGGCTACAATCCAGAGTAACTACAATCCGATGTAGTTATGGGGCCACCTATGGGAAACCTATGGGAAATGCATAGAGCAATCCAGAATAAGTGCCTCTTATGTCTTCCCGTAGTTACTCTGGATAAGTCACATGTGGAATAAACTGTATTTACTCACATCTAATGTGCCACTGAATTTAATGCACATCCTACATTTATAATCAAAACACCACATTTACTCAAATCTAATCTGCACCCTGATCTTGGAGACTTAATCTGGCTGAAAAAGGTGAGCGTTAGATTTGAGTAAATACGATATCTAGACCAGTGATTTTCAACCTTTTTCATCTCATGGCACACTAACAAGGCACTGAAATTGTCAAGGCACACCATCATTTGTTTTTACCACTGACAAGGCACACTAGGTTGTTCAAATCCTGCAATTTTCCTATTAATAAAATGACCCTCCCCAAATTTCCGCGGCACACCCGAGGACTATCTGAGGCACACCAGTGTGCCATGGCACACTGGTTGAAAATCACTGATCTAGATGGTATCTGTGAAATACTGGCAAAGCATTGTTTTTCTTTTTAACTACTCTTCCCCCAGATCTTCCCAGAAACCATGTTCTACATCAAAACAAGGGGAAGGGGGGAATGATAGGAGTGTTGACAACCTCACGGGAATAACAGTACTAACTGAGATGGCTGGGATGACTTGGCTGTTTACTTTGGTACAGCATTAAATAAGGGATGTGAACTCACTATGGCAACCTCTACATCACATCGTTGTCATGCTCGCTTCTAAGAAGTGAGAACCTCTCTGAAGGAACATAAACACCCAATAGATCTTTATCACTTTCACATTATTCTGAAAAAATTATTTTGCTGTGTAGCAAAAAGCAACTTGCTATTTTACTACCCCCTGTTCGCAACTCAACTCTAAATTCATATAGAGGACATGGACATGAAAATTTCTTCTTGAAATATTATCTGCATCAAAGCATTATTTTGGTACTATAGATCTAGAATCATAAACTCATATCCTTGAAAGGAAATTTCCACTGAAATTCATAAGACTTTCTTGGTTTTAAAAAAAGTGTTTTAAGTTCAGGCTACAAATGTTTTATTTCTCCAGACATGGATTTCCAAAAATAGTGAAAAAATCTTATGCTGGGAAAAATTAAAGTACTGAACATCATGCTTCCTTTAAAAGTAGTTTTTAATTCGGAAGCACTGAATGGTGAACAGTGGTCAGTGTGCAACCATTAGTGTGTGCAGGACACGTAATGGGCACAATCCTAACAAATTTAGGCCAGCCTAACTTATCATGCATATCTTCCCATGATGGTGGGGGAGGTCAGTGTATGCCTGCACCAGGGGTGGGCCCAGCCTGGCCCAAGGTTCAGTTCACCGGAAGTGGGAGGGGCCAAGCTGGGGCCAGGAGGCGGGGCCACAGCCAGGGGGTGGGGCCAGGGCCAGGGGTGGGGCTGGGGACGGTCAGGGGCGGGGTGGGATTTGCGCCTGCGCAGTGCCTGTACTGAAGCTGGCAGGCCAGCTTCAGTAAAGGCACTGTGCTTGCGCCAATGTTCATTGTGCATTGCGCCAATGTTCAGAGCAGGCACTGTGCAAGCGTCAACATGGGTTATGCTGCATCTCCTATGTTTCTGCATCTCCAATGTTTATTTAGAGAAATAAGGCAACTTTTCTATTCAAAGTGGCATAGAACAGGGTGACCAGACGCCAAACCCAAAATTCCTGAACCCCAAAGCCAAAATTCCTAATCCCAGGCCAAAATTCCTACCCACTGAAAAAAACTACCAAAAAATGTATTTTTTTGTTTTTGTTTTTCAGTTTTTTGAGCATAACTTTTGATAGGAAGGAGAAATCTCCAAACTGATTTTTGCATTGGATTCTGCTCTTCAATACGAATCCAACGACGTATGGCATGATGGGGTACTGTGCACTATCACAAAGTTTCAAAATGAAGCCAAAATGTAGGACAATGATGCCAAAATGTAGGACACCCGGACAGGAGGCTAAAAATCTGGACAAATCCGGGTTTTTACGGTCATCTGGTCACCCTGGGCATAGAATAAATACAACACATAGGGTGCAAACCTAAAGACATCATCCTGGCAGTTAGACCCATGAGTGATACTCAAAAGGGCTGACTTATGAGTAGACATGGTTAGGATTGTGCTCATAGACAAGAAAATCAATAGTTGATTTAAAGAGCTTGAAAACCATGGTTAATTCAACACTAAAATGGCTCTTTCTAAGAGGCTTGGGAGAATGTTGGATTTCCATATGAAGCGCCTAATATTACCAACAGCACTTGTAGAGCTTCTTGGGGAAAAACTCAACCTGTGGCCTACTACACTGTCCATATATATACGTACACATATATCTTATATATACTTATACCTTATACCTTATATACCTTATACAATGGCGCCTCACGTAAAGAATGCCTCACGTAAAGTATGTTTCACGTAACAAACAAAAATTTATCTAGGATTCTGCTTCACATAAAGAAAGTGCTTCACGTAAAGAAAACATTTGTTGGCAGTTGGGGCAGACGTGCTGGCCGGCAGCCTGTTTAAAAAGAGTCAGGGCTGCCTAGCGCACCTGCCCATAGTGAAAGCAACACTTCCATGCTGTTCCTCCTGTGGCCAGAGGGAGAGAAGAGCAGTGGAGAAGAGGGAAGCAGCTCAGGGCTAGCCAGAAGGGAGCAGGGGAGAGAGAGGCTCAGGATGGGGAGAAGGAGAAAGTGGGGACACACTTTGAAGGTGTCTTGGATTGCAACCTCCTAACCATGTCTACCCAGAATAAGCCCCATTTAAACATCCAATCTCAGTGTTCTGTCATCATTTTTACATCCAGTTAATATTTTTATATGAATATTTTTGGGGTTGTGGAACCAATCATCTGAGTTTCCATTATTTTCTATGGGAAAATCCACTTCACGTAAAGAATGTTTCACGTAAAGAACATGCCTCCGGAACAAATTAAATTTGTTACGTGAGGCGCCACTGTAGATATATATATGTAATTTACTACATATAGTTTATGAATTACAAAAAGGATACATGCTGCCTGCTTACAAGGAAATGGAGGACAAGGGAGATTTTTTTCCAGGACACAAGGCTAAAATCCAGGGCATGTCCTGGAAAAGGGGGATATATAGTCACCATGGTTCCAGTGTAACCAGGTTCTTAGCAATTCTGCTAAAATAGTTTCACTAGTGCCAAGTGCCAAGCTTTTTTATGGTAACCTTGTCCATTCTCTCTAATAAGAATATCTGGTTATAGTGAACAGTGCTGTTCAGAAGGAAGTTCAATTATGTTCAAGAGAACATTTTATGTTCAATTATGAATATTGTGAACAATTATGAATATTATGAACAATTATGTTCAAGAGAACCTATCCCCAGGAAAGTGTAATATCTATCTATCTATCTATCTATCTATCTATCTATCTATCTATCTATCTATCTATCTATCTATCTATCTATCTATCTATCTATCTATCTATCTATCTACAATACTTATATACCGCTTTTCAACTAAAAAGTTCACAAAGCGGTTTACAAAGAAAACGAAAAAAATAATAGCTAATTAATAGCTAATGGGTCCCTGTCCCAATAGGGCTCACAATCTAACATGCAAAAGAACACTAGCAGAAGCCACTAGAACAGACATTGCTGGGGGTGTGTAGATAAAAACATAGATGTCCTAGAATTGCAGTACTCCCTAGAAGGCCTTGTGGGTGACCAGAGAGCAAAAGGAGGGGTTCAAATATGGGCACCATGCACTGTGAGAAGTCTGACCATGTGGTGTAGGGCTGAGACCACTTCTATTCCCCACATATATTTGCACCCCACAAAGATCAACCCCTGCGGATAAGGAACTGCAATTCTATGCACACTTTCCTGAGATCAAGCCCCACTGCACACAATGGAATCTACCTCTGAGTACACTTGTCATGAGTAGACCTACCTGGGCTGCAATCCTATGTATACTTTCCTAGAAGTAAAGCCACATTGAGCACAGTGGGGTCCACTTCTGAATAGACTTTCCTAGACTTGCATCCTGGGCTGCAGTCTTATGCACACTTTTCCTGGAAGTAAAGCCCCACTGAGCACAGTGGGACCTATTTCTAAGTAGACCTGCCTCACATTATACCTTAGCCTGCAAACCTATGAACACTTTCCTGGAAGTAAGTCCAACTGAACACAGTGGGACCTACTTCTGAGTAGATCTGCCCAAGATTGTACCTTCACCTTCACTTAGCTGGTCACCATTGCGGCTCGCTTCCAAGGAGTGATCTCTGATCCCATGGCTAGTCTGATTCCAACAACAGCTTGTCCACGTCTCTCTGATTTGGATGGACTACTGAAGGTGAATCCAACAACAACCCCCGAACCCTGCACCGAACCCTGAAACAACTCTGTAGCAGAATCCACTGGTCGCTCCATGCAATTCACTTTGGACCCAAGCCCAGCACCTCCAGGCAGCTGTAGCCCACAAACATGTGCAAGTCTCTGGATACATCACTCTACAGCAGTGAATTTCATCCTTTTCAATTCATGGCAGACTGACAAGATGCTCAAATTGTCAAGGCACACCATCAGTTTTGGATCACTGACAAGGCACACCACCATGCTGCTTACGACACACACCCCTACTGGCCCTGCTCAGAAACGATCCTTTCCCCAAACTTTCATGGCAGTTAAAAATCACCCTCTATTAATAACGTTGTGTCAAGCTGTAAATCGAGAGCTCATATCGGTGCAACGTCTGATTTTTTCCAACATAGACCACTCACTCCTTGAATGGCTGGAATCTGGATGGGCTGGACATTAACATCTGATTTACCATCTGTCCATATCAGTGATGGGATTCAAAGAAATTAACAACCGGTTCTATGCCCATCTGGCAGTCACTTTTAAATAGCTATTTTTAAACTTTATATGTCCTATCTCTGGTTAACAATTGGTTTTATAGAGTAGGTGCGAACATGCTGGAGCCCACCATTGGTCCACATATTGTATGAAGGGATAATCACTGGTACTGAGTACTGGTACACCTCTGTGGTGAGAACCAGCTCCAATGTGGCCCTCAAGTAGACATGCCTATGATTACAAAAAAAATCTTCATGATGAATACACCTACTTCTATAACACCTTCATGGTGAGTACCCCCCCTTTATTTCTAGAAAAAAAACATTGTATGCCATAAACATACAAATCAATAAACTTCTCTACAGCCTGATGATAGAGAGGACCCTTCTTGACTTTGATGTCCCTGCAGGATGACTATATGTCACAAACGAAAAAGTGGATAAGGTCCCCGAAAAAATAGGACATCAAAGAAAAATGTAGGATATGACAAATTAAAAGCTAAAAACACTCCTATCTATCTATCTATCTATCTATCTATCTATCTATCTATCTATCTATCTATCTATCTATCTATCTATCTATCTATCTATCTATCATGTGATTAATTTAAACACATCATTTATTATTAAATTTAAAACTATAACATATAATTTATTACATACAAATTATTAATTTCAAAAATGCTACATACTGCCTGCTCACAAGAAAAGGAAGGCAATGAAGATTTTTTTTTTTCATGACCCAAGGCTAAAAGAGAGGATATGTCTTGGAAAAAGAGGCCACATGGTCACCCTGACTATTTACTTATTCTTAAGTTTAAAACTATTACATATAGTAAATGAAGTACAAGAAGGCTACATGCTGCCTGCTCACAAGGAAAAAGAGGAAAAGAAGATTTTTTTTTCTCCCAGGACACAAGGCTAAAAAAGAGGGCATGTCCTGGAAAAAGAGGCCACATGGTCACCCTGACTATTTTACTTATTCTTAAATTTAAAACTATTACATATAGTATATGAAGTACAAGAAGCCTACATGCTACCTGCTCACAAGGAAAAGGAGGAAATGAAGATTCCCCCACCCCCAGAACACAAGGCTTAAAAAGAGGGCATGTCCTGGAAAAAGGGGACATGTGGTCACTTTAGGTGGGAAGGATCCCCTTGACCTTGATCTCCCCCACCATCAGAGCCCAGAGACCCCAGGGATGGGTCCTTCTGCACCCATTCCCTGCAGTGCCAATCTTGGGTGTCATCCTGCTCCTGAGAACACCTTGCCCTCCAACCAGCCTTCCAAGGTACTACTGCTGCTGATCAGACACCCAGCCAAAACCAAGCCCCAAAAGTGCAACCAGGGATGCCCAGCCTGGCAAGATGGCTCCATCCTGGGTATTACCTGGTTAGCCAACTCAAGATTGCGATCCTAGCTAACTACACTTACCTGGGAGTAAGCCCCACCGATCAGCAGGGGACTGACTTCTGAGAAGACCAGCTTGGGCTCTCCAGCTGCGATTCTAGCCACAACTTTTCCTGGGAGTAAGATACATGGACCATACACATGATCCATGGGATTCCTGGGAGTAAGATCCATTTTTTACTCATGAGTAAACTCTCCTAGGCTTGGGCATCTGGCCAGAACTTTGAAGGCTTGGCAAGAGAGAGAAAGAAAAGGAGAGATCTCCAGTTACTCACCTTGATTTGGAGCCAGTTCTTTGACTGGGATGCACTGGGGACATGGGGTAGCTGTTCCTCTGCAGAAGGACTGAGAAACTCTGGGGTTGGACCCTCTCCTTCTCTTGCCTTTCTTTGCTGTCCTCCTTTCAGGAGGGAAAGAGTGGAAATTTCCATCATGTGATAAGGGGCAGCATCCCCAGCCTCTCTGGCTAGGCACCCCTCCCTTTGAAAAGGGGGGAGAGGGGGGAGAGACACCCAGCAATGACAGCAACCTGAGCTGTCAACACAGAGCATCCTCTCCAGGTAAACTTGCCCCAGGCACACAGGTGACAACACACAGGTCCACTTCCAAACAGGGCAGAGATCCAGCCTTCCTTCCTCCCCAACTTCAGATTTGGGTGGTTGTTTCATTTAAGGGATTTATTCCAAAGTAAATATGCCCCAAGGCCATTTACAGAGCTTTAGTTCCTCTCTTCTCTTACTCTTCACACCTACTCTTCACACAACAACCCTGTGAGGTAGGCAACACTGAGAGTAAGTGACTGGCCTAAGGTCACCCAGGAAGCTTCATGCCCAAGGAAAGATTTGAACCCGGATCAACCCAGTCTCAATACAGCTCCCTTATTTATTTATTTATTTATTTATTTATTTATTTACTTACTTACTTACTTACTTACTTACTTGTATTCTATATTGAGTTATTTATTTGTATTCTTTATGTATTTATTTATTTGTATTTATTTATTTATTCATATTCTGTATTCAGATTTGTATTCTGTCTTTGAAGCACAATTCTAGCCATGTCTACTCAAAAGTAAGCCCGATTGTGTTCACCAGGTCTTACTCCCAGGAAAGTGTCTTTAGGATTGCAGCTGTACTCTCTCAATTGTTTAAAAAACTAAAGTAAAATACAATTAATATACAATAAAATATAATGAGAATAATGTAACCCAGTACTTGTGCCCGAACTACTACAGCATTCTGGCTTTCATGATTTCAATATGTTGCCAACATACAAGTTGCCAACATCAGCTTCCTCTACTCTGGTACCATATCCATAAAAGAGGACAAGAAACCCCCCAAAATGTAGAACACTAAACAAAAATGTAGGACATGACAAAATTAAAGCTAGACATCCGTGAATATTGCTTTCATGTGATTAATTTAAACACTATATGACTTATTATTAAATTAAATTAAATACATATAATTTATTATACATATATACTCAGTGCTGAATTTACAGATATGCTAAACAAGCTATAGCTTAGGGCCCCTGGGGCCCCAAAAAATTTAAAGGAAAAAAAACTTTTCAAAATATAAGATGAAAAACAAATAAAATAAAACCTAAATACATATTTTGTTATGTGCAAACGGCTTTAGCATATAAATTACCATGTAGCATATATTTAACACAAAAAACAGCAACAATTTGCTGTTGACAAAGGACAGCTGGACATATAAAGGGCCCCATTACCTTCAATAGCTTAGGGCCTCATAAACCTAAATCCGGCCCTACATATAATTTATGAAACATGCTGCATGGTCACAAGGAAAAGGAGAAAAATGAAGATTTTTTTCCCAGGACACAAGGCTAAATAAGAGGACATGTCCTGGAAAAAGAGGCTACATGGTCACTATGTCTCCATCATGTACAGCAGAATCTCCTCCACACCAAGGAATCAAAAAAGGAGATTGGCACAGAGTGGGCATAAGGGATTTCTGGAGTAAGGCTGCAATCCTAAACACACTTTCCTGGGAGTAAGACCCATTGAACACAATACACAATGGGACTTACTTTTGAATAGTCATGATAAGGACTATGGGTGCAATTCAGAGGAACTACGGGGAGTTCCTGGTGTAAGAACAATTTGCTCCTGCTCTGGTGTAAGAACAATTTGCTCTGGATTGCAATAGGAATTTCCCATAGGTTTTCACTAGGTGGTACAGTAACTACGGGTACACGTAATGTCTCTTACGTGCTCCCGTAGTTACTCTGGATTGTAGGGCAAGTTGGTGGGAAGGGATATAACTCCAGAAAGGTTTCAAAACTGGGATAGGTTCAATGGTGGGATTCAAATAAATTAACAACAGGTTCTATGTCCCATTAGTAACCGGTTTTCAGAACCAGGCGCTCATTAGCAGAGGGTACTATAGAACCCGTGACAACCCCCTGAAGCCCACCACTGGATAGGTTCTTTGAAATATTTTTAGATGCCTCACATTTGACAGCTTCCTGAGTAGAGCCAGGAAAACCATACCGTATGTCCCTTTTTCCAGGACATGTCCTCTGTTTTAGCCTGGTGTCCTGGAAAAAACATCTTCATTGTCCTCCTTTTCCTTGTGAGCAGGCAGCAAGTGACCTTCTTGGAATCCATAAATTATCTAATAGCTTTAAATTTAATAATAAAACAGAGCACAATCCTAACCATGTTTACTCAAAAGTAAGCCCCATTGTGTTCAATAGGTCATACTCCCAGGATCATGTCTTTAGGATTGCAACAATGGTGTTTAAATTAACCACATGAAAGCAACATATATGAGTATTTTTAGCTTTTATTTTGTCTTGACTTACATTTTTTTCAGTATCCAACTTTTTCAGGGGGTCTTTTTTGCAGTTATGACACTTAGAGCACAATGCTAACCATATCTACTCAAAAGTAAGCACCATTGTGTTCAATGGATCTTACTCCCAGGAAAGTGTCTTTACGATTGCAGCCATAGTCACCATGGCATGTTCTCTTTTGCAATTATAGCATCTTGTGATTACCCAATTGGGGCATCAGAATACCCAACCTCAGAGCCCTCCTTGCAAATATCTCATGGTCTCCTGGAGATTCCACCCTAATGCCTGAGACCTATAGACCATAGAAAATATTGAATGACTTTTGTACTACTCTCTGTGGTTGTCCGCCTGGGAGAATATAATGTAAGGGGTCACAGGAAGTGCAAGGGGCTGATGCCAAATGGAAAATCAAACTTTCCCCTGTGTGTTCGTCTATATGTTATGTGTGGAAATCTGTATGTTCTGCTTGCACAAGGAATGGTGGTTACATCTGACCATTGGTTTTTTTCCATCTTACACTCAAAGCCCATTTCTAGCCTACAGAGGGTGAGTCACCTCTGTGTAAGGAAGCCTGCAGATTGCACAACCTTGCATATTATGCCTGTTTGCAGAAAGCCCTTATTATGAAAACTGAAAAGTATTGTGGAAGTCAAAATTCCTTTGGAAGATTTGCAGTGTTGACTTCCTTTATGGCCCTTGTTTTGTGTGGACAGATTCAGGTTTTTTCCTAATCATTATAGTTTTTGTGTTTGCAGGAGTTTGTAGGAGTACATAAAAGTAAGCCCCATTGTGTTCAGTGGGTCTTACTCCCAGGATTGCACTCATAAAGGTGGTGTAGCTAGAAGGGGTGCAAAGCATTACATTTTGCAGGGAACCTCATAATAGTGTGCAAGAGGTCTTGTCCCTTCCCAACCCTCCCCAATAAGAAAATTATCATTGTCTGGAATGGCTCATGAAGGGGAGGAGTTGCTTGCATGCTATGGGGAGGCTCTCTGCCACACTTAGGGCACAATCCAGAGTAACTATGGGGAGTCCTTGCTCTGGTGTAAGAACAATTTACTCTGGATTGCAATATGAATTTCCCATAGGTTTTCACTAGGTGGTGCCGTAACTACGGGTATATGTAATGTCTCTTACGTGCTCCTATAGTAACTCTGGATTGTAGGATTAGGCTGCAATTCTAACCTCCAGTTAGGCCAGCTTAAGCCCCAACATAAGTCCTGTACTGATCTGGGGTGTCACAAAAGTGTCATAAGACACTCTTGCACCGCTCCTGGGGGAGGTTAGGCCAGTGCACAGACATGCACGTGCCTCCCTACATCACCACGAAAACGGGAAAACAGATGTTAGCTTAAGTTAGGATTGCACCGTTAGTGCTTTGCACACCCTCTTTTTACACCATTGACTCCCAGCATCTAACAAACAGAAAAATAAAGCAATGTTTTTTTATTATTTCACCCTCATCGTCATATGTTCCTTTTTCTGTTTTTTCTTAAAAGTAAATTTTTTTACTTTGGATTGAAAACATTCCAAAACACTATTGCTATTTTATTTTGTTATAATATTCTCCGGTTTATGGCAGAATTATTATTAAACATATTTCCTATATTTCCACAGTGCAATTCTGGGTAAGTCTTCTGTAATGTGAGTATTTATTTATTTATTTTTATTTATTACAACTGTATTTAATGGAACTTGGAGCACAGTCCTAACCATGTCTACTCAAAAGTAAACCTCATTGTGTTCAATGGATCTTACTCCCAGGGAAGTGTCTTTGGGATTGCAGCCTTGTTCTGTGTAAGTACATATTGGATTTCAGCCAAAATACTGTGAAGGTATTTTGAGGGCAATCCTCAAATACCGTGAACATCTAAATCCTTTTGAGGGCAATCCAATCTTGGGGTGTCAGCACAGGGTATCAACCCATGATCTTGATTTGGATCATGAATCATGATTTATGGGGAAACAAGGGGGGTCAATCAAGCAAGAAAATCTGCCTTAGGGTGGCAGAGGCCACTGCCATATCCTATTCTCCCGCCTCCTGCACCTGAAAGTCTGGACTATTCAAGATCTGAGTAGCCCAATAGGAGCTGCCTAATAAGGTAAGGAACCAATGTCCCCTTACAGAGAAGATCTCTGGCTGACTCCATGGCCCCACAATATACAGTTTCAGTGAGACTCTGGCTGAAATCCTAACCTCCACTTAGACTGACCTAAGCTCCGGCATAAGTCCTGTACTGACTTGGGGTGTCATAGAAGTACAGTAAGACACTTCTTTTCCACTCCTGGGGGAGTTAGGCCAATGCATAGGCATGATTCATGATCCAAATTAAGATCATGCATTGCCACCCCTAAGGTAGGGATGCCATGGTTCACCTCCTATACACTGGCATACACTGACACCATCATGGAAAGATAGGCCAAGTCAGTCTGGCCTAAATTTCTTAGGATTGCACCCTACATGGTATTGCACCCTACATGGTATTTTCTTAGGATTGCACCAACCATGGTAAGATGTGGGCTGCTGGCATAATAGTTTTCTAAGCCCAAAGTCCTACAAGAATATCTGCAATTCAAAATAAATTTTGATGAAGACCTGCTATTCCTTTGTGAAGTGTCTTTAAAATTGTCCTGGTAGGAATCCTTGCTTATTTTCTTTTAATTGTTTCTGTTCTAACCTTTTGTTATTTATGCGGGGGGGGGGGGGGGACGGACACCCTATGTTTACATATGACTGCTAGCTTTGCAAATGTACCCTGAGTTTGAGAAGTCAACTGTGCTGTGTCTTTTTTGTTTTAATTCCAGATGTAAAGGACATCCATTTCTTTTTATGTAAAGGACATCCATTTCTTTTTCACTCTCACAAATGTGTTATTTTTTCAGGATTTAACAGGATTTAACATCCTTTTGCATGCACATTAAAGAAGCACAATTCTGATAGCTACATTCTGGAGGCCACTGGTATAGCCAGGGCGGTGTGCCCAGGGTGGTGATGTTGTGATGTCATTGGATGTTGTGGCACCACACAGTGCTGTGAGTGAGAAGGATGGTGGTGGCAGCTTCATGATGTTGAAACCACCCCATTTCTTGTCCAGCAGCTCTGCAGCACACCAATGGGGAACAGCAAACCAGCTAATCATAGTTGCTATTAATGTTGCCCTCAAAAAAGTAAATGATTTTGCTTGTGACAAGACCAAATAAAACTACAAGTTAGTCCTGTTATGTTTATCATCAACCCTGACCTGCCCCAACTCAGTACCTACATGTTCTGGTGGCCATAGCTCTGTAAGCTGGTACTGGCAGGAAAGAGAAGCTGCTACTTGAAGCTGCATGTTTGCAAAGTGATTTATAGCACTTTTGTGACAGCTTGTGCCGGCGGTTGAATCCTCTACTAGCATAAGAGGTTAGGATTGGGTCAACAAGCCAATTTTGATAATTAATTTCTAATTAATTACATTAATTTTTGATAATTTTAAGACAACTTTGTGGTAAGAATTCTTTGCTATCTTAACAATTCTTTGCTATCTTTGCTATCTTAACAGGTCACACCAAAAAACACCAAACATTTGCAAACTAAAAAAAGACTGGGTTCCACTTTTCAACCATTTCTATTTTTTAACCACAACTCTGGTCCCCAACCTGTCAGAGAAATAGGGGATACCTGTATGTATGTAACACAGAAAGTTCAAGGGCATACTTAAAATCTAGGAATCGATCAGCTCAAAGAATATGTGAAGTTTCCATATTTAGTGGTTTCATCATATGCTTTACTGCCAATTAAGAATAATGGTTGGTTGAGCATACCTCAGGGCTAGACTTACTGGAAACTGAGAACAGAAGCTATTCGGATCTGCGCTATAGACAGCACTGTTTCTCACATTTCACATGAAGCATTCCTTCTGAGGCAGGTGCTCGGAGGTTTATAGCCTATTCAGGACACACCATACTACGCATGATCCAAATTGTACTGGAATATTACCATACAGACAGACAACATATGGCTTCTATGCAATCTTCCAAACTTTTTTTTTCGCTCAGCCACCCTCCTAGTATCATTACAAAAATGACATTACATGCATCCTGAGAGCCTGACGTCATGTCAGCTGTAATTACACCTGTTTTACACACTGTGATGTCATTTGTAATGTGAAAAAGTTGTAATCCAACAAGGGTAGTAAATAAAAATAATGGGAAAAATACATACCTATTTCCAAAAAGCAGAAAAAAACCATTTTTAAAAAATGCATTGTAAAAGCATTGGCTTACTGTATCCTTATCTTAATTAGTGGAAACAATTTAGCCATAGCCATCTGATTCATTAGCTTGGGGATTATTATAGTTGTGAATTGCAGCAATCTGTGTTTCTACAATGGTGTTCATTGTGCAACCTAAAGAAATATATGTTTACCCAATGTATAACTAATCAGAGAAACTTCCTGTCACTGGATCTTGTGATGGCACTTGGTCTAAATGTCTAGGAGATTATAAGTTACAAGCCATGACAATTATATGCAGCATCCTGGTTTAGGTTTAGAGATAGGAAATCTCTGAATGACAGGTGCAAAGGAATAGCAACAGGATATTGAAATCCTTGTTTTAAGTGCTCCCAGACGCAACGTTTGGTACAGGAACCTGGATTAGATGGGCATTGGGCCTGATCCATTGGAGTTCTTCTTATGTTCTTAGGGTAAATCCAGAATAGGGATGCCATAATTCTCTTCCACAAAATCAGGTCAGGACCCTCCATCCCATTTGCCAGTATGTGTCCAGTGTGTCACACAAACTCAAGCATGTACAAGTGCTATCAAAACAACGGTAGGTAGGTATCATTGTTGAGTAGATGTTGTTCAATAGTTATTCATTATTACCTTGGACAAGTTGACCAGAAGACAAGGCCCTCCCAAAATGTAGGACATCCAAAAATGTAGGCAATGACAAAATAAAAGCTAAAAACACTTGTATATTCTGCATTTACTCAAAGCTAATGCACCATTGAATCTAATGTGCACCCTACATGCATAATCAAAACTTCACATTTACTCGAATCTAATTAACCATTGGATCTAATGCGCACCCTGATTTTTGAGACTAGATTTTTGAGATGAGCATTAGATTCTAGTAAATACAGTATTGCTTTCATGTGGTTAATTTAAACACTTAATTTAATGACATAGGCTGCAATCCTAAAGACACTTTCCTGGGGGTAAGACCCATTGAACACAATAGGGCTTACTTTTGAGTAGACCTGGTTAGGATTGCATTATTATTATTATTTAAAACTAGTACATAAAATTTATTACATTTATTAATTTATATAATTTATTAATTACAAGAAGGCTACATACGCCCACTTACAAGGGAACGGAGGACATTACATTTTTTTCCTAGGATGCAAGGCTAAAATCCAGGGCATGTCCTGGAAAAAGAGGACATATAGTTACCCTGACTATGGCTAATCTTTTGTACTATTTATTGCAAAATGCAATCTTTTGCAGCTTTCTTATCTTATTCACTTTCACAATGAACCTCTGCTGTGGGTTAATATTATACAAATTAAAGACTGAGGCCAAGAAAGAAAGTGGTTTGTCCAAGGCCATCCGATGCAATTGTGTAGAAATTGCAGGCCAGTTTTGTCTCTTTCAATTTTAACTTATTCACTGGGGTAATTTTGGTTTTAATTTGCATCTTGTGATATGAAAACTACCAAATGAATATATCTTTGGACTTATGGAGGCCAAAACTTATGTTGATGGACTCATGGAGGCCAAAACTGTTGGAATAATATGGATTGGAATGTGATAATCATTCTCAAAATGGACCAAATTTCCAGGGAAGTAGCAATTCCACCTATTAGAAGCAGGAGAAATACTATTAGAAGTATTTCCAGGGAAGTAGCAACTGCACCTATTAGAGATGGACTCAGAGCTAAAAATGTGATGGTAGATGTGCTGTCCTTGCAGGAATTTCCCCTCTGAACCGATCGGGGTACCAAACGTTTTCATCACGTCCATTGTTAATTGGTCCAAGCTTTTAAATAACACAATGTAACACTGTTTCACATGTAGGGAACGTGCACTCATTGAGAAGAACAGCTGTCATAACTTAAAACTGTGTTGAATGCAGAACGCACAGCCAGCAGGATTGCAGAGTATTTATTTTTAATGAGGGACTTCTTGAAAACATGCCTGTTTATATAATCCGTAACACTGACTTTCTGTTTGGACAAACGCTATGAGATGACCTGCAGGCTGTGCTTCTCCACGGTGAAGCATCAATGTGAAGGGTGATGATTTGAAGATCTGCTGCACCCTGGATACCACTTCTAAGGTTGAATCATACAACAGAAGAAACTATTCTCGATTGGGAGCACGCTTCATTGACGCTGGAACAACCGTTTACAGAAGACGGTGTAATTGATGCAAATCTTGTAGTGTGCTTTTGGGACTAAGGGCTCAATCCAGAGTAACTACGGCAGTTGTTGTGTCGACAGTAAAATTTACTGTGGACTGAATTTCCCATAGGTTTCCACTAGATGGTGCCATAACTGTGTCGACGTAAATGTGACGTTGACACATCTACTGCCACAGCTGCTCTGGATTGTAGGGTTAATTATTCAATTTTCCATGGGAGTTTTTGTTTGAGGGAATAATGCATTCGTAATCAGGGACAACAAACCATTTATTTTACTATTAAAACCACTTGTGAAACTGCTTCTGTTGAAAAGAATAAACTTGATGATGATGATGATGATATGCTTTCTTACACTAGTGCCAAATAACTGGACAAGAGGCATTCTTTCAAGTGGATGATCCTTTTTTTTTGCAGGGGAAGAATACCTGGCCTTCCACACCCCAGCAATGTTTGTTATAGTGGCTTCTGTTGGTGTTCTTTTGCATTTTAGATTGTGAGTCCTTTGGGACAGCGACCCATTAGCCATCCGTCTTTTCTTTGTAAACAGGTTTGTGAACTTTTTAATTGAAAAATGGTATATAACTACTGTAGACAGACATAGAGATAGATAGAAAGATAGATAGAAGATTGATAGATAGATAATAATTATTATCTAATTATATTATTATCTAATATAGAGCACAATCCTAACCATGTTCAATGGGTCTTACTCCCAGGAAAGTGTCTTTAGGATTGCAGCCTTAGATAGATAATATTTGCACTAGTATCAGATAACACAAATGACTGATTTGGCTCCAAGCATCTGCTAGTCCCAATCCCTGGTCCATGGCCAGTTAATGGGGTGCAGCAGAGGCTGTTAGCTATCTGATCTGGATCAGCCCATTATGGGAGGACTGATAGTGTAAGACAAAATCAAATTCAAATTATCTTTGGGTTGGTTCTTTTACGCGTGGACATTCGTGCATGGACATAGGTGATGTCATTGCATGAATGTCCATGTGTGAATGAACCAACCCAAAGATAATTGGGTCGTACTCAACAGTTGATGTACTCAACAGGTGTACACAACAGTCGAAGAGTTGCAGCTAAATGTGTGAACTGATATCCAAGAAAAGACCTGATTTGAGACTATGTGTCTCAGGGTTATGTGCCTCGAGAACACTGGCTCGTGCAACTTAACTTTTGATGTTGCAATGATCGAGCATGAAACTTGCATGAATTAGTGCTTTGAGATAGTAAATATACAATGGGTGTGATGCAAAGGAGCTTTAAATATTGGAATTCAGTCAACCATTTATTGGTAGTGGTTTGTCATGTTGACTGGGTTATTGGTTCCCCCATGCAACTATAAACCCCTTTAGGAAGTTCCTGATAGTATGGATAAATGTCCCTAATTAGTTATGGTGACAACTGCCTTAGGAAGGAATTATATCCTGTTTTTGTTGTGGCTACTTATGTTGTCAGCACAATTTTTTACTTCAAAAGACTCTATGAAATATGTAGTTAGATAAAATGTAGCAAAACAGAGTAGTAGGCAAGCAGAGAGATTGCTTCTTTTCAACATTACACAGAAATCAGCAATATCAGCTGCATTAATGATGCTGTAAATCAGGCATGTCCAACAAGAGGCTCGAGGGCCGCATTTGGCTTAGAAAGCCCATGGATGCGGCCCTCGGGGCCCTGTGTTGGACATGCCTGCTGTAAATAATCAGATTTTGATATGAATGATATGGTGATACACAGTGGTGGGCTCCAGCAAGTTTGCACCTACTCTATAGAACCGGTTGTTAACAAGAGATAGGACATATAAAGTTTAAAAATAGCCATTTAAAAGTGGCTGCCAGATGGGCAGAGAACCGGTTCTTAAATTTTTTGAAGCCCATACATGGTCATAAGAATGCTACTCAGTGGCATAGTAAGAGGGGTGCAAAGCATTAAGTTTTGCAAGAAGAAGTATGTTCAAAAAGTAGTATGTGCAAACAGCCCATACTTCAGAACAGTTCTGAGCAGTGGAGCAAAATAGATGGGGAAGGTAGGGTTGGCATAACTCTCTTCCATAAAACCAGGACAAGACCCTGTCAAACCTGCCAGTATCTGAATGCAATCCCCCAAAACTGGGACTGTTCTGGTTTTCTGAGACATATGGCAACCATAGGGGAGGGATGGTGAGGCATGCCATGGCAAGGCACCCTGTAAAATTAGTGCTTTGCCTCCTCTTTCATTCTCAATATCAGTTCATATGGGGAACTGGCCTATAGGGATGGCATGATTCCAGTATTCCCTTAGGTTGGCACAAGTGTCTTGCACTGAGCCAATGGTGTTTTAAAAGGGTGTTGTAAAATAGTACTTCTATGTCACCCTCCCTGCAGTGCCAACATAACAACTGAGTTGGATCCAGACACATTTATGAAAATCTTCACCACACTGAAAATTTGTCTGTCCATCCGTCCATCCGTCCATCCATCCGTCCATCTATCCAATTACTTCCAAACACTCAAGCCACTGTTTTGTATAATGTGTTATTGAGGAAATCAGTTTTCATACCTAAACACTGCAATTTCACATTTCTTTGTTCTTTATCACTGACTTTGATCTTCGGCCTGACACGGAGACGGGAACTGGTCTTGTTGGCTGATCTTGTTTTATAGACGGACAGAGGTTAAGTCTTCACACTGATTCTGTTGGTTCCATCAGCAACATCTGATAGCCTTTGATCATCAGTTGTTTGTTAACGCACCAGTGGACACTTTCTTGGGCAGGCAGGATTGCTTTCATGAGGTTCTGTGTCTTCTTCATAGAGAGCGATCCCAGGGGAAGAATCTAGTTCAAGCAAACACATTCTTTATCCGGAATTCAGCAGGACTCTAGCTTGTCACCATTCCTACTCAGCACGCATCTAAGGTCACTAGGGAGATGAGATGATTGGGACTGCAATACTATCACTGCACAGATGATACTTGGTTCTGTTTCATTTTTAAAATAAAATCCCAGATGTTTGTTGAGTTTATTTGCTTTCTCAGTGTCCGGCTGAGAGAGTTGGCTGAACCTCTACTCTCAAAAATTCAGAGATGATGCAGCTTTAGTAGACGTTACTCAGAAGATAGGAGACATTACCAAGACGTTACTCAGATGGAATAGATGTCACTCAGAGGATGGGAGCCTGCAAAAGAAGAATGGCAATTCCTGATAACTTGGGTGTGATTTAGAACCGGTAAAGGGTTATCACCCATTGACTCATCTCATAAGTCTGTACTGCTGAGTTTTCTTGGAGAATACTCAGGACCACTCAAAGTATTTCTGACAGTTTATCAGAAATTAGGAGGCGATGATGCCTCCGTGTCAGCCTCTATCCTTCCCAATGCAATGTGCCACTGAGCAAGGCTTTGAACTGGAGGCATGGAAGTCCCACAAGAGACATCTTGTAACCATCACCCAACTTTGTTTTGTCACTGAGGCGCATGTGAGTTGAAATATCCAATGCCTTCCAAATCAATGACTTGGGTGGCTGTTTTTCTTTCTGCTACTATAAATTCCAAAGTACATGTCATTATTGCAGGAGCATCACTAGCGTTTGCATCACCCGGTGTGGGAGGCCAGTGTGTTTACCCAATGCAGTGGGCAGGACAACACCTGGATATAGGGCATGGTTATGTGCCATTGCCCTGCCTCCACTGGTTTTTTTAGCCACACATTTTAATAGAATAAACATATTTCAAAGTGGTTTGTTTCACTGCATTCTGCTGCTAATTACTCATCCAGTGGTATATAACATAATGGGATTATTTTTTACAAAACATGATTTTAGGCATTTTGGTCACTAGCGGTGTCATCTTTCTAACATCCTAGTGACATCCCTGATCAGGACCATTTTGGAAGCCTTGCACTCCCCTGGACTGACCTACACCTGCCAAGGCATGTTTGGTTACTAATTAGTAAACATGGCTGTAACTTGCTAGTAAAGAAATGCAATTCATTTTCAATGCATTTTGATGCAATCATCAGGGATCCCATTCTGGGGTGATTTGTCAGGGATGAGTTCATTGGATCAGGACAGTTATGTATTGGATTCCTTGGATTCCTCGGATTCCTTGGATTCCTCTCAGCCTGCCCTTTCCAATAGACTATGACGCATTTGCCTACTCATGAGTAAAGCCGCATTATGGGTTACTTTCACTTTCCCTAGAGTTCAATGCATATTTTAGTTTTTTGGCCATAATGTTTGATAGGTAAGAGCTATTTCAAAACGGATTGCTGCATTAGATTCTGCTCTTCAGATCAAATCCAATGGTATATGACTTGACGGGGTTTGACACACCATCATGAAGTTGAATTTTCAACTTCTCCCCCTAGTGATACCCCTGTGTTATTGGCACAATCCAGTCTAGACCTTATCCTAGCAGATCCCACATCCAGGAGTGCAAAACCAAAGCTCCTGGCACAGCAGACAGTCCCCCATTCTGCAGTGCTGGGCACTGATTCCCAAGTGTGTTAGAGAAGCCTTGTTCCCCGTTGATCTTACATTGGGACTTAGAAAACAGATGGGGAAAGATGAAGGTAACAAGGCTCAATCATCACAACCAGAGATTAGAAAGGTGAAGTATTTTACTGCCTAGACCTTTGAACTGTTACACTGAAACAATGGTTTATACTGGCTAAGGTATGAATCAGAGCTCCAACCCTGATGGGAAAGAATGGGATCCAAAAGCCTTTGGATGAGCCCTGGCATGATCCCATCAGGATGAACAAAAATGTTAACAAGTTAACAAAACATGTCAATGCAGTAAATGCAAAGAGGAGTTGACCTGGTATTTTTCCATAGCAAGTAGGTCAAAAACGCATGGCAGTGTTTGCAGACAGCAACTCGCTCTGCAATAGCTGAAGCAGCTTTTTGGGTTTGAGGTGCTTGACTAGGAGAAGATAGCCAGCATGTAGTTTCTCAAATATATATTATGGAAATTTTTTTGAAGGGGGGCACTTGCAATATCCCCCAGATCCTCTGTGTACCAAATTTCGAAAGGGCTCACAAATGCAAAATACGTATAATGCATGTCACAAACTGACACTGTTATGTCAACCCAGGTGAAAGCTATCTAAAAAGGAACATTTCATGTGTACCATAGGAGAACACTGTGCAAGACGCCTCACTTTAAGCATTTCAGTTTGCCATAACTGTGCAGAAGACCAAAGCGTCGAGTGCATAAAATGGAGAACTGTAGCTTGTGTTGTAACACAGTGGACTCTGTTTAGTTAATGAGTTCCTTTTTCTTACATTAATAATTTGGCAGGAGGAATCCCATGCTGGTGTGAAAATATCTGCAGTAGGGAATGTTCAAGAGGCCATAAAAGCTCATATGGACAACCAGCAGGGCACTCACAAGGCTATATGGCTCACAAGTAGGGCTGCTGTCTGTAGTAGCAAAGGGAAGATAAAAACCAAAAGTGGCACTTCAAGAGGAATCTGCTTCAATCAATCAATCAATCAATCAATCAATCAATCAATCAATCAATCAATCAACATTTATATACCACTTTTCAATGAAAATAAAATAATAATGAAATAATAATGAATTTATTTCAATGAAATAATTATTATTTCAGAAAATGAAATAATAACGTATCATCGGGATGTGCCATAACTAGTGTACGGGTAATTCCTTGTTATCTGTTCCTGGAACATTCAGGCTACCAGAATATTTAAAAAGTGGTAACAAAAAAAGAAAATCAGATTAGACATTAAAGAAAATCTTCCTAGGTTCACCATATACTATGCTGGGGGTGGTGGGCAGAAGCTTAAAAACCAAAGGTATAGTCATAGCAGCAATTTGCTGCATATTTTTCTTTCATTTCCTAATGGGGACATTTTATCACCTATAGCAATACAAAAGATATAGTGTTACAAAAACCATTTCTGTCGGATTTATATGTATGTATCTGTTCACGTGCCATTGTGTGAAATATTGAATTAATAAGAAATGGACAGAAAGTGAAAAAAATGATGCAGTAGCTTAGTGGTAATGACTTGATGTTTGCTTATTTTGGGCATCATATTTGTGTTAGCTTTTCAATATATTTCAGATTTTCTACATTTATGGAATTTTCCACTGTGGTGTAAGTATTCAGATGATACACACTCACTGTGTTGCTCCAGATTAAAACATAGCAGCCCAGCAACCCTGGCAGACAGATTTCTTTCATATTACATACTTATTAGATACATGGTTTACAAATGCATTTTCACTACCACTAATTGATTAATGATTAATTCTGCATCCACATATGGCAGAACCATTTTAGAAAGGGTGAGATCACACCTATATTCACAATCCAATTTCACCCAAACTTCTGACCAAGAATTTTTCTACTGCAATTTATAAGTGTTTTTTGTTTTTGTATTTTTGTGGCAGCCTAGTAAAGGTTTAGGGTGAATTTTAGGCTGACATCACAGGTTTTTATTGATTGTTGATTTATTTATGCTGGTGTCAATATTTAGGATTGGGTTTAAGACAATCCTATTTAGGATTGGGTTTAAGACAATCCTATTTAGGATTGGGTTTAAGACAATTGGGTTTTATACTTGGACTATAATATTTGAATTTAATTGAAATGCCTCCCTGATGGTCTGGTCATGTCTGTTGTTATTTTGGGCACTCTGATGCAGATCTCATCAAGGAAACCATTTCGTTCATTGCCTTTTCTGGGGAGGGCTGCTTGCATGGGGACTCATGGGAGCACTAACACATTTGTGGGGCTCTCCAAACTTTTCTGCACAAGGGCCGCATTGTATATCTGATATAGTACCGAGGGCCAAAAAATTAATTAATTTAGCTGCCTTGGCTCTGCTTGTGGAGAAAGGATATAAATGAATGAATGAATGAATGAATGAATGAAAAATTGAAGAGAAAGGGGAATGGAATTTGAAAAGGAAATTAATTTGGGAGACTTTATTTTTGAAAGCAGGACTATGGAAGAGAAAATTTTTCGGGGAGGGGAGGAGAATTGACAAGGAAATTATTTGGAGGGGTTGGGAGAGAATTAATGTGTTAGAAGGATAAAGAGTAAGGGAAAAACTGAGATATAAGTAAAGTTGGGAGAAATCTAAATCTAAGAATTAATTAAGAAATTAATCTAAGAAAACATGCTTTCATTGTGCACTGGACAGACAGATCAAGGTATGCTTCCCCCACCACATGTTGAGGACGATGCCCCATGTTGTTGGAGCACTGCTGTACTTGTTTGTGGAAATAGACTTCTTTAAGAATTTGCAATTTATTTCATATCACAGATATCCAGCACAGATCATAAGTGTTTAGATTGAATAACAACAAGACAAAGATAAGTTAAATATTAAGGATGTGGAACAGCACTGCCTATTGTTGGTATGAGGTATTATGTGGGTATATTAGCTATTAGTTATTAATTTTATTTTCTTGTAGTTTCTAGTTGAAAAGCAGTATATAAATACCTGTAGATAGGCATATAAATACTGTAGATAGATACTGCAGATATATGTAGGACAATGGTTGGTTCTCACTTCTGATTAAAAGAAATTTAAGAAAGAAAAACCAGACAGAAACAAACATGTGAGCTGTATATAATGCACCATGCTTTTAACTTTAGATAATGATTCTTAACAGATGATGAATATTTTTGGCAGAAGGCATGCACGCTCACACGCTTGTGGAACTAGGTATGTTGATTGTATGTAGATAACCACCCCCAGAGAATTGTTGCACAAAAATTCAAGCTATTCATTTTGTAAGAATCTGACAAAATTCTTTGTGATAGATAAAATCTTCAGTAGACATAACATGTAATCTCCAGGAAACTATTATGCAAGAAAATGAGAATAACCCAGGGGTATTTTATAAAGAATTTGAGACTATTCAGAAATATTTTAAAGACAACCTTTCAAATTCCATAAAATAAGTCCAATGGGAAAGAATTGAATTTTCCATGAAAGTGGGTTAAATTACCAACTTCCATGAAATAGTGTATGCCAAGGAAATTATAGTTCTTGTGTCCCAGACTATAAATAATATAAAGATTTTAAGAGTTGTAGATTATATTGAGTTTGGGATACGTGCAAATATCCCAAGTGTGCAAATGAGATATGCCTGCATGCCTTTGAATGGTTTCTGTTATGCATTTGATTTACACAATACACAATTTAGGCTACTACCCTTAATTCTCCCCTTCTCTTAAGGAGCCAAGAATGGTGGCTTACAGTGCTCAGGATCCCATTTTGGCACCATAGCAATTCTCGCACTGCAGACTGCATATGGTAGAGCTGGCCATAACCAACATGCTTGATGTGAGAGGTGATGGAAAAATATATATTTTTAATTAATAGCTAGTGAGAGAGGCCAAAAACATAACAAAGCGGTGGTTGGGAGAGATGAGAGTTACTAATTTGCCTCCATCATGGTTTTTGTCTTTGGTCTTCTTTATCATAGCCATCCCATATCCTATTTTTATTTTTTATTTTTATTTTTTTAAAGTCAATTGAAGGCCAACTTAAATGAGGATGTAGACTGTGGTGAGAGGGTGTGTTGGAGGCAGGGGGTGTTTCTGGATGGGGGCAACTGTTCAGGATGGCCACATGACTGGATTTTTCTATATTTGTCCTCTTTTTTAGTCTCCTGTCTGGGTGTTGTCCATAAAGGCTTCATTGTCCTCCATTTGGCTTCATTTTGGAACTTTGCAATGGTGTGCAATTCCCCATCTTGTCATAAGTCATTAGATTTGTATTGAAGAGCAGAATTCATTGCAAAACTCAGTTTTGAAATATCTCCTTCCCATCAAAAGTTATGGCCAAAAAACTAAAACTAAAAAATATGCATTGAGCTCTATGGGAAAGTGAAAGTGCCCAATATTGTAGCATTACTCGTGAGTAGGCAAGGATGTCATTGTCTGCCAGAAAGGCCAGGCTGAGAGGAATCCAAGACCTTGTCCTCCTTCCCATGCTCAGGCATCTGGTCACCATGGGGCAACCTCATAGGTGGATCTGGTCCAAAATGATGGATCTGGCCTAAGACATCTGAGGCAATGTGAGTCAGATAAAAATCCTTGACTCTGGCCCAACCAGCATTATTCAGACCACTTGAATTTGTGCCCATGAAATTGTGGGCACAGATCCTTGAAGCCCTACTCAAAATAAAATCCATTACTCTGAATTATGCCCAAACTCCTACCTACCTTGAATTCAGTGCAGACCAGCCTGTGTGTTCCAGCACAAATTACAATTGCCTCTTCATTTTATGTATTTATGTATGTATGTATGTATGTATGTATGTATGTATGTATGTATGTGTGTGTGTGTATGTATTTTATTTATTTATTTATTTATTTATTTTATCTTAAACTGTATTTATGAGTTGCATTGGTGAAACAAATGAACACCACTTGATCAGAAAAGAAGGTCTCCAAATTTAGCTTTGAGAATTCTTGTAATTTAAAAGGATTGATGGTCAGTATCATATCAACAAATACAGTGTAACTGAAGCTGAATCTACAGAATTCATTGAAGCTGAATAATATACATGCCCACATATTTCGCTGGTTTGATTTTGCCTACAAATGAATGTGCTGAAATGCATGCTATGTATGGAGAAGAACATATATTCTTATTTTAAAAACTGCTCCAGAGAGCCTGTGCTATTTTCAATGCTCCCTTTTTTTTTAAACAGAAGGAGAAGAAAATATTCCTCAGGAGCTCCTTATGGCTGTTCTATATAAAGTACAAGGGGGAAAAAATAACTATGGGGTAATATTTAGATTAGAAATTGATTTCTCTAATAACTTGGGTAGGATTTTTTAAATTTATTTTTGCAGTTGGAAATATTTTGCATTAAGGTAAGAAAACCAGAATACTGTAGGGAATGTTGCACTTCTCTAACTTGTAAAAATATTGGAAGTAGAGAGAGGAGAAATATAGGATTGATACACTGGCTGCTTGATAAATGGGACATAAAGGATTGTACCTGTGTGAGAAGGGAAGATTAACTGTAGTGCTTTAGTAATATTTAGCTTATGTGATCAGTGCTCAGCGAAACAACAATATCTTGAATAGATCCTGAATTGCAGATGATAACCAAACCAACATACCCCCAAATCCAGAGTAACTACAGGAGCATGTAAGAGACTTTACGTGCACCCTTTGTTACTGCACCACCTAGTGAAAACCTGTGAGAAATTCATATTGGAATACAGAGTAAGTTGTTCTCACACCAGAGCAAGGACTCCTCTTAGTTACTCTGGATTTTGCCCATAGGCTGTTTTGAAGTAGACCAATCATTATTATCATCCTTTCACTAAGCTGGGATGGTATACTGGGAAGCTGAGGCTGCAATGCTAATCCCCTGTTAGGCCAGACATAAGTCCTGGCTGCGTCAAAAAAGAGCTGTAAGACATGGGAAGACTGATGAGTTGTACTGGCGTAGATTAGAGTTGTACCTTGAATCTATTGTTCTGTATCCTAAGATGCTTTTCTACCAAGTGAATTGTATATAACAGGTCTATGCAGCCAGAACAATGATTGCACCATGAAGGGAAACATCTGGAGAAATGGAGGATCTTGTAAAAACTCCACTTGAAAAAAGGTCTTTATGGGCAGCCTACCTATGTAAACTGCCTTGAGCCTACAGTCTACATTAATCCAGAGTATATATCTAATCCCCTGGGCATAAGGACATCTATGAGTCTATATAGGGCAAAATTCTAATTTAGTCCATTACTACTCACCAATCTCCCTGTTCACATGGTGGTGTAGGGAGGCCAGGAGGCTGTACCGTTGCCTAACATCCTCACCAGGAATGGTTAAGAAGTGCGTTATGGAAATTTTGTGACACCCCCAGGACCAACTTTTGTTGGCCTAACTGGGGGTAAAGATTGTAGCTTAACGAGGCAATCCTAACTATACTTGTAAATGCCTAGAACCACTCTATGCGGCATCTAGGACTTAGTGATTTTTGCTGGCACAGATCTAAGTAGCCTAATGGGCAGGCTGGGGCTCTACCCCGGGTAAAATAACAAACATACTCTTAGAGGAGAACTCCCATTGCTTAATCCCAGTGCTGGATATATTGTGGGCCATGTGGCCCAGCTGCACTACACCCAATAGGATTGGGCTGTGAGTCAGTTGGTGGAACAGCTGGAAATGTTAACATCTCTAACTTCTTGGAAAATACATTTTGCAGATTTATGAAAATAATAATGGTGTTGTACAAATATGGAATTTCTAAAAGCACAGCTATATGATCATTGTTCTTCTTTGTAATGAAATGGATCCATCATAGGGAAAGTGCTCATCAAGACCTACCATTGGAACCAATGAATTAGTGATAAATTGCTCCTAGGTATGTATCTGCAAAGAACATTTTCTTATTTTGGAGTGAATGAAACTTATATCAGGGATTAGAAAGAAGGTTTGGAAGCTCAGTCCTACTCCAACTCCCTTGCCAATGCAGCCATGTGTATCCATGGGAGGGAAGCATTGGAAATGTCTGCTTGGGGTAACTGAATGTTTGCTTTCTTGGTGTCTGGACAATTTTTTTCCTTGTTTATCCACACATGGCTTGTATATTAAGTCAAAATTTATTAGAAATGTTTGCTTGTATTGCAAAACACTCAATCCAAGTTACTCAAAATTTTTATTATATCGTATGCCATAGATCTGACTATTCCATGCAAATACAACTATCTTTTTCATGTGGCAAACTGCAACTTTTAAATATAATACAGTACTGGAAAATTTACCACCCAACCCTTCACCCACCATAGTTATATAATAAGGCCTCTGCAACCTTTACTGTTGATCTCAATTACCCTCTATCAAGCTCAGGGCCGGTCTTCAATATCAATAAGTGGACAAATATCAGAAGTTTTTAAAAGAACAGTTAATGATTACTTAATGATCTGGAATACTGATATGTCTGTATGGAGCTGGCCACTTGCAGAGGAATGTAAGATTCACTGGTTTAAATCTCCTTTAACTTAGTATTTGCAGAAATGCAATTATTATGGGATATTCGTCAATTTTATCCTTTGAATTCTTGTTTTAATTCAAAAGTCCTTACTTAAAAGTCTATTTATAATATTAAAGGATGTCTTATTTAAAGGGGACATTGATAACTGCATTATTGTTCTTTGTACTGTATGAAATGCATTAATCGGGTTGAGCAAGATGCAGGCTGAGATCTGGCAATTCCCATTCCCTGTGTGGCCTCTGGCTACCTGTATCTGCTTAGCTCTATACTCTCTCCAGAGGTGGTGCAAAACTGTGTGAACCCTTTGGGGCTGCTGCCAGGGGTAGGGGATTGCCCTGTGGTAGCATGGCAGCAGCCCCAAATTCATGAAGTCAACTTCATGAAGTCAACTTCTTGGGATTGCACTGTTAGGTAAATGGATAAGATAGGGAAAAAAGCAGGTGCAACTAACAATACAGGTATCTTCTACTTTCTGGTTCATTTTCCAATAATCCAGTCTTCCAACATATTTCAATTATATCCAGAAGTCATTCATTCAATGCATATGCCACTCTTTCAACATCTAATGGCTAAAATTGCCCTCCATCATGTTGATTTGCATATGACATGGTGATTCAAATTGTTTTGGATTTGTGTGTGTGTCTGTGTGTGTGCGTGTGTGTGTGTGTGTGTGTGTGTGTATGAGAGAGAGAGAGAGAGAGAGAGAGAGAGAGAGAGAGAGAGAGAGCGCACACATGCAATTTTAGCTTTGGGTCTATTACCTTTTCTGAAGATATAAATGAGAGTCCATTTGCAGAAATCTTTGTACGATAGCAGGAGTTTGCCACATTAAAAAAGTCATTTACAGTATGCTAGTTAAAAAGCATTGGAAGCAACATTTGTAAATTTAAAAAGGATTGAGGTTTGCTTTTCAACCATTTCTGCCTTTCAACACTGCTCCAGTCACTAACCTGAGTATGGGCAATAAAAGAGTATGATCAAATCAGAACCTTTTTTAGACACAAGAATAATCTCCAAATTCCCAAATTTTAATGTTACAATGGGCTTCCAGTTTTTTAGAGATTCAAAATCCAACAAGAGGGGATTTTTTTTAGGGCAGTTATAAAATGAAGTGTCAATACACAAGAAGAAAAAGTAAGACCTTGAAAAACTGTGCCAGGCTTTAGTGTCGTAATGTTCTTTGCGATTGGCTCAATGCATAATGTTCAAATACTTTTGGAGGAAAGCAGCCAAAAGAGACATGGTGCACCCTATGTGACCCTCCCTGAAAAAAGGTTAATGTTCGGGCAGTGGCACAGAGCCATGTTAAGTCAGGATTCATCCCAGCATGAGATCAGCAATACTGGAACCAGTTTCATTGTTAGCTCAGGTAATGATGGGAAGCCCTATTTAGGGATATGCACTTGGTACTGTTTATCAATGTTTTCAGGAGAGTGGTGAAGATGCCCATAAATTATACATTTTAAGGCAGCAAGAATAAGATGGCTGCTATCCTAAAGACACTTTCCTAGGAGTAAGACCCAGTGAACACAGTGGGGCTTCCTTTTGAGTAGACATGGTTGGGTTTGTGCTCGATGATTGTTTATTGCAGACAGACTCTTGGGGGGGGGGGTGCTAGAATTACTATTTGCCACAATTAAAAAAAATATTATCCCCCATATGTTCCTGTTAATATGATGTGTGGATGGGGACAAGAGTAGGCCAGTAAGTGCTCATTAAGTTGCACCCCTCTGCTTCCACATGATCAGTATTTACCTATCTAACAGACCCAGGTCAAAGGAAGAGATCCCCATTCTAGGGTGGTGATCATAGATAATCTGCTCTTGTTATGTCATCATAAACCAGGGGTGTCCAAACCCAGTGCCAGGGGTCCAGATGAGCCTCCATGTGATCCACAACAAGCCCTCTTTATTTTTTCTGTGTACAAGCCTTATAATCCTCTGGAGATGAGGGGAGCTCTGCTTCCTGCATCTTTGGATGGCTTTAGCATAAACAACGCTGATTGTGAGAATGATGGAACGTCGTGAGCATATCATGTATAGGTGATGGGGCTTATTGGCATGATTCCTATGCTCCTTCTCTATCGGGAATATAGGATGTAATGGGCAGGAAAGGGGGCAGGGAATGGGATCACTTGGTTCCAGGAGGGTTGAGATTGTGAATAGTGGTGCATGCTGTATCATGTTTCCTCCCTAAGCCAGATCTGTTGTCATGAATCCACTCTGACTTCGGCCAACTATTAGCCAGGTCCAGATCTGAGTAGACCAAGTAGTAAGAGTTGACCTGTTACTGGGGCTTTACTGTAAAGCTATGGCTTTACTGAAAGCAATGGACAAATGTCTCTTTAGTTTTAATTTGGGTGCCACCGCACATATGACAGAATAGTCAAATGTTGTGACCATTTCCCTTTACAGTTCTGTATGGGAAGTTCTTTTTTACATTTTTTTAAAGAAAACTGATGAAATTGGTTGTTGCGTCACAATTGGGTAGTTGACCTTTCTTGGGCCTTTCACGGGCAACATGAAGTTTTCAGGATTTACGTCTTGCACAAGGACTTTTATTTGTCAGTTTCTGTCTATGTTTGTTCTGTGCGAATGTTGCCAAGCACACTTTGGAAAGGGTTTTCCCTCTTGTTTGACTTTGCCATGTCATGCACAGCTGTGGCCGCAGATATCCTGAAAAACAATACTTGTTCTTCTTACCTCCTCCAAGTGACACAGTTCTCGGCAATTTTCCGAGTCTCTTCCACAAGTCTTTTCCTAAATATAAGTGTACAAATATGCATATGTTTGTGTTTGGGGTGTCTGTGCATATACATGCATATAATATGGCCATGTAGTCCCTGCGTCACATTGCATTCTGGGACACACCTGAGAGAAGGACGGAGCTTCTGTGTGACCAAACGTGGGTCTTCCATGGCTAAGAAAAGCTTGGAAACATGCACTGTTGGGTCACAATTTTCCTGCCCCACCTTTCCTGCCCTCCTTTTTTGTTTTGTTTTAAAAAGTATTTAAATTTGGCCCTCAGTATCCCAGTAAGTCAAATCCACAGATGCCAGATCCAGGATTTTGTATGACAAATTTTAGACAGTATATATAAAAGTGCCTGTATTTATTCAAATACAATGCATCATTTAATCTAATGCACACCCTGATTTTAAAAAGATTGAGATAAAAACATATTTACTGGTAATTGCAATGTACAGCTGCAAAGCAGATGCAAAATTTCATTTTACTGCATTAAACATGGGCTGTGGGTGGCGCAAGTGGCTAAGACACTGCCTGTTAAACAGCACTGCCTGTTAACCAGCACTGTTAACCAGCACTGTTAACAGGTTCGATTCCCGGGTTGGCCCCACAAGACAGGGTGAACTCCTGTCCTTAGCCCAGCTCTGCGACTCCAGCTGGATCCAATTGTATCGGCTCTGCCTTTCCATTGGACTAATTCAGTGGTGTGGAGAGGGGGGATTTGCTGCCTGGGTAACAGCCTGTCCTCCATAACAATCCAACCCAGGCTTTCGTGCTTCGCATGCTGCGTATGCAGTGCCGAGCACGATACCATAGTCTTCCAAGACTGATGGAGGCCTGCTGACAATCATAATATGACAATGGGTTTATGGCTGCAATCCAGAGCAAATTCAGCCTGCTCTGACCTAACTGCACTCTCCTAACTATTCTGTATCCAGAGCAGAAAGTTATGCTGAATCCAGAGAGTCAGGAAGCCTGGGCTGCCCTAACTGCTCCAGAGCATGCTAAGTAATTGACACAAGGGGAAAACTTGCTCCTGAGGAGACACCTCTCAGATCACACTGAACAAGGAACAGCTGTAGTGCCTACAGTGGTGACATGACTCTGCACATCACCTGGTGCGGAAGTCTGTGCGTCATCCCTGGGATGCGCCCCCCCCCACCTGGACTGCACAGTCACCAAAGTTGGCGCCTGCGCAGTTGTTTCTGAAGCCAACTGGCTTCAGAAAGAGTACTGCGCAGGCACCATCTCTGACACCTGCGCAGTACTTTTCTGAAGCCTTTTGGCTTCGGGGGAGACTGTGCAGGCGTCAGAGTTGGTGCCTGTGCAGTACTCTTTTTGAAGCCATTCGGCTGCCGCTCCGCCTCCTGAGTGAGGCCGAATGGCTGTGCAGAGGCATGGACTTTCTCTGCTCTAAGGAAGTCTCCTCTGAAGCTGTTCGGCATGCTCAGTGTGTTTCTGCGCAGTGCATCTCAGATGGCCGTTCAGGCCAGCTCCTCAGACAAGTGTCAGCTTCTGGCTGATTCTCCGCCTTGGAGCAGGCCTGAATGGGTGTGCTGACGCTTGGGGCCTGCCAAAGGACAGTCAAACTCCTCCGGCACATCACCCCATATGGAGCGCATCCCCAATGCAGCCCACACCAGCCGCACCAGTCTGGTGACGCCACTGGGTGCCTGCCTTATAAGGAGTCCCTGATGAGATGCCAGTACATTCTACAGTGAATACAAGGGGCTTCTTGGAGTGGCCTGCTGTATCCTGAGGTTTGTGGGCAGCCGTAGTTTGTTCCATATCCTGAGGTTGAGAGGAAGGGGTTGCAGCTAGGCTGGCCAAGAACTCAGATTTTTGGTCAGCACTGCCATTCTTACTTGGGCCTTATCATGGACCCCTATGGGTCTACTCATTACTATACCTGCTCCTGAGGTGGTATATCTCTGAGGAACTGGAAGAGGGCATTTCTTCCCTGGAAACAGGCTCTGGATACAGAGTAACTGCTCTGCCCTAGGCAATGCTAAACATGCCCTCAACTTGCCTCTCCTGAGCTGCTTAGGCTGCCCCAGTTAGGGCACCCTATCTTGCCTTGCTCTGCCCTAAGCCTCCTTCAGAGTAACTGGGCTGGAGCATCTTGCAGTTGCTCCAACCTAGTGTTAGATAGGGCAACCTAAGGGCTCTTATGTGGACAGAGTAGTTGCTCTGGATTGGGCTGTAAGTTATGGTTTTATCTAACTGCATTACTTTATACAATGTGTTTATGTTACATGTTTTATTACTGTTAAACTAAATATTGACATATACTTATAATCAAAATACTATATTTACTCAAATTGAATGCACAATAGAATCTAATGCGCACCCCAATTTAGGAGACTAACTTCAGCTGAAAAAGGTGAGCATTAGATTTGAGGAACAATTGTATACACAATGGTATAATCTACAGCAGAATGCAGTTAGCATCTGGCAGCAGCAATAAAGATAAAGCAAAATAAAAAAAGGTAGGTCGGCTTATCATAGCAAACAGTAACCTTACCCATGAAAGCAAAGCAAATTTCAGTCACCATCAGAAAGCGGTAAGAAGGAGCCATTCAGATTTTTACTGTGAGGAAACTGAACATAAAACGGCACCACCACATTGAAGACCCTCTTCTGGGACCAGTGTGACCATAAGTCCTCTTTTTCCAAAACATGTCCACTTTTTAGCCTTGTGTCCTGGGAAAAAAATCTTTATCATCCTCCTTTTCTTTATGAACAGGCAGCATGTAGCTTTCTTGTGATTGATAAGTTATATGTAAGAGTTATTTTAATAATAGTTAATTTAATAATAAGTAATATAGTGTTTAAATGAAATCACATGAAAGCAATATATAAGTGTTTTTAGCTTTTATTTTGTCTTGGCCTACATTTTTCTTGTCACCTTGTTTAATTTATATGGAGAGTTCACATATAAGTGAAAGGCTGGGATGGATGAATCATAAGCTGGAATAAAGATCAATGGGAGAAATGTCAATCAGATACATAGATGATACCAATCTAATGACAGAAAGTGAGGAGGAACTGAGGAACCTCTTGATGAGGGTGAAAGAAGGAAGTGCAAAATGTGGCTATATATATATATATATTGACATCCTTCAGTCTCAAAAGACTATGGTATCGTGCTCTGATTGGAGGTCCTGAAACAACATCTAGTGTGACTAAAGAGGCCAATTTGAGAGTGTCCATCCCTTCCACACTGAGGACAAATAAATTCCGTCCCCTGCCCAGGTCCCAGGTTTCGCTGCTTTCGGGTCTGTCTCTTTGCTTCAGCCTGCCGAACAAGTGTCTCTTCCAGTTGGAGAAGGCCATGCTGGGTCTTTTGCCTCCACGCTGAACGGTTAGAGGTCAAGGTTTCCCAGCTGTTGATGTCCATTCCCAAGGCCTTTAGATCCCTCTTGCAGATGTCCTTGTATCGCAGCTGTGGTCTCCTACTTGGGCGCTTTCCCTGCACTAATTCTCCATATAAGAGATCTTTTGGAATCCGACCATCAGCCATTCTCACGACATGCCCAAGCCAGCGTAGACGCCGCTGTTTCAGAAGTGTGAACATGCTAGAGATTCCAGCACGTTCCAATACTGTGTCATTTGAGACTTTGTCATGCCAGGTGATTCCAAGAATACGTCGGAGACAGCGCATATGGAAGGTGTTCAGCTTCCTCTCCTGCCATGCATAAAGGGTCCAAGACTCACTGCAGTACAAGAGTGTGCTCAGGACGCAAGCTCTATAGACCTGGATCTTTGTATGTTCCGTCAGCTTCTTATTAAGCCATACTCTTTTTGTAAGCCTGGAGAATGTAAGCCTGGAGAATGTGGCTAAACATTAAAAAACCCCATGGTCCCATCAATTCATGTCAAACAGAAGGGGAAGAAATGGAAGTCATGACAGAGTTTATTTTTTGGGACTCTTAAGATCTGTGCAGAGGGTGATTGCGGCCAAGAAATCAAAAGATATCTTCTTCTGGGGAGGAAAGCTATGATAGGGCTAGACAATTAATTAACAGCCAAATCCAGAGTAACTACGTGAGCATGTAAGAGACATTATGGGCACCCGCAGTTACTGTACCAACTCACGAAAACCTACAGGAAATTCATATTGCAATCCAGAGTAAATTGTTCTTCCACCGGAGCAAGGACTCCCCATAGTTACTCTGGATTTTGCTCTAAGTCAAGATGTTACCTTGCTGACAAAGATCTGTCTAGTTAAAACTGTGGTTTTGCCTGTTGTAATATATGGCTGTGAGAGCTGGACCGTAAAGAAGGTTTATGCCAAAGAACATATGCCTTTGAATGATGGTGCTGGAGAAGACTCTGGAGAGTCCTTTGGACTGCAAGGAGATCAAATCATTCCATCCTCCATGAAATCAACACTGACTGTTCACTGGAAGGACAAATAATGAATCTGAAGCTAAAATATTTTGGACATATCATGAGAAGGGAGGACTCTTTAGGAACGAGCGTGGAGGAGATGGCCAAGGATGAAGTGGTTAGATAGTGTCACCAACGCAATGAACACAAATTTGGACAGACTGGAAGCTTGTAGAGGATAGGGGGACCTGGTGTGCTTCAGTCTATGGATCACAAAGAGTTGGACACGACTGAACGACTAAACAACAAAACATTTTTCTTGAGTATCCTACATTTTCAGAGACTTTGTCCTCTTTTGGGATTACAGCACGGTGTCACTCTGTTTGGGTCACTGCCAACTGAACCTCAATAGGTGGCAGGAAACCGAAAATAACAGAAAAAATATTTTAAAATAAATATCAGGAAATAACAGAAAATATTGTCTTTTGAAAACATAGGCTGAACATTGGAACAACTGTGATCAGGGCCAAAAACTAATTTAGTGACTGATCTGTTTTAAAAGAATGGTCTATGATGAGACCAAATGGCCCCATTTGATTGCACTTGGATTGCTGTGGTTAACAAACTGAAACAGCATATTGTATTTTAACTGGGGCTATAAAGTTTTGTTGTTTTTACAATGTCTCTTAAGGAACTCTGCACCTTAAAAGATTTTAATCAATCAGATGGTAATAAAAGGCATCAATAGAACATCTGATGTTTAATCCTTGCTTGGACTCAGTTAAATGGAACAATCTAATAGTACCACAGACCTTGCATTATTAAAGAAATTAAATTTTAAAATATATTTTTAAAGAAATACATTAGATAAGCAGTAATGATGATCCTTCTCACCTGGGTTTTTTATAGAATCCTGCACAGCCTTTTCTTACTGGTTTGTCCTGAGATTCCCAAGACTAGCTCTGCGTAGGGCGCAATCCAGAGTAACTACAGGGTATCCTTGCTCCGAAGTAAGAACAATTTACTCTGGATTGCAATATGAATTTCCCATAGGTTTTCACTAGGTGGTGCCGTAACTACGTTGACATAAATGTCTCTTACGTGCTCCCATAGTTACTCTGGATTGTAGGGTTAGGCTGCTACCTAATTGGTTTGCTGCGAAAATGCAAGAGGCAGGTGGGCATGGTGGGCCCGTGATGGAGCAGATCAGGTCCTGGGAGGAAGACATGATTTGCAGTGGGTCCTCTTTCTTTCTTTCTTTCTTTCTTTCTTTCTTTCTTTCTTTCTTTCTTTCTTTCTTTCTTTCTTTCTTTCTTTCTTTGCATGAAAAGTTTGTAGACATGTGATCCACCTCACAAGAATATTGTGAAAATAAGCAAGAGGAAAATTACAAAGCACTCTGCCTATTAGATGTGCTAAAGAAATGGTTAATAATATGGGTGAATAGGATGAAACTTTTTACAAGGATAGTGCAACCCATTACTGTGGGGAAAAATGTACTTCCTTAACTGACCCATCTCGAACACAGACTCACGGTATGCCACAGGACCAGTTTATCCAAATTGTGTATTTACTCTGAATTTACAAGACAGTAATGCAGATTTGTATGGCTGTTTTCACTGGATTCCATGGCATGGCACAATTATACAAAGCTGTTAAACTACCAAATTCTAATTTATCAGTAAGCTAAGACAGACAGACAGACAGACAGACAGACAGACAGACAGACGAAAGAACGAAACCAACAAACTCTGGGCAAAATCCAGAGTAACTATGGGGAGTTATTAAGAACTACTTAGTTGTTCTTAGTTGTTCTTAAACAACTTAGTTGTTCTTACTCTACAATCCAGAGTAACTACGGGAGAACGTAAGAGACATTACATGCACCCGTTGTTACTGCACCATGTAGTGAAAACCTATGGGAAATTCATATTGCAATCCAAAGCAAATTGTTCTTACACCGGAACAAGGACTCCCTGTAGTTACTCTGGATTGCGCCCTTACTCTGGATTCCAATATGAATTTCCCATAGGTTTTCACGAGGTGGTGCAGTAACTACAGGTGCATGTAAAGTCTCTTACATGCTCCCGTAGTTACTCTGGATTTGGGGGTCTGACTGATTGACTTTAGGAAGTAAAATGTCATCATATATTGTGCCATAAACAATGCATAGCTTGGGCACTCACACTGCCGTATCTCAAAATATTGCTTTTGTGATTACTTGCCACATTTGAATTCTGCATTTTCTACACAATAAGATTTCCTTAAGTCTGCCAAAATGCTCTGGAATTATTCCACTTGGTGAGATGGTTGTTTGCAAACATCTCCCTGGCAAATCACAGAGTCAGAACGCAGGCAAAACCCAAGGGGGAAGAAGTTCAGTCAAGGGCCGTGGAATTTTCCATTTATCAAGACGATTTTGAAAGCCTGCAGACAATCTGGAAGACCACACAACGTGAACACACGGTGTTGAGTAAGATTCACCTACAGGTTCACATGTATGGCATTGCCACAAAGCAGCCCTACCTTTGCAGTAACAGAGCATTGGGTCTTTGGAAAATGTTGCGTTCACATTTTTTTTGAGGTGGTAGACAAGTTCTTTAATGTATCACAGCTTTATGCATTTATTTATTTATTGCCTTTCTCAAATTTTTACAAGTTTTATTGCATGAGAGAAACCCACAGAACTCTCCTAGTTGCAACTTTAACCAACTTTCCAACACATGCCAATGCTTAGTAAAATTCATTAGGATTGCACCCTAAATCTATTCATTGTGTGCCTGCATATTGGTGCCACAGCCTGGAACCAACACAGTGTGTTGCAACACTTGCAGTACTTACTATGGGCCATTGCTACTTGCCTAGTGATGCCAAGAAGCACCACCAGTTGGGGACTCACAAACCCTGGTTAGATAAAGTCCTGTTTCGGTGGAAGGAAGGAAGGAAGGAAGGAAGGAAGGAAGGAAGGAAGGAAGAAAGAAAGAAAGAAAGAAAGAAAGAAAGAAAGAAAGAAAGAAAGAAAGAAAGAAAACTTGCATGTTTGAGCCAGGCTTTTGAGAGTATAAAATGCAGTCTCTGGAAAACTGGGTGTGTAGCATTGCTGTTAGTCTGCCATCTAGCGGCACAAAGGATAATGCCCTGCAGTGTTCTGATTTTTTTAAGTCTGTCTGTCTGTCTGTCTGTCTGTCTGTCTGTCTGTCATTAAACAAGATGCATGACATTGACTGCCAGCATGGGATTGCACTGTAAGATAAATAGTGATGGTGTTAGTAAAAAAATGGGCTGTGGGTGGCGCAAGCGGTTAAGGCGCTGTGCCTTTTAACCAGCAGGCCAGGCTTCGAGACCCGGGTCAGCCCCACAAGACAGAGTGAGCTCCTGTCCTTAGCCCAGCTCTGCGATGCCAGCTGGATCCAATCGTATTGGCTCTGCCTTTCCATTGGACTAATTCAGTGGCGTGGAGAGGGGGGATTTGCTGCTTGGGTAACAGCCTATCCTCCATAACAATCCAACCCAGGCTTTCGTGCTTCGCATGCAGCGTATGCAGCGCAGAGCATGATACCATAGTCTCTCAAGACTGACAGAGGCCTGCGTAGTTAAAAAAAAACCCTTATTCAAAAAAGGGAGCAATGGACAGTAAAATTAGACTTGGGAACCTTCTTTGAAGACACTTTCCTGGAAGACCCATTGAACACAATGGGGCTTACTTCTGAGTAGATTTTGCTTGTAGTTCTAGTAATGATACAGTCACCTTCTGCTTTTTCCTTTTTCCAACACCCTAGGTTGCAGCTCGGAGGAAAGAACAAGTGGTGCCAGAAATTGGGCACAAAATCTGGAATGCTATTGCCATTATACTAATGGCACAGAATAGGAAGGGTAGCAGCTGCATAGCAGGGCACATCAGGGGCTGCAATGTCTGGTATTATTTATGTTTTTCTCTTCCAACAGCTCATAATGGAAAAGAGGCAATAAATAATTAGGCATACCAATTTGTTATGGTATATATATATATAAATATATCTGTCGATCTCATTAGATTCTGTTCTGTATTTCTTCACCAAGCTTTAGTACTGGTCTGGAGTCCTGATCGCTTGCTGGCTGAAAATTCTATAAAAGAAGAAATAAATGTTACTTATGATTAGAGTGGTGTTTTTGAATCTGCTCTCTCTGTACTTAGCCTTTCCTGTTCGGGAGTTTATTGCGGTTTCACAAAGGAAGCAGCGTCCCCAGGTTCCTTACAAATTCCATTTATTATGCGTGGGCCGGTAGCCTACAATGCCTATGTTTCCATGGAGTTCTATGCTGAAAATGTTTTCCAGGATTTGGAACAGAATCGGATATGGAAGAGAGTTTCAATTAAGCCAAATTGGTCAAATCATAAATGTCAGCATTTCCCAGTACTTCCAGTTCTTCTATTCTCAATCCTCAAATTGGAATGAGTGGCACAGCTCCCATAACATACTGGGTAGGGCTCCTCATTTCCCCCTACCCTATACATTGCATAGGGTGGTAGTTTTTCTGCAAGGATTCCACTGCTCTCTAGGATGGCTACTACAGCTCCTTGGTTTTTCAGTTTTTCGGTTCATTCCCTCATATGCCTTGAATATTTCAAGAGTTGCTACTATCAGTGGGGTTATTAGGAGGGCATGAAGGCTTTGGGCTAAAAAAATTAAATAATACCATCATGTTACTATTTATAACAATTGATGCATAATTTCATGCAGAAGGCAACAAACAATGTTGACATCTTTATTCTATGCAAAGTTAATTCCAAAAAGTTTGTGTGATCCATGTGCTGTGAAGTGATCCATGTGATCCATGCACTGGCCTCCCACACCAGTGGCTGGCCCTTGTCTGAGAGTACTAGGAAGCAGATCAGGCCTGAGACAGGGGCAGGATTGGATGCGGCAGTGGAGGCCAAATCCCACCACCACCCCCGTTCCCAAATCATGCATCTTGCCCAGGCCACATGGATTTGTGCCAGATCTGAACAGCCCCATGGGAAAGTTGGCACGCAATACTGGGTAAAGGGGAAAATATCACCTTACCCCAATTAAAACTCCATCTGAATATTGCGCAGACCACTTGGCCTGCCTGTTCCTGCATGATAGGGTTGGGAGCTACAATCCTAAACATACTTTCCTGGGAGTAAGAACACAATGGGGCTTACTTTTGAGTAGTCAAGCTTATGATTGTGCTTATATTGTTTTATCCACATCCCTAGGCCTGTTTATTAGATCTGGAGGGTTAAACTTCACCCACTTGGTTGCCGCTTTCTGTGCTTTTCCATCAGCCTATCTAAACTCTCACCCTCTTCCCTCAAAAGCTTCAGATGTTGAAAACGTGATTAATTTGGTCACTATTCGCTACTATGCCAATCTTTGGAAGTGTGTTACAAGACAAAAATTTAATAAAATTGTCCTTACTGGAAACATTATGGTTGGTGTGCATGCACACAATCCCACCACCCTGAAAAGGTACTGTCCACCAGCTATTCTGGTGGTAGCGTAGCCACTGGCAGGGACTCCCATGCCAGACAGGCATGGAGACAGATGATCTCGCAGAGCTATAAGAAATATTGGAAGTGTATCAGTTGATAATCTGATAGTCTAAACCAAATAGTCTGAAATTTGAGCCCTATCAGAAAACAAGAATAGCTGCTGTGGGACAAATAATGCATCTGTTAACCACAGAACGCTGCCCAGTGTTTGTCTATGGGCATCCTCCACTTATTTGATGGGTTAGGCACTGGAACGCTATCCAAAAGTGAAAACTGGTGAAAATTGCAACCCAATCTTTTTTGTTTATAAATGTATCTCCCAATGCTTTTTTGGCTAGCAAATTGCAAATGTCCCCTTTATCTTGCAAATTCCTGCTGCCACAAAAAGATTTCTGCAAGTGGATTCTCATTAACTCTTTTGGGAATGGGAGTAGTCCAGGAATTACAACACGGGAAAGGGCAATTTTGGCCTTTAGAACAGCAGGGAGAGGTTGAAAGAGTGGAACATGTGTTGAATAAATGAGTTCTGGGTATAACTGAAAGGTGTTGAAAGAGTGCATCATCACAAAACTGTCAGAAGGATGTCAGGAGGATGCTTTTAGTTCTAATCATGTGCATATGATGTGCCATTTTTCATTTTATTCAATTACATACTGCCACCAGAGGGCCCTGAAGTCCTGTAGAACAACCTATGTTTTTAAAAATGGTGTTTAAAAAGCCCTTATATAAACAGAACTCCATTCCCTTTGCAACTTAATCCCTACATCTGACCTCATCTGTGATGTGACGAATTAATTTCAAAGTTGTGACAGTACTGACTGCAATTCTAAAAACACTTTCCTGGGAGTAAGATCCATTGAACACAATGGAGTTTACTTTTGAGTAGACATGATTAGGATTGTGATGTGATCATCAAGTAAGTAATGTGCATGGAAGAAAAGCAATAATTGTGTATTAGGACTTGATTAATGAAAGAAATACCAAGTGATACTCATGGCTACTAGGTGCAATAAGCCTAAAAAAAGAATATTATAAGTTTTGTTTTTTTTTAAAAATAGGTTTGCCTACTAAATTGTGCAATAAATTGTGCCCTGCTTTCAGCCTTTATTGTGCCGTGCTTGAGCATGTCTTGTTTTGCATTTCTGCCTGCTGAATGATAGGAGGGTAACTGCAAGTCAATGGCTTATTAACATGAACGAAAGGCTCATTTGTGTGAACTCTTTATTGGCCAGAAAATCCAGATGTATCGAAACTGACAATGCTGAATTTATGACGCCACAGGCGAATCTTTGTCACATTTTCTGGGACTGTGTGTGTTCTCATTTCTGCCTTTGGGAAGGAAATGAAATCAACAGATTCAGGTGTAGAGCACAGTTCTTGACATTAGGTCACAATTGATGTGCTCAGAACTCATCTTGGGGCTGAGTATCTAATACTACTAATATGAACTCTAAATAACTTTCAGAAAATGCATTTTAAGAGCTCATTAGATGATGCACACATTATAACAAATGTGCCATTCATCATCCCTGGGCTACTGGCATGAAGCACTAGCAAACATGAACCTTGCATAACCACATGATTGGTTAGAAAGAAGTTTTGCATGCTCATCCGAGTGTATATAACACACTTTCAGGTGTTCGTAACGTATAGAAACCACTCCCAAACATACTGTGTTCATGGCTCTCTGCAGTCATGGTGTTAGTGCCCAACTCTCCTGGATGACATATGATTCAAGATGGTGCAACCAAGAAAGTTGGTAAGCAGAGGCTATGAGGAATATTGTGCAGTGCCTATGTGAGTTCACTGAGATGCTCAGTTTTGGAATGCATTGGCTTATAGGATTGCACTTTTAGGGACCTTACAGATGAACAATTGGCCCCTTCCTTTCTGAATTCCCTCCCTCTCTTGACCTGGTGCCTTCCTTGGTTGCATCAGTCCTGGGACCAGACTTTGCCTTTTAAAAAGGCAGGGGGCAGGATAGAAGAGGATACAGGTGAGAATAGGGGAAACTGGATCACTCCTTTGGGTCACACCATAGACTTGCCCCCAAACCCAGAGTAACTATGGGAGCATGTAAGAGACTTTACATGCACCTGTAGTTACTGCACCACCTAGTGAAAACCTATGGGAAATTCATATCGGAATCCAGAGTAAGTTGTTCTTACACCTGAGCAAGGACTCCCTGTAGTTATGCTGGATTTTGCCCTTGGACAAAATTTTTTTATCAAGGACACTGGTGTCCATGCAGTAGCATAGCTATAGGGGGAGTGGCAAGGTTTACTGCAATGCTTCATGTAAGAGTCCCCTATCATTCACCATAGGAGCAACAACATGCAAGTCACTACACAGAATGGCTTCAATGCTGGGGGAGATGTGGTTACATGGCACTTTGTGGCACCTGCAGTGCTTACCATGTTCCCCTTTGGCTGTGCTACTGTGTCTATGTATGGACATGGGGGAGGTTGACCATAAAGAATGGAGGACAGAGTGCCGGTACCTTTAACCCAGTGGCATAGCTAACGGTCATATAGCCCGGTGCAAAGCTCAAAATGTTGCTCCAGAAGTGATGTCACAACCGGAAGTGATGTTGTCCCTGGGTATTTTAGGATAGGCAAAGCTGGAAAATTTTTTCCATGAGATTTTGTTTTTGCACCCTCTCTGCACCATGATGGCCAAGAGGCCTCCCCTCCTAGTACCTTCCTAGTTCTAGGTGCTGTTTGAAACCCCCCTAGTCATTTTTCCAGCTTTTTTTGTGGGGAGCAGTAGTGACCCCCTGGCCAATTTGGCCACCATCGCACCTCCTTGATTCTTTTGCAAACTATACTTATACAAACAATATAAACTGACTTATATAACTATAAACTAACTTATACAACTATAAACTAGCTAAAAACTAACTAACAACTTTAACTAACTTAAACTAACTTACACAAACTATATGTTTGTATAGGTTTCCTTTTTTTACAGCTTCGCTTCTCCTTGTTATTACAAATTTCAGTATTTATTGTTTATTTAATAAATGCAGTTTTTGAATCAGATTTCAAATATTCTCTTTGTACATCCTAAAGAGCATCACTTATCACTTTAAGAGCGTTAAAATAGGTGCTAACAACAGTTTTATAACAGTGGACAGTTATGCACACCTTCAAGCTTACAGGAACTCAGGGAGCTTCACCAGATGCAGGGTTTTTAAAAAGAAAATTGGGGAAAAACCTTCCGCCTCCTCCTCAGCAGTTCACCATCATTTGCTCTGCTGGTGGCATAGCTAAAGCATCTATTTGCCATCTGGAGTTGAAGATTTTGCACTACCCCGCTGTGCAAAAATAAAATCAAATTTAATTAAGTAAAAAAATGAAAATTTTGTCCCTTATTCTAATAATACTTAATAATAATACCTTACACTAATAATACTTAGGGGTTAGCGAAACTGTGCTGGGGCAAAGAGAAATGGTTATTTTTTCCCTGCTAAATAGGAGCACCACTTAGAAGTGCCGGTATATCCAGTAACCACGTGTAACTGTATTATGATATATGTACATGTATATGATATATGTATATGATATATACGATATATGTACTGAAAAATGATTATATTATCAGCTTATTAGTTTCATACCTTATCAGAATTACATATCATTGGCTCTCAGCACCATTAGTAACATGGGAAAGTTTGAGTTAAGAAAATCCACTTTTGTTCCATAGGCTTTTGTGTTTTCATTTTCTGGTTAATTGGCCATAACATTTGATAGAATATAAGTTATTCCAATGCAGTATGTTTCATTGCATTCTGCATAAAATTACCTTTCCAATGATATATAACCTGATGGTATTACCATTCATATAGATCCTGTTTTTCACCATTTTAGTCACTAGTGTCAAGCTCAAATTGTAGCGTCCCCCTCCCCAAGCTTGTAGACCAGTGTAGACCCCCTAGCTATGGCACTGTTTTAACCATTGTATAGAGGAGGGAATTGAAGCAGGTGCTGTTTTTCAAACCCATATATGATGAGCTAAACCTGCCTCAATTCCCTCTTCTTTGCAATGGTTATACAACCACTCTGTCCTCCATTATGTATGGTCACCCTGAAATGGGTTAGGTTAACTCTTGAACATCAACAAGGTTGATCAATGGATCATTAATCAATTGATCATGCAGTGCATTTGGCATTGCATTGCATAGTTTGCATACACTAAGAAGAAAGAGAGGTAACTTTGTACATATGGCAATATGTTCTGGATGCCCGTTTAAGATCTGGAAGTGGAATAGATTGCCAAGGACAATCCTTCACTGGAGATCTTCAAGCAGAGGCTCGACAAGCACCGGTCGGAGATGATCTAGGAGAATTTCCTACTACAAGCAGAGGGTTGGACTAGATGACCTAATAGGTCCCTTCCTACTATGAGAGTGCACTCCTATGCATGACTACTCAGAAGTAAGTCCCACTGTAGTCAATGGAGCTTAATCCCAGGAAAGTGTGGATAGGATTGCAGCCTGATTGTATGACCCTATCAAAACGTTAAGCCTCTTCCCTTGCATGCATCCAAACCACAACACCTACTACTCTCAGTTGTGCCCATATGAAACATTATCTTGCCACCACTGATGTTCTTATAAGTTATATCCATCTGGCAATTTTGCTGGTGAGAAAAGAAGCTTTCAAGGTACCAAGCTCTGCAATGCATCATTAGTGCCAGCTTTTTCTGCAGTTCAGCCACTCTAGAGGGAAAACCTGAGGCACCATAACATGGATTTAGCCAAAGGAAACATAGTCAAGCTTCTAGCCTTCTTCTGAAAGGCAGGCACTGTGGAAACCTATTAGGAATTACTTAAGGAGAAATGTGTGTTGAGCATCACAGCTGCCTGTGTTGCAGTGGCAAGTGACAAACCCAATCCTGCTTCTGAATTTCATCACTGGCTTTGTTTAGGCGAACAGCAAGGGCATAAATAAAATATCTGTTTCTTGCAAATAGCTAAGGATGAAGCCATAGCAGTGAAAATCAGGTAAAGAAACAATATTTTATGGTGTACTCTTGAGAGCTTTGGGCGCTAGATCAGGATTTAATAAGGTGGCTGCTTGTGAAATACAGTTGCACTTTCTTTCCAGTGAAGTGCTGTTTTTTTCTCCACCATTACCCAACACAATCATCAATACTGATTAAATTTAATAAAGCAATTCTTGCTTCATATGCAGGTGTTCTGCCATGAGGAACAGAAGAAAGAGTGAAATCAAGAAGTTTTTTGTCATCCATAATTAAAAAATAATAATAGCTAGAAGTAGAAAAACTAATTCTGAAGTCCTTCTCAAGTACAAGTTTGGCAGGACTGGGCCTGATTCTTCTGGTTTGCATCGAATTAAAAATCTAACTAAAGTCTACCTAAAATTAGATTTGATTTGTAATCACGCTTTGTAATTTGATTTATCATACTTCGTGATACAATCCACAATATCATGGCAACAATATATTTCTGTATAGGTGTAGCTTGTCAGTCACCTTTTTGGTTAAATTTATATTGCATGCTCTGTGATGGGTAGAAATAATCTGATACACACTTTTCTGGCACAGAGTTAGAAATAATTTACTTATGAATTTCTGCCTGGAATATAGATTTGAAAGGCCAAGAATTTCTGTCAGAAAAAGGTGACAATTCTATATTTTAAGGATTTTGCTGGTAGTGCTCCTGTATCTTCAAGAATAGTATGGCAGGCGTAAAATCAAAAGCCGCTTCTCTCCCTAGCATGGAAGGAGCAATAAATTTTTCTCCTATCTGTTGAGTTTCTGACATACTGTACTGTGCTTGTGACAGTGATGCCTCTTAGGCATCAGCGCAGCCAATCACTGTCAAAGTATTCAGTTTTGCTTGCGGCTTAGGTTTTGCAAGAAATAGGAAAGTTGCCTTTGTTCATTAGGCTTGAAATCCTATATAGGGAATGACAGAGAAGAAGTTCTGGAACACTGAGAAGTTGAGACCCGGCAACACAGAAGCAGAAGATGGAGGAAAGCATAGTGAACAGGCAATGTAAACAACCATTGATCTGAGGCTACGAGGCTAACTTCAAATACTATATTCATTTGAATTAATTCCATTATTTTTTGTCTATAGGCTTCCAGGGCAATTGTGAATGCTACTGATCCCTGCTGTAAAACGTAATGCTTTACTGTTTCATTTGATCCATTTTGGAACCATTGCCTGCTATCCCACGCTGATCTTTGATCACCAGGTGATGATCTAGAGATCACGGATTATGGCCCATATCCTAAAGTCATATTAAGCCCTTTGCTCTGGTGCAGTTAAGCTGACTTTCCGTAAGATAACACTAGAGGGTGATGTAACTGTGTGGACACGGAACTGCTCTGGATTTTGCCCAAATTTATCTTTCCAATTTGTTCCCTGTCTGCAAAGGACATTCCCCTTTCCTTCTTCTTTGACTTGATGCCTGCCATTTTGATTTGTGCTAATGAAATCTGAATCGGAGATTGAAGGTCCAGTCTAAACTGGTCAAACATCTCACTGGCAACTATAGCAAACTGGCACCAAACCAACTTGGGTTGTGAACTGGAGTTACTTTGACAAGGGATAAGGACTGATATGTAGCTAAAGGGCTGCAGGAGGTAACAATTGCATCAGGCAACATACTTTAGGGGTGCAACAAGCTGAGCTTGACATTTGTGTCCAAAATTGTGAAAACGCTGGTATGTATTGTCAGTGCAGTGTAAGATTGTCAGTGCAATCTTAACTCCTGGTTAGACCAACACAAGTCTCGGAACCAGTCTGGGGATATTGCAAACATACCAGTCTGGGGATATTGCAAAAGTGATGTAAGGCACTTCTGTGACAGTCCTAGGGGAGAGGGGGTTTGGCCAGAGCATCGACATGTGCCGACCTCCCCACACCACTACAGGAACAGGGAGATGATGAGTTGTGCTTGCCTAAATTGGTTAGGATTGTTACATATAATTGGAAAGGTTGTTTATATATCATTATAAATTATATAAAATTGTATAACATGATAACAGTGGTGCCTCACATAAAGAGTTTAATTTGTTCTGGAGGCATGCCGTTTAAGTGAAATGCTTTTTAAGTGAAGCAGATTTTCCCATAAGAAACAATGGAAACTCAGACAATTGGTTCCACAATCCCCAAAATATTTATATAAAAATATTAACTGTATGTAAAAATGATGACAAAACTCTGCAATTGAATTCAGAACATACATTCAATGTGCATGATCCTATGAAGTCTACGTAGGCTGCAATCCTAAATACTGGGAGTAAGACCCATTGAACACAATGGGGCTTACTTCTGGGTAGACATGGTTAGGAGGCTGCAATCAATGATACTTTCCTGGGAGGCTTACCTGGGCTGTTGCTGGAGGTTCAAGGTGGCCGGTGGGGACACTTGGGGGCAGTTAGAGGCAGCAGCGCTGGCCGGCAGCCCTTTTAAAGAGCCTCCATGCGGAGTGTCAGGGCTGCATAGCATGCGTGCCCATAGCAAGCATGCTTGTTAAGTAAAGCGGAACTTGTTATATGAAGCAAGATTTCTTGGAAATCTATACTTGTTATGTGAAATGCTTGTTATGTGAGGCACTTGTTATGAGAGGTACCACTGTATATTATATAGCATATAACATTATATAACATCAGATAACATATGGGATGTGGATGGCGAAAGTGGTTAAGACACTGAGCCTGTTAACCAGAAGGCCGGGATTCAAGACCTGAATCCCCAAAAGACAGGGTGAGTTCTTGTCCTTAGCCCAGCTCTGGGATGCAACTGGAACCAACTGTACTGGCTCTGCCTTTCCATTGGACTATTTCAGTGGCATGGAGAGGAGGGATTTGCTGCTTGGGTAACAGCCTATCCTCCATATTAATCTACCCAAGCCTTTGTGCTTCGCATACAGTGTTGAGCACAATACCATAGACTTTCGAGACTGATGGATGCCAATTCTTAATATAACATGTACTGTATAACATATACCACTATTCTGCTATAATATAGTTTACTTCGCTCACTCTCTGCTTCTGTTTGAGGCTGTTGTGTATCACACTGTTGTTATGCCTTGTCAGGCAAATGGAGGTGGCACAAACATGGAGCAGAGAGTCAACTTGAAATTCCTGGTTAAGTTGGGGAAGGGCCCAACCGAGTAACTCAAACATCTCCAAGCAGCTTATGAGGAAGATGTGAAGTTGCAACTGCGAGTCTTCAAGTGGCACAAACGCTTCAAGAGTGGTCGTGAGGAGGTGAAGGATGACCCCAAGTCAGTATATTGTATATCAGTATAAAGGTTTTATATAGAATAATAGAATCATAGAGTTGGAAGGGACCCAGTGGATCATCTAGTCCAACCCCTGTCTATAGCAGGAAATTCTCATCTTGTGCGGATCCGGGTCTCAAACCCTGGCCTACTGGTTAACAGGCACGTGTCTTAATCACTTGCACTACCAGATAGCTAATATCATTAGAAAGGCTTCATGCTATAAAGCAACAATGCTGGAATATCTGTATTCTATCAAAAACTACGGCCAATGAACCAGAAAACATTTTCATTGTTTAAAAAAAACCTTTATACCGGTATGTACAATTAATACTTTTGCAGCACACTTTCAGACCATCTGCAGCACACCAATGTGCCACAGCATAGTGGTTGAAAATAGGTGAGTTAGTATACAACCCCACAGCTCATGAAATAAATCTGCGGAGAATACAGTGAACGGCTTCTGTTCATCCAGCTCAATAAGGTCCACTACAGATGTGATCTGGCTGCCCTAATTATGCAATAGGGCCATAAAGAAGGAAGAACAAATAAATACATTTATCTCCAGGTGAAGGAGTTCGAGGTTTCGTGACTCTCCATACCTGCCTGCCAGCAAATTTGTTTCAGAGCAGATCATAGGTTTCTGCTTGACTTCCTTGAGCTTGGATAACTGGGAAAGCAAATGGTGAGCAAACAACCAGCAGTTAATTGGCTGCTACACAACATGAGTGCGGAAGGACTGAGAACCGCAAACAGAAGGCAGCCTTATTTCCCCTGAATTGCTCCTTGCATGAGACAACACTTTGTCGAAGATGGGAGCACTATGATGGGAAGATTATGATCCACAAAAATGGTGTAGCTAATGATTGTGTGGTTGGTGCAAAGCTCAAAATGTTGCCCCAGACATGACGTTACAAGTTTTGTGTTTGTTCCTTGGGTATTTTTATAGGGTAAACTGGGGGGAAACCTGCCTCCTCTTCCTCAGCAGTTCACCACCTATTTGCTGTGCTAGTGGCATAGCTAAAGCACATCCCGAATCATTTGAATTCCTGGACATTTGTAACTGTTTCTTCTTAAGGGTGCAATCCAGAGTAACTACAGGGAGTCCTTGCTCTGACATAAGAACAATTTACTCTGGATTGCAGTATGAATTTTCCATACGTTTTCACTGGGTGGTCCCATAACTACGTCGACGTAAATGTCTCTTACGTGCTTCCGTAGTTACTCCGATTGTAGGGTTAGTTCCTCTTATTTTCATCCCACTGTAACTAGACAACAGACCCCATGATATATTTCCTAAGCCTCTTTTCCCATCCCTAACCCTAACTCCACTTTTTTGTTTTAAAAATAAAAATGCACATCTTATACACACACACACACACACACACACACACACACACATTTGAACACAATAGTCAAAAACACAGTAAGAAGGGACACAAATGTCCTATATAGGGGCTCATTTAATTAGGATACTGTTTTCCAGGATGCAGTGGTCCCTTTATTGGGATTTACATGCTAGATCAGCTGTAACTTATGTGACTTCTAAAAAATATTCCTTTAAAAAAATTATGCCAGTAATTATTTTTCATTAGCTTTCTTGTTGTTTCCCCACTTCATAGCATGCAAGGAGTGGGGGGAAGGAGGAGAAGGCTATTAAACTCTGATCACATCCACAGTTATGATACTTAGGGCACAATCCAGAGTCACTACGGGGAGTCCTTGCTCTGATGTTAGAACAATTTACTCTGAATTGCAATATGAATTTCCCATTGGTTTTCACTAGGTGGTGCCATAACTACGCTGACGTAAATGTCTCTTACCTACTCCCGTACTTACTCTGGATTGTAGGGTTAGAACTGTGGTCATTCTTTTCAGAATTTCCTGGAACTCAGATGTTGGATCATTTGCCACAAACACAAAAGACACAGATGATGCTCACAGATTTGGCTCACCTTGATGTCTCATTTTTATCTGAAGAAAATTCAACATCTGAGTAATATTTTCCCAACATGGATGTCCTTATTTGTCCTTATTCTTCCTCTGCAGTGGGCAGCTGTTGAACACTACAGAGATTGGTGAAAATGTTCCCATACATTGGAGTAGTGGTACTCAAAGTGGAGGTTGGGACCCCTTTGGGGATTTGTTACCTTGGATCGGGGATCACAAGAAGGTGGGATCCGCCATCTGGAATCTGGCACTGGGCTTTCCTAGGAATTTGTCTCATTGAACACAATGGGACTAACTTCCAAGTAGACATGAAGGAGATCTGTCATGAGCTCTGGCATCAAGGTGATGCCACATCCTGTTAAGTTTGATAGAGGGTCCTGGACAGATTTTTAAGTTTGAAAGAGTTTCCAAACCGTGACCCTGGGCCATGGGCCCTGTTGCGGCCTATGGCAAGCCTCCAGGTGGTCCACGCAAGACCCCTCCATCCACCCCAAACCTGTAATCCTCCAGAGATGAGGGGTGCTCTGATACCCGCACCTCTGGAAGGTATTCTGATGGCTGGGGAAGCTGCACACACCTCCTCTATGTATGAAAGTGCTTATGAAATTGTTTGAAGATCACTCCTTCTCTCTGTGTTAGAAACTGTTTCTGAACTGATTTGAAATAAAACCTGGGATTTTAGGTGAATATAAGGACCAAGTCTCCTGCAAAAGAATAATGTCATACCCAGTTAGAAAATCAACAAAATCGGGATCAAATGATTTATTCCCCCAACCTGCTATATTCCAAGACAACAACTTCGTATCAGTCTGAGAGAATGCAGGAGGAGGATTGGACATCATCAGTCAGTCAGATGGATCTATCGAATCAGAAGGTTCTACAGTTCCACCTCCTTTAGAATACGTTATTTGAGATGTAAGGGTCCGGTCCAGATCACATTCAGAGGAAACATCCGAAATAGGCTGAAAGTCAATTGAGGAGGATTGCTTGGCAGAAGTGTAATCAAAATCCAGAGGAGGCACAATTTGAGTTTGTGCATCCACAAGCGTAAAAAGGTCCCCACAGGGTCTCTTATTGATGATACAAACTGGAGAGAGTGCTAAAGTTGAGATTGTTGGTGATGGAATAGTCTCCATTGGAGGTTCCTGGTCTTGGCTTTGCCTCATACTGGGGGCCTGGATAGAGGGCTTAACAGCACAGGAAACACTGGTGGAAATACAATTGACTCCAGGAGACTGGGAATTAGATGGAACCTCTTGAGTCATAGAAGTGGGGTGACCCAAGGAAGGAGTAACACTGATACCAAAGATATCATCAACACACTGGGACTTTGTAGGTAGTACAGGAAGCAACTTAGATGGCAAGACTTGGAGGGTCAGGGGATCGTGGATATGAGATTCAAATAGTGGTTGAGCAATAGGGTTGGTATTCATTTTGGCCATTTTCGGGGAAGAAGGAACGAAGGTTGGGTTGGTAAACGATGGCAAGCAGTCAGAGGGGGGTAAAGAAGTTTTACTTTTTTGGTCCAAATTAATGGTCCAGTTGGAGGTATTGGGCTTCAAAGCTCTACCGGAATCCGACTGCTTCGGCGGGTGGATTGTAGAAATAATCTGGTTCCGAAAAAACTGACGTACTATGATGTCCAATTTCCGAAGTAAATTTGAAGTGTTGACCACGAGATTTGGAATAAAGGATGAGTGGAATGCCAGCAGAAGTCGTGGGTATCTTCTAGATGATGATATAGAGTTTATGCTGTAGAGATCGATCAGAGAGATAGGGACCTGTAGTAGAAAGGCAAGGTGTTTTTTTTGCCAAATAGGTCTTGGTCCAGTCCAGGTGCCTCTTTCTGTGAGGAGCAAACAAAAGCACAACATGATGGGCGTCATATATCAGTTGGAGAGGCAAAGTCTCTGGGTTGCAGTTCCAGTAAAATATGACCAAAAGATGAGGCCAAAAAAAGTACTATTTAAAACAATAATTAAGATTAAAACTGAGGGACACTATGGACCACAATAAAGAGAGTCCCATCATGTACCTGCCTTTAAATCCAACAAGATGGGTCGCCATCGCTCAGGGCTTTGTTGTCTTATTCGTTCTTCTTTGAGCCCTGCTTTGATCCCCATCCCTAGTAAATCTCTTTTTATTCAGCCATTTCTTTTTAATCATGCTGGATCTTCCTTTTTTATTATCAATATTTATATTCCACCTAGCGGGCCTAAGGCCCCTCCCATTTGGTCTGAACTTGAATTCATGTTAAATTCCATGCGGGTATCTCATCCAGCAGCTTCTTTTATTTTATCAGGTGATTTTAATTCTCGTTTAGGTCCTTGCAATGAAGCATTGGCCAAATTTCTGAATTGGGATATAGATGACCTCCCTCCCTCCTGGATCTGTCTTAATAGGTGGTCCAAAGATAGCCATTTTAATGAAAATGCTCATTTTTTTGCGCAATTCTGCTCATCCTTTGACCTTAACATCTTAAACGGTGCCCCCCAATCACTCCATTCTGGTAATTTTACATTTTTTTCATCAAATGGATCTAGTGTAGTAGACTACATATTGGTCTCCCCTGAATTACTTGCTTCCTGCCATGGTTTTACAATTGTAGATCGGGTGGAGAGTGATCATTCCCTTTAACAGTAAAGCTCAGATACCCCCTCTCACGGATGCCAAATGTGGAACCCACTCAACCATTCTATCTTTGGCCCAAATGGTCCTCCAGGGTTAAGTTTGCTTTCGATCAATGGTCATCTAACTCGAAAACGCTTTCACTTAGGCAATCCATCTGTTCCACCGCATCCCCAACTGTGGCAGACAAGTCGTATCAACAGATTACCCATTTGATAGCTGATTTACTTGAGTCTGTAACCACCCCCAAAAGCAGGGCTGTTGCCCCCTCCTGGTTCGACTCTGAGTGGTGGGCTGCTAAACAATCTGTCCGTCACTTATTTCTCTGATCCCAATCCCGGAATTCTTCTGAGTCTAGATCTTTATATTTTCAAGCCAGATGCCACTGGTGTCAACTTCTAGACTCTAAGAGGCATGCATTTGCCTTAGGTAAATGGGATCAGCTAATAGACGCCATATCATCTAACAATCATAAACTGTTTTGGAAATTGATAGCATGCTCTAATCTGAGTACCCTTTCAAATGCATCAATGACCATTTCTCCCCATGATTGGTCTGTCCATTACTCCAAGATTTTCTCTTCTCAGTTACCAACTTTGGTGTTACGTGACCTACCCCCAGACCTTCCTCTGTGGCCCCCAGTTACCAGTGATGATATTACTGAACTTATCCACTCATTGAAACTAGGAAAGGCTCCAGGCCCTGACGGATCTCTAACGACCTTATAATTAACAATGCCCGTTGGTGGGCAGCTCCCTGGGCCAATCTATTCACCCTAATCGACACTCATGGGATTATCCCAGAAGATTGGTTAACTTCTATCTTAGTTTCCATTTTTAAAAAGGGTGATCCGGCACTTCCTGAAAATTATAGACCAATTAGTTTACTTTCAGTAGTAGGGAAGCTTTATGCTAAGCATCTCCTAACTCTTCTTACCACCTGGGCATCGTCAAAGAATTTACCGGGGCGCGAACAAATTGGTTTTAGATCTGGCTCTTCCACGTTAGATCATGCTCTCATTCTATCATATTTAGCAGAGAAATATTCTGTTCATTTTAAAGGGAGCTTGTTTGTTGCTTTCATAGATCTCAGAGCTGCATTTGATTCAGTTTGCAGAAATACTCTTTGGGAAAAATTAGCTTTCTGGGATATCCCCCCTCGCTTATTATTTCTCATTCGTAAACTGCACTTATCCAATACTTGCCAGGTTCGCTTTGATAGCAATGGTTCGCTGTCAGAGAAAATTTTAATTTCCAAAGGGGTCAGACAGGGCTGTATCTTAGCCCCTTTTTTTATTTAACCTTTTCTTAGCAGATTTGCGAGCCTATTTGTCTCCAGCTGAGAAATCCGCCCCCCTTCTAAATACTATACCAGTACCTGTCTTGTTGTACGCCGACGATGCTGCCCTAATCTCAATTTCTAGCTCTGGCCTTAGACACCTCCTTGCTTTATTTCAATCTTATTGTTTGAGCAATAATTTGTCCATAAATGAGGATAAATCTAAAATCTTAGTCTTTTCTAAATCTTGGAAACCCCTTCCTTGGACAATTAATAACCATCCTATTGCTCAAGTCAAAACCTTTAAATATCTTGGTACTCTATTCCATCATCAACTTAAGTGGTTTGCCCACAGGGACTCCGTAATATCCTCCTCCTCCCCTCTAGTTAGCGCGATCTCTAAATTCCATCATACAACCGGGAACCAGTATGTCCCGGCTGTTCTTCATGTTTTTAAAACCAAATTAATTAATCGCTTACTATATGGAGTCCCAATCTGGATAAATTCAGTATCCAATAAGATTGATCAAGTAGCTGCCTCTTTTTTTAGAAGGATTCTAGGGATTCCTAACTATATTAAACTGACTACTCTGTCCTTTGAATTAGGTATACACCTTCCATCTACTGTAGCTTGGAAATTAATGTTTAAATTCTGGCTGCGTCTTTTCTTCATTACTGGTCAGGATACCCTTCTTATACAGCTTCTTAAAGACCCCTTCCATTCTTCTTGGTTTTTGCTATGTGAATCTAAACTAGCCTCCGTTGGCATTCCCTTAGATTCCCTTTTTAGTTGCACTCTCAACCAAGCGTCAACACTCATTGTTGAGAAACTGTATGAAGCTGAATACCACGGGGTAGTTTCCAACTTAAATAAAATATGCTCTCCAAGCTATTTTGGTATCTTTCCTTCTTTTAGAAATGATTATTCTTATTTTCAGTCTTTAATCAACCCTATAGCGAGAAGAGCTTTTATGCTTGCCAGACTAAATATCTTCCCATCCGAAGTACTGAAAGGTCGGTATTCTAGGACACCATTTCATCAAAGGATCTGTACCCGCTGCAGTACTGAGCCCGATTCTATTGCCCACATCCTTTGCTCTTGCCCTGCACTCAGCAAAATCCGCTGTCTCCTCCTAGGACCCACCCTCTCTAATTACTGTGGTCCTCCCCACCTTTTAGTAGGATTCCTTTTAAACGATTTTAACGGAACAACAGCCCTTGTTGCTGAGTTTTTAGTAAGGGTTCTTACCCCCTCTTTTAATCTGTAATAGCTGTTTAGTATATATCCTGTTCTAAGTACTTGTCTTTTGTTTTGTCCTTTTGTGGCTGTATTTGTAACATTTTGGTTTGTTTTAACTTATTATATGCCAATAAAGATTCTTGAAATTTGAATTTGAACTGATTTGAAGTCTTTCATTCATCTAAGTTTTGTCTCTAATATATTCATTAAAAAAAAAAATCTAGGTCAGGGATGTCAGTTTGTCAGTTTGGCGATGATGAGTCAGTCTATGACCTGAGAAAGGCGGGATACAAATTTTAAAAATAAATAAATAAAATTTATGTACAGTTATGTAAATTCTTTTTTCCGGCCTCTGACACCGGTTGTCACTGTCACCATTTTGTTGGCCATCTTGGAAATGCCTGAGCCACTCATACACTCGTGTGTGGCTCATACACTCCTCTCCACACACTTTCTGCATCTTTGCGTAGATCTCTGCACATGTATTGCCAAGCTTTTGGCAAAATTTGAAGCAGATTCTCTGCTCAACTTTCTTTGTCATGGTCAATGCGACCACCACACACTACACACGTTCCTTCCAAGCACCTCTGTAAAGAGAGGAAGTGAGCTAGAACATTAAAACTTAGTGCGCATGCATGGTTGGGGTCAAGGTCAATCTGTGCCAAGTGGCTTCACTCTGCGTATTTTCCCTCCTTTACTATGGCACCAGTCCTGATACTTATTGATCACACCTCATATGTACCCCTGTGGACAGGAAAGAGTGCTTAGGAGTGTGGTGTAAGGCTGCAATTCCTGGAGCAAGCCCCACTGACCACAATGGGACTACTTTCTGAGTAGACATGCACAGAATCGTGCTGTGTATCTCTCACAACTGCACTGCAGCAATCACCTCCTAAGCTGGGCATGGCTGCTTTCCCATCCCTTGTTCATCAAGTCTGTAAAATTGCCTCTATTTTTTGAATGGCTCCTGGCAAGTTGGCCACTTTCCCACTCTTAGATCAAACCGTTTGATAGCATCGTCTGGCATGTTTTGCAGTTGATCTGCACTTCAAATGTGTGTGCAAGTCTGTTTGTGTGCGTTTTCTTAAAGATGAAACAATAAATAGTGAATTATGAAAAATGCAGATTTGGGTTGCTATATTTTTTTTGGAATTTGCATCAAAAGCTTGATTGAAATGTTCAGATATCAGATGATGAAGCAGTAAGATGCAGGCTGCCTACATAGTTGCTATATATGCATTATCTATAGATAGGATTATATGACAGTGTTATTATATAACCTTACATTTTAAAATGGAACCACTATTTTTAGTTAAAGTTTTGTGAGCCTAAAGTAGAAACAATTATGAAATAATGAACAGCCTACCCAACTCATCCCCTCTCTCCTTTCCTAGCCCACCCATGGTCCATGGCCCAGAAATGCCTACTCTTGGTGGCTATCTTGATCATCTGAAAAAAGTTGGTTTGGTTAGCAACTTGAGGCCACTGGCATCACTTGCAGGCTTCTTTTGTTCTTGGTGGGCAGAAAGCACCTTTCTGAAAGGCTGTCCATTAGATTCTCTCCTTTGTCATGACCCACAATGACATAGTTTCCCAACAGATCACAGCTATTGCTAGTTCGGGATCCATGGTTGAATATACAGGGATAATTAATATCCAGGCTTGGAGTCAAAAAGGGGGCCCAGGAGCCAAAGGAGAGGTCTTATTAGGGTCTTACACATCTGTGATCACTGTCTGCATGGGATGTAGGGGATGTTACATCTGCCACAAGCCATATGCACTGGGCCACAGAATGTGTACATGACCCTCCTTAACATAGGGACAAATCTAGGAAGAAACAAGCCTGCTAGAATAGCTTTTTTTCTTAGCGTAAATGAACATATAGGAGCTCAGGGATATAGCAGTGGGGCTACAGCTGCTACAAAAATAAGTTTCGATACAGAATAATAATAATTTCTCCTGGAGGGACCCAAGGCGGCTTACAAAAAACAACAATCCATAAAAACACAACAATTTCTATTCTAGTATGAGACTAAATACAATTATGCTAACTTTCTGCAGTGATTTCTATATTATGCAATATTATTTCCATATTCTATATATTTTGGAGACACTTAGGACTGGGTTTGGACGTAGGACTATATTACTTAGGACTTAATTATACATACTTTTCTGGCTATATCTACTTTTCATATAGTTACTTTTTCATATACGTACTTTTCAGAGTGGCTGACCCCTCTCTGCCCCATTTCTTCCCACCCTATCACCACCCTATCACCACCCTGTTCTATTATGCTCCCTTTCCACCCTTTTAGGAAGGGGTACAAAAGAAACTTCTAACCTGATAAAATTCCTCTTGGAGGCCCCGGGGAGTCCACTGAGATTTCAAGAAACCTGTGTCCACCACTATGGAGGATTACTAAGAAGGGTCTAAAAAAAGTCATCTTGCCAAGCATCTGTCCAACCCTGTAGATGCATCTGATTCACCCAGCACAGGCGAGGAAAGAAGATAAAAATATAGCAGACTGTCACAGCAAATGGCAAGATCTAGTACACAGTAAATGAAAGAAGAAAATGCAGGCAAAAAAATATATCTTCAACCAGTGTTAAATACTGAATTGTGTATGTTGACAAGTGCTAGCATTGCCTGCTAATTAAGTCTCAAAATACACATTAATGATGGCATACCTGTGAGTCACATCCTGAAATTATTTTCTCCTTTAATGAAATTTGTGCTTGAATGAGGCATTTGGGTCTGATCACTGCAACATCACAAGGGGAGAAAGTGATTTCCCTTTTCCCAATGTGTCACTTTTGCAATCAGAATTGCTCTTGTCCAGCCATCACTCCCCTAGCTGAAATAAGAAAATACGATTTTAGATTGTGGTTTTCCGAGAAGGGATTAGTCACCTGGAGTGAAATCCAGAGTTACTACAGGAAGTTTTTCCTCTGGCGTAAGAACAATTTACCGAGGATTGCAATATGAATTTCCTGTAGGTTTTCACTCGGTGGTGCAGAAAATATGGGTGCACGTAATGTCTCTTCCGTGCTCATGTAGTTACTCTGGATTTGGCTGTTAGTCACCACCTGGCTACTGTAGTCAAATTCACATATAGGCCATTCCTCTTTTCCCCACAGTGAGGGAGAAGTACCGAAAAAGGCTGCCAGCACTTTCTGTGGAGGGTGAGGCATTGTCCGGGATACTTGCAAAGCTTCTCCTAAGTTGTTTGCACACCATGGAGGAGTGTGTGTAACCAGTTGGTTTGCACAAACTGCCTCTACTTTATATGGTTGTTGGAGACAAAGGAGAGACCAAGAGGTGCACATGCCATGAGTGCAATTCTCATTTAATCCATGAGGCTAGTTAAGGGAATAAAATGTGTCTGTCTGAGGGTGCAATCCTAACCAATTTAGGCTAGCATAACTTCCTGGCATAACTTTATGTGGTGGTGTGGGAGGCTGGTGCATGCCTGTGCACTGGGTTAGGGCACAGGATTAGGGTGTGATGCAAGTTCGCCTCCGTTTGGTGCATCCCGGATAGCACAAAATTTTGAACTTAATGACTAGCAACAATTGGCAGCCAGACTACATTGACAGCCAGACATCAATGTGGAATTCCTGGCTCTCAAAATATATGGCAATGGAACATTAACATCTGATTTACCATAAATACATGTGTTTGCCATATGCTAAATAAATACCCCCCAGGAGTAGGGCAGAGCATGCGCCTGGCCTGCCCACACCATACCAGGAAAATATGCTGGCCTAAATTGGTTAGGATTGCACCCTGAATCAATTTGATTTATTGATCTAACTCAGGACCTAAGACTATCTGAGATCTTTTAAACAAGAGATGCCAACACAGAATCTTTTGCATGCAACTCATTTTGTCACCACGCAGTTGCCTTAACTCACAATTATTGGCAAGAAAATTATTTGAAGACATGACACCAGATGTTTGCTCACTTTCTTGCTTTGTGTCTACTTATTCTATCTATTCTGAAGTGTCTGGGACAAGTTCATCGGAGGCCGTCTGCCATTGATTTGATTCCATTATCCTGTGCTCATCGCAAATAGCCATTTATCTTAAAGATTTCATTCAATAAAATGCAGTCCAGCATTTTCCAGGTGTGGGTGTAGAACGCGTCGTTTTCATTGAAACCAGATTTTGTAGATCTGTAAGTCCAACGTAAATCCAGTGCAATTAAATTAAATTGTAAAGTATACAATTGACTTGGATGACTTTCCAAGACTTTCCAATTTCGTCTTTGTACTTCCATTTTCAATGGAGGTGAACAAGGGCTGCAATTCTGAAGACACTTTCCTGGGAGTAAGATCCATTGAACACAATGGGGCTAACTTTTGAGTAGACATGGTTATGATTGTGCTGCAAGTCAAATTGAATTTTGAAGCATAATTATAGAACCTGAATGCAAGCATCTTCCAGAAGCCATGTAAGAAACTGTATGCCTAGGAGCAAACTGGAATAAAGGTTATATTTTAATTAAGTCTGAGCTGAGAGTAGTCATGGATCAATTTCAGCAGCACTGAAAAATATTGCCTTTTGACAGTATTTCAGTAATTGGTTTGAAACGCTTCACCTGTTCGGCAACTTGCTTCAAAATGTTTTTGTTATGTCCTGTGACACAACATGCATATACTACATGCACTGTTGAACCACAATGGATTGGCCTTGTGGTATCACTACAGCATCACATTTGTTATACGATGGTCTCTGTCAGGCTAGGATCAAATCTTACTTAACCAGAATGGCCCTTACTCTGAACTGAATTTATTAAGCGATAACAACACGCCACCATTTTTGACTGATTCAATTGCATTGTGCCTCTGTGACATCTAATTAGCTAGGATCACCCATGAGGGTTTCGTAACACAAGCTTTGGATTAGCAACTACTGGGAAAAATATTAGACTTCTCACAAGTCTAATATTATTTCAGAATAATTTTTACTCTCTGGTTTTTTTATAACTGTGTGGGGGACAACTCTGAACTACCATCACATTTTAAATAGTATGTATGTATGTATGTATGTATGTATGTATGTATGTATGTATGTATGTATGTATGTATCCCTTCCAACTCTATGATTCTATTATCTATGTAAGTATGGTTTGTATGTATGTATTTGTTTGTTTGTTGGAGTCACAGCACACTAAAAAAGGTTGAAGACCACTGTACTACTCTAAAGAAGCACTAAAATTCAGAGGGAGGCTTTGATGAACTTTAATTACAGAACTTTGAAGAACTTTAATTATGGAAATCTGAATGGTGCCCAAAAAGGTGATCTGGGACATGCATTCATGTTCTATGTCATATCTTTCCCAAGCTGACATCTGAAGAGGTAACGAACTCCCCCCCGCCCCATAGATTGCTATAATTCATATTGTTTCAAGAAGCCTAGTGTAAACTTTACTCATGCTGCAATTCTAAAGACACTTTCCTGGGAGTAAGACCCATTGAATGTAATGGGGTGTACTTTTGAGTAGAGATGGTTAAGAGTATGCAATCAGTGTACAGTCACGGGGCAGAAATAAATAAAGTCCATTTCTGCCCATGACTCACACACATCACAAATGTGAAAGAAAGCTGAGTTAAAACTGGGCTACAAACTTTTCAGTAAAAACACAATCCATCTATATGTTCTTTTAAAAACAATTGGATTACTTTCAGGAGTCAACTGGTGGGTGATTCATGTCAATTCTTGGAAATGCCAGCTCCAGTGTGGAGAGATGTACAGCTCAGAGAGGGCAATGTTTACTCATGAGCTCACTGATTTCTTTACCTTTTTCTGCCATTGCATAAATACTCCTTAGGCCAGCTATTTTAAATGTTTTTCATGGCACACTGACTAGTATGGTCTTCTATATCATCTTTGCCTCTTGTGATGTCACTCATAGCACATTCCACTTATAGCTTCCATTTATAGCTCCCAGGGGTTCTGTCTAGATTCTGCAGTCGTAGGAATGAACTATCTATCTATCCCTTTTCTTTCATTGGCAGAATGGGTGCAGATAGTTGCCCTATGAAACAGAACTGCAAAACATATAGGTAATTTTCAGGTATTTTCTACCACTGTGTTCTAAACTCCCATAAGTGAACTTTTTGTGGCATCTCAGTGTGCCATGGCACAAAGGCTGAAAATCACTGCCTCGACCTATCTATTCCTTGACCATTTGGTTTTTCTGGGTTCCCACATGGTCCGATTTTAAATCATCATTTATCACTTCTTCTGAAATAAGTCTAACATTTCAGAGGCTGGGATTTACTCCTTCTGCTTTATCATTCTTTCATATTATGAATTGTTATAGTAGACATAGTAGTAAGTTAAATTCTGCTTCATGTCTTTCCCTCAGATATATTTCCCAAAAGGTACTTCATGTTCTCCAGAATGTCTTTAGCATTAGCTCACATTATCTGCCAGGAAGCAATTGCTCTCCTAGCATATTGAAATGTTAATGGCCCAATTTAAGCAATGTTTACATCCCAACGCTAATGTTAAAAAAAAGAGTGTACAGAGACTGGTTGGGATTCCTGGTACGAAACAATGACTAGATTTGCCAGGCTAATGGTGTGGTGACAAAAACAGGAAAAATAAAACAGGTATGGACAGGCCTACGGCAGTTTGGTCCTCATTTAAGGTACACCCTTCTCAAGAGTGGAGAGCCAGGTCAAACTGTATGAATCTGACCCCCAAATCCAGAGTAACTATGGGAGCATGTAAGAGACTTTACGTGTACCCATAGTTACTGCACCACCTAGTGAAATCCAATGGGAAATTCATATTGGAATCCAGAGTAAGTTGTTCTTACACCGGCGCAAGGACTCCCCATAGTTACTCTGGATTGTGCCCGGCTGCAATCCTAAGCTCCACTTGGGCTGGCATAAGCCCTATGCTGACCTGTGGGAGTCACAAAGTGCCATAAGGCACAATTCATGCATGGGCATGTGCTGACCTCCCCACAAAGCTACAGGAAGATACTCTAAGTGCGTTAGGCAGTCCTACAACATACACTAAACCAGTGGAACTTTCATTTTACCAGCATTAACAGTCCTATCAGATTGGGCCACAAAACAATTTTCTAGATCAAATGCACATCATTGATAAACTTGGCATCCATCAGTCTTGAAAGACTATGGTATCGTGCATGACGCTGTATGTGAAGACGAAGGCCTGGGTTAGATTAATATGGAGGGTAGGCTGTTGCCCAAGCAGCAAATCCCCCCTCTCCATGCCACTGAAATAGACCAATAGAACAGCAGAGCTGATACGATTGGTCCCAGCTGCGTCGCAGAGCTGGGCTAAGGACAGGAGCTCACCCTGTCTTGTGGGGACGCAGTTCTCGTCCTGGTTAACAGGCACAGTGTCGCAAACTACTTGTGCCACCCACAACCCTTATATAATTGATGACATTGCATGCAAACACTGCTGCATGTATTTAGTATTAAATGTTGTCTAAATTTCTCCAAAAACCTGAGAACTAATCCAGAAAGTTCTCTTGCAGAAGCCCTGAAACAAGTGGGTGCTCTACAGGTGCATCCTACAGTAGTTTGTTTTCATTTCAATGAAGGTGGTTCAGTCTGAATCCATTAAGCCATAAATGTTCTGGATATCCTATTAGCCGTTCAAAGAAGCAATGTTTTATTCCTTATTCATTTCACTATATCTCACCCCCCCTTGGGTTCTGTTCTGTTTACTTCAGCATCATGGCTATTTCAAGGCTAAAATGTTAATGAATCTTTGATGCCCACAGACCTCTTTGCTTAAGATGTTCACCTTGTGCTGAATAGAGCTGATTATCACATTCATTGGGGTACGAATTTTGAATGGTGACAATTGTGCTTTCAGTGGAGGAAAAATTCACCTAGGTTTCTTTGTACCACTGGTTATCTCTGATTACTCACAGTACTACTCACTGATTACTCACTTATCTCTTTTTTGTTTTAGACTCTGTACCAGTAGTAGAGTGAGATGCTGTCAGAGGCATAACTAGGATATAGCAGGGGATACTTTTTGCATGGGCTCTGCCCATGGAGAGGCGCCCAAAGCTAAAGGCACTTTGCCCCTGCCCATCACCTGCAGCGCACTTCAACTAATGCCCAAATCACACAGGGATCTTCTTTGGCTGCAGTTCAAAGGAAAGGGACTGCTATGCTGGGCTATCACACTTTCCTTACCTTGCCTTGCCTTCCCTGCAGATTGCAATGAACAGCATCCTAGGAGAGAGCCTCATTGTCCCTCCTAAAGGAGCCCAGATCCAGGTAAGACTCGTTACCTTAAACACAACATCTCCAGCAGTTCTTTCTTTTTAACACCCCAAAGGGCTTGAAAAGGGACTGCAGCCCTTCTAGCCCATTTGCATTTGCTCTCGACTTGACTCCAGCATCACACTGCCCAGCCTTCCATAGCTCTTCCCACAAGTGGACCCATTATAGCCAATAGCCTTACTCCCAGGTAAAAGTGAATAGAACTGGAGCATCACACTGCAGCCTTCCACAGCTCAACATGGAAGTCCCATTATAGCCCCATTATAGCAGAGTGACCTGATGTCATAACCGAAAGAGAAGACAAGCCCCCCCCCAATGTAGAACACTTAATAAAAAATATAGGCTATGACAAAATTAAAGATCAAAATCACAAACATTGCTTTCATGTGGTTAATTTAAACACTATATTACTTATTATTAAATTTGAAACTATTACATATAATTTATTACATGTACTTTATTAATTATAAGAAGGCTACATGCTGCACAGTCACAAGGAAGTATTTATTCTAGGACATACGGCTAAAAAAGGGACATGTCCTGGAAAAGGAGGACATAAGGTCACCCTGATTAGCAACATCTAGGATTGGGGGCAGGAGTCTGTATAACGTCAGTCTTCCCTGCTGCCCTGTCCAGGCTTGAAATGGTCAGATCTTGTGTGTGTGGTTGTGTAACTCCAGGTTAGCTTGAAGGTAAGGCCCATTGACCAGAGTGGGACTAACTTGGTTCTGGCCCTGGAAAGGTTGACATCTCCAAGGTGTGGAAGGGAACTGCAAATAGTTTGTGCAAACTCCCCAAAGTTTAACGAAAAGTTGAAAGGCTTGATATTGTTTGATATTATAATAGTTTAATATTATTGACTTGTAACATTAGCTAAAAGGTGGGTTTCAGGTGTTTTGATAGGGGTGAAATTTCAGTCCTTGCTACGGGCGTCATTTTGCCTAGGTATGCCTCTTGATGCTGTTAATTGGTTGTTCATATGTATACAAAAACATAAATATTTTTCTGTGCCTCCCATTTTAATGCCACCCATTGTAATGCCTCCCAAGTCAATGCTCCCCATTGTAAAAATGCATGTATTTGCTTTTCCACTGGCCATTATTTCTAGCACAGCACAACATAAAGCCCTCTTTTATATCTAACAAGGTTTGGAATGGACCTGCCAAATTTTCAGAGGAGAGGAGAGAAGAAACACATAGTCCCAGGTGAGTGGAGGAGGGGGCTGCTTAGCTGAGTGCTTAATTGCTGCTAGCTGTTCATTGGCTGGTTGCCTGGCGGGAGGAGCTTTCAAGGGCTTTATTAGGGCCTGAGGCGCGATCCTGTGGACCGGAGCCTGTGAGCAAGGAGGACTTGTGAAGTTGACAGGAGATGGAAGGGAAGGGCGCAGTTGTCGTGACATGCACCACGTGTGCCATGTTTGTCTTCTTCCCCAAGGACCCCGGGGATTATCGATGCTGCAAGTGCAAACTGGTTGCACTGTTGGAGGAGAAGGTGGCAGCATTGGAGGGTGAAGTTTCCACCCTTCGTCAAATTAAGGCATCTGAGGAGTTCCTTGGTGCAACACACACGGAACTTCTCCAGAGGGATGACACCAGTGGGGACCCCAGCAATGATGTCTCTTCATGGAGACATGTGACAGTCAGGAGAAAAAGGGGCAGGAGCAGTCGAGAACCACTGGAGCTATACAACCGTTTCCAGAGTCTCTCAGATTCCACCATGCTGGCAGAAGTTCCTCTTGCTAGCACACCTACACTGGATCCTGGCATTGCCCATACTGGCATGCCTACAGATCCCCCTCATAGACAGCAGCCACAACCAGTTAGTGTGGGGGAAGCTAGACACAGAAGGAGAACAAGGAGGAGGGTGGTGGTGATTGGAGATTCTCTCCTGAGGGGCATGGAAGCTGTAGGCCGACCAGACCCATTTTCCCGTGAGGTGTGCTGCCTCCCTGGTGCTAGGATACGGGATATCACGGAGAGGCTACCGAGGATGATCACACTTGCTGATCGTCACCCGTTCTTACTCATCCACGTAGGAACAAACGATACTGCTCGGGAAACTTTCCAAAAGATACTTGGGGATTATGAAGCTCTGGGGAGGAAGATTAAGGACCTGGGGGATACCCAGGTGGTATTCTCATCCATCCTCCCAGTAATTGGCAAAGGTCCTCAGAGAGATAGCAAGATTTTTCAGGTCAATAGCTGGCTTCGAAAATGGTGTCATCGGGAAGGATTTGGATTCTGGGATCACAGGATGAACTTCCTTGAGGAAGGACTCCTAGCAAAGGATGGACTACATCTTACGGGTTGGGGGAAGAGTGTCTTCAGACGGGAGATGGCCAACCTTATCAGGAGGGCTTTAAACTAAATAAGAAGGGGGTGGGTTACGTCCAAAGAGAACCTAGGAATGAGGAAAATGCTCTGGATGGAAATTGCCAGGGCACAGCTGTAACTCAAAAATCTTTAGAGGGGCCTGGCCTTACAAAAAAGGAGGGAAATGCATTGAGTTGCAACCTCCAGGGCTTAAGATGCATTTACACAAATGCACAGAGCCTGGGAAATAAACAAGATGAGCTGGAGCTTTTAGCAAGTGAAGGGAAATTTGATTTGATAGGAATAACTGAAACTTGGTGGGACGACTCCCATGACTGGAACACACAATTGGAAGGCTATCAGCTGTTCCGGAGGAACAGAAGTGGCAAAAGGGGAGGTGGAGTAGCATTATATGTCAAGAACATATATACTTGCTCTGAAATCCAGGAGAGTGGTCCGGATATCCCTGTGGAGTGTGTTTGGGTAAAAGTAAGGGGGGAAAATAAGAAACAAAACATTGTGGTGGGCGTCTACTATAGACCGCCAGGCCAAGGAGAAGGAGTAGACCATGTCTTCTTGGAGCAACTGGCAGGCATTGCAAGGAAATATGAGGTAGTAGTAATGGGGGACTTTAACTACCCAGACATTCGCTGGGAGACAAACTCAGCCAAACATGGAAGCTCCAGTAGATTCCTGATGGGCCTGGAAGATAACTTCATGGTCCAGAAAGTGGAGGAAACGACAAGGGGAGGGGCCATCCTTGACCTGATCTTAACAAATCGTGAAGAACTGGTTGATCAGGTCAACATAGTGGGAACTTTAGGGGAAAGCGATCATGAGCTGCTGGAATTTAGAATAATGTGGGAAATAAAAAGAGCGCAGAGTGAAACTTATATGTTGGATTTCAGGAAAGCTGATTTCAGCAGGCTTAGAGGAGTCATAGGTGGGATCCCATGGGTTGATGATCTAATGGGGAAAGGGGCCCAAGATGGGTGGGAGCTCCTTAAGAGGCAGCTTCTACAAGCACAGTCAGAAACAATTCCAATAAAAAAAGGGGGGGGGGGAAATGCTGAAAAAACCAGGTTGCCTCCACAGGCAACTTGGGGTTCAGCTGAAGTTAAAGAAAGAGAAGTATAGGGAGTGGAAGACTGGAAAGATCACCAGAGAGGAGTATAGGCAGGTAGCCCGGTCCTGTAGGGAGGGGGTCAGGGATGCTAAAGCTCAGTATGAGCTGAGGCTGGCCAGGGGAGTCAAAGATAACAAAAAGAGCTTCTTTAGATATGCCCAAAGGAACAGGAGGAGAGACGAGGGGCTGGGGCTGCTCTTGGACAAGGATGGACAACAGGTGTCTGGAAACCAGCAGAAGGCGGAGCTGCTCAACTCCTACTTTGCACCCGTCTATTCACAGAAGGAGGGCTGTGCTAATGGGGGTGCGGGATCATTGGCTGATGCAGGGATGTGTTTACATCCCCTAAGAGGTAATGAAAACATGGATGGTGCAGAAGAGCAGATTAAGATTGACAGAGAACTGGTTCGAAACCACTTAACTGGACTAATTGAATTCAAGTCATTTGGACCGGATGAGCTGCATCCTCGAGTTCTGAAGGAACTGGCAGATGTCCTTGCAGAGCCTCTGTCGATCATCTTTGAGAAATCCTTGAGGAGTGGAGAAGTGCCACTGGACTGGAAGAGGGCAAATGTAGTCCCGATCTTTAAGAAGGGGAAAAAAGAAGACCCAGGAAATTATAGACCAGTCAGTTTGACTTCAATCCCTGGCAAGATATTAGGACAAATCATAAAACACACAATTTGTGCACATCTAGACAAGTACTCGGTGATCAAAACAACCCAGCATGGATTTACCAAGAATAAATCTTGCCAGACAAATCTGATCTCCTTTTTTGATTGGGTTACGAGCTTACTGGACAGTGGCAATGCTGTGGTTGTCATTTATCTTGACTTTAGCAAAGCATTTGACAAAGTCCCACATGACATTTTAATTAGGAAGTTGGAAAAATATGGGCTAGACAGGGCAATTGTTAGGAGGATCTGCAACTGGCTCGATGGCTGCACTCAAAGGGTTTTAGTAAATGGTTCTGTGTCAACCTGGAGGTCAGTTTCTAGTGGGGTACCCCAAGGCTCTGTCTTGGGACCGGTTCTCTTTAACATTTTCATCAATGACTTGGAGGAAGGGATATGGGGGAGCCTGATCAAATTTGCAGATGACACCAAACTGGGAGGAGTAGCAAACACATCAGAAGACAGGAGAAACCTCCAGGAGGATCTGGATAAACTGGAATCCTGGGCTGTAACAAACAGAATGAATTTCAACAGGGAGAAGTGCAAGGTTCTGCACTTAGGCAATAAAAACCAAAAACATAGATATAAAATGGGGGATACTTGGCTTGGCAGCACAACATGTGAGCGGGATCTTGGAGTCGCCGTGGATCACAAGCTGAACCTGAGTCAGCAGTGTGATGTGTCTGCAAAGAAGGCAAATGCCATTTTAGGCTGCATTAAGAGGACTGTAGCTTCCAAGTCACGAGAAGTTCTAGTTCCTCTTTATTCTGCATTGGTCAGACCACACCTTGAGTACTGTGTTCAGTTCTGGGCACCTCACTTGAAGAAAGATGCAGCCAAACTGGAGCAAGTCCAGAGGAGAGCGACAAGAAAGATCAGTGGGATGGAAGGGAAGCCCTACGAGGAAAGGTTGGGGGAACTTGGGATGTTCAGCCTGGAGAAGAGGAGGCTGAGGGGAGACATGATTGCCCTCTTCAGATACCTGAAGGGCTGTCATAGGGAGGAAGGGGCTCATTTGTTCATAGCTGCTTCTGAAAGCAGAACTAGAACCAATGGGTACAAACTGCAAGAAAGGAGACTCCGGCTGGAAATCCGGAAAAAATTCCTGACGGTGAGGGCGGTTCGGCAGTGGAACAAATTGCCAAGGGAGGTGGTGGACTCTCCCTCACTGGGGATCTTCAAGCAGAGGCTCGATGAGCACCTGTTGGAGATGCTCTAGGGGGAATTCCTGCTGCAGGCAGGGGGTTGGACTAGATGACCTACTAGGTCCCTTCCAACTCTATGATTCTATGATTCTATGATTATAAATGTGTTTGAAGTGGACAGGCTTAACTATGAAGCCACATCAAATGGAAACTGTTGTGTTCCAAAACTGACTCACTTACTACCTTGGCCATGTTTTGGGAAGTGATGGCTAATTTCCAATTTCAGGTACAGATAATAAACTCGGTACAAGATTTAATTCACCCTCATACGCACAGTATTTTACACAAAGATGGCTAATAAATTCCTAGAAATGTCATGCCGTAAAGGAACACCTTAGCAGTGACAATGAACATTTTTATTACAGTACTAGCAAAAAGTGTACCCGCGTTGCAGGAGTAACTTCCCCATAATACATCCCCCACAGTGCATCAACAACCCATGCGCAACCTACCACCATGTACAACATTCCCCTATGCGCAACTTCCCCATGCGCATCATCCCCCATGCGCAGCTTTCCCCATGCGCATCATCCCCCCACGTGCGACTTCTCCCCACGTTCAACTTCCCCCATGCGCAACTTCCCCCCGTGCGCAACTTCCCCCCATGCGCAACTTCCCTACATGCGCATCATCCCCCCATGTGCAACTTTCCTACATGCGCAACTTCCCTACGTGCACAACTTCCCTCCATGCGCAACTTCCCTCCATGCGCAACTTCCCTTCATGTGCAACTTCCCCCATGTGCAACTTTCCTCCATGCGCAACTTCCCTCCATGCGCAACTTCCCCATGTGCAACTTTCCTATATGCGCATTATCCCCCCATGCGCAACTTTCCTACGTGCACATCATCCCCCCATGCGCAACTTTCCCCCATGTGCAACTTTCCCCCATGCGCAACTCCCCCATGTGCAACTTCCCTCCATGCGCAACTTTCCCACATGCGCAACTTCCCCCATGCGCAACTTTCCTACGTGCGCATCATCCTCATGCGCAACTCCCCCATGCGCAACTTCCCTACGTGCGCATCATCCCCATGCGCAACTCCCCCATCCGCAACTTCCCCCCATGCGCAACTTCCCTCCATGCGCAACTTTCCTACATGCACATCATCCCCCCATGTGCAACTCCCCCATGCACAACTTTCCTACATGCGCAACTTCCTCCATGTGCAACTTCCCCATGTGCAACTTCCCCCATGCGCAACTTTCCTATGTGCGCATCATTCCCCCATGCGCAACTTCCCCCATGCGCAACTTCCCCCATGTGCAACTTCCACCATGCGCAACTTTCCTGCATGCACATCATCCCCCCATGCACATCATCCCGCCATGCGCATCATCCCCATGCGCAACTTCCCCCCATCCGCAACTTCCCCCCATGCGCATCATCCCCCCATGCTCAACTTCCCCCATGCGCAGCATCCTCTCCAGTGCAACCTCTTCCTCCTGAAAACATCCCCGCAGTGCACCAGGCACTGAGCACCAAATTGGCTGGATGTTGTTCAGTCTCCCATGTTAAGTATAGGACGAAAACACGTTGCCCCCTTTTCAGCCCCTGAAGGGTTAAATTTCTCTACCTGGGTTCGTGGTGGGAGTTCAGGTGACAGAAGGATCCCTCCCAGAATTCCATGCTTCAGGCCCAGCAGTTGGGGCGGAATGTTGCTGAGTCAGCAATTCTCAATGCAAAGTATAGGGAGGAAAACGCGTTGAGCCCATTTTCACCCCCTTCCGGTGGGAATTTCGGAAAACCGGTTCTTAGTGCACCCCCCCGTCACAGAAGGAACACCCACCCCAATTTTCACGCTTCTAGGCCCACTGGTTTTGGCAGGGTGGAGATGAGTCAGTGAGTCAGTGAGTCAGTCAGTCAGTCAATGACTTTTCTCTTTTATATATATATATATAGATTTATATACTGCCTTTCCATTAGACTCAAAGTGATTTTCATGTGCAGGCTGAACACAAATCTTAAGTTTAAGTTAAGTTTTTCCAAATACTATTCTTTGACAACATCATAGCAGGCAGCAGATGTGGTTTGATGGTTGAGCAAAGGTCTGCCAGAAAATTGCTAAGCAAGAACAAACTGGGTTATAGTTTGGATGGGCGACGGAGAAGTTGATAAAGCTTGCCATGAGACAACAGAGCCACGAGTCAAAGCTTACAGTTTGGCTTACCTGAAACTCTTTCCACTGGATGGGTTCTTATAGGCAGCTGCAAACAAAATTTCAGATATGTTCTCAAGATGTTATTTATTTATTTTTTGCCAGCTGACTTCTTCAAAGAAACATTTCAGTAAGTTTTCAAAGATTCTCCAAGAGTCTCTCACTCTCCCAATCGGCTGGTCCTGCTTAACTTTGTATGTATGTATGTATGTATGTATTTATTTGTTTATTTGTTTATTTATTTATTTAATGCAATACTTCAGCCTTCTTGGGATGAGGTATACTAATTTAAGGTGCAGCCTGCAAGTATGCTGCAATGCAAGTACGCTGCAATCCCAATGCAGCCTGCAAGTACGCTGATTTAGGGCACAATCCAGAGTAACTACGGGAGCACGTAAGAGATTTTACGTGCAGCCATAGTTACTGCACCATTTGCCATTACTGCACCACTTAGTGAACACTTATGAGAAATTCATATTGAATCCATCCAAAGTAACTTGTTCTTACTCTGGAGCAAGGACTCCCCATAGTTACTCTGGATTGCACCCTTAATTGTGTATTTTCACATCATTTCTGAAGAGTATTTATATTAGCTGCTCACTGTTGCTGCTGCATGATTAGCCATGTATTGGAACAGTGATTTTCAACCAGTGCGCCTTGGAACAGTGGTGTGTTGTGGATAATCCACAGGTGTGCTGTGGGAGTATGGGGAAAGTCATTTATTAATAGAAAAAATTAGGGGATTTGAACAGCCTGGTGTGCCTTGTCAATGGTAAAAACAATGGATGACAATTTCAGTGCCTTGTTAGTATGCTGTGAGATGAAAAAGGTTGAAAATCACTGTATAAGAACATGGCAATGTTGCCAGTCCCTTCTTTAAATACCCTCATATTTACAATGGCTGGGAGCTGATCTGGGAGCAGCACAACTCTTGTAAATAATTTTATTACCAGGACTTATATGCAGTTGGCTCCCCATATATATCCACTCAGTTTCTGCAGTCTTAGATAGCCATGGTTCACCACGCCACTCAATCACTCATATATTCATAGGACTAGACCACTCTGCTCTAGGCCTCTCTCTTTTTCTCTCCCCAGTTCTGTCTCATTTTCTGTTTCTTGCTGCAAATGCAAAATCTTGCTGCTTTCTATTTCCATTCATCCTCACAGCAAATATTTAATTTTACAGATGACTGTGCAGGGAAAATTCTGCAAATTCAAAGAGGCGCTACAGTAAAAAGGATTTTCCTACATAGAAATTGGATGGAGATTATTTGGGCAGAGAGTAGATGAGGGTCTCCCATTGGCTGATGTCTTTTTTTATATTACACTCAGAAACAGGCATGACCAGGACGGATTTGGAAAGCAGAAGTTCAAATTTAATCAGGATGGAATAATTAATCCACCAGAGACTCTTTAGTTGTGCATCTAATAAGAGACTGTCAGCTTACATTAATTTTTCTACATGTCGTACTATGTATGAGACCCATATGCAAAACCAAGCATAGATTTATTCTCCATAAATAAATTTATGAATAAATATATAACAGGAGTAACAGATCGCATATATAGCTTTTCCTCTGATGTATTGATAAACATCGTTGTTTGCAGAAAGATATCAAAGAAAGTGTACAGAATGCCAATGGAATCAGTGAAATGTAAGAGGAAGCAAGATTGTGACATTTTGGGCACACTCCAGAGTAACTACGGGGAGTAACACAGAGTAACACAGTCCTTGCTCCGGTGTACAAACAACTTACTCTGGATTCCAATATGAATTTCCCATTGGTTTTCACTAGGTGGTGCAGTAACTATGGGTATATGGCAATAACAGAGAATTAAATACCCTTTACTAGAAATGAAACCACAAGGCAGAAGAAAACTCCAGTAAAACACCAACAATATTATTTTTAACAAAATATTTTTAAAATGATCAAGCTTCCAGACATGTTTTAAATAGAAACTTAGAACAGGGAACAGCTTTAGTAGAAATGGTTAGTCCCAAACTCTATAATAATCTTTTTAAGCACCCTTCCAAAGATACTTTGGTTGCAATCCTAAATACACTTTCCTGAAAGTAACACCCATTGAACACAGTAGGGCTTGCTTCTGTGTAGACATGGTTAGGATTGTGCTTTGTCTAGCTTCGAGAGGTTCATTCTTGGGCAACCCCATTTGCAATACATGCCTCTAACATAATGCAGATCTTACATGGATAATTGTAACAAAGCTTTCTCTATTCATACAGATCATCCAAATATTAACTGCTGAGCATTCTGTTTTTTAAGCTGGTTTTTTTTTCCTGATAGCAAAATTGCTGTTGCAGTCTGATTACAATTTTAATATTGAGGGGAAATCCTCTCTGTTTAAGGATATTGAAAAGACACATCACAATGGATGCATCATGAAAAATTAAGCTTCTGAGTTGATGATGTGCACAGTGAACGTTTTGCTCACATTTTTCTCTGTTGGATTTACATTTCCAGCAGAAAGCCAGACACATTGCTTTGCAGGGAGAACACAATATGAATGAGCTCGATTCACAGCTGTGTAAAGAAGTGCACTTCTAGAGAATAAATGTTTCAAAGAAAGTGCTAGGTTTTCATGTAAAAGAAGCACAACAGGGAAAATTAGCAATCACACGATTCCCCTTCCCTGCCAGCATAGCTAGCGCTGAACCAGTGGAGGCTGCTTTATGGCAATCACAAATCAGCCTCCATTAAAGTGTGCAGGCTGCAGACATACCCCCAAATCCAGAGTAACTATGGAAGCACGTAAGAGACTTTACGTGCACCCGTAGTTACTGCACCACCCAGTGAAAACCAATGGGAAATTCAAATTGGAATCCAGAATAAGTTGTTCTTACACCAGAACAAGGACTCCCCATAGTTACTCTGGATTTTGCCCCTAGAGGTGCCAGACATAAAGATCCTCTGGAGCATGTTACTTGCACTGTGGGTTGGAGGAAGGTGAAGAAGCGTATAAATGGGCAAGGCGGACTGGGTGGGCTGGTGGTGTTTGAGGCTCTGGAGGGGGCAAAATTGGCAACAGTGATGCACACCAAATCCTAATCTACTTCTCAGTCCTGATTCACTTGACAAGTCAATGCTGAGTTGCACTAGCAATATAGCTGCTGCAGATCCAAGATGCCCTATAGTAGTTGCTGGGCTTATCCCCCAAATGCCTCCGGCAGCTTACAAGTGCCCTCTGTTGCCATAAAGCAGGCAAGGTCCTCTTTTTCAAGGACACGGACCATATATCCTTTATCCCGAGTGCAGGTAGCATGCAGTTTTCTTGAAAATAATAAATTATGGCTGTAATCCTAACTTCCAGTTAGGCTAGCCTAAACCCCAGCATAATTCTTCTGATGTCCTGGGGATGTTGCAAAAGTGCTGTAAGAAACGTTTGCAGCATTCCTGAGTGTTAGGCTACTACACAGACATGCGCGTGCCCTCCTACATCACCACAGGAATGGGAAATTGATGAGTTGTGCCAGCCTAGGTTAGGATTGCATCCTATATATATGTAATAGTTTTAAATATAATAATAGTGTTTAAATTTACCACAAGAAAGCAATATATATGAGTGTTTTTAGCTTTTATTTTGTCATGTCATACATTTTTCTTGGGTGGACCATGTCCTCTTTTGCAGTTATGACATATAGTCACCAGTGATGAGCTGATTGGTTTGATATTCTAGAAAAAGAGATATGAAAATGATATTTTTGCATCATTGGTACTTTTAAATGATTGGGATTGAAGATCCGGAACTGGTGTTTGTGTGCGTGTGCGTGTGTGTGCATGTGTGTAGCAAGGTGTTTGCCATTCACCCTGCGAATAAAACACCAACAGTTTTTGATAGCAGATAGAGATATATTTAATCAAAAGAATTTATCTGTACCTTTGAGGAAGGCACATAGGGAAATGCATTAAGTTTATTAAAACATCTTGTGAATCAGTCTTATTGGTCTGGAAGGCTGGAGATCCTCTGGTTTTTCTTCTTTTCCCCTTTACTTCATGGTTGCTGCTTTTGCCCAAGATTTATGCAGTCTATTTATTTCTACCAATCTGTTGATTAGTGTGATCGGATTTACATCATCATGGGATTTTTATGGTTAACGAATCTGCTTGGCTGGTCTGTGCAAAGACGACGATGTTAATTAAAGAGCATGAGCCAAATATTTTTCCATTCTGCTACTGACAAAAGATCTAATCATTCCCAAGATGAGTTAACCCTACCAGCATTACTGAAATGGCTATTCTTTTTCAATCTTCAGTGGAAAGTGAAAGAAGCTTAGCATACGTTCCCAGAAATGTAAGGTCTTTCAGGGAAGTCACAAGCTGATTTGTTTTGTCAACTCTTCTTCTTTTCCTTATAAAACATGCCTTGTTAAACATGCCTTCTTCTCCTTGATAAAACATGGTTTCTACTGTTTTAATATAGTTTTTAATTGTAATTTGGTTTTACTGCTTTTATCTTGTTTTTAAACTGTATTTTAATCTATTGTTTTAAATGTTGTTGCTGCCATGGGTTTCTTTCTTCTAGGAAGAAATTGGGATATCAGTCAAATAAATAAATCAAAATTGAATTGAATAAATGTCATTAATGCCAGTCTGAGATTTCTAGGCACCTGAAGTCAAAGATGTAAAGTACTGTCCCAGCACCCAGAGTATGACTTCTGAGTTATTCCCAAAGTAGGGTTGCCATAATTCTCTTTCACAAAATCAGGAAACCCTCTGTCCCATTTGCCAGTATGTGAACACAATCCCCCCAAATTGGGATTGTCCCTGTTTTTGCAGACATATGGCAACCCTATCCCGAAGGAGGGAGTGCTTGCTGTGGTTGCTTTGAATCCCCATTGCTTCTCCTGTGGAAGCTTCCCATGAAGTGCTTCATTTATCACTAGGGTAGATCCTGAAAAGCAGTCAGGATCTGGGGCAACTTCCCCTTAGGATCCACCGTAGTTATCTAGGTCTATAAGTAAGCATGTGCTTCATTGAATATATCACTCTGTGGGTTCAAAGCACTAATTGTACCCTGGATCTCTGGCATTTATAGAATCATAGAATCCTAGTGTTGGAAGGGACTCAGTGGGTCATCTAGTCCAACCCCTACCTGTAGCAGGAAATCCTATAAATCCAGGAAATTTATAGAGGTTCTCCAATTTATTTCCATTGTGTAGTATGCTATCACTTCTTGCATGTTTCTCACAAGCAAATGCATGAGAAATACTTTGATTTCTATGGAAGTTCTTTAAAAGAAAATTGAATCCAGTAATCTTGAACAGGTCACAGGGTTCATCTCTGTATTGCATTCCTTTTGCACGTGGGCTTGACGCATTCCCCTCATTGAAATGAATAGGAACCCCTATGCTTTCAAGCCCTGGTATATTTGAAGGGGTGCAAGGTTTGCAAATGCTCCAGGTGGATTGCACCACTAAAAGCTCTCTGCTGAATTTGGTTAGGAAGGTGTTCACTCTTAATCCACACCATATAAAGCTGGAAAACTGGAAAGTGATTAATATATGGCATTTATTTTCATGTACCCCTTTTTCAAACGCTAGTATCAAAATTAGCCCTTTACGACTGCTCAAAGATGTGTTCTACTTTTAGTAATTCCTTATGGAAATTATAAGGATTTTTTTCCTGTTTTCAGAATTACTTTTTCTGAAAAGTAATTGGAGTGAGAAAATTATTTGAAACTTGGAATGCCTTCATTGGAAGTTTATCATTCTGAATGGTAACATATATTGGTGAACCTTATATCTGTGGGGGATGGGATCTTGCTGCTATGGCGGATACCCAGAATTGTAAGACACTTCTCCGCTATTCCTGGGGGTTGGTTAGGGCAGTGTACAGACATGTGCTGGCCTCCTCATGCCACTATGGGAATGGGGGTATGTGTGAGTTGTGCTGACCTAAACTGGTTTGGATTTTGCCCTTACGTACCTGAATTGTGTAGAACTGTTGTTGCAAATATATCCTAAGGTGAATTTTCTAAGGGTGAGCTGCATGATCCAGGTTACTTTGAAAACAATAATCCAGATAATGATTTTGTTATACCTTCTGTATACTCCCATAGCGCTTGCTTGACAGGTGACACTGATCTTCATTTTGTCCAAGACAGCAAAACTCCTGACCCATAAAAGGTCATGACACCATCTAGAATTAATGGGAAAACCGTCTTTTCCCAGTTGTTTTAGACATATCTCCAAAGAGGTACTAAAAAGACGAAGTTTAGACAGAAAAAAGCATATGCCACACAATGTGATAATATAAATAACAGAAGAAACTGCAAAGAGAATATTAAGACATCTGACATTTCTGCTGATAGCTGTTGGAGTCTTTAAAGAGAGAAAAAAGCCAGAGGGAAGGAAGAAGGAAATACCCCCAATGTAAGATGGTTTGTCAAAGTTCTCCATTGATTTGCAAGTAAATGTGCCAATAATTTCCAGTTTCTACAAAGGTCTTTTTTCTTGACTTTCATCCTCAGATCTTCACAGATCTCCTGCCTCCTTGAACCCTAATTCCTCCCCTGCCCACCTGTGTTTTATCCGTGTTTGGTCCTCTCCCCTGCCCTCAGAGATGTCACTGCTACTCAGCAATCACACTTAACCCTGGCTATCGCACATTGTCCTCCTCTTGTGTTCGGCCTGGTGCTTGACTGTGCAGGCCCAGCCAGAGCCCTCTACTCACTGGGTGTTATATACAGTACATTTATGGCACCCAGAACTGGTGCTAGAGTTAAGCACTGGTGCTCAACCAGTTTAGGATTGGGCCCTAAGTTCTCAGTCAAAGGTAATCGAATAGCAAAACATTTCCCAGGATGGATGTAGGTCTTGTGACATCACAGCTACAAGGCCAGTATACACAATCAGGACCAGTATACTCTGAGGTCAACCCTGGAGATCTCAGAGATAGATTTTATAAGAACAATATAAAATATTGGTTATTTTCTTAAAATAAAATATTTGTGTATATGTATTTTGTATATATTTTGTGTATATGTGCATGGTTATTTCTGGTATATGTATTATACTGTATGTACATATATGTATATGTGTTTGTGCTAAAAATGTGCATGGCCACAGTATATCTCCTCCAAAAATCCTTTATAATCCTTATACAGAATCCTTATATATGTAACACGGATCAGTCTCTTTTAGGAGAAATAAAACTGTATCTTTTCAGTAACAGATTATCAGAATTATTGTGACGATCAGAATTATTGTCCTATAAATTGGCTATGGTTGCAATGGACCAGTTTTGAGATTCATCTCTGGTTAAACTGGATTAACGGAAGAGCATCTTTTCCCCTCCGTTTTGAACATCCTGGCACATGTAGGGCAAAATCAGAGTAACAACGGGGAGTCCTTGCTCCGGTGTCAGAACAACTTACTCTGGATTCCAATATGAATTTCCCATAGGTTTTCACTAGGTAGTGCAGTAACTAGGGGTGCACGTACAGAGCACAATCCTAACCATATCTATTCAAAAGCAAGCCCCATTGTGTTCAATGGGTCTTACTCCCAGGAAGGTGTTTTAGGATTGCACCCATAGTCTCTTAGGTGCTCCCGTAGCTACTCTGAATTTGGGGGGTAATTTTTAAAAGGCTCCCAATACTTACTGGTCATGATGAAAGGCATTATAAATGAGTTGTAGTTATGTATTATATAGTTATGTAGTTATGATGGATGCCAATACTAATACAGTTATAATATTGCACAAATGTATCTGGTATGCTGTATCCAACCTCTGTGAACATGATGGTTTTTCAGCTGATCATGATGCCAAATGCCTCCGTCTTCAACGTTGCTGTTAAAACCAGTTTTCCATGCGGTGTCACAAAATGTTCCTTCTTTACAATAACTCATTTCCTCTTTGCACAGTCCAATTTGTCCATGTACAGATGGCAGAAAGCAGTAAATCCTGCAACTTGTTTTTTTAATTCATCTTTTCAATAAAAGTAAACTCCTTAAGCAACATACCACTTCTTAAAGGGGCAGGTCATGCCATCCTGAAGGTCAGCTAGAGAAACTAGTCTGATTTGTTTATTTGAGCTCTGCCAAAAGAATAATCTTCTTCCCATATAGAAAATTTTCTGGGAGTAAAAAAAAAACACAACTCAGATTCTATCATAAAGGTGGTGTACCTCTTATTTTGCTGGCTAAAATGTAAGGACCTTCCAAGGACCTCGTTGTCAAAGCATGGCTGAGCACAATATATAACTTCCCCGTCATCCCCTGATGAGATCTCATCCACTAAATCCCATTGTGGGATGCAGTGGTGTAGCTTGGGAAGTGCAGGGGTGCAGTTGCACCAGGCTACAAGCTTTAGGGGGGCTACAAGCTGAGCTTGACACTAGTGACTAAAATTGTGAAAAATGGGGGAGGTATAAATGATACCATCATGTTTTATATCGTTGGAAAGGTAATTTTATGCAGAATGCAATGAAACAAACTACACTGGAATATCTATATTCTATCAAAGGTTATGATCAATTAACCAGAAAATGAAAACACAAATGCCTAAGGAACAAAAGTGGATTTTCTTAACTCAAACTTTCCCATGTAACTAATGGTTCTGAGAGCCAATGAAATGTAATTCTGATACTGTACGGAACTAATAAGATGTTAATATGAATCAGTTCTCAGTACTTGTATCATATACAGTACATATATCATAATAAAATTACCCCTGCTAACTGGGTATACAGGCACTTCTAAGAGGTGCTCTTCTTAGATTTAACAGGGAAATAATATCCATTCCTTTTTGCCCCCGCACAGTTCCCCTAACTAATAAGGGACATAATTTTCATTTTTTTAGGGGGGCAACAAAATCTTCTTCAACTCCAGATAGGAAATAGGTACTTTAGCTATGCCACTAGCAGAGCAAATGGTGGTGAATTGCTGTGGAGGAAGAGGTAGGTTTTCCCCTAATTTTCTTTTTAAAAACACCCAGTGATGACATCTGCTTATTATCCCATGCTATTTTTTGATGATAGCCTTACAAAACCCCCATATAGTATTACCTATATGGTAATACTATTACCTATATGGTAATAGTATGGGCAGCTGAGGCTGTGGCTGTTCAAGTGGTCATCTCATGAGCTCATGCAGCACGTGGGAGTCAATCCTCAGACGTCCCGATGTGTGGCTCAATATCATTATGAGTCCATTAACAGCTCGCTTTTGGACCTGGCTTCTTAAAGCTCTTAAAAGATTCATAATTCTAGAAGACTTTCATGTTCGTTTTGGTCATATTAATGGGTTAAAAATATTTGCCTCTAGTCCATAGAACTACAACCACTCCAGAATGGTGCATGTTGGCTACTGTATGTCCAGAATTTCCAGTTTTTTCAGTATCAACATGGTTAGCTTTAATGTTGTCTGTTAGCATTGTTGGTTGGAAAAATGAGTGCCTGGACTGGAGTGTACGGACTAACAACCCAATCCTAACTAAAAACCTCTCCTTTACACACTCAGATATGCCAGAATGCATTGTGTTCTCTGGGAAGGCTGTCCAGAGACATATCAAGGTAAGGGAACTTTAATCTCATGTCCTAGGACAAGACTCCAGTGCACAAAATTGGCCAGACGTCCTGCATGACATGTGTCAACTGGGACATACTGAGACCATGAAGGCCATATATAACTTCAGATGCTGGATGCAAGGAATCACATACTCAGAATGTTCAGTATGGGGAAGATCCATAGATGGAAACTTGTTTCTACATGTTTTCTCCTTTTCATACATGGTCCCCTTCCTGAATCCTTGTCCTTGAATGAATATATAACAAGGGAATGCGTTAAAAGGCCCTTTTGAGCATCACATTTGTAGCTGAAAGAAGTACTCATGGACATATTTTAAAGAATTTTAAAAAAGGAAAAGCTTTTCAAAGGATTATCACAGGTTCAAAAGTGGCTAAGTTTAAAATAATAAATTGTTTTTAAAGCTTAGAAATTCAAAAATCAGCTCCTGTGGTTTGCTTGAGTTAATCCTCTCTTCTATATGCTTCTAAGGTCCATATTCTAACAAACTGTCCTGCATTGACACAGCCATGCTAATGGGGCAGGTGCTGCATCCTGCATTTGGGTGGCAGTCAGGAAGGCCTGAAGGTAAGGGAATGCTTGCTCCATTACATTGATTAGGATTGTGCCCTGAATGAGTAAAGGATAGGTTAGAATTAGTACTCGGCCACCACTACTGAGTAGTAGCAAATCACGGGGATTAGTAGACCCTGAATATTCTTGAGGATGGAAAGAGTGAGAGCACTGCTTATGACTGGTTTCAGCGTCTTTCAAGTTAATCTTTGGATTATTTAACAAATCAGAGACTACAATTGAAAGGGTTATTTCAGAAAACTTTATTGTTGAAACAGGAAATATAGGAGGCTCACACTGAATGCTGCGTAACAGGGAGGTTTAGAATGATATGGATTTACTGCAGATTTATAAGCTGCCCTATTGCAGAAGCTCAGAGCAGTAACAGCAGTTCTTAATCTCAGTTGCCAGTGTAAGACCTCTGTGATGTAGGTCACTATCACTGGAGAGAAAGAACTAAAGCTAGAGAATAGAAATTTGTCTAAGTGGAACACAGAGAGTTGATCTGACTCTGAACTATCCATATGCAGCCTGGATGCCCCCAATCATATGAACTTCTGCATTAGCCAGTATGGGCTTGACATGAATGATTGGTGCATTAGTGAAATACAATCGAGCCACACTTATGCAGCAGCCACAGGTTAATGAAAGTGTGTTCTTCAGAATGCACATTCATCATTGTTATATGTACCCGAAATGTATCACATTAACCTGCTGTATAACCCAGAAGTGGATGAAGGAGTTCATTGACATGTCATTTTAAAAAAAATCCCAGGAACTGTGAAGCCAGCTTGGTGAACGCTGCTTGATGATTTAATATTGGACAGCAACCCCTGTTAAGATGATTGCAACTGGCAGAAAGCATTGCAAGATTGACTATCCCTATTTTCCAAGGACAGCATCCATCTGTGGCTCTGCTGGCACAAGCTACATGGTGTGCTGTTGCATCTACGGATAGCTGATCAGCGTGTGTACAACACAGCATGTACAACACAGAGGACATTGGGAGCTTTGTTGTACAGGGTCAACACAGCATCCCTTTTGGTAATTCATTTTGGAAATTAAACTACGAAAAAACCAATGAGAGAAAATGCGGCTCACCATAAATACCTAATTTTACAGGATACTAATCTTAATAGGTATCGTTCCACATGAAAACAAGAATTTAATTTGTACCCCTTTCTATCAAATCATGAAACACAAATGTAATTAAAAAATCTCTGTACATTGTTGCCTTACAGTTTAGACATTAGACAATGAAAAAGAGCAGAATACTCCTGAATCTTCTAAATAAGGCTGCAATCTGGCAAATTGAATGCAGCCAGGCCCCTATGTTAGCCACAGAAGGCAAAATTCACCCACTTATGTACACCCCCCATTTAGTTGCTGATAAGGAGAAGGCCTGGCTGTGCCTCTTGTATTCAGTCCGGAGTCTACTCTTTCTGTTATGGCTCTCATTACATCCATAAAAGTGTTCAAAGTGCAGTAGACCTGATTCAAAACATCCTAAATTGCACAAATCCTGGTTACTTGGCTTACAAAACTAATTCTGTTTTATTCTAAAATAATTTCTGCTCCAGCCACAAATCACCTGTCCAGCTATGCTGCTAGCCCATATTTAAAATTCAAATAGGTAGGCCAAAGTGGCCATAATGCAGAAGCAACATTGTTATTATTATTTATTATCCACCTTTCTATTTATATTTATATTCCACCTTTCTTCCTAAAACATGGCTGTGGTCCCATTAAAAACACTAAGAAAAACTGATGTTCCATGCGTGCAGGAGTGTGCACTAATGGGAAAACTGTACCTGTTGAACACTACTCTGCATCAGGTCTCTTGGTGGGACTGAAGCATTGCCTCTCTTACAATACAAGCACCTGAGGCAGAAGCGATTGATGTCATCATAACCTTGGGCAGAATGTTTTCTACCATTGTTTTCATTTAGTAAACATTTTTTCAGGTTATCATACATTCTGGCTAGGAAAACGTCATTATACAAAAAGGACGAAAACAAATTGTTCTCATAATTTCTGTTAAAATCCATTTTGGGATATTCTGGTTTGTGCAACTTCATTTGTTTCCTTCTGTGCAGATCACCGCAAGGAAGAAATTAGAAGTTCAATAAATGGCTATTCAGAGGGGTGCCATAATTCTCTTCCACAAAATCGGGACAGGATCCTCTGACCCATTTCCCAGTATGTGAACACAATCCCCCCAAATCAGGATTGTCCCTGTTTTTCAGGATATATGGCAACCATATCTATTCCTATTTCCTAAGCAATTGCAGCCATGCCGATTCTGGTTCGGTTCCCTGATATGATTATGCCAGTTCAAAATAGACTGGAAGCTAAAGGGGAGACCTATTGGGGAATTCTCATAGGCACGCTCCATTGAAGTGAACAGTGGCAGTACTGAGCATGACCCATAAGATTGTACCGTAATCATTTTCAGCGCAAAGATTAAATGGACTGTAGCATATGGCATAATGTGACCTCTTTACAATAGCAATCTATAAAAACCTTGTAGCAAAGTGTTCTTCCTGGCTTTAATTCAGAATACGCAACCAATGCCATGTCCCTCCTCTCATCTGGAAAGAACTCAACCACTTTTCACCCTTTTTAAGTCTACCTTTTTAGAGAGAAATGCAGACTAAAGGCGAGTAAGAAGTTAAAGGTGTAACTGGAACACAGGCAGTACATTAAGAGGGGGGCATGAATGGTGTATCGGAGAAAACAGAGTTCATGGAATCAGAGTCCGATTTTATTCGGGGTGTTTTTAAGATGCTTTCTGCAATGATGTTTTCACTGGGAAACATCCGTACTTTCCCATTTTGTCCCGGCTTGGGCTCCTTCACTGGTTCAAGGAACACCACCCTTTTGCCTGTGCTCGCTTTCTTTTCGTCTGCTGGAAATTCCGCAGGTGGATTGGAGGTTAATATGGATGCTTGAGGGTTACTTTGGTTGAGCTTCCTTTTCCTTCCCTTTGCCTTACACCGACAAGGGCAGGGAGTCAGGTAGAGATAAAGAAGTACCAAGATAATACTGGCTACGCAAGCTGCAAGGGTGGTAAACGCTGTGTTGAATGTTTCGTGGGACTGAAACCTGTCTGCTGTGAAATTGCTCACATTGATCCTTACCTCTATGGTTTCATTCAAGAGTCTTTTTTTGTTTACTGCGATGCAGGAATAAAGCCCAGCATCTTCATACTGGGCCTCCTCGATTTCCAGACTCCCATTATGAAACACTCTAAAATGTTCTGTGGTTTTATCCGGCTCCAGAAACTGATTGTCTGGACTGATCCAAATAAAATTTGTATCTGGATCACTGATTTTCGTGTCACAGTGTACGATGAGCCTCTCGCCAAGCTGGGCTTCATGAATAAACCCCAATGCATGGAAAGAACCATTGATGGTGCTCTCGGAGCAATTCAAATAATTGTCATGTAGCAAAGGTAGTTTATTGGGGGTTTTGAGGTCTGACCGCAACACGCAGGTGTACTCAGTCTTGAAATCCTCCACTGAGCTGAAGTGTCTGAGATACCAGAAATTGAGCATGGAGTAAAGGGTGCAGTCACAATAAAAGGGGTTCCCATGAAGATAAATTCCACTAAGATATTTGGCTGGCACTAAGCTTACGAAATGAATGGGTATTGAGCGAATGCGATTATATGAAACATCTAAGAGCACAAGGTCTGAGAGTTTATGTTTCCCAATGTACAATTCTATTGGGAACTGCGAGAGGGAATTGTAACTCAAATACAGCTTCTGCAATTTGTAGATTCCTCCAAAGGCGGAAGAATCAATATGAGCAATATGGTTGTTATAAAGTAGAAGTATTTCCAGGACTCGCAGCTCCTGAAAGACAGGACTTCCCAGTGACTTTAAGTTGTTGGAGGATAAGTCTAAATACTTGACGTTGGAAATGATGGAAAAGCTTCCAGTCGAAATACTAACGATACTGTTATGGCTGACAATGAGGGTGTGCAGTTTATCGAGCACAATGGGCATCCAGTCATGATCCAAAGCCCCAATACGGTTGTAACTGAGGTCCAGTCTTTTGATGTGTTTGAAGAGTGTTGATGGCACCCTGGAGAGGTTCTTGCCAGTGCAGCTCACAATATCACTGGCACAGATGCAAGCGGTGGGACACATCCCAGAGGCACGGCAGCACACACTGACAGCAAAGACCAAGAGGCATACCAGTTTCTTGCACTTCACCTGAAGAATGGGATCTGGAGATGAAATTGTATGCCACACTGAAGTCATGGCTGTATTTTAGCTGTCTCCCAGCACTCCTTGCCACACTTTAGACATGTAGTCAGCTTTATGGCAATCACTGCAAAAAATGACATGGATATTAGTCCTCGGAAGCACATAATTTTGTTCTGTTGCATGCTTATGAATTGTTTGGAGGATGGTCTATGTAGCTTAGGGTTGCCATAATTCTCTTCCACAAAATTGGGACAGGACCCTTTGTTACTATTTAAACACAGTCCCCCCAAACCGGGATTGTTCCTGTTTTTCAGGATACATGGCAACCCTAATGTAGCTTCAGAGCACATTAAATCAACCTTGGAGTCAAGTACACAGTTATCTGAAAAATGGGGTGCTACCGATGCGTGTGCAAATCACTGAGCAAATTGGGGCTGTAATCCTAACCCCCAATAAGTCTGGCACAAAGTTCTGTCTGTGCTGGCCTCAGAGCAATATAATAGTGCTGTGAGGAACTTCTTGTGCCCCAGACAGTGCCAGCCTTCCCACACCATCACAGGAACAGGGAGTGGGTGAGTTACGCCAGCCTAAATTGGTTAGGATTGTGCCCTCAAATACTGTATTTTTTAAAAAATGTAGAAAATTAAGTACCTGTTTTAAAAATATTTAAGTCCTGTGTGCCACCACCCCCTGAGTTAAGGACATGAAACTGCTACTAAATAGACTGAATGTGGTGCACACTGTCTGGTTCATCCAATAACTTCCCATATGCTTTGTAATGAATGAGAAAGACCCAATATCCTGCCATTTCCTACAGCATGCAAACCAGCAGGCATATACCAGCAGAAATAAACCAAGTTTAAATATCCTGTAGCCATATGGCATTTGGTCCCAAAGTCAGGGTGACCACATGCCCCAGCTTTCCAGGACATGTCCTGGATTTTAGCCTGGTGTCCGAGAAAAGGTCTTCAATGCCCCCCTTTTCCTTGTAATCAGTCAGCGTGTAGCCTTCTGGTAATTAATAAATTATATGTAACAGGGTGACCAAAAGCCAAATGCAAAATCCCTGAGCCCCAAGGCCAGTTTTCCTACCCGCCGAAGCCAAAATTCCTATGTGCTTAAAAATATTGTAGGACACCCCAGAAAATGTAGGACACATGTGGGACATGTTAAAATAAGCTCCTGTACTTAATTTCAACACTTTTTAAAACTAAACACCTTTTAACATGCATGATTCTGATACATACATGTAAGGTGCCCTGAAAGCATGCAACACAACACGTCATGATCCTGACACATACATGTAAGGCACCCTGAAAGCAATGCAACACAAAACATGCCAGTGACTTCAACACAGACAGACAGACGGACACACACAGTGACGCTCACCTGCCCTTGGGGCCTCTGCAGCCCCAGAGGCAGGGAAGCAGCCACAGCGGCTGGGAGGAGATGAACAAGGAGGTGGTGCTGTGGACAAGCGGTGCTTGGAAGAGACGACAGAAGGGGAGAACTTCCTGGTAGTGGTGGAGGAGGCAGTGCGGGCTAGCGGCAGCAAGTGTGTGCGCTTTCCAGGAACTTCCACCAGGAAGTCCTTCTCTTCTATAGCCTCCTCCAAGCGCCGCTTGCCTGCAGTGTCTCTTCCTCTGCCTCCTCACTATGGCTTGGAACTTCTAAGCCATTTAAAGGGCCAGCCACAGTTTAAAAAAATTTAAAAAATTTAAAGAGCCAACCAGAGTGGGGAAAATCTGGACAGTTATCCAGTTATTCTTTTCCCCTTTCCCTACAGGAGGTGCCATTTCCTGACCTGTCCGGGATTTCCCCCCTTCTGGACAGCCTGTATGTAATCTACGAAAGATAATAGTTTTAAATCTATATATATAAAAGAGAAAAGTCACTCACTGACTCACTGACTGACTCACTGACTGACTGACTCACTGACTGACTCATCACCGCCCTACCAAAACCGCTGGGCCTACAAGTGTGAAATTTGGGGTGGGTGTTCCTTCCGTGGCGGAGGGGTGCACTAAGAACTGGTTTTCGGAAATTCCAACCGGAAGGGGGTGAAAAGGGGCACAACGCGTTTTCCTCCCTATACTTTGCATTGAGAATTACTGACTCAGCAACATTCCGCCCCAACTGCTGGGCCTGAAGCATGGAATTCTGGGAGTTCCTTCTGTCACCTGAACTCCCACCAAGAACCATCTGGAGAAATTAACCCTTCAGGGGCTGAAAAGGGGGCAACGTGTTTCTGTCCTATACTTAACATGGGAGACTGAACAACATCCAGCCAATTCGGTGCTCAGTGCCTGGTGAACTGGAGGATGTTTTTCGGTGGAAGAGGTTGCACTGGCAAGGATGCTGTGCATGGGGGGAAGTTGCGCATGGAGGAAAGTTGCGCATCGGCGGATGATGCGCATGGGGGAAGTTGCGCATGGGGAAAGTTGTGCATGGGGGAAGTTCCACATGGGAGGAAAGTTGCGCATGGGGGATGTTGCGCATCAGCGGATGATGCGCATCAGGAAAGTTGCACATGAGGGGATGATGCGCATGGGGAAGTTGCTATTGGGTGGAAGTTGCGCATGGGTGGAAGTTGCGCATGGGTGGAAGTTGCGCATGGGGGGATGATGAGCATGGGGGAAAGTTGAGCATGGGGGAAAGTTGAGCATGGGGGAAAGTTGAGCATGGGGGATGATGCGCATGAGGGAAAGTTGCGCATGGGGGAAAACTGTGCATGGGGAAAGTTGCACAGGGGGAGTTGCGCATCGGCGGATGATGCGCATGGGGAAAGTTGCGCATGAGGGGATGATGCGCATGGGTGGAAGTTGCGCATGGGGGAAAGTTGTGCATGGGGGAAGTTCCACATGGGAGGAAAGTTGCGCATGGGGGATGTTGCGCATCAGCGGATGATGCGCATCAGGAAAGTTGCACATGAGGGGATGATGCGCATGGGGAAGTTGCTATTGGGTGGAAGTTGCGCATGGGTGGAAGTTGCGCATGGGTGGAAGTTGCGCATGGGGGGATGATGAGCATGGGGGAAAGTTGAGCATGGGGGAAAGTTGAGCATGGGGGAAAGTTGAGCATGGGGGAAAGTTGAGCATGAGGGAAAGTTGCGCATGAGGGAAAGTTGCGCATGGGGGAAAACTGTGCATGGGGAAAGTTGCACAGGGGGAGTTGCGCATCGGCGGATGATGCGCATGGGGAAAGTTGCGCATGAGGGGATGATGCGCATGGGTGGAAGTTGCGCATGGGGGAAAGTTGCGCATGGGGGAAAGTTGCGCATGGGGGAAAGTTGCGCATGGGGGAAAGTTGCGCATGGGGGAAAGTTGCGCATGGGGGAAAGTTGCGCATGGGGGAAAGTTGCGCATGGGGTGTTTCTGTGCCATGAGGGGATGGCATAGGGGAAAATGTTACACCCACAACGCGGGTACGCTTTTCGCTAGTTTAATAATAATACCATGTTTAAATCAAGCACATGAAAGCAATATATATATATATATATATATATATATATATATATATATATATATATATATATATATATATATATATATATATATATATGAGTGTTTTTATCTTTTATTTTCTTGTGTCCTACATTTTTCTTAGGAATCCTACATTTTAGGAGGACCTTGTCCTCTTTTGTTGGTGATGGTATATGGTCACTGTGCCCAAGCTTGTGCTCACAGTGGTGTTGCTGAGGGGGAGATACAGGGAATAAGAACCACACCGGGTGGCATACACTCAGAGGGTGATACCACTAATAGCAAAAATAATGAAAATCTTGGTATATTCTAATATTACAATCCACTAATGTGTAATTTAATACAGAATGCAGTTAAACCACAATAAAACACCTGTATTCTATCAAATGTTATAATCAGATAACTAGAAAAGGCAATAAAATAAAATAATTCCTATCCCCCTTCCTCTTCCCTGCCTACGAACACTTCACCCCACTGAGAAAAGCCACACCACCTTATGTGGTGGTTCTACTTACTGTTTCTTTGAGGGCTTTTTGAGGGTGTCTTCCTGCTGCTGAGGTGCCACAAATGTCTTTCTTCAAATACCACAAATGTGCTTTATGGCGCATTTATGATAACCAGAGCCAGTGGTATGCATGTACCACCAGTATTGAAGAGCTGAGGATTGGATTTTCTAGTGCTGGTGCAGTTGTGCTAGTGGAGTATGCACCACTTCCTGTGCTAAAGGGGCCATTGTGGAGACCTTTATGTACGAGGCTGTCGTGTATGAGAACATGTGTTCCCTTATCACATTACTGCATTGTGGTTCCACCAGAGCTGGCCCCTCAATCTCCTCAGAAACAGAGGAAACAAAATTTTGAGGACACTTCCTCACTTAAGCTACAATCCATAGTAACTATGAGACCTTTTACACCGACTAGTTACGGTGCCACCCATGGGAAACCTATGGGAAATGCATAGCGCAATCCAGAGTAAGTGCCTCTTACGTCTGCCCCGAGTTACTCTGGATTGTAGGATCAGACAAGCAAAGTGCCTGGTCATTTTTTAAGTCTTTGAGTGGGTTCCTCAAAAAATATGCCTGCAATGTCAAGTGCCACATTGCACTACATAACAAACATAGCACTGCCATTGCTTAGCAACTTGTAGTGTCATTAAGAGAGGATAAGAGAAATTCTGTATAGGTAACAGTCTTCATCCTTTACAGAGACTGGAAATGATGGAAAAGCTTCCAGTCAAAATACTAAACCCAAAACAAAACCCAGGCTTCATTTTGCAAATTGCATTTGTTTTACGATAAACTCATTATGGAATCTCAAAACACCTCTCAAGGTATATATACTTATTGGCTTTGTGCCCTTATCTTTCAGAAGGTGCAATCCCAAACCAAGTTAGGCCGGCGCAGTTCACCCAGTCCCCATTCCCGTGGTGGTGTGGGGAGGCTGTACATTTCTGTACACGTTTCTGTAAACTGGCTTATACATTCCGTACTTGGGTGCAAGGAATGGCGAGGAAGCGCCTTATAGCACTTTTGCAACACCCCCAAGCCAGTATGGGATGTGGACCTGCCTAACTGGGATTTAGGATTGTGGCCACAGTTCCGTTACATGAAATATTTCGACAATCCCTTCAGTCAGTGTTTCAGCCGACATTGAAATGCTATGTAATTAGCAGCACAAGACATCTAATTCGGATGACAGGCTAGATTTATTTTCTCCCCCGTTCCACACGTATTCTTGCACATACATATTTGTGCTGTGTTGATGTTCCCCTTCTCTTCCATCAAATCCCATATACTCCTAAACTGAGTCACTGCACAGCTGTGTACATTCTCTGGAGGCTCCTGTGACTGGTCAGAGGGTGTCACATACTGGAGGCACAAACGCCCACACATGCCCAAGGTTTTCAGGGACGCAGATGCCAATGTTGGCAGATTTCTCCCTAAGCCTACGGCAAAACCCACAAGCATTGTTCAATGAATTTTCAATTTGCATAAGTATGAGACTGTAGATTTCTAAGGGCTTTTCAAACCCCAACAGCTGCAAAGGGAAATTTAGGAAAAAAAAAACTAACTGGGGAAAGCAATACTCTTGGACCGATTACCAGTTATGGCCTGCCTGAGATCTGTGGATCTGGTACAATTGTTGACAGAAGATAGCATTCTAATCTGAAACCTTTCCTGTATATAGATTGCCAATTTCCTCCCCCAAAATGTCATATTCACATTTCAAATGTAATTTTGCTTTTCATTTAAACTACATTTTGTCAAACTTGGAGCATTTATTAATTACAAACTTCTCATACTGCTTTTAAATGTTCAAAGCCTTCATTAAAAGGTTCCTATTTTCATGAATTTATTTAAGGGATTGATACCCCACCATTCCCTCGCTGCCAAAGGTGGCTTACAAAGCTTTAGTTCCTCAGCAGGAGTCCTCACAACAACCCTGTGAGGGAGTTGAGGTTGAGAGTGACTGGCCCAAGGTCACCCAAGAAGCTTCATGGCCAAGGAGGGATTTGAACCTCGTTTGGGCCCAAAAATAGGTTGTGTCCGAATCGTTTGGATAGGTTTGAACCCAAAAATTTCAAGTCTGAATAACACAGGTAATGTTCAAATTGAAATAATTTAGAAAACACACACAAAAATCGGTCTTGCTTTTACACCTTGGTCTTTTGGAAGGGGGATGAGAAGATGCCATGAATGGCAATCTTTTATCACTTTTTTTCCAAACAGTACTTGATAGTTGACGTTATGCTTCCTGGATGAGAAAAATTCCATAGGTTCTGAATAGGTTCTGAATTGCTTCTATATGTTTTACTTTATAAGTTGCACTATATTTTTTTATCAGCTGAATTACCAGACACTTGACATCCAAACAGAAATACATAATGCATGTCCAACGTTCTTTTCACTTAATAATGTGCAGTCTACCCTTATTTATAATGCAGCATAAATCACCACTGAGAAGTGCATTGTTCAGTAACACAATTTATATATTTTGTTTTCTTATTGTAACTTTTAAGTTTTAAAGGCTATAGAAATTAGGAAGAGCTGTGCTTAAACTACCAAATGCGCAATCCCAAAGCACTCTTGGGCTGTCATAAGTCTCTCGTGCTGGCCTGGAGGATATTGCAAATGTGCCATAAAGCACATTTGTGCCACTGAATGAGTAGGGGAGGCTAGTAGAAGGATGGGTGGTGGGCATTCCTGGGAGTCGATGAGGAGAAGGAGAAGAAGATGAGGAGAGGGTGAGAAGATGAGGAGAAGGAGGTGAGACCAGGATCCAGCATTTGTACCAGATCCTAACCCCATTCCTGGGGAGTCTGGGGCAATCCAAGAAGGCTTAGATTTGCACTGCCAATTGTGGTGTCACAATTAGCCCCAAGTAAGATCCCACAATTAATTAGCCTCAAGTAATTAGTCCACAGTTAGATCCAAGTAGCCCCACTAAGACTGCAATGGATGTCCTGAGATAGGGGAAAATGTCCACTAGGATTCCCCCCTCTCTCAATAAAACATTTGCTTGAATTGCCATTGTAAAAGAATCAGTAATATTATTTTATTTGCTTCACTGGGAAACTACTACAAGCTGACTCGTGTATAAGGAACATTTCCAGTTCTATAGTAAAGGTAGCAAGGTTGAACCTTCCAACAAGCAGTTCTTTCATTGCAAAGGCTGGGAAAAATACTGGAAGTGATACAACCAAACCAATTTCTTTTTTTCCAAAACGGTTTTCATAAAAGATAACTTGATCTCTTGGATAATGGCTTGTATAGTGCATGAATTACTAAGGAAGACAGTATTATTTACAAAGCAACAAATGGATATAAAAGCATCATATAAAAGAAGCTGGTTTATTTATTATCCTTTAAAAGGATTGTAAAACCAAGGAGGAAATTTCTAGTTAAATCTAAGTAAAATAATCTTTTAAAATGTACAGTGATGCCTCACGTAAAGAATGCCTCACGTAAAGAATGTTTCAAGTAACAAACAAAAATTTCTCTAGGATTCTGCTTCACGTAAAGAACATGCTTCATGTAAAGAATACATTCGTTGGCAGTTGGGGCAGACGCGCTGGCTGGCAGCCCGTTTTGAAAGCGTCAGGGCTGTGTCGCACCTGCCCATAGTGAAAGCAATACTTCCATGCTGTTCCTCCTGTGGCTGGGTGTCCGCTGGGCAGAGGGAGAGAAGAGCCGTGGAGAAGAGGAAAGCAGCTTGGGGTTAGCCAGAAGAGAGCAGGGGAGAGAGAGGCTCAGGATGGAGAGAAGGAGAAAGTGGGGAGACACTTTGAAGGTGTCTTGGATTGCAGCCTCCTAACCAGAAGTAAGCCCCATTGTGTTAAGTGGGTCTTACTCCCAGGAAAGCGTCTTTAGGACTACAGCCTAAGTAGACTTCATAAGATCATGCACATTGAATGCATGTTTTGAATTCAGTTCCAGTGTTTTGTCATCATTTTTACATCCAGTTAATATTTTATATGAATATTTTGGGGGTTGTGGAACCAATCGTCTGAGTTTCCATTATTTCCTATGGGAAAATCCGCTTCACGTAAAGAATGTTTCATGTAAAGAACATGCCTCCGGAACGAATTAAATTTGTTACGTGAGGCACCACTGTATATTGCATTATAATACAGTTATAATACAATTTTAATACAACAATTCAACCGTCTTTATTCTGTAAGCATTTCCCTTCAATATCCCTTCTTTTCTGTATGTAGCACTGATCTGCATTAAATAGGTTTGGGATTGTGTTGGATGACCCAACCTTGGACAGAAGTTGTGAAGGAATGCCTTTTTGTTACCGACAATTCTTTCTTATCTCATCCTACCTGCTGCGATGGGTTTTGAAATATGGATAGATGTAAGGATTATGCAGACAGTGTAGCAACGTTTGACAGGGCTCTACTCTTTTCTATGATCGTATATAAAGACATTAAAGCATTTAAGAAAATGACAGCGAATTAAAAGAAGAACATATCCCACATGAAGAGACAAATTGGTTATCCAGCCACCACTGGATAACAACACCCAGCCACACATTTATTCTGACTTAAATCAGCTGATAAAAATATATATAATTCCATCTTTATGAATAAATAAAAAGAAAAGCTACAGGCAGCTCATTTACCCAAATGCAAAAATATATATACTCGAATCTAATACGCCATCAAATCTAATGCAACCTTGATTTTAAAAGACAAGATTTTTTTAAAAAAAGTTTACTGGTGATTGTAATGCACAGCTGAAAATCAGGTGCAAAATTTACTGCATACAACAATGAATTTTATGACACTAAGAATATGATAATGGATCTATGTTATGATTTTTACCTAATTGCACTACTTTATACAACTATGGGTTTGTGTTACATTTTTATTACAATATAGTAAACTGTTCAAAACTGACCAATATATATAATCAAAATACCACGTTTAATCTACAGTGCCATCGAATCTAATGCGCACCATGTTTTTGGAGATTAAATTTGACTGAAAAAGATGAGCATTTGATTTGAATAAATATGGTTATCTCTTAAATGGAAGAAAACAGGATATTTTACAATCAGAAAAAATCTGAACACACACACCTTTAAACTTAAATAGCTAGTAAGAGGCAACCAGCATCTTAGATGCATTTCATTTTGTCCAATCCCCTTTCATTCATTCAGCAATGTTACCCCATGTTCCCTTGGTTGATTGCCTATGTCCTGTCCCGACCATTATTAGTTCCCCATCTCTGCTCTTCATATAGCCTCTAATCTTTGTTGTTTATTACACTCGTAGTTTATAACAACAAGGCAAAACTGGGACCTAGTGGTGAATGATGCCCTGACCCTCGCACCCATAGGGCAAAATCCAGAGCAGTTACAGGTCCACACAGTTACATCACCTTCTAGTGTTATCTTATAGAAAGTCACCTTCACTGCTCCATCGCAAAGGGCTTAATTTGAATTTAGGATATGGGCCATAATGTGTTCCATGCTGAACCCAGACCTAGCTGAAAGAGCCTGACTTTTGACTGAAGCGCATCACTGGCAGAAGGTGCTTTGGACATAGGACTGGGTTGGCAATCCCTTTGTTCCTGCAGAGCATGAGAAAGCTCCAAGAAAGAAAAGCATCTTCCTCTATCGACTCTGGAAATGCATGAGTGGCACATGGTTGCATCTGTGTCAACCTGGCAAACGCACAGCCAAATTTGTTCTGATCAGTGCTATTGTAGGCATGGCTTGTGATCTATAGGGCACCAGTGGTGGAGAATGTCCTTGCTTCTATGCATCTTGAATGGCTCTCAACAGAACAGGAGAAAACTGGGATTCAAGAGGAGATGCTGCAATACCCTGTGATTAGGTGCTCACTGGAGTCAATGGTACCTAGCAAAGGGAGCCATCATTCAGGTTGCCTTCCATTCTGCATGCCTCAGCCAAACTCTCCTCTTTCCTATGGATACATTTCCTGATTTCCAGGTTTGGACATTCATCTATTGCAGAAGAAAATGGAATGGTGAAGAATACTCACCCATCCAATGTAATCAACTGCACCAAGACTCTGTCTGAAGCTTGACCTACTCCATATAATCTGACTCTCACCCTACAAGAAAATAATAGAACATGAGTGTTTGACTTGCAAGAGTAGTAGAAGAATGTGCCAAGTCTCACCATTAATGTGCTCCTCAGTGTCTGTGCCTTGGTGGGACCATATCTGCATTTAAGAGTTCATGGAGAGTAGGAGCCCCTTTGCTGCCAATGATTTAGAAGGTTATTCCCAACTTACTGAATTGGGGTGGTTCACAGAGAGCTATGTTTTTCTATGGGTGTTCTGAATGCAATGCAAACCCAACTATATACTTAGAGGGTGCATGCATGGAAGATGTGCAGAAGTTTGAGGAGCTGCTGTCTGATACTTCTGATAGCTGGTATAAGGCAGAGAATAAGGTGTCCTCCAAAGAAGCCAGAAATATTCTATCTTCATACTGTACACCTTAAGATATTGGGGGGGGGGGAATCCCTGCGAGGCCTCATACACTGCTGTGATCGGTTGTAGTGTGGATAAGGATGCAGGGACACAACACCAGATCTTGCCCTACATGCCCTCTGCCATGCTCAAGCTGTGCTGCTGCATGCCCCTTGTGTCAGTGGCATCCACGATGGTGTTAACAGAAACACTGGCATTGTCGCACTGCTATGCATGTGTTGGTCCACTGCATCAATGCACCAATGTTCTGCCAGCCCCAGGGGATTTAGAGTTCAAGCCTATGCAGATCTACTTAGAAGTAAGTCCCATCAGAGACAATGAGGCTGATTCCCAGGTAATCATGGATAGGATTGCAGCCTTATGTAACAAACCTTTCCTTAACCACCTTAACTTTCATTGAAAACCTTTCCTTAATCAGATATAATCCGAGAATTGCATTGTGGATTCATGGGCTGATACTAGTAAGTCTAAAACTCAGTGGTAAAAATCCTTTCATCCCAGTACATTGTTTCTAGAGTGGCTGGTTTCATCCTGTTAGATTGTGAGCCCTTTTGAGGACAGAAAACTATTTACTTATTATTTACAAAAGTTTGTAAATTTTTTGCTTAAAATGGTATATAAATACAGTATTCTTAATTATTATTATTTATCATGTTAATTTGTTAAGGTTATATTAGAATTTTTAAAAAGGACACAGGAAAATTGTTATACCTCTATTTGTACTGGACATTGAGGCATTCTTAAACTTAAACTGAGAGCACAATTCTAATCATGTCTTCTCAAAAGTAAGCCCCATTGTGTTCAATGGGTCCTACTCCAAGGAAAGTATCTTTAGGATTACAGCCTGAAACACATTATTTGGCATCCTATCAAAAAGATATCAGGAATAGCATATCTGTGTCCTGTATATAAGCCAAAAAAGCACATGGATATGTAGCATTTACTGAAAACAATGGCTGAGCAATGCTTTTGCTCAACTTTAAATGAGTACTATTTAATATTCAAAATATTCAATTATATATTCAAAACCATGGGTTTCAATAAATGGGATAATATTCAAAACAGAAATATTCAAAAGAGTGGGTTTCAGTAAACGCGAGGGAGTTAAGAACGAAAGTCTCATTTAATTGTTTTTAGTGTGATACTAAATAAGTACTGCATACATTTCTTCTAAAAATATTCCCGATGTCGCTGCATTTTCTGGTAAGGTAAAAAAGATCAAAATGAATATGTACATTTTGAGTGCATTGAAAACCAAGGAAGAAATCAGAGCAGAAATGGCATGAATCATGATGTAATCCCAAAAGAAAAGGCTTAACTAAGTCAAGCTACCAAAAGATTTTGATAGGGGAAAAACAGGTTTGACAAATTCACTGAACACAGAGATTATATGAAAAGGAGAATCATGTATATATGATCAGCTTCTACATCAGCTTCTACTGGAATAACATTTGTAGCCAAAAAGGATAAAACTATTGCAAAAAAAAGAATGCAATGATTATTAATACATTTGGAATACATTACAAGTCTGGTCATGACTAGGGAAAAATACCATAATCCTGCTTCGTCTCAATCCATTTCAAAGAACATTGCCTGGACTCCTGTACGTACTTAAGGACACGATCCAGAGTGAAAGCACTGAGGAGTGTCCTAGCTGGGCTGCCCCAACTATTCTGAACCCAGAGCAGAAAGTTATGCTGCATCCAGAGAGTCAGGAAGCCTGGGCTGCCCTACCTGCTCCAAAATATGCTCAGTAGGCACTAAGTGACAACTGGGGAGGACTTGCTCCTGAGGAGACCAAAGGAAGATCAAACTGAACAAGAAACAGCTGTGGTCCGTGCCTTATAAGGAAGCCCAGAAGTTCCTGACAACCAGTTACAGCTGCAACATGAGAATGCAGAATGCAGTAATGGAGGGTATATGCTTGGAGTGGCCTGCTGTATCCCCAGGTTAGTGGGCTGCCCTATTTGTGCCGTATCCTGAGGTGGAGAGACAGGGGTTGCATCTAGGCTGGCCAAGAACTCAGATTTTTGGTCAACACTGCCGTTCTTACTCTGCCTTATCACTGACCCCTATGGGTCTACTCATTACCATACCTGCTCCTGAGGTGGTACAACTCTGAGGAGCTGGAAGAGTGCATTTCCGCCCTGGAAACAGGCTCTGGATACAGAGTAACTGCTCTGCCCTAGGCAATGCTCAACATGCCCTCAACATACTTCTCCTGAACTGCCTATGCTGTCCCAACTACGGAAGCCCAGGTCCATCCGTCTTGGGGCAGCCTAAGTTGCCTTAGGCTGCCCCAAGCCTTTACCAGAGTAACTAGGATGCCCACCTTGCAGTTGGGTCAGCCCAGTGATAGACAGGATAGCCCAAGTGCACTTCTGGATTGTGCCCCAAGTCATACTTTTATTCAACAGGACTTCTTCCCAAGTATTGGTTTGCATGGTTAATCATGTTCTCAGATCTCAGGCGCATGAAATCCAAGGGGCTTAAAAGTACTTACTTTGTGATTATTTTTGTTGTTATCTGTGCTAAAACATTACAAATCCTACGTATACAAAAACTCTCATTCTGTACTCAGGATAAATTATTGCAATCTCTCTATCCCCCACCACGAACATGTTACATTTTTGTCCCAGTTCGTTATCATCTGTTATTTGAAATATTATGCAAAAAAAGGAGTATGATTATAAAGAAAGGAAAGGGAGCTTAGCCAAATCATGTCTATTTTGTAAGCAGGAGCTGGAAACAGCAATATATAGATGTCATGAAATAAGGTCACATTCTGGAAAAGCCGACATGTTTTCAACCATTGAATCCTTCAAGGTTTTCCAGACAATAACCACCCATTTTCACTATTTTTCAAAAACACTTTCCTCCCTCCTTTCCAACTGATGCTGGTTTTGAACATTTTGCCACAGGTTTGAAGACCTGAGCTCAGAACTTTCTTCTAATGCTTAGCACATGTGCACATTCTATGACTATAAAAATGCATACATGGCAGCAATTTTAATGAGCACTAAATGTCTACATTATCAGTGGTGTTACTATGGTTTGCATCATCCGGTGTGGGAGGCCAGCACATCATCCCTGTGATGGACCTCTTCCTATGCAGTGGTGGTGGCAACAGCCTGGGCAGTGCGCATGACAACACATCTGGTTTTTTAGCTAAAACTTTTGATAAAATAGAGGTATTTCAACAGGGTTTCTTTCATTGGATTCTGCTGTAAATTACACATTGATTGACATATAACATTATGGTATTCTTCAAAACCACAATTTGAAAATTTTGGACAGTAGTGGTGTCACTCCACCCTATGCGCATCACTCACTGCTGCCCACACCCTCCTACAACATCAGTAACATCACTGATGTTGATACTGCATGTGGAGTTCTTACTGTATCAAGAAACCAGCATGAAGACCAGGCACTTCTTTGAACAGGTGGTGGTGGATCTCATCCTTCCAGAGAACTTGGAAACTTGTTGATATAGTATGTGCATTTTCAAAGGAAAAAGTACAGGTTACTGGTCAAGGAGGAAGGTGCACACAAAGCTATGCACATAGGAAGCCTATGACATTGGTCTAGGTTAGGACCAGTGCAATACAAACATCATAAATTCCACTTTCTAGTTAAAAACAGAAGGGCTCTGTTGGTAGACAACACACATTATAGCATGCTAGGATGAAAGAAGTAAGCGTGGTGATTCTCCAGCTGTCAAAATTCATTTTGTTTGACGTAGAAACTGAACGCTGATGCGATCATCAGGAATGGAAAATAAGATCCCAGGTGTCTGCTTGCTCAGTCAGATAGAAAATTGATGCTGAGCCACACAAGAATCGGACTTTTTCCTCCAGCCCTGGAATCTTAATATCAGTTTAGTACGGGGATAGCCAGTTGCAAATGAATTGGTTAATGAACCATCTGCTTTTAAACTATTAAATTTAAGTCTGTCTGCACATTCTGAAAATATTTAAGGAGAAGGATGTACAGTAGTTGCTTAGAGGCATACAAAAACTTGCAATTCAATAGACAAAAAAACCGATCACTCATTGTTTATTCTGGGACCAGAGATCTAGGACATTTTTTATCCCATATTATGGAAAATCCAGCTCTAAGCAACATATTGATAGTGATTTCAACTGAAATGTCAGGTTCAATTGCTTGTGGTTTGTGTTTCTAGAACAGCAATAATAATAGAATGTAATGTTTGTGTTCCTTCTCCATTGGATCTGGCACATAGAAGGAATGGGTATATTTGCGCATGGAAATGTGTGCAGGGAACATTGATGCTATCCGTTCATCAAAGGGCAAATCTCATTATGAGATGATGCCTTTCGGCTGCAACTTATACTCAGGCTGGACATACAGAATGGAGGACAGAGTGCCTCTGTCTTTAAGCATTGTACAGAAGAGGGAATTGAGGCAGGTGCTGATTTTTAAACCCTTTTATGTTGTGTTAAACCTGCCTCAATTCCCTCTTCTATGCAATAGTTGAAGGTAGAGGCACTCTGTCCTCCATTCTGTATGGTCACCCTGCTTATACCAGCTTCATACTCTCATGTAAGGTGCACTGCAATGGATGGGGCTGACTTTTGAGTAAATGCATTTAGTTGGGACTAGGGTTGCCATGTGCCATATGCCCTGAAAAACGGGGGAGTCCCAATTTTGGGGGATTGTGTTCACATGCTGGCAAGTGTGACAGAGCTGTCCCAATTTTATGGAAGAGAATTATGGCAACCCTAGTGGGGAATGAAGAATTAAGTTGTTTATTTATGGATTAGTTAACAGGTACACTTCCTATTTGCTAGATTAATTAAACCTCTCTGCTTTTTACTTACATCTGGGTCATCACACATGCTTCAAAAAATTAAATCAATGGAGACATTTTACAGAGGACTGCTATACTACAGTACTTTAGTACCAGTTCTGCTCATGTTGATGTCATTGATTATGGAGTGCTACCAGGTAAGCAGGTAATCACATTGGCACTTGCAGCTGGGGGTTCTTCAGTGCCAGGATTTGCCCAGCATGGTTCTGAGCTCTGATTTTTCCAAATAAGTTACACTCCTGTCTATGCTCAAGAAAAGCAACCATGTTCAAACCACACCACCAATTCTGACATTTGCAAGGCTACCTGCTACAAGAACAAGGCGAACAATGAAGATATTTCCAGGACACCGTTAAAAAAGAGGACATGTACTGGAAAAAGAGGATATATATATTATATATGACTGTATTATTCCTGACTATATTATTCTTAAAAACTAATATACTGTAAAGTATAATTCTCCATTTTGCTCTGGAGCAAAAATATCAGTCTGTCAAAAACTTTGAACAACCTCTTACCAATTAAAGTTCATTCTATAACCCTCCCAAAATCATCCTATAGTCCTCTTTACCATCTCACAGGGTGACCATATGGAATGGAGGACAGAGTGCCTCTACCTTTAACTATTATGTAGAAGGAGGAATTGAGACAGGTTTAACGCATCATAGAAGGATTTAAAAAAACAGCACCTGCCTCAATTCCTTGTTCCATGCAATGCTTAAACATAAAGGCTCTCCGTCTTCCATTCTATATCTTCACCCTACCATCTCATGGTGGTGTTCCACTATTCTCCCATCTTCATATAATGATGGTGTTACCAAAGACTCTCAATCAGTGCGCAAACAGCTGGTGATGCATCACTTCCTGATCCTCTCGCTATCCATCCAGACACAATTTCCATGGTCTCCTACTGAATCTGACTTCCATCTTTGCCACAATTTCTTTTTGGTTTCTCCCTACAGCACTGGGGCAGATGACTTTTCTTTTTTGGGCCCATTTTAACCTGACGGAAGGCTGTTTCTTCTCTCCGCTTCAGTTCCAAGAAGTGCAGGTGTTTACCCAGTGGCATAGCTAGAGGGGGTGCAAAGCACTAAGTTTTACAGCATCTTCCCTTTGCCTTCGGAGCCATTCTGGACAGGGGTATGCCTGGCTCTTTATCTATATACCTAATGGATAGGTGTGAACTAAAAAGTTCAGAAAGTGGTTTACAAGAAAATAAAAAAAATTAATAGCTAATGGGTTAAAAGTGGAGAGGTCACTGGCATGTTGAAATGAAGCTCCCTGCAAAACGTAGTGCTTTGCACCCCTTCTAGCTGTGCCACTGGGTTGACCCAGCTTTCCTGGATCATTTCCCCCCCCCCCCCGATTCATTTTCCCCCTTGATCTTGCATTTTTCCACCTTATTATTAAATAATTAACTAATGAACTAATTTATTCATTAGATCTGTATCCTGCCTTTCTTCCTAACAAAAGGAAACTCAGGTGGCTAACAACATTTAAAACAACAATAAAATACCATTAATTCTTCCTGCCCTTTAGAAGTGGATGACTGAGGTTGACAAGTGAGCAACCTCTCTTGTCCATCAAAGTTTCCAAAGACTAGCGATGGGGTGATGGTGGTGGTGACCACATGCTCCAAAGAAGGTCCATTCCGATCTTTGAGGCTGCAATGCTCTGGAGAAGGAGGGTGCTTCCAGATGAAGACTGTATATATCTCCGAAATTAGTGGCATAGCTAGGGGGTCAATGAAGTATGTTTTTCAGATAGCCTCACTGCATCATGCAAAGGGTGTTCTCTCCCCTTCCCCTTTGGAGCCATTCCAGGTAGAGAGAACAAAATAGAGGTGTAAGCCTGGCTCTGAAGGACCCTTACACAGTGAGCATATGTCACAACATATGGTTGCCATATGTACCAAAAAAAGGGGACAATCCCCCAATTTTGGGGGATTGTGTTCACATACTGGCAAATGGGACAGACAGTCCTGTTCCAGTGATGTGGAACAGGATTATGGCAACCCTATCATAAACTCAAGCAAGCAAAAATGTAGGATCTGACAAAAATGTGAGGCAAGAAAGAAAATATAGGGCATGACAAAATAAAAGCAAAAACATTTATGTATATTGTTTTTCAAGTGGTTAATTAAGCACTATATTTTGATTAAATTTAAAACTATTACATATCATTTATGACATCAGTGGTGCAATCCTAAGCATGTCTACTCAACAGTAAGTCCAACTGTGTTCAATAGAACTTCCAGGAAAGTGTGGTTAGGTTTGCAACGTAGGACACAATCCTAACCATGTCCACGCAAAAGTAAGCTCCATTGTGTTCAATGGGTCTTACTCCCAGGAAAGTATCTTTACAATTGCAGCCCTACCCAATTTATTACAAGAAGGCTACATGCTGCCTGCTCACAAGAAATAGGAAGACAATGAAGAGTTTTTTTTCCAGGATACTAAGATAAAAAGGACATGTCCTGGAAAAAGATGACATATGGTCATGCTGACTATATTATTATTGAATTTAAAATTAATATATAATTTATTAATTATAAGAAGGCTACATGCTGTCTGCTCCTAAGGAATAGGAGGACAATGATTTTTTTTAGAACACAAGGCTATAAGAGGATGCGTCCTCGAAAAAGAGGACATATTTTCATCCTGACTATATATTACTTTCAATATATGGAGCTATATAGATATATCCATCAATCTCTCTCTCACTCTTTTCTATACACACACACATGACTAAATGACTATGTGACATATATTTCACATATATGACATATGTGACATATATGACTATGTGACTAAATGTGACTATGTGACATATATGTCACATATATGACTAAATAAATATGACTAAATATTACTTATGATTACATTTAAAACTCCAGTATTACATATAATTTATCAATTACAAGGCTACCTGCTACCTGCTCACAGGGAACAGAAGGACAATGAAGTTTTTCAGGACACAGAGTTTAAAAAGAGGACGTGTCCTAGAAAAAGAGGACACATGGTCCACCCTTGAGCATGCCAGGGTGAGTCTCCCTGCCAAACTTGGTGCTGTGCCCCCCTCTAGCTACGCCACAGCCTTCGGAGTTTGCTACAATGATGTTCAGAGAGGCTGATACTGTTGCTGCTCTTGGAACTCCTTCTCTTCATTCATCCCCAGACCTCTCTGCTGGACACGTGTCGAGGTGTCTCGTCGGAATGCACCAGACACGTGTCTTGGGGATGGGGGATTGCAAGAGGGTGAAAGTGTAGAACTCTCACCACTACCTACACCCCAAAAAACAGAATGTGGGGTAGGGGGAAACTTGAGCCCACCATGCCCAGCCAGAACATGCCTCCTTTGCAAGGCTTACCTGGGGTCCTGAGGATGCATGGCCAGGCACGTGTCCGGATCGGGGCCAGGGAGGGACCCCTTCTCCTGTCCTGCTCCCCAGCATCCTTCTGAGTCTGAGCACTGCCAGCTCTGCCTGGCTGGAGCCTCCCAGCATCTCCTCTACTCTCCTCCGCCCACCTTCCCCAGCCCCATTGGCTCCCCTGCCCTGCCTTTCTCTGCCCTGCCTTGCCTGAGCTCATCACAGGAGGTGGGACTGCAAGACCCCAGCCTGGATCCCCTCCTGGAAAGTCAAGGCAGGGGGACCACATGTCCTCTTTTCCCAGGACATTCCTCTTTTTCAGCCTTCTGTCCTGGAAAAAAAATCTTCACTGTCACTCCTTTCCTTGTGAACAGACTTCTTGTAATTCATTAAATATATATTACTTTTAACTTTAATAATAATAATCAGGATGAACATATGTCCTCCTTTTCCAGGACATGTCCTCTTTTTAAACCCTGTGTCCTGGGAAAAAACAAACAACTTTATTGGCTTCCTTTTCCTTGTGAGCAGTAGCATGCAGCCTTGCAACTGATAAATTATGAGCACAATCCTCACTATGCCTACTCAGAAGAAAGCCCCTTTTCGCTCAATGGATCTTACTCCCAGCAAAGTGTGTTTAGGATTACAGAATATATGTAACAGTTTTAAATTTAGGGCACAATCCTAAGCAGGTGTACTCATAAGTTATTATAGTCAGTGAGGCTTACGCCCAGGAAAGTGTGGATAGGATTGTAGCCATAATCATAAGTAATACAGAGCGGAATCCTAAAGATGTCTATGCAAAAATAAGCCCCTTTGTGTCCAATGGGTCTTTCTCTTACTCCCAGGAAAGTGTCTTTAGGATTGCAGCCTAAGTCAGGCAAAGGCAGGGCGTCCTTCGCATTCTAATTGCTGACTTCCTCTTTACAACAGTAAGAAAAGCTGTTTTAATATAATTGTAAGGGAACATGTTTTAATTGCTTTTATTTAACACATTTTTTTGTATCAGCAGGGAGTTCCAGAATCAATACCCTGTTTAGGCTACAGCCATATTCCATTAGGAGCAATGGAGGAGCAAGAAATCTGGACATAGATCTTAAAATCTATTTTTCCACCTTTTTTATCCATGAATCTTTTATCAACGGGAGGTTCTGGAACAGAACCCTAGAGCATAATCCTAACCATATCTACTCAAAAGTAAGCCCCATTACTCCCAGGAAAAATTTCTTTAGGATTGCAGCCCTAGTGAATAATGAGGCACGACTGTAATTGTTATAAATCTGTGATACTTTGAGGAATTTTACTTATTGAATACGGCTGCAGCCCTAACCGTGCCTACTCACAAAGTAAGCCCCATTGTGTTCAGTGGGTCTTGCTCCCAGGAAAGTATTTTTAGGATTGCAGCCTATATCTCTTCTAGTGGATGCTGACAGATTCTCGTTCTAAAAAGTGGGTCCTGGTGCTGTTGAGAATCACTGTTAGATGTCTGCAATCCAAAGGATACTTTTCTGGGAGTAAGATCCATTGAACACTAGGGCTACAATCCAAAATAACTATGGGCGCACATAAGAGACATTACATAGACCCGTAGTTACTGCACCACCTAGTGAAAACCTATGGGAAATTCATATTGCAATCCAGAGTAACTTGTTATTACCCTGGAGCAAGGACTCCTTGTAGTTACACTGGATTGTGCCCAAAGGGGCTTATTTTTGAGTAGACGTTGTTAGGATTGTGCTCAATGTGTTTTGCACTGCATAGAGTAATAGGGTAGATGGAAACAGAAAATTTAAGGTAACTTTCAAAAAAAGGTTTGTTGATACAAAAAAATTAAGATTACCCCTGGAATCAGCACCTCTGAATGGGGTATGGAACATTAAAAATCTACCATAAATTCAGTTTTAATGTTACATATTGTTATGTTTATGAGGGCAGGAAGAAGGGACATCTGGCTGAGGACGGAAGCAACACAAGGGAAGGTTTCCTTCTCAGATATGGAAGAACTTCAGTTTGGTTGTTGCTGCAATTACGAGTTGCCATCTGTCTTGTGGGCTGCTTGAACTGGGTTTCTTGTTTGTTATCGAAATCCCTCTTCCCCTCAGCTGTGCCTTCTGCTTTCTTAGGGTTTCCCCATCTTCCTAGAAATTCAGCAAAACACTTGTGTTTCTTAATTTTGCAGGTGGTCTCCTTAGTGAGCTCCGCAGGAAAGAAATAGAAGAAGTGTCTGCTGGAGTAAAAAGGTGCACAGTTGCAAGCATGGTAGCAAATACTGCTGCATTTATTGGTGAGAGTGTATTGACCAACACCAATAATGTAACAATTATCACAGGAGGAAGAAGAAATGGAAACCCTCTAGGCTGGTGCCTGCTATTAATCCGCTATCACGTCTGATCAGCCGCTACCACAGCAATTTTAAATCTTTTTCATCTCCTGGCACACCGACAAGGTGAAAAGCACTCTGGACAGGTGGGATCTCATATTTCCCCCAAAGCACTGTAGTTGTTACACTAGCAGCCTTGTGTAGGGTGATCAGAACTATTTGCCTCTGTTTGGTTCCCCCTGCCTGGAACAGATTCATGGTGAGGTTCCCTGAATATCTTAGGGCAAAATCCATAGCAGTTACAGGTCCACGCAGTTACGTCACCCTCTTGTGTTATCTTATGGAAAGTCATCTTAGCTGCTTTGGATCAAAAGGCTTAATTTCACTTTAGGAAATAGGCCGTCGTGCTTTGCACCTGTTTTAGCTATGCCACTGCACCTGCAATCCTAACCCTAGTTAGTCCAGCATAAGTCCTGACCCAAATCCCATGCTGGCCTGGATGTGGCACTTCTGTGCCACTCCTGGGTGGGGTTAAATCAGTGCATGGACATATGCCGACCTGTGGAACTCCCACAGGAATGGGGAGCAGGTGAATTATGCCGTCCTAAATTGGTTGGGATTGCACTGTGAATCAAACACTGTGGGCAATGTTAGTCACAATGGCATACTAAATTATTTGAGCCAGTACTATTCCTATGTTAACACCACTGAAGGCATATGAGTGATCTCAAGTTTAATAATAATAAACCTTTATTACGGTCTTAGACCAGCACAAAACAGTAAAAAAATAGCTTAATTAGGGCTGGGGGGGGGGTTTAGGGACAGACGGGGTGATCTTGGGAAAGAGGATCTGGAGGTGTCTCTCTGTGTTTGAAGCCATGCTGTGTCTTCTCTGCTGATGTGGCCCTTTCTCCGAAGCCCCGTAGTCCATTTTTTTGCCCTTGATGGTGTGCAAAAGCTGGGCAGGTGCACACTCTCCATGCTGCAGTTGCTCAGGGGGCTCCCCTGCACTTTCTGAGTGTTTGCTGTCTTGCTGTCCTTCCAACCAAGTTTAAATTCACCACTGTATGCAGAAATAATCCTTAATTCAGAATAATCCTGGGCACTAATAGAGAACTAGAGCCAAGGCAATACATATAAACAATGAAAACTTCTAATCTAAGATGTGCCACTGAATCGACTGGGATGTGGCACTCCAGATTCAAATCCCCAGAGCTTGCCTTAGTAAAAACAGAATTAGTGGGCATGAATAAACTCAGAGATTAAGTTGGGAGATATGAAAGACAACTTTATTTGAATTTAGCAAGGAGTTCTTTTCAGTTAATTAAATGATGATAATCAACAGGGACGATCTCCATAAATCTGGCTTTGATCAAGACAAAAGAATCCATCCAAAGATGCCAGAGATATTTTTTAAAAATTAATTGCTCTGAACACCAATTGTCTTGCAAAGGAGTTGCCAGTCATCAGCTAAAGGTTAGATTCAGTGGGTATAAATGCTAATTTTTCTTCTCCTAACATACGAGTAGTTTGTTCATTGTAAATTTCCTGGTGCCCTAAGCTAATTGGAGAAAATTACATGAATAGCAGTGTCTCAAACATAGGGCGCAATCCAGAGTAACTACCGGGAGTCCTTGCTCAAGTGTAAGAACAACTTACTCTGGATTCCAATATGAATTTCCCATAGGTTTTCACTAGGTGGTGCAGTAACGACGGGTCTCTTACGTGCTCCCATAGTTACTCTGGATTTGGGGCATAGTGTGTAGTCCCAAATGGAGTTCCATGGAAAGTAATTCAGTCCCAGTTAAGCTCAGGCCAATCACTGTCTTTACACCTCACCTACCTCACAGGGTTGTTGTGAAGACAAAAGGAGAGGCGGAAACATATATACCATCCTGAGCTTCTTAGAGGAAGAATAGTAGTATGTTGTGGTCTGAAAGCTGCCTTGAATTCATACCCAAATCACTACACTAAATTTCCACGTGACACTTGGTTTCTCTATATAATGGCTCCAGGAACACTGCCATTCAAAAATGAAGGAAGAATCTCATTGAGAAAAACATTTTGAATGAGATCTCAATTGGCTAAGATTACTCTATAAAAATAGAACTGTGGTTCATCTTTATCACTATTTATATCTGACAATAAAAAGCAAAATGGAAAAATACATTGCAGGAATTCACTTTGATTTTCAAGCGTGTTAACAGTGAACTGTTTTAGTGTCATGCAAACAGCTTAACGTCTCAATCAGCTCTTGACGTGATTAAATTGAGACTGATTTTCCTTTTATTTTTGGGATGATAAGAGACATGAAGTTAAAAAAAAACAGTATTCAGCTGCAGGGCAAGCCTGATGTTGAAAGTGAAAGAACAGATGTGCATTCCAACAAATCAAAGGCTGAGGTTTATATGTGATCCTTTCCAATAGTGTGGCCGCTTAAGGGAGAGCCTTTATGCTCCTATAAGGACCAGAACATAAGTGAATTTGTAAGAGGATTAGGGTCAGACTGCATCTTGTGAAAATGTGCGATTAATGCTTCCGCATTGGTTGTGTTTTAAACATTAAATCCTATGGGCATAGGAAACATTTTACAATATCTTAGAAAAGCTGCTGAAAGGCCATTCTTTCTGATTTCCAGGAATGGGAGAATGGGTACCTTCTGAGGCCCTGGTACCACACCTTGAAGTACCAAGGCGGCACTGAGCCAATGGTACCATACCAGTGAAAACCTGAAATGCCTTACGGCAGGGGTCCTCAACCTCTAGTCCACAGCCCTCTGCCTGTCTGTGGCACCTCAGTTGGGAATTTTTTTCCCATGGATCCAGGCTGTGGTCCTCAGAAGGTTGAGGACCACTGCTTTCCGAGTCCTCTAAGTTACCACCTCAAGGTGTGGTACCTGGAAATTTTTTTGCCCTATTCCCCTAACTACACCATTAAAATCAAGACCTTGGCAGAGGCAGAACCCAATCCTAAACCATCTCAGTATTGATGCTGTGCTCTAGTACTGGCACCAGGTATTGCAAACATGCCATAAAGTGTGTCTGTAGCACCCAGTGTGGAGGGGCAACTGGATTAGGCCAGTACCCAATGGTCCTCAGAGCCACATGGAAAGCCAGCCAGCACCCCAGAGATGAGTTTCTCAACTCTGCATTGGCAAAATAGTTGGTGCAGATTTAGGAAGCACCACTCTTGGTCTTTGGGCTTTCCATGGAGTAAGGGGATGAAAATCTCCTTTTCCCAGTAAGACATCCTGATGCTTCTTGGTTCCTGCTGGATATGGTGGTTGCCATTTTTGGTTGCCATTTTTGCCACTATGTGTGGGGGTATGTTTAGTGTTGGGCTGTGGAAGAAAGTATACAAGTATTTTTTCTTTATTTTAATTAAATAATTTTTTAAAATTTATATTGATTGCTTATAAATAAATTGAGTCAATAATTAAGTAATTTTACTTATTTACTCAATTAATTTAGTTGATCTGTCACATGGGTAAAAACTTTCCTCCTTGATGATGTCACTTCTGGCAATGACCTCACATTCAGGTTAGTGACATCACTTCCAAAGGGTCTTGACAGACTGTCATTATCAGTGTGTCCTGATCAGTGATGGGATTCAAAGAAATTAACAACCGGTTCTATACCCTTCTGGAAGCCACTTGTAAATGGCTATTTTTAAATTTTATATGTCCTATCTCTTGTTAACAACCGATTCTATAGAGTAGGTGCGAACCCTGATGCTAAAATGTTTTGAGAACCACTCAGACATTTGTATTCCCTAGAAGTTGTTTTTTTTAACATACACACACAACAAAAAGCCAGTATCCAGAAAATATCTGGAAACTGAGTCAAGAATTTAGAACGATGATGAAATTAATTGGACAAGTGATACCGACTGCTCAGATACAAAGAAAGATTTTTAAAAATGTTTCCCTCTTTCCACTTCAGCAGCGGGAAGCAGAATTTTTGATCACATCACCTTTTCCTTTCTTTGTCCTTAGGAAGTGCACTCTTTGCATGTCACAGGCTTGTATTTCAAAGATCTCCTCTCAAGAAGCTCAGAGACATAAGAACCTGGTAGCTGTCATGCTGTCTCTAGCCAGGCCTGCCTTCCTGAAACTTAAACTAATTTTCCAATTCTTGATCATTGAGGACAGCTGCTGTTAATGATCACCAAAAAGCCAGAGCACATTCATGAATGTTATTTAAAAAGAAAACAGTTCTGTGGGAGCCTCAGCGAGCCCAATTAGTCAACCCGAAGACCAGCATGCTACCAGCACAGTGACATTGATAGGACATTGCACTCTTGAAATTTATTTTATATTAATATAGTGATCAGGGAACTCTGCAGCAGGGGTCAGCATCATGTTGTCCATATGAGGACACCACTGTCAGTCATTAAAATGTCCAGGTGTATGACATTATCAAGGGGAGCACTCTAACCCTCCTCTTTCTCGGCAGCCTCTCCCTGCATCCTGCTCCTTGAAAAGGCCAACAAGAGGATGAAACTTGGGAAATCAATATAGTCTATATTGATTACAATATTAATCACTATTAATAATTTACTACATTAATTTAGGACAAAATCCATAGCAGTTACGGGGCCATGCAGTTACAACACCCTCTTGTGTTATGGAAAGACATCTTAACTGCTCTGGAGCAAGGGGCTTAATTTCACTTTAGGATATAGGACATACATTACTATAATAATAATAATAATAATAATAATAATAATAATAATAATAATAATAATAATAATATAGATAAATATTAATATATATTAATATAGAACTATATTAATCAATATGGTCTATATTGATTTCCTTTGCTTCCTCCTCCTGTTGGCATCAACCTCTGCTGTTTCAAGAGGCAGGATGGTGGCTACCCATCCCTATAATCTCTTCTGCTCTCCCAATTGTTCCTTCCTTCTCATACCTTGTCAAGGAATTCTCCAGACTAAATATAATTATACATTTTGTTTTCTGCCTCCAGATCAAGTGTGAGACCATTTGGGCTGAACATATGCAGTTTAATCCTTTCTTTCCAAATTGCAACTCCTCCTCATCTCCTTTGGTCCATCCCATATCTCCCACCACTCAGTTTCAGTGAACCTTGTTCCATTAATGTGAGCGTGAGAAAACTTCTCAAGGTCCATACTGGTTATGCATCTTGGATCAGGTCCTGCTTCTTCCCACTTGCCTACCTACATAGCTAAAAAGCAACAAACACTGGCACTTTTAACAGGCAGATACTCCAGCCCAGTGGTAATTTTGGTTGCCATCATTTGCACCTGTTCCTTCTTGAGGTGTGGTGACCAGAACATTACAGAAGCATCATAGGTTCAGCTGGGAGATCATTGTGTCACCCCCATGATGGACCTCCTCCCTTAGCAGACCATGGAAAATGTATTACAATATCATATGCATAACTTAAATGCTGTGGTATTACCAGAGTTGATGAAGTGCAATTTTGTGGCTAACGGAGCATCCTTTGCTCTTTTGAGCTATAATCTGAGCTAACGTTTTTCTATACTTTAATTGTATTTTAATTGTATTTATCTAGTTAACTAGTTATCATTGTATTTAGTTATCTGGTTTTAATTCTATTTATCTGGTTAACTAGTTTTGGATTTTTTTATTATTTTAAATGTTGTTAGCCACCTTGGGTTTCCTTTGGTTAAGGAAGAAAAGCAGGATACAAAATAAATAAATAAATAAATAAATAAATAAATAAATAAATAAATAAATAAATAAATAAATAAATAAAGCATTAAGCTCTAGTTTTTTTAATTTCTGAAGGATGTTGAAGCAGGAATTTTTTTTAAAAAATTGCGACGTTGGATTGATATTTGTAAACACAGAAGAAGATCATTTGCGCAACGCATGAATAAGTAAGGTTTTTCTGGCAAGCCCACTCATCAGATGCTATAGGGATACAGTTTTAACACAGACTTGACTTAAATACTGTACACATTTTTGTAAACTTTTGAAAAACTGTATTTCAGGAAAAGAGTGATTTCTGTTTTTAATGCCCGATCTCACCTAAATCCCTGCACCTAAATATAGCTGAGCCAGCATAGCACCCGCTGCACCTTGTGGGAGATTTTCAGCTCCATGGAGTATAAGGACGGTAAAATAACATTTGCCCCCTTGCTCTGCAGTAAGCCCCAGCAGCCCCAATGGGTTAGCCCATATGTGCACCACCAATAGTGCTTGCACAAGTATGCATTGCCAATGTGTGCAGGAAAGCTCTTCCCACTGGCATGTTGGCTCCGTGTGCTGTGAAAAAATACTTTAGGATTCTTCCCAGCAGTGCCAGCAGAACATATGTTCGATTAATGCTTCCTTTTGTTGCGGTTGTGCCATCAGCTTTTGTTCCAAAGATTTTGGAGGGCAGCCTCATCACCGAATCCTTAAGTATAGGATTCAAAGACCCTTGGAAGTCCCTCAAACCTGTGTGATGCTATTACTGTAACACAGAAAGAGAGTTTGATGAGTCGGCACTGAAATAAAGTCTGTGATCAAATCACCCACTTTCCGCTGACTTCACATATTTGCCGAAAGAGAGCCTTAACGGCCATGGCTTCTGATATTTAACTTCTGCAGAATGATACCTGAAGCAGTAGCTGTTATTATGGTGACATAAAAACTTTTGAGTACTGATGGGTTGCGTGTGCAGTTTACTCACAGCAAATCCCATGATTCTTGGGTTCTTGACTTTGCTATTTATGGAATCCTCTATGGGCATTGCTTGAAATTGTTTATGGGCATGACAGTTGTAGCGGGTAGACAAACACCAGAAGCACATGGCTATAAAATGGTATTCAAAACTGACCTTGTCTTGACTTCCTTGGCACTTGTTTACAGTCCGCTGCCTGGCTTCATCCAAACTTCTTAGCGTTGTCTTTCTCACGCTGCCAAAACGCTCCAGTCAATTGTTTTTTTCACATTCATATTAAATTAAAAACAGAGAACTGCTTACAATGGTACAAACTCATTGCTCTTGAAATTTGCTTTGCCAGTAACATTGATAGCACAATCCTATCTGGCTTGTGATGGAGGAGATGAAATCTGGCTTGACCCATTTAGTAGGTCTAAATGTGCTTAGGCCTATGTAGTACATGTGTATATTATAGCTTAATATATTTGGCAAAGCATGTAGTCGTGAGAAGACCTATATACATACACACCCACACACACAGCATGAACGTTGCTAGTCCTGTTCTTCTTCTCCCCATTCAGTTTCATCTGCTCCTCAACTGCCTCTCTGGCTCTCTCTTTTGGGATGTTGAACCACAACACAGATTCAGTTTCACCTCATTTGCTCTATTTTGGTGTGTATGGTATAGCTACCTTATATGTTGATTATATGCATGCTTCTTGCCATTGACTCCTCACAAAAATGTTACTTGAATCAGTACATGTGGCTACGCCATACCACAAATTAGAGCCAACTGGGCAAAAGTGAAGCTATTCTTGAATTCTGCACCCCAAATATATCCAAGAGCAGAAATGGGAACTTGAGTCAAAAGACTCGGACTCAAGTTGCAAAGATTCCATTTTTCAAGTCACTCAAAGAAAAGTCTGGAAACTCTAAAACACTCGAGTTGGAACCTTTTGGACTTGAGTCTTTCCCTGACTTGAGTCACCAAACCTCCTGTGTCTTGCTCATTGTGTTCAGTGGCACTTGAGTTGAGATGTAGATCTGAGTCCCCTCGAATGCTTTTAACATTAAAATGCCTGACTTGGAGACTCATGTGAGTTGAGTCATGGGAATCTGGTGACTCAACTTGAGTCTGGACTCCCATGACTTTTCCGATCACTGCCCAAGAGTAGGTCTAAACATGCTTAGACCTGTGTATTATTTGTGTGTATAAAAGCTTAAGATATTTGGCAATGCACATAGTCTTGAGAAGTCTATGCTTATGTGGGCATACATATACATCCACACACAGAGTGTAATCCTAGCCCCAATTAGGCCGTCACAAGCCTCATGCTGGTATTAGAATGTTGCAAAAGTGCTGTAAGCAGTGGTGGGCTTCAGGGGGTTCTTACAGGTTCTATAGAACCTTTTGCTAATGAGTGCTTGGTTCTGAGAACCGGTTACTAATGGGACATAGAACCTGTTGTTAATTTAGGTTATTAGGACATAGAACCTGTTGTAATTTATTTGAATCCCGCCACTGGGTGTAAGACACTTCTGTGCTACTCCTGGGGGGAGTTAGGACAAACATGTGCTGGCCTCCCTGTACCACCACCGAAACATGTTTGTCCTAACACGGAATAGGGAAATGGCTGAGTTGTGCTGGCCTAAATTGGTTAGGATTGCACCCACATTTACTCACACATTTGTAATACTAAAGACACATTTGGGGCACAATCCGAGTAACTCCGGGAGCACGTAAGAAACATTACGTGCACCCGTAGTTACTGCACCACCTAGTGAAAACCTATGGGAAGTTCATATTGCAATCCATAGTAACTTGTTCTGACTCCGGAGCAAGGACTCCCCATAGTTACTCTGGATTTCACCCTTGGTTATACTAAAGAGCAGAATTATTCAGGTATGAATAATCATTGTAAAGTTTTACATATGCATTCCTTTGGCACAACCAAGATGCAAAGAATGTGATGCGTTTTTAATGAAGAGCTTTGAATTATCGCACCAGATTGCTTTCTTTTAGAAAGAAGTGTAATCTAGGGATTTTCTACTTAACATTATTTGTGCAATTAGAACAGCCTATGGCTGATGTCAAAATATTAAATTCCAGCAAACTGCAGCAGTTGTTTACCTACTGACATTAAACCCCAGAAGATTTGGTGACATATTTAAACTAATCCGTGATTAAAAGATTGATTAATTTGCTGTGATACAAACCAACCCCAATATAATAGGAATAAAGCAGTTTCTGACATATTATTTTGTTTTTTTTTTTTGTTTTTTTTGCAATTGTGTACTTTCAAACTAATCTTTCATCATTTAATTTTGAAGTTTAAACCAAATTCATTCTCAGGTCAAATCACATACTTTAGGTCAAATCGCATACTGTGCAAAATACATAAAATGTTCCATGTGCTTTCTTTTGGTTCCTCCAAACAGACCACCGAGGGCTATGAAATGGGTAGGAGGGAATTTAGGCTGCAATCCTAAAAACACTTTCCTGGGAGTAAGACCCACTGAACACAATGGGGCTTACTTTTGAATAGACATGGTTAGGATTGTGCTCTTAGAGTCCAAACCTGCTCTTCTAGTTCTTTAAAAATCTATGACATTGAACGGGTTCAATCCTAACCAATTTAGGCTGCCATAACATACTATGGTATTATGGGGGGACTGACACATGCTCTGCTCCACTACAGCTTCACCACACCACCACAGGACATTATGCTAGTTGAGTTATGCCAGTCTAAGGGTGCAATCCAGAGTAACTATGGGGAGTCCTTGCTCCGGTGTAAGAACAACTTACTCTGGATTGCAATATGAATTTCCCGGAGGTTTTCACTAGGTGCTGCAGTAACAACGGGTGCACATAAAGTCTCTTATGTGCTCCCATAGTTACTCTGGATTTGGGGGTAAATTGGTTAAGATTGCACCCTGTGTCCAAGGATGTGGGTGAAAAAACAGTTCCAAAAGCTAGTATAAATCTTACTCATCCTTTTTCACTGAATACATATAGTTAAAACCGGTTGCAATGCTTTTTTCCCTCATAATATTCTCATGAACTGAAGTGTCTTTTGGGGGCCCAAAGCCTCATTAGACTGGTATGACTTCGGAGGGTAGTAGAATTTCAAATTTAATAGCACACTATGCCAAAAACAATAATGATATGGTTATAACAAAAAAAAATTATAGTGTGTTCTCAAACAGCCAGGCTGAAAAATAATATCGAGAAGGGCATTATACAGTTGGGCAGATTTTAAAAATGTTTTGAGCAAAATTTTGTGTGTCTTAAGTTACTAGTCATAGTATTTTGCTCAAAATATTATGCTGAAATAAGAGGGCAAATATTCTCCCCATAAATTAATTACATAGTTTATTACTCCATAGTGCATCATGCATTTGCTACCATCACAGTAATGGACCATGGCAGATCAGCTGTTAACTGTAGGCAGCTATAAACAATAGGAGCCAATGAGAGGTTGGAAAGGGATATGATTATGGCTTATTCTACCACTAGTACAGGAATATGTGGAAATGGGGTCTTATTTCATTTGACGGTGCATATCCTGTGCTTTGCTCTTGCTGTCCCTAAAGGAAGGGGTTGCTTACATGACATGTAGCACCACTGCAATACTTACCAAATTCCCCCATAACTATGCAGCTAGGGAACACTTTCATGCAGACTGCTGTTTGTAGTATTGGCTTTGGTTTTTGCCTATTATTATATAGGTGTTTCTGTATATGATGATATGTAAGCAGGGTGACCATATGATTGGATTTTTCCATATGATTGCAATTTGCTGGAATTTAATACTTTGACATCAGCTGTAGGCTGTTCTAATTGCACAAATAATGTTAAGTTGAAAATCCCTAGATCACACTTTTTGGATTTGTCCTCTTTTTAACCTTCAGGTGTCCTCTAAAACGCCTTCATTGTCCTCTATTTGGCTTCATTTTGGAACTTTGCAATGGTGTGCAGTACCCCATCATGTCATCATGTGGTTAGATTCGTATTGAAGAGCAGAATCCAGTATTAAAATCGGTTTTGAAATATCTACTTCCTATCAAAGGATATGTCCCAAAAAACTTAAAATCAAAAATATACGTACATTGAGCTTTATGGGAAAGTGAAAGTGCCTAATATCGCAGCTTTACTCGTGAGTAGGCAGTGCCATTGTCCTCCAGAAAGACCGGAGGAAACCAAGACTTTGTCCTCATTTTAGGTTCAGGCATATGAGTGTAAGCATATCATTTTTCCATTTCTAGAGAACATTAACTCAAGTTTTATCATTAAAAGTGTGCTGCTTTCTTCAACTGATACCTGTTGTGCTTTTGAATTCCACAGAAAAAATTTGCTTTTTAACAACACCAACAGTATCCAGCAATATTAAATTGTGATGCATGTCCAGTTTCTTCATCCCAGCAAGACTGCTACTAATACGTACAGGTAAATAAAATGAAATCCGTTACCGCTGTTGCGCCTGGCAGTGGTGCAATCCTGGGGATGGTGTCACTCCTTCCCCCAACCTGTTCCTTAAACAGGCAAAGACAGAGCTTCTCAGGCTGGGATGCCCCAATGCCCCAGGTTGAGAACCCTTGATTTAAGACTATTTGGAAGAAAAGTAAGTAATTAACAAAAAATTATTTATGCTTCTATTGTTGTGGCTTGGGCCTTTGTGGAATTTTTGAAAAACTTTTGGTTTCGGTCAGAAAAGTAAAATGATTAGAAATAAGGTGACACAAAACCATGACATGCTCCAGAATGTCACATGTCACAAAACCATGACATGCTCCAGAATCATACCTCCTGTCCCCTTTCTCTCTCAAGCCAGCTACATAGAAGGAGGAGGCGCAAAGATGACCCACTGTAAGTCTCACCCATTGTAAGTAAATAAGGGTGCAATCCTAAGCATGTCTACTCAGCAATATGTCCCATTCTGTTTTATGGGACATAGGACGCAATCCAGAGTAACTACCTTGCTCCGGTGTAAGAACAATTTGCTCAGGATTGCAATATGAATTTTCCATAGGTTTTCACTAGGTGGTGCAGTAAATACGGGTGCACGTAATGTCACTTATGTGCTCTGTCCCGTAGTTACTCTACTCTCTGGAAAGTGTGTTTTGGATCTTAAAAATTTTAACTTACTGGTACCTCTATTTTAACTTACATCTGTCTGTCTGTCTGTCTAAGAGCACAATCCTAACCATGTCTACTCAAAAGCAAGCCCCATTGTGTTCAATGGGGCTTACTCCCAGGAAAGTGTCTTTAGGATTGCAGCCTAAACCATTTTTATCACTTTTTTAAAAACACAAAGAATGTCATAATGAGTTCCTACAATTCCAAATTTACCATAACAAACTTACCACAACAGGTGAGTGTACCTGTGTGTAGCTGCACGGGACCAGCCTGGGTTAAATTTAATACATTTATAAGGTTGGTTCAATTGACATGAATGATGAGGATCTAAATAGCACGACTGCTTTTCCATGGGCCTGAGTGAGCAATTGTTAACCAGACCATACCTATAAGACTAGAGGAACAAATCCATCTTACTGCATACTGTTAAATCACAGTCCTAAATGCAAAAGAACTGCCAAAACCAATGATGGAATAATAAAACCTATCCTAAAATACAATGCAATTGAACTCTTCAAAAGTTAGTTTCATGTGTCTGTTCTTCAGAAAACCTTTCTGTGACTAATATATTGCACCGCAAGCTCCATTTATCTTTCGTCTTCTGCTGTATACAAAATTGCCACTAAATGACTTACAATATTAATCTTGATTTCGGGAAGAAAAATACATGAAAATAGCTATTAAAACTGCACTTCTCAAAATGGTGGTGTTGAGAGCCACACAAGCTCACTGAGGAACAAATTATTCTTAATATGTTTCTCAGCAGTATTGTGTTGGAAAAAAATGATTTAATTCTCAGGGTGGTAAAAAAATATTAATTGACTTTGTCAACAATTCTTGAACATGTCACTTGTGAATTGTTCCATTCCACATTAATTAAGCAACTTTCTTTACAGGCCATTTAGGATGACTTGCTAACAGTTTGATAGATTCGGAAAGTAATAGAGCAGGGTTTCCTAAAGTGTGGGTTGTGGGTCTTAAGTGTGTTATGGTGGTTTCACAACATGGCACTATCCTACCTTTCCCTGTGTTTGGCTTCAAATTCCAAATCTGGAAGAAGGGGTTCTAAAATCAGTGACATTACCAGCCAGAATGACTTAGGGCAAAATCCAGAGTAACAATAGGGAGTCCTTGCTCCAGTGTAAGAACAACTTGCTCTGGATTCCAATATGAATTTCCCATAGGTTTTCATTAGGTAGTGCAGTAACTGCGAGTGCACGTAAAGTCTCTTACATGCCCTACAATCCAGAGTAACTACGGGAGCACATAAGAGACATTACGAGTACCCGTAGTTACTGCACCACCTAGTGAAAACCTATGGGAAATTCATATTGCAATCCAGAGCAAATGGTTACTGGGTACCTCCAGAGGCTTTCTCAGTGTTGCACAGGGCTGGCAACCCCCCCATCATCTTTAAACCTCAGGCCCGCAGGTGTGTCTGAAAGGAATTTCCTGTTTTCAGAAGCAACTTTGAGTTTGAAGAAAGATTTGGATACTTTTGCAAGCCATTCGGAGACCCACAGAGGGAAACAGAATGGGTTTCTGGCCCAGTGTGACCCAGAACATGCCTCTAAATGCACCAGGTAGCTTATCTCATCAGCAATGTTATGATCTACCATGGAGGATGAGGTGGGTCACAACTCTTGAAAACTGGGAACCGCTTCAGTCAGTAGTGGTCCAACTTTGTTATACATGGATTTTTTAATTCATGGATTTGATGCAACATGTATGAACACTGCAAATCATAGTTTAAAAAACTGCTTTTCTACTGTTGTAGACAGATAGCCATAAATAGCCATGCAAGCATCCATTCCATTTTCAGTCCCAGAATTAAACCCCATTCAGATATTGGCACTACCTTATTCAGTTATGCACAAGGAACCTGAAAGTAGATCTTTAAACCTATTTTTTCATTTTTTTAATACACTGATTTTTTTTTTATCTATGGGATGTTCTGGAAAGGACCAAACAAGAGACACATGCATACCTATTTGTGTATGACTCAGGCGAGGTCAGTAGACAGTTGCTTATCTAAACTCTATAAGAATTTTTCCTTGCACTGACTGGAGCAGGCAGGAAGAGGAGAATGAGGATTATGAATGTGCCTTTGCATTTTTTCCTATGCATATTTTCCATATTTCCAACAATGTGTTATATGGTAGTTCAAGGTATTTGTTGTTCCTAACTGTGGAAAAGATTTTCAGTTAATCCAGGCAGACACCCTGCAAAAGAAACAGTTATGTAATCCACCAGGAGATGGGTAAACAAAACCATCATTCAGAAACTTGCTTGGATGAAAGAGAAGAAAAATAATTGCTGTTGATGTCAAGTCAGAACTTTACTTGTTAGCTGTCTGCTCTGTGATCATGAAGTGATAACAATCTGTAACACAAACTGGAAGTGGGAAATATTGTTGTACAATATTTGAGAATATTTGAGAAAGTTATTAGTTTGATGGAATAACAGCTCCATTCTAATGAGAACATGCACTTGATTGCACTTTTAGGCTGCAATCCTAATCAATAGTTAGGCTGGCCTAAGCCCTGGCATAAGTCCTGTGCTGATCTAAATGTGTCACAAAGATGATGTAAGACTCTTCTGCACCACTACTGGGGTAGGGTTTGGCCAGTACACAGATATGCACTTGCCTCCCTACTTCACCACAGGAACAGGAAGACCAATGCATTGTGCCGGCCATGGTTAGGATTACACCCTTAGTCAATCTGTTTTTGCACAGGCACTTTCATAAATGTATTATTAACTAGTGAAATTTATCTACTGTCAAATGTCAAGAATATTTGTGCATTGGAGAGTGAACCCCAGTGGGCAGCACATACCACTGGGCAGCACCGGGCACCATCCCCCCTGTGCACCAAATGCGTTTCTAGTGGGTCCTTACATCACAGAAGGAATATGCTCCCCAAATTTCACATATCTATGAAGTTTCAGGCATTGCGGCTGGGTCTTGACAAGTCTTCAATGTTGAATATAGGGACAAAAACACATTGCATCCCTTTTCACCATCTTAGGGGTTAAAGTTCTATAAATTGGTTTTTAGCGGGTGCTCACATCATGGAAGGAATACCTTTCCCAAATTTCATGCTTCTAGATCCAGCGCTTGGGGTAGAGCATTGATCAGTCAGTGATTCTTCAATATAAAGTATAGGGAGGAAAAGGTGTTGCACTCCTTTTCACCCTCTTCCAGTTTTGAATTTCCCCATCATGGAAAAAAAAAAACACCCTTTTCGAATTTCACACTTCTGGGTCTGGAGGTTTGGGCTGGATGTAGATGAGTGAGTGAGCGAGTCAGTCAGTGACCATTCAATTATATACAGTATATATAGATGCACAATAATTTCAGTTAGAAGTGGTGTTGTCAGTAGCAGGAAGACTTGAGACTCCACTGCAGGGTTACCATATAGAATGGAGGACAGAGTGCCTCTACCTTTAATTATTGTATGGAAGAGGAAAGAGGCAGGTGCTGCTTTTTAAACCCTTCCATGCAGTGGTGGGATTCAGATAAACTAACAACATGTTCTATGTTAGTAACTGTTCTCAGAACCACACGATCATTAGCAAAGGGTTCTATAGAACCCGTGAGAACCCCCTGAAGCCCACCACTGCTTCTATGATGAGCTAAACCTGCCTCAATCCCTTCTTCTATGCAATGGTTAAAGGTACAGGCACATTCTATATGGTCACCCTGCTCCACTGGGATCCTTCTGTTATCTGCCATGGTCCTTTCATAAATGATTAGGACATTTTGATCAGACAAACCAATCAGGTTTCAGTTGAAAGTTTTATTCTAGAACAGTAGAATAACTAGGAAGAGGGAAAAATGGTAACTATTGCAGGTGCCATAAGGTGCTGTATAAGCAGCCCCTTCCCATTGCCATCAGAGCCATTCTAGGCAGCAACCCCACTGCACAGGCAACAGTTTGGTTTGCCTAACAGCTGAATTATGTTCTTGCTTGGAAAGGCTCCTATAGCGAATGGGGAATGCCACTTGCCCAGCGCACTGTGGCGCTTGCAGCACTTACCATTTTGCTCCCCTTCTGGTTATGCTTCTGAACTAGAACACAAATTCCAAACAGCTACTGTACGCCACTTTGTAGAAAGTAATTCTTTAAAGCAGCCACAATATCTTCAAACATTCACGTCAAGGATATTTTGTTATCCCTATTTATTTTGCCTGCGCTGTTCAAAATGTTTGATGAGCGCTGCATATTAAACAACATGACGGATGCATCAAAAGAAACATGAGGCACGAGTAGCTGTTTAGTGTGCGAACCTTGTCTTGTGAAAAGAGACGCTCCACGGAAGTATTTGAGGTGTTTCTGTACCATGCCAATTGTTATAAAATGGGAATGGAAAATCATCCCAGAGAGAAGGTGGGTGATTTTTGTTAAGGAGTTGACCCCAAAGAGACCTATGTATGGAAAACCGGTGTCGAATAAATATTCCATCTGTTTTTTGCACAAATTAGGCAGTTTCATTCCCACACTCTGCCCACAAACGAGATTGCAAATCACAACACAATTCTTTTAAAGCTACCAAAGCGACTCGGTAAATAAAGCTGCATACATTTTATGTTTAACAGACTGTTGATTCTGAACAAAAGCACCCAAAAGTCCCATCTTTTTTAGGACTAACCTTTAAAGACTTTCTTGCTATGACAGACAATTGTTTATGGTATCAGCTAAAAGCCATCACAATCAAATTCAGAATACAGAGTTTGAATTCAAATTCAGAATACAAGCAAAGTTAAAAATTCATTCAGAATACAGAAGAGAGTTAAAATCATCTCCTTGCTGTGAAATTGACAAGATTTGGGGGAAAATCCAGAATAACTACGGGGAGTCCTTGCTCCCGTGTAAGAACAACTTACTCTGGATTCCAATATGAATTTCCCATAGGTTTTCACTAGGTGGTGCAGTAACTACGGGTGCACATAAAGTCTCTTACATGCTCCTGTAGTTACTCTGTCTCATAGGACTGTACAGAGCAATCTGGAGGATAGATGTCCTTGTTTGTTTTAAGCAATGACTGTGAGTGAGACTCTGGCCACAATCCTATCCATATTTACCTTGGAGTAAGCCCCATTGGCTATAATGGGGATTACTTCTGAGCAGGCAGGCAATGGATTGGACTCTTATTTTTCTTCCTTAATTGGAAACACAAATCTTTTTTTGTAATACTTTCTGCTAACTTGCAGAGTTGGGACAAATGTGGAACTGCCCCTATAATAGTTGTTAGACTCACTGGCAGCACTAGGGTTGGTGTTTCCCAATGAAGTTGTTGTCACCCTATGGACCTCCTCCTGTATCAGATCAAGGGGATGGACAGAGACTCCACCATTAGTGTCTGAAAAATCCTATTGCAGCAAAACAGCCTTGCCTGCACAGCAAAGAGAGCTATTTTATTTTTGTTTACAAAGTTGAGCTTCTGTGTGAGTGACAGATGGTGCTCCTGGTTCCCTTAAAAAAAATTAAATCCCCATTACTGGGGAGAGGCATCTCTTGCTTAGTTTGTGCGCTGAGCTGGCCATTCAAAGCTCAAGTGATGCTGCACCCATCCCATTCTTGGGAGTCAGGAATATTTTTGGCTGCAATCCTAACCAAACTTTCTTGGGAGTAAGTTCTACTGAACACAATGGGACTTATTTCTGAGTAGATATGCTTAGGATTCCACCATTAACCTCTCCTGATTGGCATGCAGCAGATCCCGCCCATCCACAACTTTAGAGGTCCAGGGCAGAACTAGGGAGTAGGCCTTAGGTTTCCAACTTAAGGAGAAGAACCCCCAAATCCAGAGAAACTATGGGAGCACGTAAGAGACTTTACGTGCACCCATAGTTACTGCACCACCTAGTGAAAACCTATGGGAAATTCATATTGGAATCCAGAGTAAGTTGTTCTTACACCGGAGCAAGGACTCCCCATATTAACTCTGGATTTTGCCCAAAGAGAAGCCAGTCTAGATTTCAAGAGAGTATCTGGATTGGTGATGCTGGCTGGAGAACCTTATGGTCTGAAATGCAAAGCCCATAAGAAAGACTTTCCAATTTGATTTATCACACTTCATTTCAATCGTTCAATTTCTGCTTCATGTCTTTTTCTTTTTGAATTTTCTCATTTACAATTTGTGCTTAAAAAGCCTTATTTGATTAGTATATCTTATATAATTTTCCATTTGTTTTTCTCAGTTCTTGCCCACCTATGGACAGTTATTGTTCTTCATTCACTCCCAAGAAGTCACTGCCCTTTGGAGCTGAATTTGCCTGTAACACACTATTTAAAAAAAAATAATTGGTGGAAGGCAAGTAGGAAGCCAATGCTTTGTGTTACATTCCCTAAGTGGGAGGACTTTAATTAGGAGGAATTATATCCCTAGTCAATCAGGTCTTATTAAGGCTAACTGTGAAATTCTTTTTAAAAGCCAGTGAAAAGTTTAATAACATGTTTGTTGTGTTTTCTACTTATAATAAATGCTTAGCATAACTATAGTGCTTTTTGAATGTTTTTCACAGGGTAACATAGCGTCAAATAGATGCACACACACATGAATTTGTACATTTAGACTCAGTCATTGACTTTCTTACATGGGTCAGTGGAGGCAAATGTCCTGGAGACCCATGTCTGTATGGGCAGACAACTCTCATAACTCCCCCGAGATGCCACCTCCTCTTAGTGGCATTTGGAGGGCTGGAAGATGCCATGTGTGGTCTTAGTGGTCCTCTGAAGACCTTCTGAATCCTCCAAAAGGACCTTTAAGCACACCTCTGGTTTTCACCCAAAAATTGGAACTATGATTTATATCTCTCCCAAAGATACAGAAGGCCTCTAAGTGGGAGGACTTTAATTAGAAGGAATTATATCCCTAGTCAATCAAAAGTGCCTTTTTAGTGCAATTCTGGGGTTCCGAAAAAACCAGAAATGATGTTTAAGGCGTTCTGGAGTCCTCAGAAGGCCATTAGTGTGTTTGGGTGTGGGGGGGGGGGGAGAGGACATTCAAAGCAAATTTACCTGCTTCTTTAAATCAAATAATTTAGACTGCAATCCTGAAGTGGACTTAGGTCAGCCTATCAGGTACTTGGGCTGGCCTACTGTCAGATAGGCCAGCTTAGCTGCACCAGACGTTATGGCTGGTGTAAGTCCACCTAGGAGTTGTGGATTTTGCTTAAGTGTCAGCTGCCTATAGGTTTCCTAGCCCAGTGAATTTGGCCTAAGTGTCAGCCTGGAGGGTTCCTAGCCCTATGGATTTGGCCCATCTGTCAAATATAGGATATAGCCTACTTTAGGCCAGCTTAGCTGGACCATTCTCTCTGGCCTAACATTGCAATCCTAACCATACATTCATGGGATTAAGTACTATTGAACACTATGGAACTTATTTCTGAGTAGACATGCTAGGATTGTTTAAGACAGGATTGCACCCTTAGTAAAAGAATTCCCATAAGAAACTATATACAGTGGTGCCTCACATAAAGAGCTTAATTTGTTCCGGAGGCATGCTCTTTAAGTGAAACGCTCTTTAAGTGAAGCAGATTTTCCTATAGGAAATAATGGAAACTCAGACGATTGGTTCCACAACTCCCAAAATCTATCTATATATATAAAAGAGAAAAGTCACTCACTGACTCACTGACTGACCCACTGACTGACTGACCCATTACCACCCTGCCAAAACCACTGGGCCTAGAAGCGTGAAATTTGGGGTGGATGTTCTTTCTGTGACGGAGGGGTGCACTAAGAACTGGCTTTCGGAAAATCCAACCGGAAGGGGGTGAAAAAGGGCGCAACGCATTTTCCTTCCTATACTTTGCATTGGAGAATTGATGACTCATCAACATTCCGCCCCAACCTTCTGTCACATGAACACCCACCAAGAACCCATGTGGAGAAATTTAACCCTTAAGAGGATGAAAAGGGGTGCAACATGTTTTTGTCCTCTACTTAACATGGAAGACTGACCAACATCCAGCCAACATCCAGCGCTTGGGGGAAAGTTGCACATGGGGGAAGTTGCGCATGGGGGGAAGTTGCGCATGGGTTGATGATGCGCGTGGGGGTTGATGTGCGTGGCAGAAAGTTGTGCATGGGGGAAGTTGCGCATGGGGGTTGATGATGTGCATGGGGGAAGTGGCGCATGGGGGAAGTGGTGCATGGGGAAAGTGGTGCATGGGGAAAGTGGCGCATGGGGGGATGTTATGCATGGGGGAAGTTGTGCATGGGGGCATGTTGCGCATGGGGTGTTTATGCACCGTGGGTGGATGGCGTATGGGGAAATGTTACTCCCGCAGTGTGGGTACGCTTTTCGCTAGTATTCATATAAAAATATTAAGATGTAAATATAAAAATATTTACATCTTAATAATTAAATATTAAGATGTAAAAATGATGACAAAACACTGTAACTGAATTCCAAACATCCATTCAATGTGCATGATCTTCTGAAGTCTACTTAGGCTGCAATCCTAAAGAACTTTCCTGGGAGTAAGCCCCATTTAACACAATGGGGCTAACTTCTGATTAGACATAGTTAGGAGACTGCAATCAAAGACACTTTCCTGGGAGGCTTACCTGGGCTGCTGCTGGAGGTTCAAGGTGATCGGTGGGGGTACTGATCAGTGGGGGTACCTCTGGCACCTCCAGGCAATTGCCCCCAAGTTGGGGGCAGTTAGAGGCAGCAGAGCTGGTGGGCAGCCCTTTTAAAGCGCCTCCATGCGGAGCATCAGGGCTGCATAGCACGCATGCCCATAGCGCGCTTGCTTGTTAAGTGAAGCAGAACTTGTTACGTGAAGGAAGATTTCTTGGAAATTTTTGCTTGTTATGTGAAATGTTTGTTAAGCGAGGCACTTGTTAAGCGAGGTACTACTGTATACATAAGACACTGAAAATATATTGATTACACATTTTTTAGCAGTTCTATTCTGCCTTTCCTCCATCATGGACCTGCTTTGCTTCCAAAAGGTAGTTGTGGCATGCCCAAGAGACCATACCCAAAAACATACAGATGTCCCTTGTTATCCACTAGGTTTTTGGAACCTCCCATGGATTAAAAAAATCCGTGTATAAAGAAAAGAATGCAAAAATAGGTTAAAAGACCCACTTCCAGGTTTCTTGCTTCTCCATTGCAACTGATGGAATAAGGTAGTGCTTCAATATTTGCAGGGGTTTGATTCCTGTGCTGAAAAATGGAATGACTGCTTGTGTGACTATCTCTCTACAACAGTAGTAAAGGAGTTTTTATAACTGATTTGCAGTGGCCATTCATGTTGTGTTAAATCCATGTAAAAACTGTGTATAACAAGGTTGGACCTGTGTTCACTCATAACCAAGTTTCAAACCTGAAGTAATCTTGTCTAAGGAATAATACTGCACTATTTTATGATGATGATGATGATGATGAAGAAAAAGCAATCATACTACTTGTTTTCAAAGTCATTTTTTAAAGAACTGATTTCAAATGAATATTTGTTTTTATGATCTTTGAGAATTGACCTTGACCATTTTCTGTAAGCATTCCTATTATGACCAAAGACATCATTCAGCTGGTAACAAACCACACAGCCATTTCAGACCTGACTTGTTACGGTTTGCTCTCCTGCAAAAGTCTGTCCTCTTACCATGGATATTAGTGTATGACTGAAACAGGGAGATTGCTGCTTTAAAATTAACATTATTTTACATTTATTTACTTGATCATGCTTAATCCATTTTCTACTTCAAAAATCCAGGGGAGTGGAGAGAAAACCTACCCTGCATGTTCATATGGAAGGGAAGAATATAATTCTTATCCTGACTTTCCTACTGCTATGCATATACACAAGAACAAAAGGCAGCAGCTTCTACTTATCATGGTATTAAATGACACGGAATATGATTTAATATAGAAATAGCAATTTACTTGTGAATTAAATAGTCCTATTGAGGCAACGCATACAGCTCACTGCAGGGGTGCTATGTTTGTCGCAGCGGGTAGCGCTTTACCATTTTGGTAAGTTTCTGCCAAGAAGTTCTTTAATAATGAATACGTAATTGTTCTAAATAACAGCAATAAGAGACTTAGGTGAGTTAGTACTGAGGTCCAGCATCAATACTGGGTGTATCCAGGGGTCTTTTTAAGTGGGTACTCAGTGGTGCTGAGTACCAGCATCTTTGTGTGAGTACCGGCACCTCTGTGGCCCCCACAGAGACATGCCAATGATTACAAATAACAATTTCATGGTGAGTATCCCATACCTTTATAACATCTGCAAGGTGAGTACTCCACCTTTATTTCTACAAAAAAAGCACTGGATGTAGCTATTATGACATAAGGTATGTCCATGACACCCATGGAGAACACCAGTGATCACTGAGCTTGGTGCCCTACAGATGCCACTCAGCAAACATTAAGAGCTCCGGTTGTTGGTGAGGACCTTGGGTTGGAGGAGGACAGAGCAGGGGGAATGACTGGCCCAGGACATGGATGAGGTAATCGGTGCCCTGCTCCACCATAAACTATCCTCCATGATGATCTTGGTAGACCAATCTAAAGTGCCTCACGTTAATGCTGGTGAAACAGCTCCATTGTGAGGCTTGGGACTTTACCTGGGGAAGGGGACAAGTGACTTCCAGGACCCCCAGTTGTGCTGCAGCTTGTATCTGTAATCATTTGATGCCACTACATCTGCTGGCATCTCTGAGGATGGGAGTGGGATTCCTACTTGGCTCAGGTCTAAGAAATTCATTTTTGCATATCTTGTGCATCTAGGATTGCCATATGTCCCCAAAAAAAGGGGCAATCTGATTTTGGGGGATTCTGTTCACATACTGGGAAAAGGGACAGACGATCCTGTCCCAATTTTGTGGAAGAAAATTATGGGAAACCTATGTGCATCACAAGAAGTGATGTATAAGTAGGAACTCATCCGGGAAATTATGGGTGAACCAATTAAATACAATAAATTAAATACAAATCCCTCCTTCCTGCACAACCACTTACTCAGAATATTCACAAGGACTTTTCTGATAGAGCTGCTCATTGGTTGATAACAAAGTTTAGGGCAAACAATGCAAAATTATATTCCTTTACTAGCGAAAAGCGTACCTGCGTTGCAGGAGTAAAATTCCCCCATACACCATCCCCCCACAGTGCAACATCCCCCCATGTGCAACATCCCTCCATACGCAACATCCCTGCATGTGCATCAACCCTCATGCGCAACTTCCCCCAGGCGCATCAGTCCCCCCATGCACATCAGTCCCCCCATGCACATCAGTCCCCTGTGCGCTTCCATCCCCCATGCGCAACATCCCCCATGTGCAACATTGCCCCATGTACAACATCCCCTCATGCACAACATCTCCCATGTGCAACATCCCCCATGTGCAACATCTCCCATGCGCATCAACCTGTCATGTGCATCATTCCTCCATGCACAACATCTCCCCATGCACATCATTCCCCCATGTGCATCAACATCCCCCATATGCATCTTCCCATGCACAACCCCCCCCCCCATGCTCAGCATCCTCCCCAGTGCAACCTCTTCGTCCGAACAACACCCCCCATTGCACCAGGCACCGAGCACCAAATTGGCTGGAGTTTTGTCAGTCTTCCATGTTAAGTATAGGACAAAAACATGTTGCACCCTCTTTCAGACCCTTAAGGGTTAGATTTCTCCACGTCTGTTCTTGGTGGGTGTTCATGTGACAGAAGGAACACCTTCCCTGAGTTTCATGCTTCTGGGTCCAGGGGTTGGGGCAGAGCATCCCTCAGTCACAATTCTTCAATGCAAAGTATAGGGAGGAAAATGTGTTGCGCCCCTTTTCACAGCCTTCCAGTTGGAATTTCGGAAAACCAGTTCTTATTGCACCCCTTGGTCACGGAAGGAACACCCACCCCAAATATCATGCTTCTCGGCCCGGCAGTTTTGGCAGGGCATTGATAAGTCAGTCAGTGAGTGAGTCAGCGAGTCAGTAAGTGACTTTTCATTTATATATATATAGATTGTTGATGATAGGCAGAGACTACCAAACTACTGGAAACAACAGGTAGTGACCTTATAAACTGTTCCTGAGAATTCTTTGGATGCTTTCAACAAATACTGTATATCTTAAAAAAAAGTCAGCATTGCATGCTGACAAGATTTTTTTAAAGAATATAAATCAAATTCATGATCCCAAGATATTTTGAAAGTAAATTGCTTTCCTATATATTATCCAGGCACCTTCCCATCAACAAAATGTGTTAGATATTGACTAAATTACCATATATACTCGTGTCTAAGCCTAGTTTATTGGGCCCAAAAAATGAGTCCAAAAACCCACCTCGGCTTATATGCGGGTCAGTAAAAAAAATTAAGAAAAATGGCAGGTGCGACCTCGAGCGCGCACCCTTAGAGGCTCTGCAGCCTCTCCAGCTGCTGGCGCTGGCTCTCTGGGCTGCGGAGGAGGCGCGCAAGACATGGAACCCACTGCAGCCAAGCCTCTCTTCAGACTCAGGTACTTCTTTGTGGGCCTTACTTCTGAGTAGGTATGCCCAGGATTGGGCCCTGTGGCTACAAGGCCAGTCACACTTTCCTGCTGTTGCTTCAATTCCCACCCTTGGCCTATACCCGGGTCAATAAGTTTCCCAAGTATTTGTGGTAAAATTAGGTGCCTCGCCTTATACGTGGGTCGGCTTATATACGCGTATATATGGTAACAAGAACATCAATGGTAAATTGAAATAATCAAATGAAGAGCAATAAATTATTGGTGAGCTGAAGTACCAGGAGGGATGGAACGATAAGCAGGATTTTGACCTTTGCATAAATGAAGATTTTAGTGACCTTTCATGGCCTTTTCTTCCAGAAATTTCACACACCATTTACTCCAGTAGGAAATGTATAGTGCATGGAAAATGCCATGTCAAATATGGTCCCGAATTAGGCATCGTAAAAGAAAATCTTTCTACCCAAAGAGCAATTTTCATCAATTTACTATTTCTAAAGAGACAATGTTTAATTGGGCCTGGCACTGAGTTAAAACATGTTCAGATTAGTTCTGTTCATTCTGTGCACATTGGGAGTAACAACAATTTTCTTTTCTCATAGCATTAGGGACAAAACTACTCCAATGCACTTCTAGGACAAGGAAAAATCTACAACAAATGTTACGCTTACTAAATTTGTTGTTCTTGTGATATTAGGTTTTAATGGGCAGCCTGATCCAAATTTTGACTTGTGCCAGCACAGGCTCTCCTGCCAACTGTTGCAAATGTGCCATAAATTAGGGACATGCCAAACTAGCACAGGCACCAACTTTCCAATGCCGAGTCCCATTTTTGCTTCAGCTAAGCAAAGTTTGTGCTGGATGGCATGGGGGGGGGGGAACAAATGGAAAGGAAATGTATTTGTGGTGAGGAGGGGGATTTCTGGGCAGGGGAGGGCATGATGGGGGAGGATCAGGTCCCAGAGGGCGTGTGATCGGTGGTGGCCTTGCATGTCATACCTTAACCCCTGTCATTCTTACATGGTTTGCTTGGATTTGCACCAGCTAAATAGCTGGAACAGATCCACGGAGCCCCGTTGAACTCCAACAGCTTTCCAACCTGCATTGGATACAGTGCAAGCCACGATGACATGGCAGTTCTGAAACAGTTCAGTATTATACAGTTTTTATATATTGTATATATTGTTGTAAAATATTGTATATCACAATTTATAATAGTCAGGCCAGACCACTATACATCAAAAAAACTGTCTCTGTATATTTAATTGCTGCTGCTTCTTCCAGTCATTACTGTGCCACGCACTTTTTTCTTTATGAATATACCATAAACAGCTAGCTGCATTGAGCAGGATTTAGTAGGAAGGAAGGACTCCTAAGCCTTATCTTAGCTCTCAATGATTTGCAGGTAAAGTTTGCAATGGGTCACCATGGGTTGAAGCTTACTTATTCTAATTTTCCTATGTGCTAGACCATGGGTCACCAAACCCTGGCCCTGGGGCCAGATGCAACCCTTGGCAAGCCTAAAGATCCTTCTGGCCCCTGTGCAATCCCTGTAATCCACTCCAATACATTATTATATGTGAATTTATTCAAATTTGAAATGTACATTTTTTTTTTGGCCCCTGACACAGTGTCAGAGAGATGATGTGGCCCTCCTGCCAAAAGGTTTGGAGACCCCTGTGAGACTATTTTTGAATGCACTCACATGCTTAATAATAGAGTGAAACAGAGATAATAAATGTAACTTGTCCCCTCTAATAACTGAATTAAAATTCTTTTCCCAAATTTGTTTGCTTTGTATACATCTTAAAACATCTTAAAAAGAAGAGTTTTTTCTAGTGGTTAGGACTCTTTTATTTAGATGTTATTCCTCTTTTATTTTTATTTAGTACTCTTATATTTATTTTTTTTTAAATAACTGGCCCTCTTCACCCCAGCAGTATGTGTGTATGTGGGTGTGTGCATTTGTACAGTTTGCAAACAATAAAAAAACAACTAAATTACAATCACCTGACAGCTGTTTTCAGCAAGCAGGTAACTTTGATGGTGGCAAAGATGGAATTAAGTGGTTATGAAAAGGAATGGCTGTTGTTTTTGGGCAAGCAGGAGCTCAGGGAAGGAAATAGATTAGTAGCCTATACATGTCCTTTACATCTGTGTAGTAACCCCATATTAATCCCTTAACACACCCAGTAAACACGTTGGAGTTATGCCTAACTAATCTACAGGCATAGGCGTAGGAGATCCATGATGAAGGTGGAAAATTTCTTCGGGGTAAGCAAACTGAGGCTGCAATCCTAAAGACACTTTCCTGGAAGTAAGACCCACTGAACACAATGAGGCTTACTTTTGAGTAGACTTGGTTACGATTGCACCCAAATGTTCATGTACCACAAAGTGACCTTTCTGGCTGCAAGCAGGATACGGCATGTGCCGTCTTGCTATGGCTGAATCAGTAGGGAAGACTATTTGGGTAGGATTGTTCTGCCCATAGATATAGATGCTGAGAAATCATCAGGTATTACCATTTAATTTTTAACCTCTCCTTCGGAAAAAAAACTGCAATGTTCTTTGGATTTCTTTGCTGTGAAATCATCAGGATTTGGATGCATAGAACATACTCGAAAATGCCCATTTTTCTTGGGCCACAGCTGTGTTAGACGCACTCTGTACACTTTCCTTTATTAGAAACATAGATTGCATCTCTTTCCTGTATGGTCTGTTAGCTTGCAAAGCTAGCGAAAAAATGTACTTTGCTCTTCCAAAATTTCTTAAGAGCACTTATTATGTCTTTGCAAATGCCTAGAGGCGTAGAAATGCAAGATTACCGGTGGGTCTCTGAAATAGCTGACAGTCTTTTGTTGTTAATCATGAATAGTGGAGTTGTTAAAACTATTACTACTGCTCTGGTGCTTTTCTTTCAAGCTCCGTTGAAAATACAGCCAACACCTCATATATGATAAAAATGTCAATGTCATTATTTAAATTATGATGCTGTAAATAAGGGCAAGATTCACTATCCAAAGGTGTTTTTTTTAAAGCACTATTGGAAATACAGCCAACACCGTACTTAAGATACATGTAATAAAAGTGTCAGTGCTCATTATTTAAATTATGATGGCTATAAATAAGAGCAAGATTTACCATCCAAAGTGAAAATGATAGCCAGTGTTATGGAAATTACAATTTCTTCCTTTCTCGCCCAAAATAACATCCAAAACAACTGGTTGCCACTAAGGTGGAAATGATGGATCTCGGTTTGGCTGTAGGTGTAGTAAAAATGGCAAGACCATCTAGAAGCAAATGCACAAGAAGGCTACACCAGAATGCTCATGAAAATGAAATTGAAAACATATTCCAATTCATTTAAGTTTGTGGAAGCTACGCCAAGTTCAGTGCTTGCATGTTTTCAAATGGAACAGCTCTTTTCAGCAGAAATTAAATTACAACTGAGGTTGGCTGAGTAATTAGCTTAGCCACGTTTGGAGACAGCAGCTTCTGCATGAATACCAGCCTAAATTAAACTAGGCTTAGGTTTGATGTCTGACTACTTAGCAACTTCCCTCGGATAAGAGCATTTCCTAGAGGGATTTTGTCTAGAGAATTCTTAATGAATTCTGTATTTTAGTCCCTTGGGTTTACAATTGCTTTCTTAGGTGTTTGCTTGTATGTAAAGTAAATCAGTGGATCTTGTCCCATCACACCTCTGAATGTATTCAAGTCCTTTGGTTCTGTGTCTCATCATTATTTGTGTTTTATCAATTGCCATATGAATATTGGTTCTCCTTTGGCATACTTGTTCCTCAGTTTAAATGACCTGGTTGTGTTTATTGAAAAGGTTTGATGCATCCACCTTGAGGAAGTGGTGGATCTTGGTATAGTGGTGGATCTGTTGCCATAAGTCCTTTTACAGTACCATAAAGTGTATACTACTGATCTAAGGTTGTTTTGTGATGTGGGATTGCTGGTGCAAATGACTGGAGCCCCCTTGCAAGTGCTAGAGGCTCCCAAATACTGTGCCAGTGCAGGTAAGGTGAACGTAAATGAAATGTGTGGGTGGTTCAGAGAAGGTTTGGGAAAGGGAGTGAACCAGGTAGGGGGGAAATTCAGGGGATAGATTTTGGTGTGATCTGTGCATGCCAGGAAATTGTTTCCATTTTCCTAGCCCTCCCGACGTATGTCAGCAAACTGGTCTCATCTGGACAAGGCTGGACAATGCTTACTGGGTAGGTCTAGTTACATCTGCAACAGTTAATTTTACTAGCTCAAGTCCAGGGACCTAAAAGGGAGGATTGAGGCAGGGGAGAGAGGATATTGGTGGTGTTGCTGCTTCCATTCTGCCCCCTTCCTGGACATGATGTGCCCTTCTCCCCACCATGGGCTGCCCACCACTGCCCCATCTTAATGCAATCATTGAATAAAACAGTAAGGAAAGTATTATTACCCCCACATAGCAACTAGGAATTGTGGTCTGATGTGATGGTTGAATGGATGCCTTCCAGAAGAATGCTAAGCAGGAATGGACTGGGTTGAATTTTGGATGAGAGACTGAAAAACTAATAAAGCTGTCATGAGGCAGAACAGCCAGGAGTTTACAACTTGGCCAACCTGGAACTGCTTCTGCTGGAAGCTTGGAAGTCATTCCTTGATGTAGTGACCACACATGAAGGATCCCATCTGGAAGAGTTCTATAAGCTGCCTGTAGAACAGTTACCTACCTCACAGGGTTATTGTGACAAAAAGGATAAATAGGTATGTAATCTTGGGCACTTGCTGTGGCAAGGGAAAGGCGGAGTATAAATGCTTTAAACCACAGGTGTCAAACACAAGGCCCATGTGCCAAATCTGGTCCACCTTGCCATTTTATCTGTCCCACAAGAGCTTCTCAGGCTACATTTTACTGGGAGTAAGCCTTGTTGACTATAATTGGACTTACTTTTGAGTAGACATGCATAAGATTGAATTCCTGCAGACACCATTAATGGATTCTTGGGAGACACCACTAATGCTTTGGCCCTCTGTATGAAATGTGTTTGACGCCCCTGCTTTCAACCAACCAACCAACCAACCAACCAACCAACCAACCAACCAACCAACCAACCAACAAACAAACAAACAAACAAAGCAGCACATCCTGCATCAAGAATTGCATCCAAGGAAGTAAATGCCATTAATTCAAATATACACATTTCCATATAAATATACATAAAATTAATGAATGACACTATATACATGACCAAGCCTGATACACCTACTGCCTCCCTCAGTTTTGACCTGGTAAAATTTTCTTGTCAAGATTCTGAGAGCTGGTCCATTATATGTTGCTTATATTAAAACAATAACGGGCATGTATAAGGCTCCGGCATTTGGCAATTTCTTGTTATCAGAGACATTATCAGTTTCATTTCTTGTAATTACTTTTTCTGGGAGTTCTCTAGAAGAAATTAATTTCTTCCATGAAGGTGTAGATCTAGATAGGGATTGCTCTGAAACTTAATTAGAATTTAGAAATCAATGTCCTGGAATAAAGATATGATTAAGAGCACAATCCTAATAATGTCTACTCAAAAGTAAGCCCCATTGTGCTCAGTGGGTCTTACTCCCCAAGAAAGTGTTTTGAGGATTGCAGCCAAAGCAGCACATTTCTGTTATTTGGAGGCCACTGTGGTTGGAAGAGCACTGCACAAGAACCAGGAATTTCTCAGAAAACAGTCTACAGTGGATGCAGGAATGATGGCAGATATGAAAGAATTCCAAAATCATAACCTTATAAGTACATTCTTTTTAAAAAAATTCATCCATAGCACATCATGCACAAACATTTCTGTTTTAAAATTCCTCTTGATCTATGAAGAGCTTAAGATTCCCTTTTGTTTATATTATGATGCCTATAAGACATGAAAAGGGGAACATCGCTGAACACAGAAGGGAAGGCTGTTCACTTTCCAGTACTAAATACTCATCACACACTACTGAGCTGCATGACAAGCATTTATTTGTGACATGTGATTTGCAGCCAGACTGTTGGTCTTTCTGCTATTCTAAGTCTGCATGAAAGGAAAATAATTGATGCCCCCAAATAAAGTCCCTGTACATGTGGAGAGCAGGACATACTAATACCTCCAGAACCCAGGTAGGATCCTTGCACTTCAGAAGAGTCAGACAACTGGAGTCAAAAACCAATTAATCCTACAGGGCTGTTCCACTGTTGGTTGTTCCACTAGCAGATCAATACCTTGCCAGAGCTTACTACTTTATGGCCATTGTAAGAAGCACACCAGCCACATGCGAAGGTGTATGGATCAGGTCCATGAAGGAGCCACCAAATTCTTGCTCTCTTCAGACCCAATCCTGCAGCATCAGTTCAAATGGACTTGTACTAGCAATAAAACTGAATTAAAACCTATAAATAAAATAAAAATGAAAACTTTAAAAAATGAAATAAAACCCTATGACCTGCATTGGCTTATGCACAGGTGATTTCCTTACCCAGTCATGTTTTACAGCCACAAATCATGAATAGGTAACCTTTGTGCTGGACTTCATTCCTCTACTCTACTCTTAGCCAAGGTAAAAGTGATCGGCATCATTAGCAATCCATTAAACACTATTGGGGTCACCATATCTGGGCATGGCACCATAATCCTGAGCATTTTGTCCCTAGGAACCAACCAGGGAATAAAAACTTGGATCTCAAATGATGGCCACCTACAAGAGGGTTGTTAACTAGTATGACCTGGAGAATGTTCACTCTGATCTCCAACCATAAATATCAGGTAAGCCTTGAGCATCTTTCCCATTCATGGAAATATGAATTGAGTTGATAACAGGGTTTTCACAGCCTTCCTCGAAGCTAATAACATGATAGTCATAATATGCAGCCTCTGGATAGAGGAATATTCAGAATATCCTCAGCTTTTATACTCTGCTCCATTTATTAATCTGTTTGCTGACCTATCCATCTCATGGTTGAATGGAAATAAGCTCATGTTCCATATGCATTTATATTCATTTTTGTCCCATTCTTCTTCTCTGCTCTTCATATTACTTTATTAAATATATCAAGCATATGCCAGGCCTGGGCTGTTTTTTATGGGTCATGTTTCTGGACAAATTAAAGCAGGAAGATTTGCATAACAGAGATATATTAGTCCCAAATATGCATGGCATAGCTGTGTGTTCCAGTCTTAAATTGTTGGCCAGTAGGACACTGAAACTCTGCTTGCTCAAAATCAAGCTCTCTCTCTCTCTCGCAAATGACAAGAACACTGTTTTTCTCTGAAATGGCTTTGCCTTAAAATTTTAGAATAAAATTACAGTTACCAGTGGCATAGCTGGGGGGAGCACTACGTTTTGCACAAAGCACTGCAGCATGCAATAGGATGCTTCCCTTTGGAGCCAATGTGGGTATACGTTTTGCTCCCCTGCCTAGAATGACTCTGAAATGGAGGAGAAGCAGCTCCTTGCATGCTGTGATGAGCCTCATTGCAAAACGTAGTGCTTTATACCCCCTTCTGGCTCTGCCACTGCTTATTTGTTGGGTCTTGGAAAATTTAGCTTATGGATAATATTTATATTTGCATGAAAAAGGCCCATAGGCCCATATCCTAATGTCCAATTAAGCCCTTTGCTGTGGAGCAGTTAAGGTGACTTTCCATAACACTAGAGAGTGACATAAATGCATGGACCCGTAACTGCTCTGGATTTTGCCCATAATCTGTTTTGGGTTTGTTGATTTTTGTTTAAAGGCAGTGACAGTTCTTGTTTGTGCTGTTCAAACATTTTACATAACTATTAAGACTCAAGTTTAATATTATTGTGAAGTGAAATGATGTGTGGTTGTACAGTACTTTTCAACTAATGGGTATCTAAATTGTCAGAGCAGTACTCTATCTTCATATCTGAAAGCTGGTGTAATAGGTGACCCAATCCAAAGCTGACTAATGCCAACAGGCCAACAGCATGTAACAGTCACAAAGGTACCATGAAGATTGTCACAGAAGCATGGAAGATCATGATAACAGGATCTGATGGAGGGGGTTGGCTCACTGTCAGCCATCAGAGCATATGGGGAAGTGTGGAAGGAAGGCAAGGAGAGAGTTAATAGGGCAAGGGGAAGGTAGTGGATAGATTGAGTCTGGGAGGGAAATGGGGACAGCAGCAAGGAAGGGAGATGTGGAGATGATGTAGTGAGCCACGATGGTAATAGTTAAAGAGTTGAACTGAGACTAGGAAAATCCAGCTTCAAATTCCACTTCCCTCAGCTGAAATCCATAATCCCCTCCCTGAAGTTTCCTAGGTCTTGGAAACATGGGCCAATCAATCCTTCTCAGCCTTACCAACCTCACAGGGTTGTTGTGATGGCAAAAGGATAAAACCCTAAGCTACATTGGCCATGTGTGTTGGCATGGGCAAGGCAGGGTATAAATCTCTTTAAAATAAATTTTTTCCCTACCGACTGATACAGTTGTGGGCACTGTGCAAGATTCCTACACTAGATTGTTCCTCCCCATGTGCACATGCGTTTTAAAAAATCACTGCTGCTAGTAGTGTTCTGCATCTGCAGTATGGGAATAGCTACTCATCTTAGAGGGTTGTTATAAGAACAGCATTATGATCATACATGTGAAATACAAACACACTCAAAAAGTGTTTTATGCTGCCATCCTAAAGACACTTTCCTGGAAGTAAGACCCATTGAATACAATGGGGCTTACTTCTGAGAAGACATGGTTAGGATTTCTCTCTCTCTCTCTCGCTCTCTCTCTCTCTCTCTCACACACACACACACACACACAGAGTGTTTTTTTAATTTGTCATGAAAAATTATTTTATTCTGTTTGTGAAATTTAAATAAAATGTTTTAATCAAATGTATTTAAACAACAAATAAGCAAGACACATAAGGATATCTCTTTAAGAGCAATAGGAGAAAGATAAAAATAGGAACAAGAAACTAAACAGGATTTACAAAGAAGTCCATATGAAAAGGAAAGCTGAGATTTTATCAGGCAACCATTCCTCATTTTCTTTGAACATAGTTGTGCAAACCCAGGCCATGTACAGTAATAAGCTTCGCACTGACAATCCATTTTTCCTGACAAACATTAGAATGGCTCAACAGAGGAGTATTTGGTATTGAGAAATATACTGTATATAGTAAGTGCTTCATGCCTCCTCAAAGGTTCAAGGCTTAAAAATCTAAACTCCGATACATTCTGATAACAGAGAGGTTTGGAAAATGAAAACAGGAATAACTGTTATCTCTACCAAGGACATATTAATCATGCTGGGTGTTGACTGTGGAGCACAAATCAAAAATAGAATTAAGAATTGAGTGTATCCTTGAAATGTCATGATCTTTCCCAGGCATTCCAGACCAACCCAAGAATGGTTCACAGACCTTGCAACATAGATCCTTGCTAACTGTGACATACTATTTCCATCCACTAAATAAACTGGTTAGTGTTGTCGACTGACAGTGGGCAAAAGGGTACAGAAGAAGCAGCTTAGATTCAGCCCCTCTTCCCCCCAAACAGCTAATTGTCACTGTCAGAACTAACCATTTGTTATAGGATATAGGCGACAACTAAATCACCTTGTCCAAGAAGTGATAGATAGGATGCTTTGTGGGCATCCAGCAAGGTCAGTCCACATACAGAATGCTTTTGCTAGTTTTGGTTGACAATTGGGTCCATATGCAGAATTTATTGCCACATGTAAATCACCAACTTTTTCTTTTTCTTTCTTTTTTAATTTATAAATGGAGACATTTACTAATCCTATATTTTCCACTTTGGACCATACTTTGTTTCCCTGTTTTATTGTTCAGGAGCAGATGATAGGATGATAGGAACATCTCTGCTCTCCCAAGTGTTGAAACACACCACCAAACACACAACTGGAAAGCTTCCAATCACCTATATTTAGGGTTGCCATATGTCCCCCAAAAGAAGGACAGTCCCAATTTTGGGGGATTGTGTTCACATACTGGCAAATGAGACAGAGGGTCCTGTCCTGATTTTGTGGAAGAGAATTATAGCAACCTTACTTAAATTGGCAGGAGAATATTGGCATTGTGGGAGAGGAGGACAGTTTTCCCCCCAGAGAAGATGTCACTGCATCAAGCATCCAGAGCAAGGATGTCTCATGGGATTTTGGATTTAGGGTCAGTGGTATTACTAGGGGATGTGGGGAGTGTGGATTTCACTGGGTGACACCACTTGAGGGATGGCACCACTGGAGGGGTGACATCAAAATGAATTGCATGTCAAACATGATATGAAAGGTGCATGGGAGACATGAGAGGTGCATGGGAGATACCAACCCTATTACATTACTGTATAGGATATTTTGTAATCAGTATTTATGAAGATGGATGGTTGTTGGCCTTGCTACCCACAGAGGATGTAAGCAAAAAGGAGCCATCAGGAGATTGTGGGAGCTGAGTAGGATGGACAAAACAAAATCATACTCTCCGCATCTGAGATTAGTGGTCAAAAGTAGAAAATACCTTGGACCCTACATTTAGGGTCCAATCCTATCCAACTTTCTAGCACTAATACAGCCATGTCAATGGGGGTATGTGCTGCACCATGTTTGGGTGTGTGAGTTGAAGCCATGGAGGCCTCCTCAAGGTAAGAGAATATTTGTCCCCTTCCATTGGACCTGCTTTGTGGTTACATCAGGGCTGGAAATCTGGATAGGACTGGGCCCTTAGTATCCTTTTGTAGATTTCTAAAAAGAAAAGCAAATCACATTTTGCTTCTGCAACCCATTTTATTCACTCTCTCATCAATATATGCCTTTGTTCCTGCCCTTTATTCTAAAGAACCTTTACATATGTTTGCTTTTATTCTTAGCAATGTCATTCAAGCCTTATACATATAACATGCTAAAGAAATCTTTAAGTGTCTCTATTATACATTGATCTCTGAGGCCCAAACCCGATGTATTTACTTAAGGCTATAACCAAGACTTGAAGGACGGATGATAATTGTGTTTTGCTCTACGCAAACTGGTGCTGAAGATGCCCAACCAGGGTGACTGGTGAGCCTCTAAAATGATGATTCCCAAACTATGGGTCAGGATCCACTGGTGGGTCACCACCTGATTTTTGGTGGGTCACCAAAGGGTGATAGAAAAATCAAGTAATTCATTGCATTGAGCCTTGAGGTTATTCAAAAATATATTGTAGCTCAGTGTTGCATTTTATGTCGTCATTGCCTCAAGTCGGAAAGGAATTCCAATATGATTTTGAATGCAATCCTATACCTGTCTACTAAGAAGCAACTCCCAGTGTAGTCAATGAGGAAACCGTGGATAGGATTGCAATCTTTAGCACAATTTCCTCCCCAATTTCTAATGTTCAACAGCCTAAGTCAGTGCTTCTCAAAGAATCTGCTGAAACCCAGTGATGGGTCATGAGCCAAGCATAGAAGGTTGTGATCCAGGCCTTCCTACCCACCCTTGCACACTGGTGTTTCAAATAGTTTCTAAGAACTAGTTGCATATTTCTGACTATTTTCAGCTTAATGATGTCACTTCCAGCCCTCACTAGGTACCATGAGTGCAAACATTGGTGCTCTGTATTAAATGAGTTTGACACCCACGGTTGAGAACATCTCTTATGAAACTATCTCTACATAGCACAAACAGGAGAGCAGTGATGGGCTTCAAAGAAATTAAGAACCGGTTCTCTGTCCATCTGGCAGCCACTTTTAAATGGCTATTTTTAAACTTTATATGTACTATCTCTTGTTAAGAACCGGTTCTATAGAGTAGGTGCGAACCCGCTGGTGCCCACCACTGCAGGAGAGCCTTTCTTGAATGCTTCAGTCAATAAAAACTATCCCTACAATCCAGAGTAACTTCGGGAGCATGTAAGAGACAATACATGCATCCGTAGTTATGGCACCACCTAGTGAAAACCTATGGAAAATTCATATTGCAATCCAGAGTAAATTGTTCTTACACCAGAGCAAGAACTCCCCGTAGTTACTCTGGATTGTGCCCTATGACAGAGACCCAGCCCACACTCCTTCACAGACCCTGAGGAATGTACAACCAAATCTGTATATTAACACAGGGTTTTGTAGGGAGTAGCCATTAGTCGTATATCAATGGCAACTCAATTTAAAATACTTTCAACATCCACTGGAATGCTATTATTCTGTGCTTAAACTCTGCAGCCTGAGCAGCACATTTTCTTGCTTTAACATACACTCAGGATGAAGTCAGTGTCTAATTTCCTTTGTTTATGGAAAAAGCAGAAGCAGAATATAAAATAGTTAATAGTTAAAATAGTTAATCTCTTCTTTACTACCCAAGTATGATATTGTACACAGGGATGTCTTTCAGTGTGATAATGGATAATTGCATCTCCACAACATTGTGGAGAACATTGTGATCTGGCAGGAACAGGCTGAGAGAATGCAATCCTAAACAGTTTAGGCCAGTACACTTCACCCTTATCCCCATTCCTGCAGTAGCATGGCATATGTTTGTGCACTGGCCTAACCCCCTCCAAGAGTGGCACAATTGTGACACTCCAGATCAGCACAGGATTTGTGCCAGGACTTGTGCCAGCCTAACCAGGACTCAGGATTGCACTGTGAAAGTCCAGTCTTACATCTGTCTACCCAGAAGTAAGGGCACAGTCCAGAGAAACTACGGGAGCATGTAAGAGACATTACTTGCACCCGTAGTTACTGCACTACCTAGTGAAAACCTATGGGAAATTCATATAGCAATCCAGAGTAAGTTGTTCTTACTCCACAGCAGGGACTCCTCATAGTTACTCTGGATTTCACCCTCAGTCCAGTGGTGGGATTCAAATAAATTAACAACAGGTTCTATGTCCCATTAGTAATTGGTTCTCAGAACCAGGTGCTCATTAGCAAAGGATTCTATAGAACTTCTGAGAACCCCCTGAACCCCACCACTGAGTAAATCCCATTAGAGTTAATGGAGCTTGCTCCCAGGAAAGTAAGGATAAGATCCCAGGAAAGTGAGGACTGAATTTTCTGTTATGCTGAACACTCCTAACTTTTGAAATATTCTGGGAGTGAAGCCTAGAGTGTGTCTGAGGCACTCTGAAGTCAGAATCCAACTGGTTTTGGTGGGAGTTGGGTGAAGTCAGTGGTTTTGGGGGGGATGGAATCAAGTTCAAAAGACATGGATGGGGGACTAGCCCCATTTTTTGAGAGGGTGGGGAGTCACCTGAAAGGTAACTGACTCTTTAAAAAGTTCCTCTGAAACCTAAAAAATAAAGGAAAAAATCTATGCTATTGATTTCATAATAGCATATCTAATCTTAATGGTTGCTAGTTATTCTTATTATTATATCCTGCCTTTCTCCTACCAATAGAGACAAGTTTGAAGTGGCTAACAATGCATTTAAAAATACAATAAAAATAAACAAAGAATAAAATCAATCAATGACAAACAGCTTCTATTTCTACTAAAAACATCCATAGAAATATAGCATCTAGCAGCTGAGTTATGCTCAGATGTGGTGCTGACATCCATCATATTCTAATCCTGTCCAGACAATGCCACATCAGCACCCACTCGGGAACACTGATGCACCCTTCCCAGAAACTCCAGCAGCATCCATGGAAACCCTAACATGATCCATCACCCACAGGGCAACATCCTGGTATTGGTGAATCATTGGCACAATATTGGTGTGGTGTGATGTGTATCATTGGTGTGGTGTCTATAAAGCCAATTGTCACACTCACTCATCCTTAATACTGATAGCCAGAGAAGCATTGGAGGTGGGCAGTCATTGATGCTTTCTCAAAGGAAGGCAATATTTGTTCCCTTATCTTTGAGTTGCATTGTCCTTACCCAGGAGGTAGAAAATTGGTTAGGATTGTGCCCCGCCATTACACCAACACATAGAAATAGCTGGTTGGAGAGATATTGGAACTCATCAAGGACCTGCCCCTGTGGTCAGAAATATAGGAAGACATCTTTGCTCTCTCCTACCTGACTCGAATGTTGATAGAAAAAAGGAGTTAGTGTGGGCTGGTTCAGGTGTGCATGTTATTTATTCAGTGAGTGCTTCTGCTCCCAGAAGTAAACCCATTGCCTGCAGGGACTCCGGCTGATGGAGTCCTACTCAACTTGTCTTACTGGGAACAGTTCCCACTGTTTTCACTGGCACTTACTCCCAGACCAGCAGCCTAAATATGGCCATGACAAATGTCAGTTCTCTTGGCCACCCAGTGAGTTGGCCTCATAGAAACCCAAAGAATGCAAACTAAACAGTATGTGTCAACTGGTTCTAAATAATGCATCTAGAAATGGTTGTGGATTTTGCTTGCTGTCATTATCAGTTTAATAAAAGACAGCCTTTATAAAGAATGGTTGTTCAGTTCAAAAGAAGATATACAATAGCTACTTAATGAGATATACAGGAGATTCAGAGAATTCCATTGTCCAACATCAGGTTGGGTCAGCTCAGCTGTTAAGATAAAGATTCCATTATAAATGGGCACCCAACTCAGTGGAGAAACTGAGGACCCTAATACAATAAATCCCCTACTTACAAATGCTTGGGATGTGAATTTTCATAATCCAAACCTTCAAGAAACAAACTTTCAAATATATGAACATAACTCTCTATTTGTCTGCTGCACTTAAGGTACAAAACAATATTTTAACAGCAAACAGTTTTGTAAAAATATTTTAACAGTAAACAGTACATGCATTAGAATTGGTAAATACAGTAAATTACATTACTTTTTCCTTTTTTTCTTTTTTTACATTGGGTCAAACTAGATCAAACATGCATTAACATCAACGAGCAAACTGACTTACAAATGAGCTTCCAGAATGGAAAGCATGACATTACTGACAGCATGAGGTGGCTGGGCCCAGAGCGTTCTGAAGATCAACAAATGGAAGCTTGGAGAGGCACCATGAGCATCATGTCTCATTCTAGCATTATTATTATGTGCTCTGTGGCTATAAACAATTTAGTATTGAGTCTCAGTGTTTGATCTACAAGCCAAAGTCAAACATCTATGTAGTTTCCCTTCCCAGAATTTTCCTGTTTGTTCTGTGTTTACGATATTGCTATATAGTTATTATATGGAATGAAAAGGAAAGGGCCACGAAAAAGATCTCTGAATGCACCACTGTTTTGCAAGCCAACATCTCAAAATGCAGCCATCTTTATCTTCAGTTTATGTTGGGCCAACCAATGTCTGCCACTGAACCAGCTAATTCCTGAAGGCCAAGCCATGCGTTAATGACTGTGGCACGGTGTCACTGGGCATTTTTATTGAGCGCATACTCTGTGTATAATAAAAAAGTGCAGATGTCCTTAGTCAATCTTTATAACTCCAGCTGTGCTGTCCTAACATTGCATTTGGACAGGCACCATACTTTCCTCACTAGAAAGCCAATTCAGGAACATTAAATATAGAAGGTGATAATCAAATTCTCAGAGTCCTGAGACAAATTCTACTGTTTGATCACCTGTTGTTAAACTTCCTGCTATTTACTGTGCGAAAATAGTTTCTAGACCACAATATCAAACACTGAATATTTGGCTGTGGCTGCTGGCAAAGCATTAACATTTATAAGCTGATATTTATCTGAAAGAGGTTCATTTCCTTCTCGCGGTGATAGAGCAAAGAAGTGACACACAGCGGGAGGTTTTTAGCATTTAGCATACAATTGTACATGAGCTGACAGACAACACCAGGCGTATCATTTTAAAAGAGGTTGGCATGATGATGCGTATGCGTTGTTGAAAAAAGTGTGCATTAAATCAGTGCTGAAGCAATTCTTCTAATTAAAGAAATACTGCTTTGTTTATTTTTGTTGTGTATTTTAAAAAGATACCAAGTCCCAGGCATAAAAATGGACCAATAGTCCCAGTGACCATTGGCATCATCAGTTGGTTTTGTATCTGTCCATATGCTCCAATGATCTCCAGATCATTCCACATGCTTCAGTAGATCTCAACATTGATGTAAGAAAACAAAGAATTTGTTTTCCTGTTTTAAATCGTATATGTTCACTCATTCATTCATTGGATTCATTTTGTAGATATAAGAATGCATTCATAATGAACAATCCATGTGCTTTTGTTCTTTAAGTAAATGATGAATGAACTTTTGAAATATGCATGCAATCATTTTTTATTTGATATATTTTATATATTACACTCACAGAAAGAGGAAGAGAATATCAGTGTGCAGACCTTAACAACCTTTTCCTTAATGACAGACCATTGCTGATCAAAGTACAAGAACGGTTTTTTTTTAAATCAGGTCTCCCATATCAGGCGCTAGAGTGTCTGTTTACACAACCAAGATGTTCTTAGTGCAAAGAAGAGATACTGAGTTTACACAAAAAAGCCTAGATTGGGCTGGATGATTGAACTTAATTACACAACATCAGGGATTGGAGAACATGTACCTTTCGTTAAGTGACTGCACACCTGTATACTCTATAGACTCTATAGTGCACAAGTGTGCGTGTGTGTGTGTGCGTGTGCGTGTGCGTGTGTGTGTGTGTGTGTGTGTGTGTGTGTGTGTGTGTATGTGTGTTTTCACCTAGTGATAACCTATGGGAAATTCATATTCCAGTCCAGAGTAAATTGTTCTTATGTCGGAACAAGGACTCCCCATACTTACTCTGGAATGTGCCCATATTCTGTTTTATGGAAGCAATAATGCAGTATGTTTTATTCTGATGGTGACTATAAGGGGAAAATCAGATTCTCCACATAGTCTTGGCATTTTCAAGGAAGTTTTGTTATCTCAGCTTTGACATGCAAATTTCCTATTCCCATCTGGGATTTAGAAAAAGAGGAATGTGTCTTTAGGAAAGAGCACTCCTTTCAACAGTCAACACACAGGAGCTTCCCTTACTTCTGGTTGAACTTTTAAGTGCATAGAAGGACTGAAGAAGTTTACTGAAAAAGATGGCAAGTTGTGATGTGAAAGAATTCTGAAACTGAAAGTCTATCTAGTGAACAGTGGGAATTGCTCTCATGTGAACATGGAAGTGCATAGAGTTTTTGCTTATACAAACTAGATTTTTAAAGGTAAAAATGGATATTTTTGTCCCTACAGTCAACTACTGAAATCCTATCCACATGCGTACATTGGCATATTTCAGTCTCGAAAGACTATGAGTGTCCTCTCCAGAGCATGATGGCCTGGGTAAATTAATATGGAGGACAGACTGTTACCCAAGCAGCAAATCCCCCCTGTCCATGTCACCGAAATAGTCCAATGGAACAGCAGAGGCAATATGATTGGTTCCAGCTGCATTGCAGGAGTTACCAGAACATGATTGTACACAGTCACAAACTGCTTCTGGGACTCTGGGTCCTGATTTGACTTCGAGGTTGACTCCTGAAGCCTTTCCCATAGATGGGTATAGCCACAATGCAGTGGAGGTTTGAGGTGAGCGTTTTCCTTCTCCAGACAACCCACATTCAGTGGGATTTTGGACAGGTTTAGTCTGGCTCCTCAACAAAGGCCTGTCTGGCATGGGAGTCCCTCCCAGTAGCTACGCCACTGCCAGCATAGCCCTTTGTATCACTGGAGCACACGATCCCACCACCACTAAAAGGTACTGCCTTTCCTGAAAAAAGATCCATTATCTTCAATGAGACTGACTTCTGAGTATACATACATAGGATTGTGCTGTGGAAAGTCATACAATTTGAAACATTTAGTTATATAAATACCATTAATTACAATTAATTAATTGTGGGCTGTGGGTGACGCAAGCAGTTAAGACGCTGTGCCTGTTAACCAGCAGGCCAGGTCGGCCCCACAAGACAGGGTGAGCTCCTGTCCTTAGCCCAGATCTGTGACGCCAGCTGGATCCAATCGTATTGGCTCTGCCTTTCCATTGGACTAATTCAGTGGTGTGGAGAGGGGGGATTTGCTGCTTGGGTAACAGCCTATGCTCCATAACAATCCAACCCAGGCTTTCATGCTTTGCATGCAGCGTATGCAATGCCAAGCACGATATGATAGTCTTTCAAGACTGACGGAGGCCTGCTAATTACAATAAAATACTGTATTTACTTGAATCTAATGCGCCATCAAATCTAATGCACACCCTATACTTATAATCAAAACACCACAATACTTAAATCCAATTAACTATTGAATCTAATGAGCAGCCAGATATCGGAGACAAAATTCAGCTAAAAAGGTTAAGCATTAGATTCAAGTAAATACAGTACCATTAATTACAATAGAGCCAATTCCAATCAAAAACGTGATGACTGTGATATACAACATAATATTCTTTGTAGATATTTCTTTTTTTTCCTTGTACGTGGCCGTGAATTAGCCATCTTGGACGCTGCGCAGACATTTTCGTAGTGTGGTAACACAGTTGCTAAGGCAACTGCTGCTGAAGATTTCCTTGCTTATGTTGACTCCTGGAGCGTGTCCTTAACAATGTTTTAAAATCAGGTGCAGAGATCAGGGGTATCTACCTTTAATAGAAATACGGTGCAATGGCATTTCACGGAATAGAAGCAGTGGTGGGCTTCAGGGGGTTCTCACAGGTCCTATAGAACCCTTTGCTAATGCACACCTGGTTCTGAGAACCGGTTACTAATGGGACATAAAACCTGTTGTTAATTGAGGTTGTTAGGACATAGAACATGTTGTTAATTTAGATTATTAAGACACAGAACTTGTTGTTAATTTATTTGAATCCCACCACTGAACAGAACCATGTCTCTTTAAAGCACAAGATCAACCACATCAAAGTTGTTGGCTCGGTTTAATGATGGGTCCATATACTATTCACACTTTCTGGGAGTAAACCCAACTGAACAAAAAGGGCTTACTTCTCAGTAGCATGGATGGGATTAAGCTAAGGAGTCTGTGCCAGGATAAAAATGATATCCTGTGGAATTAGATTTATTTGTAATTATGTGTAAAGATATGAAGAACCTAAAGTAAAGTCAAATGAGTCAGCAAAAGGAAAGTGAAACTAGGGGAAAGGTAAAGCTTGTAAAAGGGATTATCTCAGAAGAGAATAAGTTGACGTACATATGACATCAATGGTAGTAATCCTATTAACAAATTAAAGGTGTATGAACTAATATGTATAGATGACATATTATGGATGCCAATGGGAGGCATGAATCATATTTTCCCAGTATATAAAGAAGCATGTCTCAGTACTAGTCTGTGGGTTTATGAGAGAGGAGAAAGAAGTGCTGACGGACTGTAATTTGGTAAATATATCTGGACTGAACTGACTATTCTTTATTGTATGCTGGACTTAATATTGATGACCTGGACTGTATATGACTCTGATTAACTGCCTGATCCTATAAATACAGTTTTGCTAGATCCTAATCTATTTGGTTGTCTGTGGTATTTTACTGATACTATTGTTGGGGACTTGATCAGTGATATATATAGACCTTAGAATATCTTGTGCCTTGGGGAAAACCTAGAAAATACTGGCAATAAAACGGTTACGGGCCCAGAGCGCTAATCTAGGACGCTACCCGGGTTACAGCTCTTGGTCAAAATTAAACACTGATATCAAGCCTTAACGGATAATACAGTATTGCCCAGCAATCATAGTTAGGTGTGCACTGTTACATAGAGGACAGGTTTGAGTCAAGTCAAGGCATAATGGCGTCTAGCTTGAATATGTCAGGATTTGTGATTCCAAGATTGGGAGCAGATAATTATCAAGTTTGGGCGCAACGAGTATCCATGTTACTTCGTCGCGAAGGTGTATGGTCGTGTGTCAAGAACCCACCGAAAGATATGACAGAGGAACAAAATGAAAAAGCTCTTGCAACAATTGTACTCACGCTGGAGGATCGGGAGCTTATTCACGTAAGAGGAATTACAAATGCTAAAAGATGTTGGGAGGCGTTGCAAGCTATTCATGTGCGGGACAGTGTTGGCAGCCAAATACGTCTGACGAGAAAATTGTTCAGAGCCAGGCTGGAACCAGGTGGAGATTTGCTGGAACATCTGGAGAAAGTAAAAACTATGTTGCTAGACTTGAGTGCTAAAGATGTTATTTTTGAGGAAGAGCAGGAAGTTTTCATACTGCAATCTTCTTTGGACGCTTCCTATGATGTCTTTGTTTCTAATTTGGAAGTGCTGCCAAGGGCAGAGTTGACAATGCAAACTGTAACAAGTAGATTGCTTAAGGAATACCATAAAAGAAAAGACATTCAGACTCTGAGAGGGTCCAGTTCCATGATTTTGCAACAACCAGAAGTGGAGGAGAAAGCTTACACAGCAAGATGTTGCTGGTCATGTGGTTCACCTTCTGATGTGAGATTGCAGAAAGAAAAGAGGAAAGAAGCCTGCTGGACATCAAAAGGGACATTATTCTCATTTAATTATGTCTGAGAATCAAGCCAATAACGTAAGCACAGAATGGATCTTAGACTCAGGATCCACAATTAACATTTGCAATGAGAGAAAGCTATTTTCAGATATGAAATTGATGAAAAATAACCATGTGAATTTAGCAAATGGTGTTAATGCTAAAATTAAAGGGCAAGGATTGGTTTACGTACCACAATTTAACAAAAAAATGAAAATGTTTTTTGTACCTGATTTAAAGCATAATCTACTATCAGTGAGCAAATTAACTGAACTTTACTATGAGGTAACCTTCAAAGATAAGAAATGCTTAATTAAAAGTGAAAATGGAGAGGTTCTGAGCGTTGAACTAAGACAGAATTTATATGTGTTGACTGGAGGAGGAAAAGAAATAACTGCCAATGTATTTAGCAATAAAAAGCCTCATGATGAATGTATTCATATTTGGCATAAAAGATTAGGCCACGCAAATTTCAAGGCCATTCAGAAAACAATACAAAATGCTGTACCAGTAACAGTTAAGAAATGTTCCAAATATGTTGAAAGCAAACCTTGCATAGTTGGGAAAAGTAAGCAATGTAATATTAACAAAACAGCCAAAGTTGAAACTAGCAAGATACTGGCGCTAGTAGCAATTGATTTAGTCACCATGCCACAAAGAAGTTTTGGGGGAGCCAAGTATATTATGGCTGCAATCCAGAGCAAATTCAGCCTGCTCTGACCTAACTGCACTCTCCTAACTATTCTGTATCCAGAGCAGAAAGTTATGCTGAATCCAGAGAGTTAGAAAGCCTGGGCTGCTCCAGAGCATGCTAAGAAATTGACACTAGGGGAAGACTTGCTCCTGAGGAGACACCCCTCAGATCACACTGAACAAGGAACAGCTGTGGTGCCTACAGTGGTGACATGACTCTGCACATCACCTGGTGCGGAAGCCTGTGTGTCATCCCTGGGATGTGTGCCCCCCCACCTGGACTGCACAGTCACCAAAGTTGGCGCCTGCGCAGTTGTTTCTGAAGCCAACTGGCTTCAGAAAGAGGACTGCGCAGGCACCATCTCTGACACCTGCGCAGTACTTTTCTGAAGCCTTTTGGCTTCGGGGGAGACTGTGCAGGCGTCAGAATTGGTGCCTGTGCAGTACTCTTTCTGAAGCCATTCAGCTGCCGCTCCGCCTCCTGAGTGAGGCCGAATGGCTGTGCAGAGGCGCGGACTTTCTCTGCTCTAAGGAAGTCTCCTCTGAAGCTGTTCGGCATGCTCAGTGTGTTTCTGCGCAGTGCACCTCAGATGGCAGTTCAGGCCAGCTCCTCAGACAAGTGGCAGCTTCTGGCTGCTGCTCCGCCTTGGAGCAGGCCTGAATGGGTGTGCTGACGCCCGGGGCCTGCCAAAGGACAGTCAAACTCCTCCGGCACATCACCCCATATGGAGCGCATCCCCAATGCAGCCCACACCAGCCACACCAGTCTGGTGACGCCACTGGGTGCCTGCCTTATAAGGAGTCCCTGATGAGATGCCAGTACATTCTACAGTGAATACAAGGGGCTTCTTGGAGTGGCCTGCTGTATCCTGAGGTTAGTGGGCTGCTGTAGTTGTGCCATATCCTGAGGTTGAGAGGCAGGGGTTGCAGCTAGGCTGGCCAAGAACTCAGATTTTTGGTCAACACTGCCATTCTTACTCAGGCCTTATCATGGACCCCTATGGGTCTACTCATTACTATACCTGCTCCTGAGGTGGTATAACTCTGAGGGCTGGAAGACGGCATTTCTGCCTTGGAAACAGGCTTTGGATACAGAGTAACTGTTCTGCCCTAGGCAATGCTAAACATGCCCTCAACTTGCCTCTCCTGAGCTGCTTAGGCTGCCCCAGTTAGGGCAGAGCAGGTCCACCTCTCTTAGGGCACCCTATCTTGCCTTGCTCTGCCCTAAGCCTCCTTCAGAGTAACTGGGCTGGAGCATCTTGCAGTTGCTCCAACCTAGTGTTAGATAGGGCAACCTAAGGGCTCTTATGTGGACAGATTAGTTGCTCTGGATTGGGCTGCCTGACTATTCAAGACCAATTCTCGAGATTTACGTTCTGCTATCTATTGAAAGATAAGACTCAGACAGCTGCAGAGTTTGAATCATGGTTGAAATTTGTAGAAAGAAAAACAGGAGAAAAAGTCAAGACTGTGCAGTCTGAAAATGTACTTTCTTGGTTACCAGAACAATAGAAAGGCTATGAGGTTTGGTGATGAATATGGGAGAGTTATTGTGAGTGCTAGTGCTAAGATTGATGATGGATATGGATTAGCAGATGTTGATGAGCTAACTATTTTATCTGATGCTAGTCAAGCTGAAAAACCAGAGGAACATAAGCAAACTCCTAGCAAAGGGAAGAAAGATGTAGTAACTCCTGAGAGACAACAGAATTTAATGAAAGAGGAGGAGGAGGCTTCCACTAGTGAAAGTGGCAGCAGTAATATGACTCCTGTAATACCTAGGAGAACTGGCGGGATAATTAAACCACCTGAGAGATATTCTCCAAGTGTGAATTATGTGAATGAGTGTGGTGAGCCAGAAAGCTATGAAGATTTAGAGCAATTGAGTGCAACAGAAAAGAAACAGTGGTTGATAGCCATAGATAAAGAACTGAAGTCTTTGCAGGACATGCGTGTATATGAAACTGTGGATTGTCCAGTAAACAAGAAGGTTACAGGTTGCAGATGGATTTTCAAAAGGAAAAATGATGCAAATGTAGGAGTGAGATTTAGGGCTAGACTGGTAGCAAAAGGCTATTTGCAGACAGCAAAGGATTTTGACCAGGTCTATTCGCCGACGCTAAGAGCAGAATCACTTAGACCAGTGTTAGCGTATGCAGCTAAAAATAAGTGTGAATTGAGACATATTGACTTTGAATGTGCATATTTAAATTCAGACCTAGAACATGAGATTTATATGGAAATACCTCCTGGAGTGAAAGACAGGGAAGGAAAGTGCTGGAGATTGAAGAAAAGTCTATATGGATTGAGACAAAGTGCATTCCAGTGGAACAGTCATTTATCTGATACACTTATTGGACTTGGATTTGAGCAAGGGACAGCTGAACAATGTTTGTTTAGAAAAGGTAAACAAATTGTATTGTGTTTTGTAGACGATATTCTATGTGTTAGTCCTTCTAAGAATGATGGTGATGAACTGGTGAGAAAGTTACAAAGTCAGTACAAAATAAGAGATCTTGGTGAGGCCAGGAACTATCTAGGAATTGAGATAGAGAAAGTGGATGATGGATTCAAAATATCTCAAAGACAAAAGATAGGAAACTTGGTGAAGCAATATAGAATGGAACAATGTAAAGGGGTACGTACACCGATGATTATCGATTTCGAGAAAGATTGTAATGAAAGTAAACCTTGTGACATTGATTTGTACAGATCTCTAATTGGTAGTCTATTGTATCTAAGCCAATGGACTAGGCCAGATATTACCATGGCTGTAAATTTACTATCTAAGTTTAATCAACAACCAACCCAGAAACATTGGTATGCCGCGAAATGGATTGTAAGATATTTAAAAGAAACACAAGAAAAATGTTTGTACATCATTCCAGATAAAGAACTGAAACTCAGGGCTTTTGCAGATGCAAACTTTGGGTCTGATATAGAGACAAGGAAATCAAACACAGGCATAGCAGTCTATATGGGAAAATCATTAATTCATTGGAAATCAATTAAACAAAATGTAATAGCTCTGTCAACCTCGGAAGCTGAAATGTGTGCATTATCTACATTAATTAATGAATTAATATGGTTCAAACAATTAATGGAAGACTTGAATTTGGATACAAAATATGTGGTTGATGTGTATGAAGACAATCAGGTGACAATAGCAATGGCTAAATCTCTAAATCAGAAGGCAAGATCAAAACACACTGACATTCGTTATAAACATGTAAAACAATGTGTGCTAATAAAGTCATAAACTTAAATTACTGTGAATCAGACAAAAATGCAGCAGACTGTTTTACAAGAATTTTAGGGCCCATGAAACATAACCAAGCATGTGAAATGTTAGGATTGAAATAACATGTGTAAATGTGTAATATGTGTACTATGATGTATAAGAAAAAATAATCCTGTAATGTATGTTATGTTATGTATATAGAATCAAACAGATCTAATTGGAGGAGATTGCCAGGATAAAAATGATATCCTATGGAATTAGATTTATTTGTAATTATGTGTAAAGATATGAAGAACCTAAAGTAAAGTCAAATGAGTCAGCAAAAGGAAAGTGAAACTAGGGGAAAGGTAAAGCTTGTAAAAGGGATTATCTCAGAAGAGAATAAGTTGACGTACATATGACATCAATGGTAGTAATCCTATTAACAAATTAAAGGTGTATGAACTAATATGTATAGGTGACATATTATGGATGGCAATGGGAGGCATGAATCATATTTTCCCAGTATATAAAGAAGCATGTCTCAGCATGTGTATATAAAGAAGCATGTCTCAGTACTAGTCTGTGGGTTTATGAGAGAGGAGAAAGAAGTGCTGAAGGACTGTAATTTGGTAAATATATCTGGACTGAACTGACTATTCTTTATTGTATGCTGGATTTAATATTGATGACCTGGACTGTATATGACTCTGATTAACTGCCTGATCCTATAAATACAGTTTTGCTAGATCCTAATCTATTTGGTTGTCTGTGGTATTTTACTGATACTATTGTTGGGGACTTGATCAGTGATATATATAGACCTTAGAATATCTTGTGCCTTAGGGAAAACCTAGAAAATACTGGCAGTCTGTGTTCCCAGTTTATTTGATTTGAAGCATTTTCTGCTGTAAAGTTCCATCTCTCTCTCTCTCTCTCTCTCTCTCTCTCTCTCTCGGCAACTAGTCACAAACTAGGGGAAAAAATATCTCAATTATTTTTCTCTGGTCAGTTGACAACTTTCAATTAAGCATAGAGCAGGCCTCCGTCAGTCTTGGAAGACTATGGTATCGTGCTTGGCGCTGCATACGCTGCATGCAAAGCACAAAAGCCTGGGTTGGATTGTTATGGAGGATAGGCTGTTACCCAAGCAGCAGATCCCCCCTCTCCACGCCACTGAATTAGTCCAATGGAAAGGCAGAGCTGATACGATTGGATTCAGCTGGCGTCGCAGAGCTGGGCTAAGGACAGGAGCTCACCCTGTCTTGTGGGGCCAACCCAGGTCTCGAACCCTGGCCTGCTGGTTAACAGGCAACTTCTTAACCATTTGCACCACCCACAGCCCACCAATTAAGCATGACACATTTTTAATTAGATGACCAACCGGATCAATTCACCAGCAATTATAATTTATGCAAATTAGGCTATTTTTAGATGGACATCTAAGGGTTAAAAAAATGAAATCCTCAAAGTAGCTCACAAATTCAGACATACCTGTACCCATTGGTTTTTCTCCTTAAATTGGCAACTGTGGGAGGAAACCCAGACTTGTCCTCTGATGTCCTCTCTGTTGCTAACAAACATTTTCCAGTACTCCCAACACATAATTTTGTTACTGGGAAAATGTGATTCATGCCTCCCATTGCCATCCACTTCTGCCTATCAGCAAGCTAAGCTATGCCTCAAACAGGGAGCACAACTTCCCACCATATCAATGACACATTGTCACACTTCACAATGTAAATAGTAGTACAGTAGTAGTATTTAACTTCTTCTGAAGCTGAGAGCTCCCTCCCACAGAAGTACAGGAACATTCACTACTTAGCTTTCTAAATACAATAGCAAAAAAGGGCAAACAGCAGCAGGAGTTACATTCCCTGCCTGAAGAATGTGTTGCTGTTTTGCAAGCCTTCAATAGGTTTTTTTGTTTCCCCACTTTATTCCTTAAAAATAAAATCCAAAACACCCAAACTTCCAAACATCAGAAAGCATAATCTCCATAGCAATACCATTCCCATGCATTCCATTGATCCAGGGACTAATATCACATCAAATATTAAGAGCCTGGTTTTATAAGGCTAGCATTTGGATCCTTTGGGCAGCCAATCCTAACTTGCGTTGGATTTCCATATCCCATGCACATTAGATGTAGCTGTCGTACAACTCGAGATAAGGGGATATTTCCTTGCAAACCCCATGTCGCGCATCAGTCGTTTCTCTGGGTGGCCTCTGTAACGTCGATTAGAGTGGGGGTTAGGATTTGGCCTGTTCTACTATAGCGGATCTCATCCCCTCTCAGTCCCAATCTTCTTCCTGGTCTGCCCACTCTCATCCAAAAATTCCCCCTTCCCACATTGAAATGCCCTCTCTCCACCCTCTCCCTGTGTTGGCCTGCCTCAACTTGTGCCAACTCACCCAACCCAGGTCAAAACCCAGGTCTTGATCCAGTGCAAGGTGACTGGCGCATGTCCTTGGACTGGGACAGCCTGATCTAAAGTAAGAAAAAATGTGCTTATGGCATGTTTGCAACACTTCTGGGCTGGTGCAGGGGACTTGTGCTGGCCCATCCATCTATCAGGATTTTAAAAAAAAGCAGGCCTCTGTCAGTCTTGGAAGACGATTGTATTGTGCTTGGCGCTGCATACACTGCATGCAAAGCACGAAAGCCTGGGTTAGATTGTTATGGAGGATAGGCTGTTACCCAAGCAGCAAATCCCCCCTCTCCACATCACTGAATTAGTCCAATGGAAAGGCAGAGCCAATACAATTGGATCCAGCTGGCGTCGCAGAGCTGGGCTATGGACAGGAGCTCACCCTGTCTTGTGGAGCCAACCCGGGTCTCGAACCTTCGCCTGCTGGTTAACAGGCACAGCATCTAAGCCACTTGCGCCACCCACACTAGAATAACATACATTATTCGGTATACTCGGAAAACTTCAACATGATGACTTATGGCGGACACCTTGACACTCTCAAGTGACACTCAAGTTTATTTTTTTTTAATAATTTCACAATACCCAGTCCTGTGCAAACATTGTTTCATTATCAACCAAATGACATGGTGGTACATAACTTCTTCCCAATGGCTATAAAAAGGCAGTTTGAAGAGCAAAATATAATTGGGGGAAGCAGGTTTTAGAAGTAATCTGGCAAAAATGAAAAGGGTTAAAAACTCCTTCCCCCCTGTAGTATTCTGGTTTCTTGTGTTGATTGTTATTATCTTTTGAAAATAAAGAAGAAAGTTAGTTTGGATGTCTTTGATTCAATTTAATCAGGGAAAACTGTTTTGGGATGTGCTACCTCCTGGTCTCATTTTTTACTATTTGATATGAGCCCGAGATGTTCTCGAAGCAGAGAATTATTCCATCCGTCACTTCACTGTTTAGGGGAAAATAGCTCCCAGCATTGTTTTCCCTTACTTAACTGTAGGAGAAAACGATCCGACTACAGAATGATGGATAGGAATAGAGAAGAGCAAAAGTCAATCACTCCAAATTCTATAACTCTCTTTTACTGCTCACATTTTTCATTTTGGTAATTGGACACAAAGCACAATTATCATTCAGGAGTGAAAATACAGTTGAATCTCTCTCTTCTAGGGTATTTTGGTGAAAATACATATCGTTGATCTAATTATCCTAGTACAGAATTTTTCAAACAGCCCCCCCCCCCCACCAACTTCCATTTCTGGGGTACCAGTTCTGGAATTACTTTTTTAAAAAAACACTGTTTTCTGCAGGTATGGCTACCCCCTTTTTAAAGGGGGAGTGGTGTGGGAAGCAGCTCTGAATCTTATGGCAGGAATGGTGGCATCATTATCAGAAGTTGACTTTGAATTTTTTTTAAAAGGCCATAGCAGAGAAACATCAGGCTGGGAAAAAGGCAAACTGAGATATTTGCCAAACTGTGAGCCATGGCTCCCTGGGGAGCAACAGAAACCAGTTGGGAAGCCATAGACTCTTCATAAAATGCCTGTACAGTGTACAGTAAAACTTTGGATTAAGAGTCACTTGGATTGAGAGCATTTTGCAAGACAAGCAAACATTTTTAATAAATTTTGACTTTGCAATACAAGCAATGTCTTGTAAAACAAGCAAGAAAAGTCCCAGCCAGGATACAGCTGGTTTCAGCGCTCTGCCAGCACCTGCTCAGCCTCTCCTAGAGACCAGCCTATGCATATCTACTCTGAAATAAGCCATTACAGTCAGTGGGGCTCACTCCTATGTAAGGGGACAATGGAAAGGAGCCTGAGAGACCTCTACTCTAAAGTAAGCCCTATTAAAACCAGAAGGGTTATAATACCAGAAGGGATCAGTCCTGTGTATGGGGGGCAGACACCTGAGAGACTTATAGCACAATCCTAACCATGTCTACTCAAAAGTAAGAAACATTTTGTTCAATGGGTCTTACCCCCAGGAAAGTGTATTTAGGATTGCAGCCTAATTGCAGGTTAATTTATTTGATTTTTCTTTATATTTTGTATTTTCTTTATTATTTTATATTATATGACAGTATTGTAATCATTTATATATGAATATTTTTGGGTTGTGGAATGAATCATGTGAGTTTCCATGATTTCTTGTGGGATTTCTCATGTTGCTGGAACGAATTATGCTTATAAACCAAGGTACCATTGTATAGGATTGTAGTTGTAATGGGGTATCACAGCCAATGGCCCAGTAGGTCAAAGGAGACACCAAACTATGCATCTTTTTTGGAAGTAAGTCCCATTGAATTGAATAAGAGTTACTACCAGGTTAGGATTGCAGTCTTGGTCATAAACTTTCTCAGGGACTCCTTGGGAGGTATTACCTTCATGATTTCAGTCCTATGCATAAGGTACCTTTCATAAATCTTAATGAATTGGGGCTCACTTCTAAGTAATCATGAACAAACCAGCACTCACCAAATCACAGCCACATCTTCCATAGGATGCAGTGGAAGCTATCCAGGCACCACTGCCTCAGTGCACAGACATGGGAAGGTAGGATTGTAATGTAAAGCTAAACACATCCCTTAAATATCTCTGTGTCTCCATCTGTCTTTTATTCCTGATGGGATAATATTTCCGCTATTTTTCGATCAGTGATCGTTTTGATGGAATGAGGCCGCCAAGGACATTCAACGTACACCCATATGGAATTATAATGAGATTGAAAAAATCAGAGTAAATGACAAATCCCTGTGAGACATATCCTATTTCTCTTGCCTTGGGGCCTAAACTCAGAAATAAAGGTATTTACAGAAAAAGGAAAATAGATGATTTCCTCCTACCTTAACTTTTGGGGAATGAAAACACTTTTGAATGAAATAGAATAGTGTGATGGCCACAAAAGCAGAGCTTCTGTTTTACTTACTAATTTTAATTTGCAAAGTTTTAATTAGAAAGTGGGCAAAGCGCACACCTAACTAATTAGCTAATGTTTCATCACTGAGCTCCTCATGTTCCTCTGGAAAGATGTTCAATGATGAAAAGATTTTATTTTCATTTCCATTTACAAATGAGTAACAGACGTGTTGTATCTAAAATCTAGTTGCCTTTTCAAAACACAACAAAGTACTTTAATTCTCAAAACTGTTTGAAATGTTATTGAACTGATTCAATGTATAAAATATTTGAAATTATGTTTTTAATGTATGACTGCTGCAAGAATGTTATATGCTAAATATCGGAAACTTCCAGAGAAACCTTCTGTTAAAGAATGGTGGATAATGATATTGGAATTTGATGAAGTGAACAAACTCACAATTTTCTTTAAAGTGAAGTTAGTAAAAATCTACGGTCTGTCTGTCTGTCTTTTTAATCTTCCTTTTTCTTTTTTTGTTAAGCTATAATACCTAATAAGTTATAAAATTTATAGAAGAGCAAAGAAATGTGAATTTAGAAGTCAGCTCCTGCCAAACAATTTTTTTTCAATATTTATTTTTCCTTTAGTCTTATCTTATTTTTTATTTTTCCCATTCTTTTAAAATAAAAATTATTAAAAATAAAATGAAATATTATTGAACTTAAAAAAAGAAAGAAACATATAAAACTTAACAGGCCAGTCTTGTACAGCACTGCATAGAGGGGCTATGTGGCCTACGCTGTATCTACTGCTGGGACTGAGAATGCTGGTGGTCTCCTCTAGGTAAGGAAATGGAGCAGTGATGAGGGTGAGTAGGAGTGCTTACCAGATATGGGAGAGTGTCAGTATCAGCTGTGCTATATGCTAAATTCCAAGTGTCTTCTACTGGGCCTGATTTCCCTACAAGAAAAAATATGACTTTGCACCAATGATTGACTTAGCCCAGGTCCAAGTTCATCCATGGCAACTTCTAGGGTTACCCTGGTTCTTTTCAAACACAACACACTAGCTAAGGAGAACTTAGCTCTTTTAGGGCCACCATACAGTGGCGGCGTCTGCTTCAGGTGGTCCAAAGTTCACTTGGGCTGCTCCTCCTCACACAGTGTTAATGCACTTGTTTCTCATATCATTTATTTTCAGAGCAATCCTAAGCATGTTTGCTCAGAAGTAAGTCCCATTATGTTCAATATAACTTACTCCCAGGAAAGTGTGGTTAGGATTGCAGCAGCAGTCCCATTTCTTAAATGATTTTTGGATTTTGCCAAGCAGATTCCCCCTATAGATGCAATCATCTCTTGATTCAGTGCCATAAATTGCAGTAAGTCTTCTGCATTTGGAATAATGACATGCACCCACTTAGCTCTAATTTTAGAAAAATTACTGAGATTATGATGGCATGATTTGTCTTTATTACAGGTGAGCCTGGCAATTTAGTTCCTGTCAGTGTTGCAAATGAAAAATCACTGTATGCTATTTGGCTGCGTTAGATAACATTAATGTAGCTTATGTGCCTCCTGTCACATGGAGTTAGCATTGTCATCTGAGACTCCTCACCGATGAGCTCCTTCAGTGACAGCTTCAGTCATTGTTGCAAGGACTTACTTAAGGATCTGATGAGCATGGCAGGATATTTGTGGGACATGCCATACTATGCCGCACCTAGTGATTTCCATAAGACACTAGTTTGTATCTCAGTTTGAGATACAACTGCTCTTTTGGTACATGCTGTGTGAATACAACAATAAATCTCATGATTCTTAATACAACAATAAATTATGTTAACGTGATGTTTAACACAACAATAAATGTTTTGCTGTCTTCTACTATCAGAAAAATGAAAGAAATGTTCTGGGTGGGGGGAGAAATGCCCTGGATGCCAAGCTTGGGTAGTGGTGCCATACCGCCAAGTGGTGGTACCATTCCGCCATGTGATGCTGCCATACCACCCAACTCCCCCACAGAACTCCCCCATAGCACTCAGTTGGGTGTTGACAGTGTCAGCCAATCTGAGGGACACTCACTAAGGGCCTTTCCACAGGCTTTAGAAATCCTTCTGAGATATAGGGAAGCCATATATGGCCTCCCCAGCTTTCAGAATGTCTGGAGGGAAGACAGTGGGTTCAGGGGGAATTTGCAGCTTTAGAGGGGTGCCCCAGTTCAGAACTAAAGGATTGCCGCTAAAACTGAGGTTGTATGTTGTGGGAAGGAACACTTCCCCATACATCCTCATAACTTTCAGGATTCATTCCTAACCAATTTAGGCCAAAACAACTCCCAAACTCAACTCCCTGGTCCTGTAGCAGCATGTGGACACCTGGTCATGTCTGTATTCTGGCCTAATTACCCTGACACCATTTTTGTGCCAACCCCACACCAGCAAGGGACTTGTGCCATGAGTTGTGCTGGCCTAACCTGGGTTTCAGAATGTCAATATAACACCAGGCACCAACGGGCAACAGTGGACAACACTGGGCCTCAAGCACCACTGCACACCAAATCAGTCCTTAAATACGTCACAGAAGGAATATGCTCCCCAAATATCATGCTTCTAAGTCCAGGGGTTGGGGCTGGGCATTGATGAGTCAGCGATTCTTCAATGTTAAGTATAGGGACAAAAACACATTGTATTATTTTTCACCTTCTTCTGGTTCAGATTTCCAAAAATAGGTTCTTAATGGCTGCCTATATCATGAAAGGAATACCTTCCCCAAATTTCATGCTTTGGATAAGTTAGTGAATCAGTCAGTGTGTCAGTGAGTCATTCAGTGACACCAGTTTTACGATATTATCTCTCTATATAAAAGAGAAAAGTCACTGACTGACTGACTCACTGACTGACTCACTGACTCATCACTACCCTGCCAAAACTGTTGGGCCTAGAAGCAAGAAAATTGGGGTGGGTGTTCCTTCCGTGACAGAGGGGTGCACTAAGAACCGGTTTTCAGAAAATCCGGTTGGAAAGGGGGTGAAAAGGGGCGCAACGCGTTTTCCTCCCTATATTTTGCATTGAGAATTGCTGACTCAGCAACATTCTGCCCCAACTGGTGGGCCTGACGCATGGAATTCTGGGAGGGATCCTTCTGTCACCTGAACACCCACCAAAAACCATCTGGAGACATTTAACCCTTCAGGGGCTGAAAAGGGGGCAACGTGTTTCTGTCCTATACTTAACATGGGAGACTGAATAACATCCAGCCAATTTGGTGCTCGGTGCCTGATGCAGTGGGAATGTTGTTCAGAGGAAGAGGATGCACTGGCGTGGATGCTGTGCATGGGGGGAAGTTGCGCATAGGGGATGATACGCATGGGGGATGATGGGCATGGGGGGAAGTTGCGCATGGGGGATGAGGCACATGGGGAAGTTGCACATGGGGGATGATGCGCATGGGGGAAGTTGTGCATGGGGGATGATGCGCATGGGGAAGTTGTGCATGGGGGATGATGCGCATGGGAGGAAATTGTGCATGGGAGAAAGTTGCCCATGGGGGACGTTGCACAGAGAGAGAGAGAGAGAGAGAGAGAGAGAGAGAGAGAGAGAGAGAGAGAGAGAGGAACAGGGACCTACCTGAAATTGCATATATAGAGAGTGTATATATAGAAATCACATATAGAGAGAAATGAACAGGGACCTACCTGAAATTGGTCCACAACTGGAGAAACAATGCAATACACAATTAAAAGATCTCAATATAGCAACCCTGAGTCACTGAAAGGTAAAGAGGAAAAGGGGTATTCTGTCAACATTATATCTGCTAGGGAGCTGACAAAGGAAATTATATAGCTACACAATATTAGTTTTGCATGAACTCACAGTATTTCAGGGAGTGGAATATGGAATCCTAATTATAGTTCATAAGTAAAGTCAGGTTTTGATTTAATTCTGAAATGAGCATTCCCATGCATATAAGAAATATATGACAACTATAAAGTAACAAATATAGCAGCTGTAATTATGCTGACCATAAATAGATTATTGTTAACTAGGCTGGAAATTGAAGGATTTTTTTTAAAAAGGAAAATGTAGAAGTGGGAAAAAGTAGACTAGCTGCAATAAGAACATGAGAACAGCCAACAAAAACATATCCTTTATTCTGACAAGCCACATGGCACGGAGGTTCAGAGTCAATTGACATTGGACCAGCACTGGTGACCTTCCTCTCTGGGTGCCATAGATGTGTCGAATGGCACATTTGTGACATCCAGCATTGGAACTGAGCCCGGAATCAGTAACATTTGAGTTTCTGGACTAGAAACATTTGGAATTGGTAAAGAAACATGAATTCTGTGTGGTTGCATGATCTTGCCATTCTCCACTGTTGCAGCAAACTTTACATGCGCCATTAGAATTATCATTTGGTATTGAAGAAATTACCTGTTTTCCTTATGAAACAACACACCGTATTTACTCGAATCTAATGCAACATTGAATCTAATGCGCACCCTATACTCATAACCAAAATATGATTTATTCAAATCTAATTAACCATCGAATCTAATGCACACCCTGATTTTGGAGACTGAATTTGGCTTTAAAAGGTGAGCGTTAGATTCAAATAAATACAGTATATGGGGAAAAATGATTAGGCTTTGAACAAAAATTTGTCTATAAGGTTTAAACCTCTGTCAAAATGTTACAATGAAAGTAATTTGTTTTATTAAAAAAGCCTGCTACAGTTATTTTTAGTATACCAGTTTCAGATGTGAAAATAGCCATTTAAATAGACAGTTATGTGCCAGTTCTAAACATTTCAGGAGATTGAAGGGTTTTAGAAGGGTTTTCTTTTGCACTAATTTTAGAAGGGTTTTCTTTTGCACTAAAAGCTCTTTGGCAATTTTCTCTGTGAGAACCAAATTGTCTTATGCTAAGAGGCTGAAATAAAATGTTGTGTTTGTCTCAAAGTGTGTGGTACTAGATACTTAAGTGCAAGTAATTTTAGAATCCACATTTATTGTCCCACCACATTAAAATGGGCTTCTTGCTTTGAACATGCCAAACTGAGCTTTTAATGCCTTTTGAGAGTTACTGTTCCAGAAGTGGATTCTTACCACTTGTAAATTGCTACTTTATGTCTGGCAGGATCAAGGCTACAGTTTGACAAGAGATCACATCTTATTGCTATTACTTTTTCATAGAAATACAATAAGGAACGCCAATATTCATTGAGTTATATGTGCCAATGGAATTGATCCATTGATCGATGTGTGTGTGTGCGTGCACCCATGCATGCATATGTGCCTGTGCGTACATACATAACATAATATGCAGTTATTTGTTATGGCTGCTGCTGTTTCATTGGCCTAGAGTTCTGAATGGAGATGCTCTTCTAGTTTGAGCATAGAAATGTTTGTGCTTCTACAACTTTCCTGGGAGCTTTAAACTGCAATAGCAGCAAGTGATGCGGAAGACCCATAAATGTCAATTCAACAGAGGAACTCCAGTTCAGAGCTGTGGTAGGGGAAGCTGAGATTTGGGAACACACTTGATGAAAATCCTTTCTTACAAGGGGGTCGGAGACAAGCAAGTCATTTACTAATCTTCATGCATATCCATTGTTAAAAAAATGCTTAAATATATCATCACATCACAAAAAAATGTCAAAAATGGAACTGAATTGACCCATGGTTACATATCTGTAAAAAGCTTCTTTTTTAATATCTAAAGTGTTAAAAATGCATAACAGTGTAAATAATGTACTTTGCTTGACAGGGATTTTTAAAGCATTCTTTTCCAAGCCATCCTTTCCTCTAAATTAATTGTGTTGCCATTTAGGTAACATGGAAACTCATGTTCCAGATTAGGAGAAATTTCTGCCTTGTCAGTTAACCTGAATAATTCAGAGCGAGACTGATCCTGCCCCCGTGCAAGTGGATTTCATTGGCTAAAATGGCCTTGATGTGGAGGTTGGGATGCCTGAATGTGTCCATGTGTGCCTTATGAACTTATGGATATTCTTCAGTGTGTCTATTTTTATTTATTTTATTTAAGGGATTTCTATTCCATCTTTCCCAAGGTAAAGCAAATGTCCTAGATGGCTAAAAACCCTTTTTATCCATTTGTCTTCACAACAACCTTTTGGTAGGTAAGGTTGAGAGTGAGTGACTTGGCCCAAGGTCACATAGAAAGCTTCATGGGTGAGAGGGGATTTAAACCTGGATTTCCAGATCTCTCTAGGTACCATACCATCCTGGCTCTTGTTAGGTATTAACCTCCTATCCTGTTAGCTATTTAAGTCCAAAAATAATTTGTTTCCAAGTATCTAAATCCTTAAACTTGTAAGTGAAATTAATTGAAACTTTATAGGATGACACTACAAAAATTGAATATTATAAAGTATCAATACAATGGCATGCTAAGTCATATGTTTATTCACCTGGGTCATGCTGGAATATGGCCTCCCTGCCAAAATTTGCAATGATTGCAAATAAAACCTACAAATGATTGCAAATAAAATCTGTCTACACTGCAGTGTCTCTCTATCTGCAATCTAGCATTACCTAATCAAGTCAGGTTTGGAACCATAGGTGCTAGATCAAACCTGATATATTGTCATCAGTACTATCAATGCATGTAGGATATAATCCTGTTGCTACTTTGTGTCTGGCAGGATCAAGGCTATGGTTTGACAAGAGATGATATTTCCTGGGAATAAGCACTACTTAAGACAATGGAGTGCTGTATGGTGATCAAAATAATATCAATTTCAGGATGTAAACTTTATTTGAAACACCTGGCCTTCTAATTTTGTCTTATTTTCAGATCTGAAGAGTTGCCTAAGACTGTACTCCTCAACCTGGGAGAATTTAAATTCTCACAGAATTTAATAAGGATTACTTCTGAGTATACATGCATAGGATTGCACTGTAAAATTGAACTTTTCTGATTTCTAATATCAGTCAGGCAGTACCAAGAACAGATAAACATAAATTAATGTCCATAGCTTTACACTCCGTGTAATGTACTGACACATTCTGCACCAGTGGTGGGCAGAGCCTCCCCCAAGATCCGGTTCACCAGAAGTTGGGGGCATGGTCATGGGGCGGGGCCGGGGTCAGGGAGTGGGGCTAGAGGAGGATCCCACCCCCGACGCACTGCGCCTGCGCCAAAACCCGGCACATGCGCAGTGCGTCTCCTCCGGCTGGAGAAGACTCACTACGCATGCGCCAACCCCTGGGGGTTGGTGCATGCGCAGTGCATCTCCTCCAGTTGGAGGAGACGTGGGGGGGGTGGAAAGATGGCAGCCGGCGCGAACCGGTCCGCCCTCTTTTCGCTTTCCCTGCCGCTGGCAGTTCGCCAGCATCAGGGAAATGGGAAGATCCGGTTCGGGCGAGTAGGCCCGAACCGGCATCTGCCCACCCCTGTTCTGCACATGATGATTCTCCCCATGGTCTCAATGGTCTTCTAAATCCAGTCTCCATTGGATCACAAGCGTAATCTTTCCTATGCTTGTGTTGAATAATACTCAACAAACTCATCCAATTGAAGTGCAATTGGCACTGTGCCTCCGCACAGCTTTATGAAACATACTTCTAATTGCAGATAAGACATATGGCAACAGTGCTGTGGTGAACTGAGAAACCCCAAGATTTGCATTAGACTTGCTCCTTTGCTTCTCTGTAGATGAATGTGGTTTTTTTTCCCCCTTATGTTATTGATTGCCAGTATTTATAAGTACCTACCATATGGAAAGCCTCAAGGTTTTATTTATTATTCCCCTTTACTTTATCTTGTAAAATTAAGATTGTTTTGGCTGTTTCTTAGACTTGAAATCTAAACAAGTATGAATAGCCAGTGGTGTAGCTGTCGCGGGGGGGGGGGGGGAAGCACAAAGCTTTGCAGGGAGCCACTCTACAGCATGAAAGTGGCCCTTTCCTTTTGGATCCATTTCAGGCAGTGTAGACAGAATGGAGGCGAACACCTCTGTTTTACACCCACTTCCTGGTGCTTGCACGCTGCAGTGAGAAAAACTTTGTGCTTTGCCCCCCACAGCTACAACACTGTGAATAGGAGGTACTGACAACTCAACAAACAACTTGGCACCTAGACCAGCAACTTGTGCTTGGCCTCTACAGGTCCAACCAGACACACATATATACACATATTTTTTATACATGGATTTTACTCAACACGAATGGCCACAGTTTAAAAACTGCTTTTTTACTGTTGTAGAGGAGTAATCATGCAAGCAAACATTCCATTTTTCAGTCCCAGAATCAAACCCCAGCAGATATATTGAGGCACTATTTTATTCAATTAGGCACAATAAAGGAGCAAGAAACCTGAAAATGGGTCTTTAGACCTATATTTTCCCTTGTTTTCTTTATACACAGATTTTTTTCAATCTATGGAAACTTGATGAGGGACATAATATGTATAATAGAAATATAATCACTTGGATGTGGAGAGGGGGAGAGAGAACTAGCAAACATAAAAGCCAATGGCAGAGTGACCAGATGCCCAAACCTCAAAAGGAGGACAAGCACTGCAATCCTAAACACACTATCCTGGGAGTAAGCCCCATTGAATATAATGGAACTTACTTCTGAGTAGATAGGGTTAGGAAGGATTGCACCCACAGTCTTGGATTCTTCTCAACCTGGCCTTTCTGGTGGACAATGGCATGTTTGCCTACTCATGAGTAATGCTGTGATTTTGGGCACTTTCCCATAAGCTCACTGCATATTTTTAGTTTTTGGGCCATAACTTATGATAGGAAGGAGATATTTCAAAACCGATTGTTGCATTGGATTCATATCTTCAATACAAATTGACATGATGGGGTATTGCACACCATTGCAAAGTTCCAAAATGAAGCCAAAATGGAGGACAATTGAGCCCTTTTGGAGGACACCTGGACAGGAGACTAAAAAAGAGGACAAATCCAGAAATTTCTGGTCTCATGGGTACCTACTCAATAGTAAGTCCCATTATATGCAAACTTAGAAATGTGTGTAGAAGACTGCTGCCTGTTTGGATGTTAAGGGACCAGAAAGAATGTAGGGAAGAGATCATACATGCTCGCATTTTCAGCAGCATTGAGATGTAATTTCAGGCCCCAATTTTAAAAGTACCTTTTATCTGCTCAAGGGATAAGCCTAGATTTGTCTTTGTCCAGATTATCAGAGAGGGAAAGGATTGGATCTCTGATTTGTTGATGCCTGTGTTATACTATGCTAATGGACTCTTGGCAGGCCCTTCTTGGTGAGCTGTGGTTCTGCAGCAGATCACAGAGCTGAAAATATGAATGGTTCAAACCATTTGAAGGATGGGGGAAAAGATCTATGAATAATCACAATGAAGCAGAGGAATTCTGACAGTTACGTTGCTGCTTCTTAGAATTAGATGCTGTTTCCAGGATCCAAACCATCATTTGCCAATGTAAGGTACGTATTTTCAGCGTACACAAAGTTTGACAACCTATTTATAGGCATCATTCACTTATAGGATGGGTTAGGGACCAGAGCAATGTCCAAAAGTGAAACAGTTGAAAAGTGGAACCCAGGTTGTAATCCTATCCACACTTTCCTGGGAGTAAGTACTATTGAACACAGTGGGACTTGGTTCTGAGTAGACATGCTTAGAATTGCACTGCCAGTCTTTTTCAGCTTGTAAATGCAAAATGGACATAAAAAGAACAAATATTAAATATTATTCACACATATTAATACTGTCAAATACATCTCAAATTACAGTAAAATGAACAAAGGCATGTGTGGGCAATGAATATCTTATGTATTTGAATGATGGTTATTTATTGCAGAAAGTCATAAGGGAATGTCAAAAACAGTTTGATCACCATGTCACATGCAAATCAACACTAAGGAAGACAATTTTAGCTTTTTAGACCAGCAGAGGTTGAAAGAGTGACGCATGTGTTGAATGAATGAATCTTGGGTATATCTGAAAAGTGTTGAAAGAGTGGAACTGTCAGAAAACAAACTGTCAAGAAGGGGGGGGGGTTGCCTGTATTTAAGTGATTTATATCCTGCCTTTCCCATGCCAATGCAAAACTTTTGTTCCTGCTGTCCTCACAACAACCCTGTGAGGTAGGTGAGGCTGAGAGTGAGTGACTGGCCCAAGGTCACCCAGGAAGCTTCATGCCCAAGGAGGGATTTGAACCTGGGTTTTCCAGTTTTCAGTCCAACTCCCTCTACTTGTAATTGATAGGGTCCTTCTGCTTGCATCCCAGTCCTATCCAGCTTTAATGTAGCAGAGCTGCACAGTTCATTTATACAATGTTATACAGTGTTGAAATAGAGCATGCTGGATGTTTTCTTAAGGTAAGGGAATATTTGTTAAGTTGCCCCAGCCTGCCCAGTGGGGCTAAATCTCTGGCACATGTCCAAGAAGACCTTGTTGGCTGTCCACAGCCAAGAAAGAGGATATATGGCAGAACAAAATATTGATTGATTGATTGATTGATTGATTGGTAGCCTCCTAGATTCACTACTGGCAGAAAGACAGAAGCATTGTAGACATGTAGGCTTGGTGGATTAGGCTGGCCTAAATTTCTTAGGATTGTGCCTTTAATTACATGAAAACAATGTACAATTTATAACCAAACCAACAATTTGGCTGACCAAATGCATCACCATTCCAGCAAGATAGAAAGGCATGGCCCTACTTGAATCCTCTTCAAGCAATACATATCCTTCTGTTAAAAGCCTGGTCCTTTTAAAATCCTCATGTGGATTTAAATATCATGTTGATCAAGGAAAGTGGATCAAGGTCCAGGTTTGGCACATGCTGCCTAACCCACCAAAACTCACCTAGGATGCAATCCAGAGCAAGGTGGGGAGTCCTTGCTCTGGTGTAGGAACAATTTACTCTGGATTGCAATATGAATTTCCCATAGGTTTACACTAGGTGGTGCAGTAACTACGGGTGCACGTAATGTCTCTTACGTGCTCGCGTCATTACTCTGGAATGTCGGGCTAATCAGCCTTCCTCCCTGTCCCCATTGCTACCGTATTCTGCCCATCCCATTAACCATCTCTTCCAGTCAACTGCAGCTGCCAATCCTGAAAAGATCAATAAAATTTTGGTAACCGGCATAACTTTTTAAATGTAAATTTTGGATACTATAGTGGATACTACAGTGTTAAAACTTCTCATTTATTTTTGGAGAACTGAAGTCAGCAAATTTTTCAACACAGTGAACAGACTGTGACTCACTCTAGGAAAACAGAAAGATGACTAAATTGTTTACACAACAGTAGGAGAGCCATATGGCTGTGTGTATGTGTGTGTGCACATGTATTTATGCATAGATACTCATTTAGAACAAGAGGTATGAGACGTGGGAGGGAGGAAGTTCTAAGATCTTGAAGTTATTTATTTACTTAGGATTCTCGGTAGTTTTCTAAATATTTGAATGATAGCAGATAGGGTTTAGAATCCAGTTTGTTCTTCAGACAGATGTACACAATGACTTTCAAGGTGAGTCTCCTCACCACTTTTTTTTCCTGGAAAACTAATATTTTAAAAGCAAAATCACACATTAAAAATATTCTAGAAATCAGACATATTTCTAGATTTGGTAGTTTATAATTTCATTGCATTGGAATGCTTCCATAATGTTCCATAATGTTCCACTGCAGAATTCTTGGAAAATACATATTTACTTGAATCTAATGTGCCATCAAATCTAATGTGCACCCTGATTTTAAAAGGGTTTAAACAGTTACCGGAAATTGTAGTATGCAGCTGTAAAGCAGGAGGAAAATTTAATTTTATCACATGCAACAATGACAATATGACAATATATGACAATAATAATATGACAATAAGTATGTTTTGATTTTTACCTAATTGCACTACTTTATAATAATATTACAATAATATTACATTTTTATTATAATACAGTAAAACTAAATACTGACTTATACTTATAATCAAAATACCACACTCACACAAATCTAATGTGCCACCTAATCTAATGCGCATCCTGATTTTGGAGATTAAATTTGGCTGAAAAAGGTGTGCGTTAAGATTCATGTTAGCATTTTTTATTTTCTTTCTTTGAGCAGACCAATACTAACTCTATCCTCAGGGTAAGGGGACATTAGTTCCCTTGCCCAGGGATAGGCCCCAGCAGCTGCCATGGGTCAACTTGGACCTGCACCTACTCAAGAGTAAGTACACATTGACCCAGGAAAGTGGAAAGGTTTTGCTGTACCACTGTCACTGAATTCATCCCTCCTAGGCCTGATCTGTCTTCTTCCCTTCCGTTGTCACCAACCATTCTTCCCATTCTCTGGTCTGTTCTCTGATCCCATTCTCTGATCTTCCATTCTCTGATCTGCTTTCTTCCACCCTGTTCCAACCTGGCATGGCCTTACTTTATGGTTGCCATAATTCTCTTCCACAAAACTGAGACAGGATCCTCTGCCCCATATTAACACAATCCCCCCAAATCGGGCCTGTCCCTATTTTTCAGGACGGATGGCAACCCTACCTTATTTGCTCTTGCATTTATTCAGCCATCGTCTGGTGTCCAGGAGGCTGCTCTGGTCCTCCACTGGCAGCTCAGCTGCTCACATTGATGGAGTCTACTTTGTGACTTCCATAAAGCAGCCCCCACCACCATAATGTGCACTGCATCAACTGTAGTTGCTATCATAGGATTGGGCCATTAGTCTCTGAAACTGTTATTGTTAAATTGGAAATGCTGTCACATGTATGATCTTGACCAATGTTTTGAGTTGTTTTGGGTAGAATAGTTTTGTTCATGAGGATTTGAAAGCATTTGTCTCAATTTGGTTAAAAGGGTGCCAGTTTCATGTCAATTTCACTTCCAGTGTTTGGCAAGAATATTTGAAGGAAGGAATGTCTCTGAGTGAAATGGACAGGAATTTGGCAGACATCTGCTTTCCAGAAGCGGCTTTTCAGAAGATCAGATCTCGTCTCATCTGTGTGGATCTAAGGCCTTTTCACAGCAGACATGTTTGCCATGCGTACACCAATGGTTCATGAAGTTCAAAGCAAATACATCTTCAAACATTTTAGTAAGAAGGCCAACAAAAGCCAGTGAGCTGTGATGGGCTATGGCTCCCTTGCTAGTACATTTGCAGACTTGGTATGTTTGCAGACTTCTTTCCACATGTTACAAATCTATTAAAATGCATGCAATATAATAGCCTGGTGATTAAAAAGATCGAGACCACAATCCTAATCATGTGTACTAAAAAGTAAGTGTCATTATGTTCAATGGGTCCTTCTCCCTGGGAAGTGTCTTTAGGAGTGCAACCCCAGTAACCCACCAGATCTTTTGATCTTGAGTTGAGGAGGATACTTGGATGGGGCTACTGAATTCAGGTCCTTTATAAGAGGACCTGCACATTATAAGAATTTTTTAGGAGTGTTTGGGGTGCTCTTTGGTGGCAATACTAATCAAACAACAGGAAGTTTATACACCTGAAACACAGGTCCTAAATACAGGTCCTTTATAAAGCCAAGTTTTGTTATGTTTTGGGTGTAAAATATTATAAAATACAGCATGTGATCTTCCTGCCTCCCCCCCTCCCTCCCTTCCCTGTATGTCCCAGACTGTAACACTTGCGTCAAGCCCAGCATTTAAACCAAGCACACTTTCTCAATTTCCACTTTACCTCTTCCCCCCTTGTCTGAATTGTTATTTTGTCAAATGAGATCCCAGTTCAGAGGATGCAAATATTGTTTCCCTATCTATCTACACTATATACCGCTTTTCAACTGAAAAGTTCACAAAGCGGTTCACAAGAAAGTGAAAAAATTAATAGCTAATTACCGGTAATAATGCGTCCCTGTCCCAAAAGGGCTCACAATCTAAAATGCAAAAGAACACCAGCAGAAGCCACTTGAATAGACATTGCTGGGGCGTGGAGGGTCAGTTAGACTCGCCTGCTAAATAAAGGAGAATACCCACTTGAAAGAGTGTCCCTTGCCCAGTTCCTAACACCAGGCCATTTTGTTATTCAGCTTTGGTAGCTGGATCCAACTGTATTGGCTCTGCCTTTCCATTGGACTAATTCAGTGGCATGGAGAGGGGGGATTTGCTGCTTGGGTAACAACCTATCCACCATAACAATCTCACCCAGGCTTTCGTGCTTTGCATGCAGCGTATGCAGCGCTGAGCATGATACCATCATCTTTCAAGACTGATGGCCTGCTTTGGTAGAAATAGCCATGGGAAAAAAGAAATAATTTCCTCTCTTGAGTTGCTAAACCTTGGAAAAAATCAGTGTGCTGTACAGGTTTCTGGCACAGGATAAGTTTTCTTATTTTATATTAATAATTGTGGAAAGGTATCCTGCAGGATCACCCAGATGGCTTCCAGAAAACTGATTTGGCATCTTTTGACATGGGCCTTCAATACATCAACACGTATTTGTGTCCCATATCCCTAGTACTCTAAAGAGAGCTGAGTGATAAGAGAGGCAAAAGGAAGAGTTTTATATTCTGCGTGCTGGTAGGGTCAGCACCATGGAAACAAGGCTGTGTTGCACGCTTATCAGTAGCAGTCAGAAGAATAGGGGGGAAGTGAAGCAGAACCAGCAGCAGATGAGTTATTGGTAGGTTAGATGGTTGCCTGAGCAGGAGAGATCCATTTTAGACACTTCATGCTCTGGTACTGTTTGCAGGACACACAGCAATGTCACCCCCTTGTCTGAGCGGTTTCGCATGATTTGAGCCGCTCTTTGACACTCTTGCGAGGTAGGCCACCAACTGCCAACATCAATTAATCCAAGAGTGACTTGAATTGCAGGGTTCATCCTTCGAGCAAACTTTTATTGGAAGGAAGACACATGCATGCACACTCTGATTTATTAAAAACCCTTATGGTTACAATGCATAGGAAGCAATCCACCCTGCCCTAGGTAGGAGGAGATGTATGGCTCCTTAAGTTCAGTACAATCGTAGCAATGGAAAACAAAAATGCTTACTTATTCTACACCATTACGGAATTGAGACCTATATAGGATGGTTTATCTGAAATTATTACATAAGCACAACTTGTCTAGGATGGTTACCTTATCTAGGATGGTTCATTCCAGTAGTTTGATCATAGCAGTGCTGGACACACAAAGGGCCACAAGGAAAGAATACAACATCTCATGTATCTCTACTAGAAGTACTGTGTCCCATTGTGTTCACTGGTGCTTCAAGCTAGGATATGGAAATATGGAAAACTATCGAAACCCCATGAAGATCATGGCATTCTGTATTAAATTACCTTTTCAATGATATAAAACATGATGGTATTATTGTACATATCAAGATTTTCACAATTTTGGTCACTATTCTCAATCTCTGCTTGTTCCCCCTAAAGTTTGAAGCCTGGTGGTGCAGTTGCTACCCCTTGTACCTTCTTAGCTACACCACTGCTTGGTCAAACAGTCAATCTCTTAATAGCCAGAGTACTTCTGTCCTGCAGTACAAGCTGTGCCACCAAATGTCATTAGTTAATGTACAGTATAAAGGCATTTTATACAGAGAGGGGCAACAACAGATCCATACCCTGAAAGACATACCCAGAAGAAAGACACAAGAAAAACAACAGGAAGGTTGACATATTTCCAGTCAAAAGACCAAAATGAATGGGAAAGCAGTAAAAATGATAGTGGGAAGACTTTTGCAGAAAGGAATGGTAAGTACTTCCTTCCGATGGTTTATTTACTCCACATCATTGTTACAAAAATGGAACCCAGATAAATTGTGATAGTGTAACTGATAGGAAGCAAAGGATGTGCTGCTCTGTGGCTTGTGGTGCCTTTGGAACTGAGGCTGCAATCCTAAAAACACTTTCCTGGGAGTAAGACCCAATGAAGACAATGGGGCATACATCTGAGTAGACGCAGTTAGGATTGTGCTCTTACCAAAACTCTTAGTTTTGTTGGATACCCAGTTTCTGAAAGTCCTCATTCCATCAATGGCATTATGGCTTTCCCCTCATAAGAATTAAAATTTAATAGGGCGATCCTTAAGATGGTGCAAGTCCTTGCACAGGCTATTTTATATTGCAAATGTGTGTTGTAAAGTTCATGTTGCTGATGCAGGGGTTTGTGGAGGGCATTTTAGGGCAGGGGAGGAAGGCAACAGGTGAGCAGGTGATTGGATCAGACCAGGGAGGGTGACGGGACCTGCCTTGGGCACTTAGGCCAGATCCTAACCCTGCACAAGTAGCCAGGCATTACACTCAGCTGCTTAAATATGCAGTAGCAATTGAATATGGACTAGCTGGTGCATGTCAGCTTTTATGAGAAGTTGGTGGTTGCCTTTCTGCAACTAGCTGAGGTGAAATGGAGGGTGACGCTCTGAATGGCTGGGAGCGTCTCTTGTTCCTGAGGTAAATTTTACCTCAGGAGATGTTTTGCCTCAGTGTGTGTTGAAATCACCTCAGGGAAGGGTGTGAGTGTAGAGTTTCCTCAGGAAAAGAGTTGAGACCTCATGAAAGCTGTATATTATTATTACATGTTCTGAGTACTGATTTGTGTGGATTTGACAAACGGACTCGATATATGACTATGCTATAGCGTATTATGATTTTGTATTGGCTGCTGCAGTATTTGTAAATAGAGTTCTTCTTCCAGAAAGAATCTATCGAATGCTGTGTCATTTTTCTCCCACACACATATGGCCACAGCCATCATTAGAGGAAGCTCTGACAGGGTCTTCTTCTACACAGTTCCACTGCAGTGTTGGTGTAGCTACTGCACATATACTATACTATATACGTATACACTGACAGTGCAGAACTGAGTAGCCCCATTCCGTAATGCCAATAAAGGTTTGAATTGGAGTAGCCCCATTGAGATGGCAGCCACATGACGGGATAAAAGGAAATAAATTCCCTTCCTTTGAATTGCATGGGGTCCACCTCAAACCCTGTGCTGGATGCAGTGTAGGCAAGCTGGATTGGGCTGCCCGGTGGTGTAGCTCGGAGGGGGTGCAGGGGGTGCAATTGCACCAGGCTACAGGTTTTAGGGTGGCTACAAGCTGAGCTTGACTCTAGTGAATAAAATTGTGAAAAGTGGCGTATGTATGAATGATAATACCATCCTGTTATGTATCGATGGAAAGGTAATTTTATGCAGAATGCAAATTGCATTGGAATATCTATATTCTATCAAAGGTTATGGCCAATTAACCAGAAAATGACAACACAAAAGCCTATGGAACAAAAGTGGATTATCTTAACTCAAACTTTCCCATATTACTAATGGCTCTGAGAACCAATGAGATGTAATTCTGATACTGTATGGAACTAATAAGGTGTTACTATGAATCAGCTCTCAGTATCTCCATCTTATACTGTACATATATCATAAACAGTTACTCCTGCTAACTGGGTACAGCACTTCTAAGTGGTGTTCCTCTATCTATTTAACAGGGAAAGAATAACCATTCCTCTTTGTCCCAGCAGTTTCCCTTAAAAAAATTATTTTTTTTACTTAATTAAATTTGATATGGTTGTTGTGGGAGGTGTGGGGCAGGGTGAGGTGAAGGCAACAAAATCTTCTTCAACTCCAGATAGCAAAAATAGGTGCTTTCGGGTGCAATCCAGAGTAACTATGTGGAGTCCTTGTTCCGGTGTAAGAACAATTTGCTCAGGATTGCAATATGAATTTCCCATAGGTTTTCACTACGTAGTGCAGCAACAATGGGAACACATAAAGTCTCTTACGTGCTCCCATAGTTACTCTGGATTGTACGGTTAGCTAAGCACTAGCACAGCAAATGGTGGTGAACTGCTGAGGAGGAGGAGGAGGAGGAAGAAGAAGGTTTTCCCCCGTTTTCTTTTTGAAAATACCCAACACTTCCAGTTGTGACATCACTTCTGGGACAACATTTTGAGCTTTGCACCAGACTATATGATCATTAGCTATGCCACTGGGGCTGCCCATTAGTGGGAGAACACACAGAAGCTGGGAGCCTTCCCCAAGTGCTAAATTCAGCACATCTGAGCACTGCAGATATCCTGTTCTCCTTGACATCTGCTGTCAGTTCCAATCACAACAAAACGGGGCAACCAGGAAATAACATAAACCTTTGAGAAGACAGTTGCAATTTCTGTGAGCTGAAATCAACGTAGCAAGTAATGCTGTCACTCAAGCAAGCAATCGTGATTTTTAAAAAAATGATTTCAGCATACAGAGCATGCAAAATTGCTCCAGGGTCTCTTTGAATGCTGCTTCTTCATGATCCCTTTTTATCAATTAAGTTTTTGTTATTTAACTAAGATGCCATGCTCCTCGAGAGATGCTGGTTAGAGTTATACTTAAAAAAAGATAATGTAATTATAGGTTTCTCCCTATTTAACGGTACCAACGATTTCTATAGTAACACTGAGCAATCATAAATCAAGTGCAACTATTCTGCACTGTGCTGAATATCGTGAGCAGGCGAGGGCCTACTTTTCTACCCTATTTACTTGAATTGAACGCTCACTTTATTCAGCCAAATTTACCCTACAATCCAGAGTAACTATAGGAAGACATAAGAGGCACTTACTCTGCATTGCTCTATGCATTTCCTATAGGTTTCCCATAGGTGACACTGTAACTACATCAGTGTAAAAGGCCCCGTAGTTGCTCTGGATTGTAGATTAAGGGTTCAATCCAGAGTAACTATGGGGAGTCCTTGCTCCGGTGTAAGAACAATTTGCTCTGGATTCCAATATGAATTTCCCATTGGTTTTAACTAGGTGGTGCAGTAACTACGGTACATGTAATGTCTCTTACGTGCTCCCGTAGTTGCTCTGGATTGTAGGGATAGGCTGCAATCCTAAAGACACTTTCCTGGGAGTAAGATCCATTGAACACAATGGAGCTTACTATTGAGTAGAGATTGTTAGGATTGTGCCCTTAATCTCCAAAATCAAGGTATGCTTTAGATTCAATGGCACATTAGATTCAAGTAAATACCGGTGTTTAGGTACTGTATTTAGTTTATCAGTTTACTATTTTGTAATTAAAATGTAACATAAATCCACTGTTGTATAAAATAGTGCAATTTGGTAAAAATCATAACATAAACCCATTGCCATTTTATTATTATCATATAACTCATTATATGAAATAAAGTTAAATTTTGTACCCACTTTACAGCTGCCATAACTTTTAAAAAAATCTCAAGTCTTGTAAAATCGGGTCCTGTATTAGATTCAATGGAGCATTAGATTCAAGTAAATATGGTATTTCAAAATCAGCATGCAAAGAAGGGGAATGAAATCTTTCCCCTTGTTCTCTTTATTTAACCATATTCTGCTGCTTAAAGCTGTTTGCATCCTGTTTGACTCACCTGGCTAGTATTAGAACTAGATTGGGAAAAATTTCTTTAAAATATTGGAGCAAAGAAAGTGATGGTGCAGCCTTTGCTACCCTCCCAGGTGCATCCCTTTTGCATAAATGTAGATCCACATGGCAAATAAGACAAGAATGTGCTTAACAAATACAGTTGCCATTTAATTACTGAGAATTACTTCAGTCCACATTAGCTCAGGGAATTTGGCCAATGGTCCGTATTATTATTTTTTTGATCATTTTGATCATTATTATCATTTTTATTATGATTTGATCATTTATTATCATCTGATCATTTGATCATTTTAGTATCATTTGATCATTGATGATTAATAATGTCATTTGATCATTTTTGATCATTTTGACTGAACTCTGTTCAGTCTTTGGAACACAATAATACAGAGTTTTAGGAGGCTGCACAATCAACTTCAGCAATTCTCAACTGGTGTGGCACTGTACATTTGTGTGCTATAAAAGGTCTAAACGTGTGCCACAAGACTCTGAAGCATATACCTGCTGTATAAAGAATTAACTGAATAAATTCCTTGGTTTTCTGAACATCTGAAGAGTTGTTGTTGGAAGCCTTTACCATATACAGTGGCGCCTCACGTAAAAGAATTAATTCGTTCCGGAGGCAGTTTCTTTACGTGAAACCTGGATTTTCTCATAGGAAATAATGGAAATGCAGACGATTGGTTCCACAACCCCAAAAATATTCATATAAAAATATTAACTGGATGTAAAAATGATGACAGAACACTGGGATCGAATACAAAACATGCATTTGATGTGCATGATCTTATGAAGTCTACTTAGGCTGCAGTCCGAAAGACACTTTTGTGAGAGTAAGACCCATTTAACACAATGGGGATTACTTCCGGGTAGACATGGTTAGGAGGCTGCAATCCAAGACACCTTCAAAGTGTCTCCCCATTTTCTCCTTCTCTCCATCCTGAGCCTCTCTCTCCCCTGCTCCCTTCTGCCTGGCCCTGAGCTGCTTCCCTCTTCTCCACTGCTGTTCTCTCCCTCTGCCCAGCGGACACCCAGCCACAGGAGGAACAGGGCGGAAGTGTTGCTTTCACTATGGGCAGGTGCGCTAGGCAGCCCTGACGCATTTTAAACAGGTTGCTGGCCAGCGCATCTGCCCCAACTGCCAACGAATGTGTTCTTTACGTGAAGCACTTTCTTTACGTGAAGCAGAATCCTAAATTTTTGTTTGTTACGTGAAACTTACTTTACATGAGGCGTTCTTTACGTGAGGCGCCACTGTATATTGAAAATTGCTGAAAAACTGAAATTCTTCCAGTGTCTACAGGTGGTCGAGGGAGGAAGGGGGAGAGAGAGAGAGAGAGAGAGAGAGAGAGAGAGAGAGAGAGAGAGACCATATAACCAACAGGCCAAATTCAGCTGCCAGCATCTGGCAGGATGTGTATATTTGTAATAATTTTAGTCACAACAACCACAACCACACCAACATCGTAATTGTCATCATCAACAACCAAAGAGGTATAGTAGGACCACATGGCTAAAAGATGGTAGAAAATGAATAGGTAAAAATCATGTGGATCAAAATCCAGATAGTTGAAAAACTGCAACATCGGATGCCAGATGTAACTGTGGCTGAGAAGAAACAAGTGATGCTTATTGATGTGGCCACTCCAAGACATAATTGGATCAAAGTGAAACAATTGTAAAAGGTCACAAAATACACAGACCTGGAAACTGACATACAATGCCACCGGGGAAAGAAGACAACCACTATCCCATACTAAGCACAGTCTGTAATGCCCTTAAGACATATCTGGCCAGTATAGACCAGATAATGGCTGAACAACTGCGACAAGCTGCACTTCTAGGAACACTGAACATTTTACAGCAATATCTCACCAGTTCTTAAACTTTTAAATTGTAGTTGAACAAGTGAGCTCCCAAAAATCCCAAAAAATAAGCATCTGGAGAGCAGTGGCACCACTGAAGATGATGATGAGATCACCCCAGGGCTAAAATGCAAGGAATTTTGGTGTACGCTGGCAATGCTTTTATATCCAGTTCCTAAGTACCGTAAGTCAGGCATAGTTCTGTGTCATTCAAGCGAAGCAGTTGGCAGGCATGTTAACACTCATTAGCACAAATGCAGGATATGCAGCATAAACTGTTAGACAATTGAAAATGTGCTTATAGCCAGAGCTGAAGGGGAATGATTCATTTCAATTTTAAATATTTTTTAAATGGGTTGCTTCATGAATTAGCTCAACAATAGCAAAACTCTCCCTGGATTTTAGGTCAGTGATTTTCAAGCTTTATTTATTTATTTTATTTTAAAAATTTATATCCCGCCTTTCTCGGGCTATTTAGCCCGACTCAAGGTGGCTGACATAAAACAATTAAAAACATAAATAATACAGTTCAATAAAAACAATTAAAACATACAAGCTAAAAACATATAGGTTAAAAACAATAAAACAACAGCTCCCCTAACCTCTGCCCCATTAAAAAGCTTTTTTGAAATAAAAGGTTTTTAAGGCTCCACCCGAAGCTCTGTGTTGAGGGAGCTTTCCTCAGTTCCAAGGGGAGGGAGTTCCAAAGTCGGGGTGCCACCACTGAGAAGGCCCTATCTCTGGCCATCACACCTCTCACATCTCTTGGTGGCGGCACAGTCAGTAGGGCCCCCTCAGATGACCTTAGGTGACAGGATGGATTGTACAGAAGAAGGCGGTCTCTCAGATACCCTGGACTCGAGCCATTTAGGGTTTTAAAGGTCGGGACCAGCACTTTGAATTCAGCCCAGAAACAAATGGGCCGCAGATGTAGTCGCGGAAGCAGCGGCCTGACAGAGTCAAACCGACGAGCCCCAGCAACCACACGTGCCACCACATTCTGGACTAGTTGAAGCTTCCGGACCATTTTCAGAGGCAGTCCCACATAGAGTGCGTTACAATAATCCAGTCTCAATGTCACTTGGGCATGGGCCACCATGACCTTTTTCATCTCAAGGCAAACTTAACAAGGCACTGAAATTGTCAAGGCACACCATCAGTTATTTTTACCATTGACAAGGCACACCAGACTGTTCAAATCCCCCAATTTTCCTATTAATGAATGTCAGTCTCCAAATTCCCCTGGCACACTTGAGGACTATTCACAGCACACCAGTGTGCCATGGCACACTGGATGAAAATAACTGTTTTAGGTGATTTAGTACTAGTGGAGAGAAAATTGTTCAAGGGAAAGGGATAGAAAACTGCAGTGGTGTTCATTTGTTCACTCTGGTGTGTCATTATATGTGGTTAAAAATACTTTCTTCCTAAAATCAGACACTCTCAGACCAAACATTTTAATAACATCCATGTTGCACTTTTGCTTCTAATCAAAATATGTCTAGTTGACAGAGACAGTAGGGGAAAACAACAGATTTTCCATTCAATCTGCAGTGTATTCAAGGATAATTTCCCATTACTGCTGGCTCCAAATTACACAACAAGGTGTCACATAACTACATTCTAGACTGGTACTATATTTAATTAGGCTTGCATAATAAATGAATATTGCTTTGCAGAGTTGTTTTATACCAGTGTGTATGAAGATGATGCGGATATGGTCATCCTCTGACAAGAGTGATCTTGCCAGATCATCGCAACATGCTTTTGTTGCATTTGCAGGACTCCAGGCAAGCTTCATGGCTCCTTCCAGTCTCTTCCAGATTACACTGAGGTTTTTATGTCTTCCCAACTTTGCCAGAGAATGCATCACAGAATTACATCATTAGAATTGTGACATCTAGAATCACGAGGATCATCAGGATCACTAGGCTGTTGCTGCACCAGCTGGAGCAAGGGGAAAGTTTTCTCCTTATGTAGCAGCAGACCCAGTGGTCTACTTGGATCTGCACCACCTCAAATATGGTGAGGCATCTGATGCACCCACTGTGAGATACACAATGCTGGACTAAATGGGCCCTTGGTCTGACCCAACGGGGTTGTTCTGCCATTTCAGACCCAGTAACATGAGGCCTACAGAAAGTAGAGGTATATTTATACTTCCAGTATAACTGGAAACCATTCATGGAATTTCTGCATAAAAAAGTCATTATGAGTCAAATGAATTATGGATTTGATGTGTAGATTATTGTTATATAATTTTTTATCTCTTTTTGTTGGAATTTTACAATACGACTGTAGATTGCTTTGCATAGATATTTAGGTGGTGAGAACTGGTATGAGACTGAAGGAAGGTGGATTTAGAGTTTTACATTTGCCTTATAATTTTTAAAATTCTATTTTTATTATGTGTGTTTTATTTCATTTCTTGTTTCTCTTTTGTATTTTTGCTTTTTTTATAACTAATAATTTTTTTTAATAAAGGAAAAATAGAAAGTGCAGTATATCTCAAAACGCCCTGTAAAATGCATTCTTGGTCCATATGCACAGCTTCCCACTGCAGTATATTTAGATTTTATAGTGCTAAGTTGGAATTGTTATAGGAATAGTTAGTGCTGAACTGATGGTTTCCCACCACAACAGGAAGGAACATTTGTCTCTATAAGTGCCCAGTTAGGGTCAAGTGGACTTTCATCAGGATGTCAAGGTGGTTCCTTTGCCACGTGTATTTTTTTATTAACTAGTTCCAACACAATCATGTGCACCAAATTTGGACAAATGGTACATTCAAAGAGTACAATATGCCCACATGAGTCAGGCTGTGTCAAGGCTGAGATGGGAGGATTGGATTGAGGCTGGGACAGGTATAGGGATGACTTATGTGAAAGCTGAGCCATCCCAGTGCCTCATCAATCTTCTGTGCTTGGCCTTATTCATTTGTTTGCTGCTGTCTGATTCATTCTGATACTGTCTGTCCAATCCATCACTAGTGCATGAGAGAGCACTTATGCTTCTTTAAACAGTCAGATAAAAAGTTGTTATGTTGAACTTTGAGAAAATTGTTTTGAATTTGACTAATGCACAGTTTCAGTTTTGTGCTTTTTAGTACTGATTTTCCCACTAGGCTTCCTTGTTACAGATATGGACAGTCCTTGGCATCTGCGGGTGGCATGGGTGGGTGGGTAGGTCCTGTTCCTAACAGGGTTACCATATGTCCTGAAAAACAGGGACAATACAGATTTGGGGGGATTGTGTTCACATACTGGCAAATGGGACAGGGTCCTGTCCCAATTTCATGGAAGAAAATTATGGCAGCCCTATTTATGGGGATCATCTGCATCCAGGTTATGATTTTAGACCCAGAGATGCTATGCACAGCTTCCTTGGCCTTCAGAAAGCTCCCAGATGGTCTTAGAAATGAACTTTCAGTTTCTGTGAAAACTGGAAATGTATTTGAAATTATTTTCAGAGGCCTTCTTAGGCCTTCTGAAGCTCAAAGAGTTGACATGGCACAGAACAGTCTCTCCGAGCCTCAAACCACCTAACGTCTAGTCCTCCTTTCAGGGGTTGAGACCATCGGATTTGACGCATGTTGGGTCAAATCCATGCATAAGGAGGATGGTCATGTACTACATTGGTATCTGGTAGTAATAGAGCCTGGACCTGTTTTGGTTAGCATGAATGTGGACTGCACACACTTGAATATATCAAGCTGTCTTATCATACAGGTATGTTTATGATCTGATCAAGTGTAGCCCATCTATCCTGTTACTGTCTAGTCTTCAGTGTTTCAGGCAGAAGACCTGATTTCTAACTCATTTGAAGATAATTCATGGGAAATATTTCCTAGGTTGATGGTTTTTTAAAAAAAAATTGACACTCATGGCTATGCTGATGGCTGATTCATTCTGATGATGCCTATCCAATCCATCACTAGTAAATAAGAAAGTGCTGCTATATGATAAGTATACTGAACTCCTTGCAGATAGCTTTGACTTTTACTAAAGCACAGCTTTGGTTTTCCCATTAGGTTTCATTGTCACAGGGATGTACAGTTGGTCCTTGGCATAACAAGTTGGTTACCGAGTTGGTCCTCAATATTTCCTTTTTTCTTTCTTTTTTTTTAACCTTGCATACATCATAGCAAATGAAGACTAAAAATGTGAAAATCCTAAATATACTATCTTGAGCCACCCTTTGTAGAAAGTTGGGAATTTGTTGTTTGTTTTTCACATTTATATACTTTCTCCAAGGAACTTGAGGTGGTGTACATGGGTCCTTCCCTCATTTTATTCTCACAACAACCCTGTGAGGTAGGAGTGGCTGAGAGTGAATGGTCCATGATCATCAAGAAACCCATGAATGTGATGTGAATAGATAAGTCATAAGGTCTTCTCACAAGGACTTAGGATATAAAACTTCAGTTTGTCTCTTCAGTTTGTTCAGTACTAGTTTAGCCTGCAGCTATTGCTTAAGGACACCCATGGGAACAGAATCCTCAGTCTTCTTGATTGACATGGAAGATATGGGCACAATAACATAATGGTCAAGGTTCTTATGTAGAAAGAAGATTGTTCCCACAGAAATAATCAGAACACTATAGGGAAAACATCAAATCTGATACTTGTAGGTCCAGGTGTTGGGGCAGAGTGTCCTTCAGTCAGGAATTCTTCAATGAAAACTATAGGGAGGAAATCGCATTGCACCCCTTTTCACCACCTTTCAGTTGGAATTCCCGAAAACCAGTTCTTAGTGGATGGCTCCATCATGGAAGAAACTCTCTCCCCAAATTTCATGCTTCTAGGCCTGGCAGTTTTGGCTGGGCATTGATGAGTGAGTGAATGAGTGAATGAGTCAGTCACTTTTCAGTTTTATATATATAAATTTAATTACAATATAGAAAACTGTTAAACGAAATACTGACCTATACTTATAATCGAAATACCTGTATTTACTTGAATCTAATGTGCCATTGAATCTAATGCACACATCAGTTTAGAAGACCAAATCTTGCTAGAAAAGGTGAGCATAGATTTGAGTAAATAGGGTATTTCTGAAAAGATGCAATCATGTATTGAGGTGCATGGGTTGACTGAACTCTGTGAGGCCAATCCTGTATAAGTGCTCCTGCCACTGACTTCTCCAATTAAGATAACATGAGGCAGATAAAAGGCAATACTGTAATGCTGCTCTGAAAGATTGGAGGGGGGCGGGGAGGGTTTCTAAGCCCATTGCTAATAAATTGAACTAGATCGACTCTAATGTTAATATGATTCAGCACTGAGTGCCATCCTGACATCTTATGCCACTTTTAAGAAACAAGCCTAGGGCTGTGTACTTAGCAGTGAGAACACAGGATTCCCTAATGCCATGCAATAATGTGATCTAGTGAGGAAAATGTCATTAAGAATAGAGGCACTGGTGTGAAATAAGGCAATCACAATGGATTGCTTCCCACCCCTATTCAGCACAAGAGAAATTTAAAATATTATCAAGGCTGATAGTCTCTGTGTTGCAGTTCGGGATAAAACTCTGGCTTGGAATTCTGTGATCAGAGAAAAACATTAACTTGTACAATTAGGTTCTGTTCCTATACATGCTGCCCATTGGCAGTGTTGGTATTGCAATATTGATGGTAGAACCATGGCTGGCGTTGACTGCCAGAAAGCATTCAGCACTAGTTGTAAAGGCCCATAAACAGCACACTCATCTAAACGTGCTGGAGGGGCTAGTCAAGAAAGGGCAGGGGGTTGCATGGTTGGGCCCAGAAAAGGGTGGGATCACTAGTGTCAATGTACCACATGTCCTGTTCCTGAGTCCTGGACCAGATCCCCTGTGCAGGTCCATATGGGTCCAGAGAGCTCCCCACCACCATTCAGGCAGGTCTGTGTAACCCCACAGTACATATCTTATGGAGGCTTACCTTTGAGTAAGGGAATGATTGTTCTCATATCCCACAGAAGGCCTACAAGACGCATACACACTCAGATGTCCCAGTAGCCATTTGGTACCACTACATCAATGGGGAGAATGGATAGGATTGGACCATTAGTTATTGGGTCATTGTTACTGAAGAGCCACCCAGAGCTATAATGGTTATTATTATATAATCATAACGATAGATCTTTGTTAGGATAGAATCAAAGGATTTGTTGATGTGGTCGCATTGGGTATCCTTCTTTTAGGAAGAAAAGCAGGATATACTGTATGTACTCAAGTCTAATACTCACCTTTTCCAGCTGAATTTAGTCTCCAAAATCAGGGTGTGCATTAGATTCAATGGTTAATTATATTTGCGTAAATGTGGTTATTTTGATTATAAGTAAAGGGTGCACATTAGATTCGATGGCACATTAGATTTGAGTAAATACGGTAAATAAATAAATAAATAAATAAATAAGTAATGAGCAATAATAGTTACAACAGTGTTTCTCAGCGTTTGTCCTCTGCTGTACTACTCCACATAGTCCACTTTATTGTGCCACTGGAAGTAACTGGTGATCACTAAATTACTTCTGGTTTGGGATCACCAGTTACTTCTGAGTTAGGTGGCTGGATGTGACATATTCAACAACAGCAACAACAAGAGACTCAGTGTGAATGGGAGGACTTTTTTGAGTGCAGAAAAGCATGCTTTAGAGCTCTTCCCACTTAGCAGAGCCTCATACTCCTGTTTGTTGTGTTGTGTTCCTGACAGGGCTTCTGTGAGTGAACACTACCTTATGTGTCAGTGGTAATACCTGTACCACTGGTTGTGAAACACTGAGGGCACAAAATATCTCAAAGTTGCATTGCCCTTATGCTAGAGCAGGAATGTTGGTTAGGATTTAGCCCTCAGTGTTTCACAACTTGTGGATAGGTATCACCAGTGGTACTTAAGGTAGTCATATGTGGGTGACTAACTATGCCACTGTGGTAAGTTCGGCACCTTTTTTCCCCTGGAAAATCATTTGATACACTGTATTTTTATGTGAAAAATCCAGATGACCTCCAGAAATAGGATCAAAGAAAACAAAATTGGTTCCTCTGTGGCTGCCATCATCTCCTAGGGAAGCCTCTCAATTTCTGAAGACCTTTTCCTGGGAGGCCAACTAAGTGTGAGTCTGTCCAAAGGCAATGATGCTTAATAGCGTTCAGAAATTCTTCCCCCCCCCCACTCCTTCCCTTTTTATTTTTAGGGTTTATTTGGAACATTTTGCATCACAGCTTGCATTCCGAGCAACATCTCTTAATCACAACAACCTGTCACAGGGTTGTCAGTCAAGCGCAGCGAAAATGATAATGACTGGCTCTAGGTTGGGAAAATGCCTCTAACCTGATTTCAGATGGATGGCATGGCAAACAATTGTGCCCTCTGCAGACTTTGATGAACAGATGTAGGCAGCTCGGAAATTCCATTCAGCAGGTCAGAAATGTGCTCTTGGCTTTGGAACAGGCAATTTCAAAGGTTTTTGTTCTGGAAGCCCAGTAATTACACAACCGATATTGATTTGCTGTTAAAGCACTTAATATATCATCTGGCATGCTGTGAGCAATAGCACCTCTGATTTGTAATGGTCAGATCCAAGTTAGCACAGAAGCCGTCTATCTCTGATTGCCAGATGCCGAGCGCAAACCACATGAGAGCAGGCCGGCTTATCCCAGTAATGCATGTGTAAGTGAGGATCTAGCAAAGGGTTTCTCAGTCTCACTGCAGGTGTCAAGTATGATTTCAGAAGCAGAACACTAGGATGAACTGGCAGATCCTTTAGAATGAAGGAAGTTTTAATTGAAATGTGAAATTCCAAATGGAGTGATCCTGTTGGGATGTTGAGATGCAACCTGTTGGCAGGTTGAGATGCAGGCAGGGCATGAAGAAACAGCCCTGCCATACCTGAAAAAACACAGCATCCTACTCAAAAGTCAGTAGACCACCCATCTTGGACCAAGAACAGTGAGGGATCTATACCAAGGACTGCGCCAGGACTGAGGATTCACAAGGCACACATCCTTCTGTGAAACTGAAGGTCAGAAAAACTTTTTGGTCTCCAAAACATATAGTGGTTTTATAGGAAGTTGGGTGTTGATTCCAAAAACAACACCAGTTTTTCCCCCATCACATCCTGTTTTAAAAGTATGGCATAGCCTCATTAGTGAATGGCTCAAGTCGTAGTGTAGGCATCCCCACAACAAAGCTGCTTGACCCAGTCATCCCTACTAAGGCTATGCTATATCTCCAAAACAAGACCTGTTAGGTCAAAAGTGATTCCATTTTTTTAATCAGGACCCCATATTTTCAGGAATATGTCCAAATTTTAAGATGGCAAAATGTGTGATCAGTTGCAATCCTGAGTTTATTCTTACTGCTGAATGGGAGGCTACAGAGCTATAGTCACCACTGGGCCTCCTGGTTGAAATCCTAGCAATAGAAGATCCTTTTCAGTCTTTCAGTGAATAGCATTAAGAGCAATCCTAAGCATGACTACATAAAAGTTAGCCCCATTGTATTCAATGGTTCTTACTCCCAGGAAAGTGTTTTTAGGAATGCAGCATACATCAATGTGTATCAACCAGTGGCATATATATCCTGAGTGGCACTTGAGGTAGTACCCAGTGATACTTACTGGTTTTCCATGAATGATACCAAGTATGTGACACAACAAATAATGGTAGGAGGCAAGGCTCAGTGGGCAGAGCTCCAATGCATCATGCTTTTTGTGTTCAAAAACCCTTTCCTGTCCTCCTTCAGTTTTGAACCAGTGATTATTCTGTTGAATCTGGCCACCCGACACAGAAGTAACTGTCAATGATGTCATCACCTATTATTTCTGATGGTATTTCAAAAAAGGTGAACCATGTGAAGTGGTACAATTGAAAACAAATGTTGAGAACACAATTCTACGTTGTTTCATTGACGAATCCATGGATTCCTAATTCCAGATAATAACTGGCTATTTTCATTTCTGAATGCTAATACAAAACCTGGAAGGCAATTCCAAAGTTTTCATCAGACTTGTATTGCCTGCACATGTGGTCTAGTTAGTAAGTATAGCAGTAAATACAGCTTTCAACATATCACAATGAATGGGAAAGGGTCTTATTACATTTCCAGTCACATTTGACTGCTGGAAAATGGCAAAGAAAGGTTTTTTTCCCTGTCATTGGGAAAATAGCTAACTGTTTCATTGTTAGCTTGTGATAGAATTCAAAGCAAGGAGTTCTCAAGCTGCTTGGTGCCTTTAACAAACTCTAATGCAATTTTTTCCCTATTGAAAAGAAAAGTCTCCTAAAATATAAATTGACTTTCATATAGAGAGAGGCAATTTAGGAATGTTTTAATCCAAATCAACCTTAACTAAACCACTTGTCAGAATTCTTAATAGTGAACAGTGGTTGCTGTCAGTTGTTCACAAAGTCAAATTGTGTAGTATGCACCATGTAAGTGTCACCAACAATCCCCTCTTTGCTACTCTGCTATGAATATAGAGCCAGGATATCAAGTACTGTAATAGGGGTGTAGGAAGAAACCACAGTGACTACAGCTCCCTTATGCACAACATCTTGTAAATGTTCCAGAACGCTGAATTACGACAACTTCAGATTGCTGATAAATGAGTCTCAGTGGAAACAGAAAACAATTGTTAAATGATACATGCAGTACCTGTCAAGCTTCTATAGTTTAAATGATATGTTCCCCACATGTTCAAAGACTTCAGTCACTTACCCAGTGAAAGTTTCTGTGTTAAATATTACATTGCTGTGGCATGAATATTGAAATTAAATATTAGCTAAAAATAATTGACCCAGAATCATTAAAATTACAATCATTCAGACTGGAATCATACAAAATGAGCACACAAATGTGTACTCAAGAAGTACTCAATTGAGACAGGGGGGATCAATCTTGATCCATTATACTGTGAAGAGCTCATACTCTTAATTCCTCATTAACAGAATCCCAAGCAGGTCTACGCAGAAGTAAGTCCCATTGTGTTCAGTAGCACTTATTCTCAGGTAAGTGAGGTTAGGATTATAGCCAAAATCCATTATTCATACAATTACCTACAGAAGCCCTGACAACCATAGTGATTAAGGTTGTAATACTTATTTACAGTAAAGAGATGCCATTCCAAAGCAAATGTTCAAGGCAGCTTTAACATTTTGTTTTCACAACAACCCTGTAAGGTAGGTAACTTTTCTACAGGCAACTTATAGAACTCTTCTCTTCCAGATAGAATCCTTTATGGTGTGGTCATCACATCAGGGAGTGCCTTCCAAGCTTCCAGCAGGAGCAGTTTCAGATTGGCCAAGTGGTAAACAGTGACTTCATCTGGATCTGTTGTCTCATGACAACTTTATCAGCTTTTAAGTCTCTCATCCAAAATTCAATCCAGTCCATTCTGCTTAGCAGTCTTCTGGCAGCCCTCTGCTCAACTCCAGACCACGTCTGATGCCAATTGCTTGTTGCTTTCTGGAGGGAACAATACTTTTCCTATAGTTTTTTTCTAGGATTGCATCAAGATGGGGTGGGTGGGGGCAGATGGTGAGGAGGGTAAATCAAGTCCAGGAAATGTAAGTATGGGAGCAGTAGTGCCACCAATATCCTGTCTCTCCTATCTATCCTCATTTCAAATTCCACAGACATGAGCTAGAGAAATTTCTATTGCAGGTTTGAGTAGACCCATTCAGTGAGGAGATTCTTACCCAGATAAGATCACTGGGATGCACTTATCCAGATGACATCACTAGGATCTATATGCAAGATGCAGCATGTGCTTTGATCACAAAGGATGTTCCTGGCGGTCGTTTGCGTTGAAGTGGAGGATAGATAGGATTGAACTGTGAGTCTTGTTATCAGTAGCTAACATGAGGTCTGCACTAGAACCTTCATGATACTCAGATGGCACACTTAGTTACTGATACTGATGGTTCAGATTGCTAGCCTGGTCAGATAACTTCTGATGATACATAATCTTCTGATGACTTTTGGCCCTCAGGTGCTTCCCAGCCTGGCTGATCTCTTATACCACCCAATGCAGGCTTCATGTCTGATCTCATTGTATTTCATTGTGTACAAGACATGTATATTTCAGACCTGAATGTATGTTTCAGAACACCATTGTTCCAAAAGGATCTGTCCAACAAAATCAACATTGAGCACAATCCTAACCATGTCTACTCAAAAGTAAGCCCCATTGTGTTCAATGGGTCTTACTCCCAGGAAGGTGTCTTTAGGATTGCAGACAGTGTTTCCATGTTAACCAGACTAGTGATTCAAAGTCAAGGACACAGACGCTGTAGGTGCCCTGAGCATTTCTGATGACTGGAAACAGACACAGAACGCTCCATATCAAAGAAGGAAGGATTAAACTGGGATTTGCTGAGAACTTATTAATTCCATGGCACAGGGAAAAAATTGTCTTGATTAATCTGGGTGGAAAAAAATGTTCCTAGTACGGCTAGAGAATAATGATCAAACTAACACCAGTAAATGATTAACACTGAAAAGAGATTTCCTACCCAAATGCATAGCCCAAGGCGGGTAATGATGCAACTGTGCTGACGGAGATTCAGCTGCATCCAAATATGGGGAGGGTGTCAATAACCCCTTCCAAATATAGAGAGTGATTGACAGGAGGCAAATAAATTTTTTATCTTAAACCCCAGAAGGCTGGCATATGGGTCTCATCAGACAATGTAAATCAGAGGTGTCCAACACACGGCCCAGGGGCTGCATGTGGCCCAGGACGAGGGTGGATGCAGCCCTCCTGCAAAGCTGGCCACCATCATTGGAAAAACTGGCTTTGTGGCAGCAGCCGTTTTCAAATTTCGCATGCTTCTCTGCGCACTGCTCTGGGTGGCCACCGCAAAGCTGGTCTGGGCTGCCTGGCTCCAACTCCTACCTGCCTCCTGGTACGCAGAGCGCTTCAGCCCCTGCAGGCCTTGCAGTGCTCACCCACCCGCATCCCCCAAAAGCAGCCTCAGCCTCTATCCCAGCTGCTGCCTGCTGCCCTTGAGACCTACTCAGAAGTAAGCCCCATTAAAGTCAATGAGGCTTACTCCCAAGTTGAGGTCTGAGAGCCCAATGATGCATAGGATGGGCTGTGATCCTCTCCAAGCTTAACCTTGGAAATATGCTGCAACCATAACCATGTCTACTCAGAAGTAAGGCCCATTGTACCCAGTAGGTCTTACTCCCAGGAAATTGTGTTCAGAATTGCAGCATATCTCCAAGGTTAAGCTTGGAAAGGATCACAGCCCATCCTATGCATCATGCCTCCTCAGAAGAAAGCCCCACTAAAGTCAATGAGGCTTACTCCCAAGTTGCAATCTGAGAGTCCAATTCTATGCATGGCTACTCAGCAGAAAACCCCATGATAATCAATGAGACTCCAAGGTTTAGCTTGGAGAGGATCTCTGCCCATCCTATGCATCATGCCTACTCAGAAGTAAGCCCCATTAAAATCAGTGCAATTTACTCCAAGGTTTAAAAAATGTAGGGCAAAATATAGGACATCCTACATTTTGCCCTACATTTTTTTAAAAAAAGTTGTTAGTGTTTATGAGCGGCCCAAACCAACTCTTCTTCCAATGCGGCCCAGGGAAGCTAAAAGATTGGACACCCCTGATGTAAATCATTGTGATGATGTACAAGGAGAGAAATACGCAGCGCGGGAAAGAGAGGATAGGATTTGGTCATCAAGATCTACCTTCTGCCAACCCCAGCCTGCCCTGATTTGCCCCAAAACTCCCTCTGACCACCCAAATCATGCCTCCAACTCTAATTCAACACTGCAAAATAAGGCTTTGGAAACCACTGCTGTGCACACCGTATTGCTGACAGTTTGACTCTGATTTGGAGGAACTGAGGTTGTATGCGGGAGGTAATCTGAGGTACTTGCCATGAACAGGGCACAGAAAGGAGACAAGCAGTTGTTGAAGAAATGCAACTGAAATTATCCACGGCTGCTTAGAATTATCAGTTTAATACTTTGGATCCCTGCCAAAATTTTAGTTCAGAAAACACTATAACAATTGGACAGACTAATCACCAGCATGAAATTCCTTTTCAGAGTACAGTTTTTTAGGAGACACCAAGTGAGGGGAAAAATAGCACAATGCAGTACACCAAAGCAAAACAGGGGCTTCTTTGTGAGAAATAGATGAGTTTTGCCTTTTCAGTGAACAATCTCATTCTCCTTGCATTGTCCACTGGGCCTTTCTTAAATGAAATTTTCTCTTTGTAAGGAAGAATTATTCTTAGAAATAGATGAACAAGATTTGCATTTCTATTCCACCCAGTGGCGAGAGGCTAAGCGGCTTTAATTTGAGTCAACAAACCAGCTCTTAACTGCTATATCTGCTTGGCGTATGTTCCATTAATTTCCTGACATTTTGACATGGGCAAGGAGTTTATATACAGTGAGCCAAACAAATAGTGTCTCCTGCAGGGAGACCTATAGCTGAAATAAAGCACAATTTCTCTCTTGCATTATCAGGACATGCATTCAAGAATTTTTTTTCTTCATGGAGACGCTTCTATATTTTTCTTCCCTTCCTTATCAACTGACTTCTGTATAAGTCAGGGGTTGGCAATTTATGGCCCTGGGGCCAAATCTGGCCCACCAGTCAAAGTTATCAGGCCCATGTGGAACTGGAACCCAATTTTACAGGTGAGACTCCATATAAGTTATTTTCAACCACTGGTGTGCCATGAATAGACCATAGGTGTGCTGTGGGAATTTAGGAAGCCTCAGTATGGAAATGGGGGGATTTGAGCCTCCTACCTATAGTATGTTCTAAAATCTGATGGTCTGCCCTGACCATTTTAGTGCCTTGTCAGTGTGCCATGAGATGAAAAAGATTGAAAATCACTGCTGTATACTATAGGTAGTCACAGTAGTCCTTAATTCAGCACAAAAGGAAAGGAATGGGGGTTTGGAAAGGGAAGGTTTAAATTAGTAGTATTAGTATTAACTCAGAATAACTAGCAAATATGTGCATGCCCCCTTTTTCAAATCCCACACTCCACTTCACACACACCATTCCTGTCCAAAACATTCCTGTTCATATGTTTTAAATACAGTGCACAATAAGCATTTGTGCCTTGCCGTTGGTAACTACAATGGCTTTAATGGTGAGTGGGAGAAGCTCTGCATTGTGGCACCTGCCGTCCTTACCACAGTGGTCTTCAAAGTGGCGGTCGGGACCCTGTTGCGAAGATTGCAACTTCATTTCAAGGGGGCCATGGAAAGCTGGGTGCAGCCATCTTGGAATCAGGCACTGGACACTTTTAATGTCACTTCCAGCCACGATATATCTTCCAGGGATCCTGGACAAATCATTCTCAGAAGGAGTTTCCAGGCTGAAATGCTCAAATACCAATGGCTTACTGTTTTGTCCCTACCAAGCTATGCTACTGTGAATAATCTGGCTTTAAATTGGTTTAAGGAGTCAAAACACAAGGGGTCTTTTATAATCATGCAAGAGAGGACTCTCCAGAACTGGTTTTGACAGCACTTTTGATGGTCTTCATGTTTCTTATTTGCCGTTTTGCAAAGCTGCGGTAGAAAACCTGTTCTGAAAATACTCTTATTTTTTTTCCTCCCTCCCCCCCCCAATCTGGATAGGATGTCAAGATTTTAGAGGAGAGTTTAATTATTCTGAAAAAACAGAAGAAACTCTCCCAATGAAGTATAGACTGTGCCCATTGATGTTTACTGGAGTCAAGGTAATGTTCTGGTGAGATAAATGGTGATAAATTGACCTAAACAAAGCTTAAGTGGATGAACAGCAAGGAATCTGATAGAAACTGTCAAAAGTAAGGAATATATGTTGTAGTTAAGAACACTTTTGTTATATTCATTAGAAGGCAATTCTCAAAAATCACTTTATTTTGAGTCCTTTTTCACGCAGAAAGTCCATGAATAGTTTCCAATTGTCCATAAAAGTTTTTACTGACTTCTCCTTCAGAAACGTTTGTCCATTTCAGCAAAGTCCAAAGCATACTAACATTTGTGTGCTGTAATATCACCAGCACAAACCGCTAGAGGGCCTTTGCATGCTGCAAATAGCCCACCCAAGCTGGCTGGAATAGGTAAGGTGGTAGCAGGAGCAGGTTGTGGTCTATTCAGAGGAGGACCAGGCTAGGAAGCAAGGAGATCTGATCCAGATCTCCATCTGGATCAGGCAGGAAGGCGGCAGGCTGGAGAGGATGGATCTCAGTGGGATGTTTGCCTTAGGATTAAATACCAAATAGGAAAGGCAATTAAATAGGGTTAATCCATAGAGGTGAGGAGCTTTGTCCTCATAGCAGTTTGGATTGTAATAATGCTTCATGGTATTTTTAAAAAGAAAAAAATCTTTTAGCCAAACAATTACAAAAAAATAAATTAATTAAAATAGCACAGCGGTGTGAGTCATCGGGATTGAAACCACAGCAGAGGCAAACTACTAAAGCCTGCCAACATGACCACCATGGTTTTACCTATTTATAATGCCTTTCCACAAGTACATGTGGAAGTACAAGTACATGACAAGTACGTGACAAGTACACGTGACAAGCCTTCCACAAGTACATGTGCAACTACCAGTAGATCCTCAAAAGGTGATGCATCTTTGAAAATGATGCAGCATTTGAAATTATGCAGCAGAGAAGTGAATAGTTCCCAGACAATTTTCTGAGTCTCTAGAGAGCAACAATTTTCAACCTTTTTCATCTCATGGCACACTAACCAGGTGCTAAAATCTATGCTGCCAGTATGTGACATAATTCTGGGATTGGTTAAAGAAAATGCACAGGGATGTAACTGATTAAAGGAAAACAGGAAACAATGTCCACTGGGTATACTTAAGGATAAAAGCTTTGTAAGCCACCTTGGGCATTTACATTGGCATTGGAAAGGTAAGGTATGAATGGATGGATGAATGAATGAATGATACTTAAACTGACCCTGTGGATCCTGGTCTATCTTTCTAAGGCAGCAATTTTCAATTTCTTTCAAGGGTGCTAAAATAAACAAGACACACCATCAGTTTTTTCGGCACACCATGCTGCTCGCAGAGGGCCTCACATCCCCCAATAACCATACTAATTAAGGATCTCCCCAAAATGTCATGGCATACCACCAGACCACTAAAGCACAGTGGTTGAAAAATCAATATTCTAAGGATTCCTTCTTAGCGGTGTACAAAATTAACTACAGAAGCTGATAATCTGAAGTTAGAAGAAAAACAAACTACATAAGATGTACTACTTCAAAGGCTATATTATCCAAACACTTGTCTTACAGGAGGAGAAACATTCAGGTCCAGATAGAATTATACTATATGCTTTGATTTTTTCTGTTCTTTCTATGGACTACAGAGTTGTGAAGAACTCTTGAACCAGCCAAGAGCAAGAAAGATTTGAGATTAAATTTTTATGGGCCATTTGTAATTTGCTAAAATAAAAGCTTTACTTACATTATTAAAAACCATTTCTCTTGCATTGTACAGTAATATTGGTTGATTAAATATGAAGGGAATCTATTAAAGGAAATTCAGTGATAGATGGTAATAAAGTAGAAGCACAGATTATTAGTGGAATCTACAAATGCCAGGCTAGAACAAGCAGTACTTTGGAAAATTCTGGCTGAAGCAATTGATTGTATCTGAACATCCTCCTTCTCTCAGCCTTATCCTCTGTACTAGTACTTTTCAAGTGCAAACTAAGATTTCCTCTAGAGCAGCAGTATCCAGATGCAGCCCTTGGCGAGCCTCAATGTAGCTCCTGGCAATACCTCTCTTTCCAGTCTTTGGGCAAGCCTTGTAATCCAATTAATGTAATCCAATACATTCTTATATGTAAACTTATATGTACCCACATTGTGGGAGTAAAATTCCTGCCATATGCCATCCCCCACTGTGCATCAACCTCCCATGCACACCACACTCCATACACACCATCACCCCCATGCACCATTTCCCTTTTTCTGATGCTTAAGCATTAAATCTAGAAATCTGTTCATGGTGGGTGCTCCCGTCACAGAAGGAATACACTCCCCAAATTTCATGCTTCTTGGTTTGGGGGTTGGGGTAGAGCATCCCTCAGTCAACTGGGCATTGATGAGTCAGTCAGTGAGTAAGTGAGTCAGTGAATGACTTTTCAGTTTTTTATATAGAGATTTAATCAAATTTGAAATGCAAATTAGTTTTCCGGTCCCCAACACAATGTGAGAGAGATGATGTGGCCTTCCTGCTGAAAAGTTTGGAGACCCCTGCTCTAGATCAGCAGTCTCTGGCCATTTCAGCTCAGAACCCCCTTTCGACCTTTGAAATCTATCCTGAACCCTATTGTCAAACGTACTACCCCCAATCCAGGACACAATGCTAAAAAAGAGGACATGTCAGGACACATTGTCTTGAAAAACCTAGCCCCCAAACCCCCAAGCTCTCTCCCACCCCCACTGTCTCCAACCTCCCAGTCCCTCTCTTACCACACACTCAGGATGACCATATGTCCTGCTTTTCTAGGGCATATTCTGGATTTGAGCCTTGTGCCCTGAAAAAAAACTTCAGTTTCCCCTTTTCCTTTTAAGTGGACATCATTCAGCCTTGTAATTAATAAGTTATATTACAGTAGTTTAAAATTTAATAGTATGTTTAAATTAACCAGACACAAGCAATATTATATGTATATTTTTAGCTTTTATTTTGTTGCATGCTACGTTTTTCTTGGATATCCTCCATTTTGGAGGTCCTTGTTCTCTTTTCTGGTTGTGACATATGGGCATCATGCCTCATACCTCATATGTGACACATGGTCACCATGCCTCATGGGGCCTAGGGTCCCAGACTCTCTCCCACCCCCACTTCCTTCAACTCCCGTATGCACTCTTGCATACACACACACACTTGCAAAACAAATAGAGTGGGGGCTTCTTCTTCCCTCCTGCTCCTCTTCTCTTTGAGGTCTCCCTGCTTGGGGGAGTGGGCAGGTGGCATACAGGGTCCCCCCAACTATCTGAGCTTCTGAGGTGCCACAAAGGAGCCTCAAAAGTGCTGTGGTGGGGAGACTGGCTGGGTCCTGGTACCACCTGTGTCCTGTTGTGTGGAGAGGGAAGAGGGTGTGTGCAGCCAAAGCAGTGCCGCCAGGACCCCCCAGACAGCCCCCTGCTGCTCTGCTGGGGTTCTTTTGAGGTTTTTGGGATTCCTGGAATGGTGCTGGGCAGCCTTAAGGCTGTAGCAGCACCCCGAGTCACAAACATGGTGACCTTGAAGGAACACTGTGGTGCGGGGAAATGGACTAAGATTCTATTTGTGACCTCCTGGAAGGAGGTCCCAACCCCCACAAGGAGGTCCCAGCCCCAGTGTGAAGATCACTGCCATCTATAAAGGACAAGTAAACTGCAATTACATCATCTGCCCTTTGTAATCTATCTTTTAGTCAGGGGTCTTTTTGAGGGGGTACTAAGTATCCAGTACTAAGTATCCACACCTCTGTTTGAATACCGGCAACTCTGTGGACCCCCAAAGTAGACATGCCAATAATTACAATTAATATCTTCATAGTGAATACCCCCCACTTTCATTTCTAGAAAAAGCACTGATTTTAGTCAACCTTTTCATTGTAATTTACAGTAAACCTACCTGTGAGGGAGCATCATTGAACAAAAGGGGACTTACTTCTGAATCAAAGATGCATAGAATCCCGTGGTCTGGTTTGATTCAATTCCAACCTGAATAGAACTCAGAATAGTTCTTATGAATGACATTCAGTTTGGGGTGACCATATAGAATGGAGGACAGATTGCCTGTACCTTTAACCACTGCATAAAAGAGGGAATTGAGGTAGGTTTAGCTCATCTTACATGGGTTTAAAAAGCAGCACCTGCCTCAATTCCCACTTCTATGCAACAGTAAAAGGTAGAAGCACTCTGTCCTCCGTTATATATTGTCACCCTGATTCAGTTGATACAATAATAAACACCGTTTTATGGACCGTTTTAGCGAAGCTTGCCAAGACTTTGGACTAACAATCAGCCTGAAGAAAACACAAGTCATGGGTCAGGGTGTGGATCCACCTCCCTGTATCACAGTCTCTGAACATGAACTGGAGGTTGTCCATGACTTTGTGTACCTTGGCTCAACTATCTCTGACACTCTCTCCTTAGACTCTGAGCTGAATAAACGCATTGGTAAAGCGGCTACTACATTCTCCAGGCTTACAAAGAGAGTATGGCTTAATAAGAAGCTGACGGAACATACAAAGATCCAGGTCTATAGAGCTTGCGTCCTGAGCACACTCTTGTACTGCAGCGAGTCTTGGACCCTTTATGCATGGCAGGAGAGGAAGCTGAACACCTTCCATATGCGCTGTCTCCAACGTATACTTGGCATCACCTGGCATGACAAAGTTTCAAATGATGCAGTATTGGAACGTGCTGGAATCTCTAGCATGTTCACACTTCTGAAACAGCGGCGTCTACGCTGGCTTGGGCATGTCGTGAGAATGGCTGATGGTCGGATTCCAAAAGATCTCTTATATGGAGAATTAGTGCAAGGAAAGCACCCAAGAAGGAGACCACAGCTGCGATACAAGGACATCTGCAAGAGGGATCTAAAGGCCTTGGGAATGGACATCAACAGATGGGAAACCTTGAACTCTGATCATTCAGCGTGGAGGCAAAAGATCCAGCATGGCCTTCTCCAACTGGAAGAGACACTTGTTCGGCAGGCTGAAGCAAAGAGACAGACCCGAAAGCAGCAAAACCTGGGGCCTGGGCAGGGGACGGAATTTATTTGTCCTCAGTGTGGAAGGGATGGACACTCTCAAATTGGCCTCTTTAGCCACACTAGATGTTGTTTCAGGACCTCCAATCAGAGCACAATACCACAGTCTTTCGAGACTGAAGGATGCCAATATAAGATTAATACAATACAATATAATATACAATACAATAATACAATAATAAACACCGATCAGACAATGAACAACCCTGTTAAGCATCTCAATACCTGATCCCCTTGGAATGCAAACCCCCAGCCTGACTTTAAAGATCAATGCACTTTCCATATTGATTCATTCATTCCCTGCCTTTCCATGTCAACACAATTGCCAAAAGTAGCTTACATTGCTTTTTTAAAATCCTTTTTGTCCTGACAAAAACTTTTTAGGCAATTGTTCAACAAGCAGCTCATAAAACTCTACTCTTCCAGATGGAATATTTTCATGGTGCGGTCATCATATCTGCCATCAGGGAATGCTTTCCACCTTCCAGCAGGGGCAGTTTTCAGGATTCAAGCTGCAAACAGCCACACCTTCTGTCTCTTGTTTCATGACAGCTTTACCGATTTTAGTTTCCCATCCAAAAATTATCCAGGTCTTTTCCTACTTAGTGTTCTTCTGCAGCCCTTTGTTCAAACACCATAGTATACCCGTTGCCAGATGTAATTATGACCACTATAGTCCCTGGAACCAATGAAAGAACAAAAAGTGTATTTTTTTAGATTTTTACTTGTATTATCCTTCCTTTCTATTTCAATGGAGTGGGGGAAGACATATAAATTACTAAGCAAGCCAACAGTAAAGGCCTTCCTCCCCCTCATGCTGAGTGACGGGCTTCTTATGGAAAGCTTTCTCAAATGGTAAACTAATGAGGTCCCTACATTCTGCATGATGTTCTCCATCTGGAAAATTTATAATAATTTCCTGTGGCATTTTGCTCATGCAGAGATCCGGAAACTGAAGAAGATGATCACGACCGCTTTGAGACACAATAAAAGTGAATGGGTCTGCCTGAATAAATGCTTCCAGACTTCCATTACAGACCCATTGGGGGAAGAAAAGGTAGGGAGTTGCTTGTATCAAGACTGCTGAGGTCATCTTGAGCTTACCAGATTGCAACTTTCTGGAGAACAGATTGCTGAAGCGGTGTTATGGGCAAAGTATATTGTCTAGACAGAGAAAAGTTGATCCATAAAATATACTATGCTCATGATGCCTTTTTCAGAGAAGAAATTGGCAGTCTGGAGAATGTGGCTATACAGTACTATAAACTGAGAATGCAAAGCTAAGATGAAATTATGTCTGCATTTTGACAGGTGCAGCAAGCGTAAGGGTGGTATTTTATAAAGCAGCTTGCAGCCATATTATCAAGTTCAAGTATGTTCGCACATGTGTTAAGAGAAAAACCTTAGAAGATTATAGCCACTATCTAGAGTAACTATGGGACCTTTTAGACCGACATAGTTATCTATGGGAAATGCATAGAGCAATCCAGAGTAAGAGCCTCTTAGGTCTTCCCGTAGTTACTCTGGACTGTACGGTCTGACACAGGAGCAGGGTGAACATATAGAATGAAGGACAGAGTTTAACCATTGTATTAAAGAGGCGGATTTTGCTCAACATAGAAGGGTTAAAAAAAGTATCACCTGCCTAAATTCCCTCTTCTATGCAATGGTTAAAGGTATAGGTACTCTGTCCTCCATTTTATATGGTCACCAAACACAAGGGTATACACTTTTTGCTGCCTTTGGGGTGCTGCTATTGTAGTGCTGAGTTAAAAAATGGTTTTGCCCATTTGGCTCTAGTTTTGGGGTATGGCATAGCCACCTGATGTTCTGTTTCAGGCAGCTTCCTTCTGAGAAAGCCAATGCCATTGCTTATTCAATGAATTCCAGAAACTGAAGATCCAGGAGATACGGTAGTTGTTTAGAACTACTCCACAAAAAGGATGCAGATGGGATCAAGCTAATGTTGCAATCTTAAAGCTGTTTCTGAAGGATATATCCTGGAAAACCATGTTTCTGTGCAGTGTGAGATGTTTTTTTATGAAGGAATGTGCTATTACTGATCATAGATGTTTATATATGGAGATAAGGAAGTATATGTTTTGTTTGGCCAGGTTGAAAATCTACCACAAAGTGTGGGCCTTCCCAGCCCTCAGAAAGGCTCTGGAGGGTTGGCAGTCATAAGGGGTGGACACATTGCTGTCACCCACCTCCCACAGGCATGGCATCCTAGAGCTTCCCCCCCCCCCACCCCCACCACCACCCGAGGAACTTCTATGCTGGTGAACTCAAATCATGCAAAACCACAATCTACTGTTATATGGCCTTTTATAGGATTGGGCCACCCAAGTCAGGATGCCAGAGCCCTTCACATATAGATGCTATAATGGAGAGACAGTGCTTATGGTAGGCATCCATAATGTGAGAAACAAGGCTGGTTCGTCTCAAAATATATTAGACTGCTTGTTTCCCAGATAAATGGAAATGTTAGGAAATGATGGTGCAGAAAATGAAAGATAAAGGGCAGTGCAACAAGTGAAACTGCCATACATTATTGCTGGCAATACTAACGTAATTAACCATGTCTGCTAGTGGTGTGATTTTGGCCTTCTAATAAATCACTGTGAGAGATCAATGTGATGAAGGATTGCACTAGCAAATAGAAAAGAGCCACAATTTCTCCAAATACCATGTGGATCTTTCCACTCTACTCCTTTTCATTTTGTTCCTTTTATTTAGTTTTTAAAGCCCTTAATCAGTGTTGCTCTGCCACTATTGCTGATTGAAAGGAAATTAATTATGGTGCTAATTTTGCTGGCAGCTCTCAGAGAGCTCTCGTTTTATAGAAGAAAGTTGCCAAGATGGTATGACCTTGCTCGGTTAACAGCGTCACTAATGGAAGTCATAGTAATCCTGTTTTGTGAGCATCCTTTTCAAAGTGCCAAGTATTTCAGTTATGAAACTCTGACACAAAATTCAGCCAAGGTTAAGAACTTTGAGAACCAATAGGAGTGAATGTGCATAACTTTTTACTGAAATAAATGGCCTTTAGGTGTACAGGTGAGAACTCGGTATCCACAATTTGACATGCACCAATAGTGGTGCAGTACTATACCCAGTGGAATGTTGTATAGTGCCTATAATGTTGATGCAGGTATCCAATTTTGGTACCCACAGATTTCTGTTCTCTGAGGGTTCAAGAACGGAATCCAAGTGGTTACCACAGGCCCTCCATAAATTGATTTTTAGATCAATTTTTTCTAGATCAATTTTTTCTAGATATTTTCTACATGCCCTTAATATATAGGTGGAATCACTGAACCTATCTGTCTGAACCTAAACCTGCAGATAATGAAAGGTTCTGATCCTCAGGGTTCTGACCACAGGGACCCTCACACATTTCTGGTCAGATCTGGGATTTTCTGAGACATGTAGACACCATATGGCATCACAGAATGCAGTCTGGTCAGTTTAAAATGTGCTTCTGGTACTTATAGGCTTCAGAAGTGCCCCAAAACTGTGAGTTTGGAACCCACAGTTAGTTAAAACCATGCATTCTGAATCTGCAGTTTTGAAGTCTGGACATCTATACAATTTTCTATCCACCCACATACTTTTTTCTTCTGGCTTCTTTGACAAGTAATTATTTTCATCCTGACTAGAAGCTTAAAATACCATATTTACTCAGATCTAATGCACCATCGAATCTAAAGTGCACGCTATACTTATTATCAGAATACCATATTTGCTAAAATCTAATTAACCATTGAATCTAATGCACACCTTGATTCTGGAGACTGGATTTGGCTGAAAAAGGTGAATGTTAGATTTAAGTAAATACAGTAGTATGATATTGGCACTATTTAGTTATCATAGTTGTCGTAGTAGTAGTAGTTGTGGGCTACTGGAACAGGAACACAGCCCAGAGATGGGAAAGGGCACTAAGGGGGCTTAATGGGGTGGGGGAACAATAGTATGGTTGGGTGGATCAGGACAAGAAGAGGGTGTGATTAGTAGACTATGTATATCCTAATTCCCAAGGCCATTCCCTGATCCACCTGCATGGCCAGATCCACCTGCATGGGTCGACGTGGATTTGTGCCAGCAATATATCTGGCACAGGTCTGAGTGGATGCATTGTAACTGCTGGGACTTACACTGGGACAAGGGTACAAAATATGTCACCTTACCCCAAGAAGGTCATCTTACTCCAACAGTCAAAAATGTCCACAGAAGGCAGCATAGCTGGTGCTCACAATGCTGCTTCATCTTGTAGAGATTTAGGTTGGTTTGGGCTGTTAGTCCTGCATCTTGGACAACAGCGCTATGACCACAGGCATGCCTTGTAATCATGTCCATGAAAGATATGCGTTGATGATAGAAGAAATGCTTATCTGCTGAGGTCCAGTCTTGCCAGCCTCAATAAGCGCTAGATGCAGCACAGGCCAACTGGATTGGGCTGTGCGGCTTGGAGAAGTGGACTAGATATTTGGGTAAGATGCTATCACTTCCACGCAGACCTGAGTCATTAAAAAAAATAATAATTGTTCCACATTCATAGAGATCTTACTTTTCTCCTAGAACAAAAGCTCTGGAATCTTACCATGCAGGAATAAAACAGGTCTATATTATCTTGTTTCCCTATTACAAAAAATAACTTCAAACTTCTGTCTCGGTGAAATAAAATGTTGACGTTTGTATGTGACTTGTAATTTTAACAAAAAGAAGTAAGCTACTTTTTCTTTTACTCACCTTTGGCTTTACTCAACTGCCTGGCAAGCTGATTGTTTCGAGACAGCAAAGAAAGTATTTAATAATGAGGCTGTCAGAAAGATGCTCGACTTAGTAGCACTGATGTCTTTCCACTTCCACACCAGAAACCAAAAAACCAAACTCCGATTGCAGTCAGTTGAAAGAATGTTAAATGATAGGGGTCCTCGATCCCTATGGCTTGCTGAAGATATGTTATTATATTTCTATTGGATATCTATATCTTGGGAGAAAATTTGGAAGTTTTGATCTTAGAAGATTTGAAAATTTGTGTTTGGCGATGCAAATTGGAAGTGATTATAATTGTCCAGTATTGCAGGATTGTTGTAAATATAGATAAATTGTCCATTGAGATAAATGGACAGAGAGATCAAATCGGGCTGGGTCTATCTTTCCCGAGAGAACCTCCCTGGCATATCCTCCCCATAGATTCCTTCAAGGATCTTGACATTTTATTTCTATGGGGTGGGAAATAAAATCAATATAAGTTATCCCCGCCTCATGCTGGAACACACCTCTTCGGTGAATTTACTTAGTAATTGTTGGATTAAATGGCCATTTAATTAAAGATCACAAGGAAGTTTCCAATCCTTTATTTCCAGGCAAGATCTGGCCAATTAAAATGGCCCATTCACCCAAATCTTTCTCATGTGATCATTGGGGGGGGGGGGAGGGTGCATGGGCAACAGCAAGCACAGGAACTCAAAATGGGACAAAACAGTAGCAGACGGGAGGGAGTCTTCACCCCACCATGGTTCCAAACAAATTTAAAACAGCAAATTATAATATACACATTCAAATATCCTTAAATATCAAAACAACCGTAAAATACTACAGTAGAACATAAAAATGGTCCCATTATTCCCATAAAATGGAATATGTGCAGAAGAACTGAAATATGGATTCATTCCTTTATTGCCAACAAATTTGTTCATTTGTGGGAAAGATCTTTGATTCTTTATTTAGACATGTATGAACTAATATAAAAATTAAATAAAGTTGGCATTGAAATCTGACAGATTTGATCAGAATGTAGAAAAAAATTTGAAAGAGTGACTTTGTATATAAACCTAATGTTGTGTAGATGGAAGATGTAATTAATGTCAGAACCCAGGATCTGAGACTCATCAGAGCCCTAGGAATGGAATATGTGAATTAATAAGTAAAATAAAGTTACCTGATCATACAGAGACTTCTTTTACATCACTGCCAATTAAGTATCTTTGTATCTGGGTTTAGAATCAGGGCTTTACTCCAGAAGCTATGTCCCCACATTGAGCTTATATATCCTTTGGCCAGATCTTGCCTATAAAAGATTGGAAACTTCCTTGTGATCTTTAATTAAATTATTCTCTGAGCAGCTTCCTAGGAAGTGAAGGCAGATGGTCTTGCTAATAAGTCACTAAAAATTGGTTTTCCTCCAGATTTGGGGTTCATTGACCAGCTGTGCTTCGGTCATATTATTTACAGGAACATTTTTTTCAAGATCAGAAGATTACAGCTTTTTGAAATGTGTGCTGTTCATCTTTCCTGTTTGCATCCTCAAGGGGCAAACATTTCCATGTCTTTACATGAAAGATGTTTACAGAAAGAGTTCCAGTCACCTTTGAAAAGCTTGAAGTCTCTTGGAGGAACCCCAGACAAGGAATGACAAGTCCTCACATGAATGTTTGATGTGGTTGCAGCATTGTCACAACATAGTTTTTCCTTCTCAATTTCTATCACTAATTGTTCTTCTGAATATCCAGCTGGTACAATCAGAAAATCAAAAACTTCCTGGGTGATCTTGAGTGAGCCACTATCTCCCATGCTCACCTACCTCACAGGATTGCTGTGAGGACAAGAGATGAGGAACTACGTACATCAGCCTGTACTCCAGCCTGAGCACTTTGGACAGGGTGACCATAATGTCATAACCCCCCAAAAGGACAAGATCTTCCTCCACGCCCGCCCCCTCCCCCCCCCCCCGAAGTGTAGGACAGCCAAACAAAATGTAAAGGTAAAAGTATCCTGTACAGGTTGACCTGCTAGTTGTGACCAACTCTAGGGAGTTCTTTTTTAAGCCATAGAGCATTGTCTGAAGACACCTCCATGATCATACGACCTGCATGCACATGGAGCACTGTTACCTTCCGACTTAAGTGTTACCCATTGGTGGGCTTCAGGGGGTTCTCAGAGGTTCTATAGAACTGTTTGCTAATGAGTGCCTGGTTCTGAGAACTGGTTACGAATGGGACATAGAACCTGTTGTTAATTTATTTGAATCCCACCAGTGGTGTTATCTATGAATCTACTTGCTTCTACAATACATGCATTTGAACTACTAGGTCGGCAGGAGTTGGGCAAGGGGGACAGTACTGAAATCTCAAACCTTTGACCTGCCGATCTTCAGATTGACAGGCACAGATTTCTATAAGCTACAAAGATTTATATGTATTGCTTTCATGTAGTTAATGAAAACACTATATTACTTATGATTAAATTTAAAACTATTACTTACAAATTTATTGCATCTAATTTATGAATTCCAAGAAAGCTACATGCTGCCTGCTCATAAAGAGCAAGAAAACAATGAAGATTTTTTCCTAGGACATGAGGCTAAAAAAGAAAAAGAGCATGGAAAAAGAGCACATATTGTCACCCTATCTTTGGAGGAAGGGGAATATAAAAATGCAAAAAGTAAAATAAGTGCTGATATAGAAAGTCTTGTACTCCAAGGTGTTTTGTTTTCCAAGTGTGCTCCTTTTTATACTTTCCAATTCCTTCACACCAATAAAACTTGTTTTTTTTTTTTTTGCTTGACATTTGGCAGGAATTCATCTGTGCTGTAAGCTGTAAGTTTCACTTCGGGCAATGAGATTTCTAGTCTGACCTCCTGAATGAACTAGCTGCTCATAGTTCCACTGATGTATTAGTACAGTTAATAGCCTGAGATCACCTGGCACTGACTCGAGGCGTTATACCTGCTCGGCTCTGAAAAAAGATTTCAGGAATTTTCAGCGCTACTAACAGTCTCTTGGCACAAATGACCCATTTCTGCCTGTTTTGGTGGTGATCAGACAAGAACAAACAGCTCTCTGCTGAAAGGAAGACAAATGTAGCCACAAAAGGGCTGTAACCAGCGACAGAACCAAACGTTATATGAGATAGCTCGGAATAGGATTACCCTCGCACACATCAGTAAAGACACCAGACCAGCTTAGGTTTAAACTGGGGCACTTTGCAAAATTTATTTATTTGTTATTTAGCATATGGCATACAATCCAGGTTACCCCCCCTCCCACTTTCTGACAGTTCATTTTTTGACCCAGAACTCATTCATTTAACACATGCTCCGTTCTTTCAACCTCTTTCTGCTGGTCTAAAGGCTAAAATTGCCTTCCCTAATTTTGATTTGCTTGTGACATGGTGATCAAACTGCTTTTGGCATTTCTTTATGACTTTCTTCAGACAATAACCATCATTCAGATACATAAGATATTCATTGCCCACACATGCCTTTGTTCATTTTACTGTAATTTGCGATGTATTTTAGCTATGTATTAATACATATTTTTTGTTTTTGCAAGTGATATTTATATCTTTTTTGGTGGCCATTTTGGATTTGCAAGCTGAAAAAGACTTGGTTCCACTTTTCAGCAGCTTTTCGACGGTGCTCCAGGTGGTCCCCAGCCCATCCAATAACTGGGGGATGCCTGTAAAAGGGCTTGTAGTAAATCAGATGCTAATATCCACTCCATCCAGCCATTCAAAACAGAGTGGCCAGCATTGTAAATATTAGACATCGGACCAGTATAAGTTCTTGTTTGCTAGCTAGTTGAGCTAGCTCGGGAGGGAAAAAGTCTAGCCCAGCAGTGGGGCACTAGCTTGGGGAAAACGGTCCTAACTGTCTACATCCCCCATGAATCTCTTCCGATGAACCTTCCAACTTTAATAATCCTAACCCCTAGTTAAGCCAGCACAAGTCCCAGCATATTTCATGCTGGCCTGGGCAGACACGCCACCACGAACAGGGAAACGGGTGTTTTGTACTAGCCTAAATTGGTTAAGATTGCATCCCAAAAATAGCAGGTTCACACCTACTCTATAGAACCGGTTGTTAACGAGAGATAGGACATATAAAGTTTAAAAATAGCCATTTAAAAGTGGCTGCCAGATGGGCAGAGAACCGGTTGTTAATTTCTTTGAATCCCATCTCTACATCCAAGGCCAATCAGGATTACAGTAAAATTCCTACCTGATCCTTTATTGAGTGGTCAGTTAATCGCAGACTAGTTCAAATGTGAGCAGGTGGGATCCCTGGCAAAGATGAACCAAGCTTCGTTGGCACATAACTACCAATAAATCAATAACCAGTAGATCAATGAACCAGTAGATCAATGAGCCACCAGCTCCAGCTTGGCTGCATAGAGCAGCCTGGGGGCAATCTTCCAATAGCACAAACAGTGATAATGGCCTATCTGGGCAGGCTTGTAATGCTTGCCTCTATAGATCTCACACAAAACAACTCCAAAAGTGCTGATTTTTTTAAGCTCAGACTAAAATGGAAGAGGAATTCAAATGGAAGAGGAATGTTACTTCCCTGACACTTGACATCCCTAACCTATTCATTGGCCACTACTAAACCCTCCCCACATCTGAATTTTCATCTCTCCGGCAAATTAGATATATGGATGTACACCACATGTAAGGAGTAATAGGCAATTAATTTGACTAGATCTTTTTTCCATCAGGCATGAGCCATAGCCGTGTGCCAGAGTCCCAGAGCATCACGATGACAGAGGTTTCCTTCAATGTATATATTCTACATTTTTAATAAGGTGTAACTATTCTGAAGTCAAACAATCTATAGCAGGATTTTTCAAACTGTGGGTCATGACCCAAATTCTGATGGGTCCCATGGACGCAACAAGGCAATCACAGAAGGTGGAAAGATCAGATGACTAACTGCTTCAAGCTCTGAGTCTATTAAAAAAACCACAAAGGCTGCAATCCTAACCAGGTCTTCTCAGAAGTCAGCCCCATTGTGCTCAATGGGTCTTACCCCCCCCCCCCCCCAGGAAAGTGTGTTTAGGAATGCTGTGTTTGGGAACCCACCTGAAATTGACTCAAGATCCACCTAATGTTTCTCAAATTACAGTTTAAGCAATACTACAAAAGAGTTTCATTTTAAGAAGTGGGCCCTGGTATTAAAATTTTGGGAACCACTCAACTATGTTATTAAAATATGGGTTGTTTTTTTTAAAAAAATAAAAGGGAGTCCTGTTTCTAGGAACAGAAACTTTAAACAAAGCATATTTCTATGACTTCCCATACAATCCTAGATGTCTCACTCTTTTTCTTCCAGGATCATTCATAAAAGTCTAATAGATAAATTGTCCTGTATCTGTTGTTTTCTGCTATATGAGAAATGTGCACTTTGCCTTTGTCCAGATACTACTTTAGCTATGTTTCGTAGGGCACAATCCAGAGCAAGTTCAGCCTGCTCTGCCCTAACTGCTCTCTCCTAACTATTCTGTATCCAGAGCAGAAAGTTATGCTGAATCCAGAGAGTCAGGAAGCCTGGACTGCCCTAACTGTTCCATAGCATGCTAAGTAATTGACACATGGGGAGGACTTGCTCCTGAGGAGACACCCCTCAGATCACACTGAACAAGGTGCAGCTGTGGTGTCTATAGTGACACCACTCTGTGCATCACCTGGTGCGGAAGTCTGTGCGTCACCCCTGGGATGCGCACAGTGATGGGCTTCAAAGAAATTAAGAACCAGTTCTCTGTCCATCTGGCAGCCACTTTTAAATGGCTATTTTTAAACTTTATATGTACTATCTCTTGTTAAGAACCAGTGCTATAGAGTAGGTGCGAACCTGCTAGTGCCCACCACTGGATGCGCGCACCCCCGCACCTGGTCTGTGCAGTTGCCAAAGTTGGCGCCTGCGCAGTTGTTTCTGAAGCCAAGTGGCTTCAGAAAGAGTACTGCGCAGGCACCATATCCGACGCCTGTGTGGTACTTTTCTGAAGTCTTTCAGCTTTAGAGGAGACTGAGCAGGCATCAGAGTTGGTGCCTGTGCAGTACTCTTTCTGAAGCCATTCAGCTGCCGCTCCGCCTCCTGAGTGAGGCCAAATGGCTGTGCAGAGGCACATACTTCCTCCACTCTAAGGAAGTCTCCTCTGAAGCTGTTCGGCATGTTCAGTGTGTTTCTGCGCAGTGCACCTCAGACGGCCGTTTGGACCAGCACTGAGGACAAGTGGCAGCTTCTGGGCTGCTGCTTCGCCTTGGAGCAGGCCTGAATGGGCATGCTGATGCCTGGGGCCTGCCAAGGGACAGTCAAACTCCTCCGGCACATCACCCTATACAGAGCGTATCATCCAATGCAGCCCACACCAGCTGCACCAGCCTGGTGATGCCACTGGGTGCCTTCCTTATAAGGAATCCCTGATGAGATGCCAGTATATTCTACAGTGAATACAAGGGGCTTCTTGGAGTGGCCTGCAGTATCCTGAGGTTTGTGGGCAGCCGTAGTTTGTTCCATATCCTGAGGTTGAGAGGCAGGGGTTGCAGCTAGGATGGCCAAGAACTCAGATTTTTGGTCAACACTGCCATTCTTACTCAGGCCTTATCATGGACCCCTATGGGTCTACTCATTACTATACCTGCTCCTGAGGTGGTATAACTCTGAGGGCTGGAAGAGGGCATTTCTGCCTTGGAAACAGGCTCTGGATTCAGAGCAACTGCTCTGCCCTAGGCAATGCTAAACATGCCCTCAACTTGCCTCTCCTGAGCTGCTTAGGCTGCCCCAGTTAGGGCAGAGCAGGTCCACCTCTCTTAGGGCACCCTATCTTGCCTTGCTCTGCCCTAAGCCTCCTTCAGAGTAACTGGGCTGGAGCATCTTGCAGTTGCTCCACCCTAGTGATAGATAGGGCATCCCAAGGGCTCTTATGTGGACAGATTAGTTGCTCTGGATTGTGCTGCCTGTGCCTTATTAAGGTCTGGAGACTGATTCATCTCAGGAAGTAGCAACAAATACAGTATCACAGATGATATTTCCATGCTGTACTTTGAAGCAAAATTGGATGGAAGGTTTGGATGTGCACCAAGTAGCTTCACTGTGTCCAGCATCTTCTTTTTTTTCCTTTTGAAAAGATCAGGCTCCCATTTTAAGAACATAATGCAAGTACCTTGCATATTTATTTATTTATTTATTTATTTATTTATTTATTTATTTATTTATTTATTTATTTATTTATTTTCCCAGAAAAACAGAGAGATCAGCACCTCAGAGATTCGCTATGAGGAAGACTCTCAACTAATAAATCCGTGCTGAGACTTGTTAAGGTCAGTGTTCAAAAGCACAGGAAAAAAGATCAGACCCAAAAAATGTATTAATAAGTTCCCAAAGGCTCCTGGAAAAGATTAGGATTATCTGAATGGACTCAGAAAAAATCATAAGGTATCAAATATATTTTGAAACCTGAAATCATGGAATATGGGCAACTTCTAAATATTCAAGCCACTATCTGCAATAATTGTCAATTACCCTACAGTCCTGGTTCTGTTCTGCCTTCTCAGTTGATTGACATTAGCTAATAATAAATAATAATAAATTCTTTATTGTGATTGTACGTATATACACAGTGTACACATACAACGAAATTCACAAAAGCACCCGGAGACGGGACGTAACACATATACTACAATCCCCAAAGCTTCTAAAGCTACACACCCACCAAAAATTCCCCCCTAAAACACACAACCATTCATGCAACAGACCAACTAATACTGTCCAACAGCTCACTTACGATGGTCCTTAAATTCATTATTAAGTGCAATTATAGCTCTGGAATAAAAAGTGTTCAGAAAATGTGTGGTCTGAATTTTAATTGTTCTGTATCTTCTGCCAGAAGGCATCAGTTAAAAAAATGTAAGCAGGTTGGGAAGAATGTTTTATGACTAGCTACTTGCATTGCTGTTTTTTCTGCCAAGTCACAGGGGCCTGAAGACCTGTGAGTACCATCAAACACCAACACACATACCACCAGTGGTACAATTGGTTGGGAAATACTATCCTAAAAAATTAAAAGCAGTGCATATGAGCTTAATTCATCTTGGCCTCAAAACCCTTGTGAGGTTGCTTAGGCTTAAGAGATTGTGACAGATCCAAGGCTATCCAATGAGCCACACAGTTGAAATAGCATTTGAGGGCTACCTATTTAGCCAGTAAGCCCACATGGTTTACTGTAGTGACATGTTTAGTGTAGTGACATGTTGTGAGTCTGGAGACAGAATCAGGTTGTTGGGCTATGATGTTAAAAATTGTGTTAGCTCAAGTCAGGCCAATTAATGGAAGGGTTTGGCAAAAACAGCCTCAGATCGGCATGCTGGCTTGAAGCAGAGTATGCCAGATTACTTTCGAGTCACATTTATAAGAAGACATTAATTTAATGGGAATGTTTCACTTCCATGTTGCAATCTGGTGGAGGAAGAGTTGGCTCATGGTGTGATACTAACCCTAGTGTTGAACTGGATGACAACTGTGATACCCAGTGGTATTGCGGAGATTCAGGGGTGCAGGCCATAACAAATGAGATGCATAGAGTGACACCGCTATTGGCCAAAATAGTTAAAATCTGGGTTTTTCAAAAAATATCATATATGCATAATTTCATGCAGAATACAATGAAACAAACCATGTTGAAATATCTCTGTGGTATCAAAAGTTATAGCAAAAACACCAAATAGGGCAGGGTGATAGTGTATCTCCATGCTCACAACCCAGGGGTATTGCCCCATCTAACTCCATGGGATAAGGTCCAGTATAGGGGTGTCACACTGGTTTCCCACACTCGGCGACACAAACCCCAGTGGTGCCACTGTTTGGAGGAAGAGCCGATGCATAGTGTAGAATATCTCAAGTCTATCAAATCACAAACTTGGATTCTTCAGTTTGTTGTACAAACTATCAGACACAGAATCTATATGGCAAAGAGTCAGCACAGAATTGTAAGTACTATATGTGGCAAATCAGGATCCCAAAAGAGCCATACACATGGGCTCATGCTCTAAAATTAACTGGATAACTGTTTGCTAAATATACAGGAACCAAAAATATGTATTTATCTTATGCATATAAATAATTGTTTGCATATTGTTGGAAAATGAATTGTATTAGTGAGGAAATACTTTAAAAAGAATTGTATCCTGATTAAAAGTCCATGTCAGGTTTTAAATAAGATAAATCAGGTTGTTGTACCGTAAAACTGCTTAACTGCCTTATCAGCTGCTTACACAACTGCCCTTATCTCTTTCGTTCCTGGAAAGGAGAGTGGAAAAGTACTTGAAAACAGGTTTCTCATTTATCCACCGAAAATAAATCTCCGTCCAGTCACTGTTTTCTGGTAGTATTCTTTGGAAACAAAGAATACTGAATAATTAGGTACCTGTCTTAAACTTTCTGAGCACTCTTGCCAGAGAACTCTTATTTGCAGTGGCCTTGTTTAAAATCAAATCTGTTTATCCATCTGTCCATTTATTTATTTATTTATTCATACACACATACATACCCTGCCTATCCCACGCCAAAGCAAATGCCCAAGGTGGCTTACATAGCTTTTATCCTTTTGCCCTCACAACAACCCTGCAAGGTAGGTAATTGTATGAGCAGCTCGTATAACTCTTCTGGATGGAATCCTTCACGACTTGGTCATCACATCTGGCATCAGAGAATGCCTTTCAAGCATCCAGCAAGAGCAGATTCAGCTGGGCTGAGCTGTAAACAGTGAGATGTTTTGCCTAGATTATCTCATGACAGCTTTAATAGCTTTTTGGTTTCCCATCCAAAATTCAACCTATGGTAGTCTGTTCATGCTTAGCAATATTCTATCAACTCAAAATATAAAAAATATATAATATAAAAAATATTTAAAATAATTTAATTTTATATTTTTTAAAATAATAAAGAATTATTATAATAATATATATAATTTATATTAAATTAATGTCTTCTTATAAATGTGACTAGAAAGTAATCTGGCATACTCTGCTTCAATTTATTATATATATAACCAGGTTGGATCTTGGGGCAAAAATTAGTAGAATGCTAGGGTCAGTTTTATGATCCACAACATTTTTAATTCTGAGGGTAAAAAAGGCAGGTGATAATAGGCAGGTGTGGAAGTATAAGGCAGGAGTAGTTATGAGCTGTTTTACAATGTCCTAATTAATTGCCAAACACTGTCAGGTAGAAGCATTAATTGTATTTTGCCTTTAAACTTGCATCACCCTCATTAGTTGTCACTTGGGTGACATTTATATTCATGAACTACATTCGCCATATTTGATCACTGTTAATGATCTGAGTGTTCAATTCAGAGTATTTCAGATAATGAAGATGGAAGTTGCATAGAGATGTATTGCTATAATTTTGTAATTTATTTTAATCCATGTCCTTCCAGTACTGCATGATCTGCCAACTGACTTTTTTGTGTGCTTAGATGTTCCTTCAGCCAGAATGAATATCTTTAAAAATCCAGAAGTGCACTTGGGCTGCCCTCTCTATCACTGGGCTGACCCAACTGCAAGATGGGCCACCCTAGTTATTCTAGAAAAGGCTTGGGGCAGCCTAAGAGCACAATCCTAACCATGTCTACTCAAAAGTAAGCCCCATTGTGTTCAATGAATCTTACTCCCAGGAAAGTGTGTTTAGGATTGCAGCCTAAGGCAACATAGGCTGCCCTAAGACAGGTGGACCTGGACTGCCCTAACTGGGGCACCCTAGGTTGTTGCATGTGGAGGGCATGTTGAGCATTGTCCAAGGCAGAGCAGTTAATCTGGATCCAGAGCCTGATTCTATCTATCTATCTACAGTATTTATATACCGCTTTTCAACTGAACGTTCACAAAGCGGTTTACAAGAAAATGAAAAAAATTAATAGCTAATTAAAAGTTAATGGGTCCCTGTCCCAAAAGGGCTCACAATCTAAAATGCAAAAAGAACACCAGCAGAAGCCACTAGAGCAGACATTGCTGGGGTGTTTAGGGCCAGTTACTCTCCCCCTGCTAAATAAAAGAGGAACACCCACTTGAAAGAGTGTCTCTTGCCCAGTTAGCAGAAATGCCCTCTTCCAGCTCCTTGGAGTTATACCAACTCAGAGGCAGGTATAGTAATGAGAAGACCTATAGGGGCCCATGATAAGGCAGAGTACGAATGACAGCGTTGACCAAAAATCTGAGTTCTTGGCCAGCCGAGCTGCAATCCCTGCCTCTCAACTTCAGGATATGGCACAACTACGACAGCCCACTAACTTCTGGATACAGCAGGCCACTCCAAGAAGCCCCTTGTATTCACTGTAGAGTATCCTGGCATCTCATCAGAGACTCCTTCTAAGGCAGGCACCACAGCTGTTCCTTGTTCAGTGTGAACTGGGGGGGTCTCCCCAGGAGCAAGCCCTCCCCAGGTGTCACTGACTTGGTGCCTACTGAGCAAGCTCTGGAGCAAGAAGGGCAGCCAGGGTTCCTGACTCTCTGGATGCAGTATAACTTTCTGTTCTGGTTTCTGAATAGTTGGGGCAGTCCAGCTAGGGCACTCCTCACTGCCCCCACTCTGGATTGTGCCCTTAGTCTCCAAAATCAGGGTGTACATCAGATTCAAAGACGCATTAGATTTGAGTAAATATGGTTTTTTTGATTATACGTATAGATCAGTATTTAGTTTATCAGTATTATAATTTAACTATATTGAAATAAAAATTTGATAAACCCATTCTTGTATAAAGCAGTGCAGTTAGGTAAAAATCATAACAAAAATTCATTGTCATATTATTATTGTCATATAACTCTTTGCTGCCTGCAGTAAAATTAAATTTTACATCTGCTTTGCAGCTGTGCTTTACAATTGTCAGCAAGCATTTTTAAATTTCAAGTCTTTTAAAATAGGGGTGTGCATTAGATTTTATGGCACATTAGATTAAATACAGTATTTTTGACAGTTGCAATTTTCAGACATCCATTATGGGGAATGGAATTTTATGCAATTCATGAAATACTAATTCATGTGTTCACGTAGTTCATGAATACTAGCAAGGGTTCATCAACTAAACAGAAGCCTTTGACTTAAAAGGCATCTAGGTCAGATATCAGCAGTACATCCTGTGGCAAGGAGTTCCACAGATTAATTTCACACTGGATAAAGATGTATTTTCTTTTTTATTTTCTTCTGCAGTGCTTCAGCATTTGAATGTTGGATAGGATTGGGTCCTGGGTGACATAGGAAGGAATTCATTGGCAATAGTAAGAGAAATTTGAAGTATATTTGTCAATCCGAACAGCAAGTAATATTTAGGAAGGTGAGTTTGTGTATTGGACTACTAGTGGATGTATTTAGAAAGGGTGTCCACTGATCCTGAACTTGTTGTGCAAAAGCAACGATTAGGCTGTTGGAAAGCCAATTTGGCACATACAATATCCTGACTGAACTGATCTTTACACAATATGCCAAGATGTGTGATTAATACCCTAGCAAAACAAGGTATGGAGGAAGCACCATGGTGAAAATTAGATTGTCCCTTTTCACTGAGAGTGGCCAACAAGGTGGGGGAGATGCTGTCTAATGATGTGGAAAGTGCCTCTTAGTATCTCAGCATCACCGTCTCAGCTATCAAAATAACAATTCGTTTCCATGGCTTGAAGTGGACTGTGTTTGGCTGCTTTGCAAAAACACATCCTTGCCGTTGTTGTCCTGTGGGCTTTTGGAGTTCGAGTGGTTGTTTTCGAAAGAAGTGGCCTTCCTCTTCGTGTAGTCAGAAGATGACAAAACAGGGACAATTTAAATTTCCTCCCATCTGGATGTTGGTTATACAAAATCAGACACTGCACAAGACAAATCATACAATGATATGCCTGAGCAACGGTTTAGTTCCAGGGGTTTGCCTGGAACAAAAACCGTTTTTGTACCAAATGGTGTTCAAAGCTGATATCAACAACATGAATGCAATTGGAACACAGTTTAGTGTCTAATCCTGAACATTGTTATCGGAGCATTTCCTCTAACAAGAGATGGGGAGAGAATGAGGATAATGCGTGGGTTGTGGGAGCCTCAACAGTGACAGTCAGTATCTATCCAACTTGTGCTCAATCTGGTTCCTGCAGATATCTCCAGTAGTACTAATATGGTGAACTGCATCAAGAAGTGAAATGCCACAGGTCAGAAAATGGGTGCAAATAAATTCCACAGTAAGGAATTTACAGCATAAATTGACTGAATGGAGAAATCATAAAATGATTTCATTACACACACAGCCTATGGCACAATTGTGTGTAAGGGGCTCACCCCCACGTTTGCTATATGTCCTGAAAAACCAGGGACAATCCTGATTTTGGAGGATTCTGTGCACATAGTGGCAAATGGGACAGAGGGTCCTGTCCTGATTTTGTGGAAGAGAATTATGGCAACCCTACTCACACAAACACCCCAAAGCCTGCATTATGCCTAAATTACCACCCCAAACTCCTGCATTATGCCTATAGTTATTCACAGCATGCCAGTAAGCTATGGCAGCAGGCCTCCGTCAGTCTTGAAAGACTATGGTATCGTGCTCGGCGCTGCATACGCTGCATGCGAAGCACGAAAGCCTGGGTTGGATTGTTATGGAGGATAGGCTGTTACCCAAGCAGCAAATCCCCCCTCTCCACACCACTGAATTAGTCCAATGGAACGGCAGAGCCGATATGATTGGATCCAGCTGGCGTAGCAGAGCTGGGCTAAGGACAGGAGCTTACCCTGTTTTGTGGGGCCGACCCGGGTCTCAAACCCTGGCCTGCTGGTTAACAGGCACAGCGTCTTAACCACTTGCACCACCCACAGCCCACTGTGGCCAACAACCTACACCCACAACCCACGGCACACTGGTTGAATATCATTAATCTAACCTCATGACTAGTTTTGAGCATACTCCTAACCATGTCTACTCAAATGTAAGCCCCATTGTGTTCAATGGATGTTACTCCCAGGAAATTGTCTTTAGGATTGCTGCCATGGTGTTTTCATTCCACAGTATTTAATAAATAAGCTTTTCTACACATCGTAGATCAGATATTTTGTCATCCCAAACTTCTGGGAACAAATAATGTTTATTATTTTGACAAACAACTTCTAGGTGAGTGATTCATGCCAGTACTATAGGTGCCTCTATAATGATTCCTGCAAGTTTCATCAGTTCCTCCTTTGACACACTGTGCTTTATTGTGGAAAATAACTAAAAACTATGATGTAATACAAAAGAATGATTGACATGAATGAATCCAGAGCAATGAAAAATATAATTCTGATAGAATCACACTGTATGCTGGGGGAAGGAAACCCCTCTAACAAAGAATAACCATGGAATCAGATCAGAAAAATGCAGTTAGCTGCTTCTGTTGCAATGACTTCACTCGCACTTCTTTAATACTTATTCAGCTATTAGGTGAAATTTTAATCCAGCTGACTTGTTCCATTTCTATTGCTGCAACCCTTTAAAAAATATGAGATACTCTGGTGTTTAGATTTTTTCCATAGTTAAAGAACTTCTAGTTCAATATTTAGCACAAAAGATAAAATGCTATAGTTTCTCTGCCAATTCTGAGAATAATTTTTATGGTATAATTTTCTTACATGGTTGATTTCTAAATCGTTCTGACATCATATACATACTAAGTTCCTTCAGTCTTTTCTGAGAGGGTTTACTTCTGACAATCTCCATTGCTCTTCTCTGAACTTAGGGCAAAATCCAGAGTAACTACAGGGAGTCCTTGCTCCAGTGTAAGAACAACTTTGGATTCCAATATGAATTTCCCATAGGTTTTCACTAGGTGGGGCAATAACTACAGGTGCACTTAAGACTCTTACATGCTCCCGTAGTTACTCTGGATTTGGGGGTTACTCCAGTTTTGATGCATCTTTTTTAAACTGGGGTTCACAGAACTGGACTCAGTACTTCCGATGAGGTCTGAGCAGTGTGGAGCAAAGCAGAGCCACCACTTCTTGTGATATACCGAAGTTTTGTTCCCAAGATTTTTTTTCCAGCTTTTGTTATTCTAGTACAGAATGTTTATTTAAGTACAAAATATACCTGCTAAAACATATATGAAGGAGTAATTCTGGGTGCTGTTCAAGTTCATCCTAATAACAGACAAGCAGTAACATCATTCACATGCTCCCAGGGGGTTTTCTCATTTGAGTAGATACACCCTACATTTAGAAAATGAGGAATTCTGGTGAATTTTAATTCAAGATGTCAGAGCAATTAAGATGCCAGCTTAATACCTATCATTTAGATATCTTCTGTGAACCAAGCAGTAAATTTACTCAGTGAGTAGGCAGGCACATTCTTTTTTGGAATATGCCCCAGATTTTCTTGATGGCCACATATGGCTTCAAATAAGACCATAACACCAGGCCTGTCTTTGGCTTATTAAAACATTTGTAGAACATGTTGAGACTAGTTCTTTCTGTTCTTTTTTGGGGAAGTCTGTGAAAGATGTTTTTTCTATAGACTGTGCAGGAACGATGGCTTCTGTTTTAAAGATCGCTCCCATTTTCACTCCCATAACAGAAGCTACTACAGGACAGCTAGTAAGGAAGACAATATATGGGAGATTAGGGTTGCCATGATTTTCTTTCACAAAATTGGGACAGGACTCTGTGTCCCATTAGCCAGTATGTGAACACTATCCTACAAAATGAAGACTGTCCCTGTTTTTTGGGACATATGGTAACCCAATGGGAGATGGAACTGTTTTGATCTAGTTAATGATCAGCTGTTTGATAATCTTTGTGGTGGTTTGTTCAATGTGCCCTGAGATATTTGTGATGCAGGGATTAGAGCAGCAATTATCAACCACGGTGCCACAGCATACTGGTATACCATGAATGATCTGCAGATGCGCTGCAGGAGTTTGGGAGAAGATCATATTTTCTTAGGACCACTGAAGGATGTGAGCCATCAGCAGTGTGCCTGGTGAGTTCTCAAAAAAATAGATGATGTACCTTGACAATTTTAGTACTTCATAGTGTGCAATGAGGTGAGAAAGATGGAAAACTGTTGGGTTAGAATATTTGATTTAGGAGAACTGGGTTAAAACTTCAACTTCACCATGAAGCTCATGAGCTGGTCTTGCATTAGTTATTAAATCTGACCTTAACAATCTTCTCAAAGGGTTCATACCAGTGGTGGGCTTCAGGGGGTTCTCACAGGTTCTCACCCTTTGCTAATGAGTGCCTGGTTCTGAGAACTGGTTACTAATGGAACATAGAACCTGTTGTTAATTTAGGTTATTAGGACATAGAATCTGTTGTTAATTTATCTGAAACCCACCACTGGTTCACACCCAACAAAAGTGCAACCTACCCCGGCCATTCCCCAAATCTACAGAACTGGTAGCCATGGAGGCACCCAATACATTGAGAGGGAGCAGATGAAACACCATGAAGGACTCCAGAGCAGGGCTTCACCTCTGCTCACCCTGAGAAACTTGGCTCAAGCTCTTTCTCTCGGGTTGTTGTGAAGATAAAAAATTAAGGTGGCATCCATATGGACCACCCTGAGTTCCTTGAAGAATAGGTAAGGCAAAAATGTCATTAAAAAATTGCACATTCCCAGAACTAACTTCAGAATACATGGAGTGGAAAAGCAACAAAGAATTGTAGGCAAGGAAAGAATCCAGAATCAAAAGCAATAACAACAATAAACATTAAAACAATTAGAACAGGACAAACAATAAGAAGGTGGTTGGACTAAATGACCTATTAGAGCTCTTCCAATACTATGATTCTGATATTAAACCCGAATGAATCATGTAAAATAGTTAAAAATTACATGCAATTAAAATTCAGTCCATCATGTCAGCTACTGAACATCATCCTAAATGAAAAGGGCTAATAGCCTCACTGAAAGGCCATCAACCAAACTGTCCAAGATGATTTCCAATCTGAACCCTCGCCTGAAGCAAGACTTGAATAGAACAAAATAATCAGCTGGAATATGGCTGGAAGTTGTCCAAAACAGTGTAATCCAGGGATGGTTCTTCTACCATAAAGATGAATTCACCACCCTTCCAGTCCTCTTTGCCAGCCCTTCCTGGGCAGATCTAATGTGCCAGGCTATGAAGAATCCTATCCACATCCTCAGATTTATAAGCGGAAAAGAATTCCAGATGTTCAGAAGTGACATTGTTAGATATGCCTAATGTATGTACTAATCATGCCAGATCTCTTCATCTTCTCATAGGTGCTTCACAACTCATCACAATGAGACAAGATGTGTTCTATGTTCTTTCCTACTTATGGGGAAGGCACATGGAGTAGATCACAGGCTACTTGAAAAAGCTCGGCTGGATTATTTTCTACAAATGCATTGGTGGCAGAGATGAAAATCTGTGTGCATTCAGGATGCAACCATTGAGGTTTGTACAAACCCCAAAGTTGTTCAGATACACAGTCTCAACGGTCATGTTAAATGGAGATATATGATGCCGATCCCAGAATATTGTTTTCTATAGCTATTGTATTCTATAGTTCTTCAAAGATATTTAATCACTGCCTTTAATGTGCTGGCATTCTGGAAACATGGTAAACTGTATGATTGAGTTAACCACAGTGAACTCTTCGGAAATCAATCCCTTGAAAACCGCCTCTGTGTAGGTGGCAATTTTATAAAATAGCCTTTCACAAAAAAAGTATATAATGGGGAACTTGTTCCTTTGTCGTCTTCCCTGTGTTTAATTATACTTCACAAGCACCTTGGGATAGAAACTAAAAAGATTTGCAAGCACCACCATCATCATCGTCATCCCAACGAATTTCAGGGACAAGGATATTTTAAGACTCAGGGCACAATCCTAACCAATTTAGGCTGGCACCCGCTCCCCATTCCTGTGGTGGTGTGGGGAAGGCACCACCAGCCACCACTGGGTGGCAGTGGGTAGCAAACAGCACCAGCTACCACTAGGCATCCTTACCAGGAACCAGGCAATGGGTACCAGTGGGCACCAGGGACGTGAGCAACACCAGGCAGCAGGTACCAAATAGGTTTTTTGTGGGCTATTACATCACAGAAGGAATACATTCCCAAATTTCATGCTTTTAGGTGCAGGTGGGACTGAGTGTTGATCAGTCAGTCCTCAATGTTAAGAATAGGACGAAAACACATTGCACCCTTTTTCACCCCTTTATGGGTTAAATTTCTAAAAACCAGTTGTTAGCAAGTGCCTCCATCAAGTTTTTTGCTTTACGCTTGGTTGGCTCTTTGGTGTGTAGTTCTTTATCTGACCCAGAGCAGCCAGGTTGGTTGATATCCAGGTATCCCCCACTTTCTGATGGATTGTTTTCTGATGATCCACTCTTTCAAAACCTTTCAATTCTACCCAGAACTTATTCATTCAACTCATGTTCAGCTCTTTCAACCTCTCTGCTGTTCTAAAGGCCAAAATTGCCCTCTCTGATGTTGGAGATCCTGGTCTAATCCATTCCTGAAGGAGTTAATGAGAACTGATTTGCAGAAATCAGGTCCCTTCCAACTCTATGATTCTATGAAATCTTCGTGTGCCAGCAGGAATTTGCAAGATAAAAGAGGTGTTTGCAACTGCTAGCTAAAAAAAGCATTGGAAGCAACATTGATAAACTAAAAAAGATTGGATTTCACTTTTCAGTGGTTTCCACAATGATGCTCCAGTCCCCAGCCTGTCCAATAAGTGAAAGGGAGGGTGCTATAGTATGGCACAGAGAGTAGGACTGAAGTGGCCCTGGGTGGTAGGTGGAAGCGGCAGTGTTGGTACACACCAAATCTCCTCCCAGGGTTGGAAGCACATCATGAGAATGTTCTGACTTGTGCCAGTGCTTTTAATGGTGCAGATTCAAGCAGTTCCATTGCAAAAGCTGGGGTTTAACCCTACCTGCCCGTATCAGTTAGGATTGGGATGTCCAGGTCCAATCCTATACACACTTCCCAGAAATACATCCCGTTGAACTGAATGGGACATACTTCTGAGGAGACATGCATCAGATTGAGCTGCAATCCATCTTCTCTCGCTGGGAGTGCAATGAATATAATAGATGATGATGATGATTCTGCATTTGTCCCATATGGTGGTAGAATCCTTTATAATGAATATTAATACATTATGGCCAGAATAAAGCATCCTCACACCAAGAACTGTGTTCTTGGGGGAAATCAGGTGTTTGTTAATATACAAGAATAATATTCTACAGGAGCTGGAAAAACAATACTTCTGGAAGAAGTAATTGCAACTAATAGCAATGCGTCTTGTAATCAATAAGCCAAACATTTGCTTAGCATCTATTGTGTGGCTAATTAGTCTTTCCTCTTTCGCACATCTGGGCCTTGAAGCGAGATATATTTAATCAGCAAGTTTTTTTTCCCTAGATTGTGATTTATTTCCTGATGGTTTTTCACTTCATTTTGTAATCACCATTCAGGGTAAGGAAATAAATTATGGTTCCATTGTGTTATCTACATGACTATTTTGTTAACAAGACAAAACAATAAATGCACATTTATGTTTATTTCCAAATCAACAATGGGAATTCATTAGGAAATGAGAGTGGATGTTGAATTCTTTTTTCCTTTCCCATTCAAAGCTTTGGAACAGATAAATTCAAACCACAGGATGTTCAACAGCAAGGTCCCAAACTGGAAATTTATCTTCAGCTCGGACGGTTGTCACAAATCTGTACGCTGTAGTTGCATATAATTAACAACATTGTCGAATCTTTGTCATGAACATGGGGCGTGCCAAACCTAGCTCATATCTACAAAATTTTATTGCATATTATTTTTAGCTTATAATAGCATTCTGTGAAAATGGAGTGATTAACCCTTTATATGAATTTTTTAAAAACTGTTTCAAGGGAGGATTCTATGCATACCTACCGCCAGAACTAGAGCTGGGATGGCTTGAGAAATATGACAGGCCAGAGGAGTACCATGTATAAGGCATGTGGTATTTTATGCCATGCAGGGTGACCATATGACCAGAAAAACCCGGATTTTTAGCCTCCTGTCCGGGTGTCCTACATTTTGGCTTCATTGTCCTACATTTTGGCTTCATTTTGAAAGTTTGTGAGAGTGCACAGTACCCCATCATGCCATACGTCGTTGGCTTCGTATTGTAGAGGAGAATCCAATGCAAAAATCAGTTTTGCGATATCTCCTTCCTATCAAAAGTTATATAAAAAACACAAAAAACCAAAACTATAAAAACAAAACAAATTACATTTTTGGCAATTTTTTTAAGTGGATAGGAATTTTGTCCTGGGATTAGGAATTTTGGCCTTGAGGTTCAGGAATTTTGGGTTTGGCATCTGGTCACCCTGACCATGGGCGCATATTCACCCACCCATCTAGCATTTCTCCCTCAGCACCCTTCTGTGCCAGCTGCAGAATGCTCCCTGGCTGGCTCAGAAGGGCATGGTTCCAGTGAACCGCACATGTGCCCTTCTGAGCCAAATGGAGAATGCTCCCTGGCCACCTCAGAAGAGCACATGCATGGTGTGCAACTCAGCTCCTGAGCTGCACATGTGCTCTCTGTAGCCTGCCAGAGAAACCCTGAGGCTGGTTGTGAAGGGCACGTGTGTGGCTGCATGTGAGCCATGCATGCGCTCCAGAGCTGGCAGGAGGGTTCTGCCAGCCAGCTATGAAGAGCCTATGTGCATGATGACATCATGACACCACATGGCATAATGACGTCAATGAGTGCCAAGGGCGTGTGGCGGCATTGGTATGCCCCTGTGACAGGCATGCAAAAGGCCATGTCAGTGATCCTTCCCTATCAGCTTTTATGTGATGCTATTAACTGCCTGTCTAGCCTTAGCTGAGGTGAAACTGATAGAACAGCTCAGTGATACCAACTGAGCATGTGCAGAAGAGAAATACGTCTCTCCTTCCTGAGGTAATTTTACCTCAGAATCCGAGTTATCAGATACAAATCAGAATTACCTCAGAAAAGGTAGTGAGTTGAGATCTCACTGTAGCTGTACATGTTTTCTTACATGCTGTGACTGGTAATTTGTGTAAATTGACTCTTGGACTGGACTTATGACTATGTTCTAATGATCCTGAACTGACTGCTGTGTAATACATATGTACCACCTCATTTTTCTGCTTTGCTCACACACTGCCACAGCCATTAGAAGCTCTAACAGGCTTCACCATAGTTCCTGCAGCACACTCTGTCAATCCCCATCACCGATAGAGCCATTGGGCTACCCTGAATGGCTCTGACAGTCCACTTACATGGTATGGTGTAGTCCCTGTCATACCTACTACGTTGGCACCCTCTAGCTATACTTCTACTGGCAGCCAGGTCAGAAGATTGCACTCTTGGTAAACTCTTCCACCTGCATCTTGGTAAATCATTTTCCCAGAGTTTGGTGAGCCACTTATCCCACTCTTCCCGCTATCTCCCTCCTCCCCAAAAGCCCATTGAGAATCCCTTACTGAGATACTGACTCATCTGTTCCTAACACCCTTGGACAATCCAACAGATTCTGCTTTTGCTGCTCAGTAGGGCTGCAAGGTTCTTTCTGTATGCTGAGCATCTGCCTGACTTCTTCTTAGGTTACTACCCCAGTTCCCTCACCTATTGTTGCCTATATCTACAAGGAATAACAAAACTATCATTCTGAGTCAAATTAAGGGGAGGCAATTTAAATATCTAGGGTTCCCCTTGGAGTACCCAAATAGTAAGTCTGGATGAGAATCTGCAACTCATATAGGTGCCTGGCCTTCACTTTCTCTATAGCAGGGGTCTTTAAAATGTTTGGCCAAAGGACCACTTCAAATACCTGGCACAGTGTTGAGGGCTGGGGCAAAAAATTAAATGTAAAATTAAAATAAACAGATTTCCAGATTCAAATTGCCAGGATTTCTGCAAACACCGAAATAAAGCACACTGACAACATCCAGCCAATTTGATGCATTGATGCACTGGGAGGGAGGGTTTGCTTGGGTGGACGTTGAGCAGGGGGGACGTTGAGTATCACTTGCCAGTAATGTTTGGTCAAATGGGTCAGAGGCTGTTATGGAAAGAGAGGTTGGCCACGAGCTGGTTAAAGGCTTGACACAAGCCAAATCTGGCCCCTAGAACCAAGGTTTAGTGACCCCTGCTCAATAGCATCCAAGGTTTAGAGACCCCTGCTCAATCTTCTGCCCTTTCTTCATCTCATTCTGAAAAAGTACGACTGCTAACACCGTCTTGGGAAAAGTCCTCTCCATCCGCTAAAGTGGCAAGAGAAATCCACTCTCTGTAGGAAGAAATGTTAACTGTGACAAAGAAAAACAAAAGAACAAGATCTCAGCTAATTATTCCTCTAATTATTCCTCGTAAAGCTTCACTGCTAATGATGAAATCAACAGGCCTCAGGACTCAGCCGAGAACTTGTGAATTGGTTCAATTTCAAGGAAAGTTTTGACACATCTACATTTAATAATGCCAGGAAATCTAATGAGGCTGAACTCATTATTTATGACAAACGGGAAGGCCAAAGCTGCCACCTCATGGAAGCAAACTGGAAGGTAGGCAAGAATAACCCTACAGAGAAAAAATGTCTGCATTTGTTGATCAAAGAAGTACTACTGGGACTGCATTGCAGTATACTACTACTGCATTAGATGAAAACGTCATTTAATACAGCCCTGGGTTTCTGTGGTGGTTTTGCTTCTGTACTATTAATTTTGTAGTCAACAAGACAATCAGATGAGGTATGTTCAAAGTTTGTTTTACTATGTCCTTCTAGTTTAGTCTATAACAGATAAATAGTGCATATAAAAGCGGCTTTATGCCCCAAATACTCCCTGCCCAGCTCTATAGCACCCTTCTCAAGCCCTGTGCTGCTTACAGTGCAATCCTATTCATGTCTACTCAGAAGTTCCATTGAATTCAGTGGGGTTTACTGCCAAGAAAGTGCTCTTAGGATTGCAATCTTAGTGCTTCGCTTACCACCATTGGCAGTCAAGGAGTTCTGGAGGTAGTGCTGCCGGCATTGCTTGCTTTCAAGTAGTGGTACACATGCTCCATGACATGACTGTGACATTCTAGGCCAGTGCAATGGTTGCTCTGCCAGTGGAGCACACCATTAGGATTGTGCTGTCAATCTGTTTTAGGGTCAAAATATACATGCATGGAACATCAAGTGGTAAACACTCATATTCTTGTGTATATTCATGTTCTTTCCCTGCTGCCTGTCTTCATATTTCCTCCGAAACATGTGCAAGACACTTTCCTTCTATGGCAATTATGACTTTTTTTAAAATTAATGCTCTTTTGTATTGGAAGAGGAAAAGAACAAGACAAGTGCTACAAGAATATACTGCATGTAACATTGCACTGACCCAGTTTGAGAGCATTTCACATGATGAGCAGCAAGCAGTATAGTACAGAAAGCCACAAGGAAGCACCGCAATTCATCTTATCCCCAAATTGCTTCCAAAAATGCCTTTTCTAACCCCGAGGGTGGGAATTTTAAACAAAAGGAGACCTGGAAATGTCATATATAGTTATCTAACACATAAGTGTGTGGGTAGGGATGGGAAAGGTATTGTATATTGCTAAAAATAGCACATCCTCATTTATTTTTTGTTTTTGCATGGCCAAAAGGGTTGAGATGTTCTCCAAGTGAGTTGTGGAATTTTTTGCTGTGTTAGAATATGTGTTGAGCATGAAACAACATACAATATTTTTTAAATTGTCACTTCTGGCTACCCACAAATTTTTCTTTAAATTAAAAAGGATATTTCAGTTCATTAACTATTTATCTGGGAAATTCATATTGCAATCCAGAGAAAATTGTTCTTACACCGGAGCAATGTAGTTACTCCCCGTAGTTACTCTGGATACCCCCCAATCAGCCATCTCCTTGAATAGTTCTGTGTCAACGTGAGCAGAGTTTTCATATTTCCATTGTTCTCACTTACCTTTGATAAGATCTGGACACCGTGAAAAGAAAGGAACAAGCTGTTAGAAGTTCAGAAATAGATACTGAGGCAGCTGCTGCATATAGTACATTTAGAACCCTATATCACCTCTTACATAATAGCCATTGTGTTGAACTTCTGATCCCTTCTTGATTGAATTCTGGAGCACAGAACTTCAGCTTGGCTGAAGATCAATGGGTCAATATCTTTATCCATTTTATCATGATGAAACAGCTTTACGTAGACCTTCTAAAACCTCTCTCGCACTTCTCAGTTGTTAACAATTTAATGCGTTTGTTCCAAAGTAAAAACACTTCCAGCATCAATTCCAATATTTCTGTTTTTATGGAATCTATATGGAGCATGAGTTCAGTTTGGTCCACAACACCTGCAGTTTTGTATTATCAGTTAATTTGTATACTATAAGAGTCTATGTACTCTAATAATGTAGCCTTTTGTTTCAACTGCTACCTGGTCGCTTACAGAGAAAACCTATGCTTTGTTAAACTTACGTAAACTTCACTATGTTTAATGAAGCTTATACAGTAGTGCCTCGTGTAACAAATTTAATTAATTCCGGAGGCATGTTTGTTACGTGAAACATTCTTTACATGAAGCAGATTTTCCCATAGGAAATCATGGAAACTCAGACAATTGTTTCCACAACCCCCAAAATATTCATATAAAAATATTAACCAGATGTAAAAATGATGACAAAACACTGGAATTGAATTCAAAACATGCACTCAATGTGCATCATCCTATGAAGTCTACTTAGGCTGCAGTCCTAAAGACACTTTCCTGGGAGTAAGCCCCATTTAATACAATGGGACTTACTTCTGGGTAGACATGGTTAGGAAGCTGCAAAGACACCTTCCTAGGGTCTCCCCACTTTCTCCTTCTCTTCATCCTGAGCCTCTCTCTCCCCTGGTCCTTTCTGGCTAGCCCTGAGCTGCTTCCCTCTTCTCCACTGCTGTTCTTTCCCTCTGTCCAGCGGACGCCCGGCCACAGGAGGAACAGCGCAGAAGTGTTGCTTTTGCTATGGGCAGGCATGCTAGGCAGCCCTGACACTTTTTAAAAGGGCTGCCAGCCAGCACATCTGCCACGAGTGTTAAGTTTGTTACGTGAAGAACAGTTTGTTACATGAAGCAGAATCCTAGAGAAATTTTTGTTTGTTACATGGAACATACTTTATGTGAGGTGTTTGTTACGTGAAGGCACCACTGTGTATGTATGTATGTATGTATGTATGTATGTATGTATGTATGTATGTATGTATGTATGTATGTATGTGTATCTCTCTCTCTCTCTCTCTCTCTCTCTCTATATATATATATATATATATATCTCCATCCTGTTATATTTCTGGCAGTAGCAGACTTGAAAAAAATAATTGAAATAGCATTCAAATGTGTAAACCCACCAATTTAGCAGGCCTCCATCAGTCTTGAGAGACTATGATATTGTGCTGGTTAACAGGCACAGTGTCTTAACCACTTGCGCCACCCAAACCCACTAATTTAGTTACTTAAAATCTAGTTACCTAATGGGCTGTGGGTGGCGCAAGTGGTTAAGACACAGTGCCTGTTAACCAGCAGGCCAGGGTTCGAGACCCGGGTCGGCCCCACAAGACAGGGTGAGCTCCTGTCCTTAGCCCAGCTCAGCGATGCCAGCTGGATCCAATTGTATTGGCTCTGCCTTTCCATAGGACTAATTCAGTGGCATGGAGAGGGGGGATCTGCTGCTTGGGTAACAGCCTATCCTCCATAACAATCTAACCCAGGCTTTTGTGCTTTGCATGCAGTGTATGCAGTGCCAAGCAAGATACCATAGTCTTCCAAGACTGAAGGAGGCCTGCTTTAGTTACCTAAGGTAACAATCTAATTACCTTACCTAGACTTAGGAAAGGCTGTGAGAATTTAACAGTGCAATTTTTAAAATTCTAATAAACAAGTCCACAGGAAAAAATGTCTGATCTTTCAGAGGACGCTAATGCGATTCTCCCCATCTCTCAAGCCGATACATGTACTATTCATGCCAACGCATCATAGCTTGTACATATAGCATTGTGAGATTTAAGGTCTGCAATAGCTTTAATACCAAACATTCTACAAAGCTTTAACAAAATGTCATTCAGCATGAAATGTTGGACCTTCTAATGGGGAGGGATGAGAGTGGGAAAGGGTGGGCAGACTAGGGCTGGGATGACCAAAACTGGGTGAGGGACGGTCACAAAAGGTGGAATAATCTTTGGAGCCCAGATCTACCTGCCTGCATGACATTGGCTGCTAAGTATAGTAATGTAGAAAGCCACATTAAAATCTGTAAATATTTAAAGTTGTTGCAGACTAGAATGGGAAGTGTCTTGTTTGCACCAAAACTATTTCTGCAGCAGCTGTCATCCCACAGCTGTCTCTGAGCTCCTGTATTGCTTCTTCATGTAAAGAAGATCCACAAGCCAAAGAGCTACTATAGCAGGCCAGTTTCCTCCCAAATTTGACAAAATGAAAGAATGGTATGTATGCATTACTCAATCTGGTACATACGGCTTGCGACAGCAGCCACAACCATGTAGCACCCCTGGCATCTGTGTAGGCTGAGTCCAGACGATAGGGAAATGTTAAAATTTCTGGCCCCTTTGTCTCATGGGCCTGGATACAAATTAAGCCCTTTACCCACCTCTCATAGGCCCTTGCCTTTGGTTATCTGCAAGGAATCAGCTCCAGGACCCACCTCTCAGTGCGTACTGAATTCTGTGTATAACAAAACAGGACACCATATGTTGTAACTCAAAGGCACTTCTGGGTTGCACTGAAGATCTGAAAATGCATTCCACTCTCACTTGGGATGACTTCTGAGGCGCGAAGAGGCTGTGCATGGCTTCACCACACCTCAGAATACTTCTGGATGTGACCAGATGTCAGTAGTCCAAAATGGAAGAGCCTTCCCATTTAATCTACAGGGTGCTCTGAGGGCCTTGAGTTGCAGGCCTGGCATCCATGGATATTCAAATCTGTGGATACTAAGCTGTAAGGAGGACCCACTGGGACTTTAACTGCTAGTTTATATTACCATGCAAATAGGATTTGGAGTTTCCATATATGTCAGATCACCATAAACATGGGAGGCCATGCCAAAAAAACTTAAATATCAATGAATTCTGAAGCATGAATTCTCCATTTGCAGCATTTTTCTGCAGCAAATTTTTCTCCATTTACACATCAAGGACTTCAGTGATAGAGAAATCGACTGTACTCAAAGTATTTCAAAAGGAGCTTATAAGGAATGTTCAAAACTCTGAAATCTTTGAAAAAACTTCAAATAATGCTTTTTCTGTAAATCTGGAGCAGATTCCTCTAATCTGCAGTTAGAGGAAAGAGAAGACAACACTGGTAGAGCTAAATCTGTTATGTTAAGTTGGACAGGACTGGACCCTCAGACTCCGTTGTTATTAGGATAACTCAAGAATATACTTTCTTTAAAAATCATGCTTAGTTAAGTTCTTGGGAAACATTAGATCAATTTGCAGTTGGTTGGTAACATTCATTTTTACTGATTTTAATGTCTCTGGATTATACCAAATGAAATGCTTCATTATGGTTATTTGGCAATGAGGGCAAAATGTTGCCTGGGGAATGGCAACATGGATAGTACAGTAGTTACAGTAAATTACTGCCACAGTAAATAGTTACAGTAAATTATTGCCACATGATTTAGCAATTGAGAGTTTTGACATGTCATTGCATTACTTAGGCTAGCTCAAATGGTACTTGAAAATTAGCCTACCAGGGAGCCAAAGGAGAAGCTAAATATTCTTATCTAGCCCAGACACTGTACTATGTAGCTTACTGAACTGTAGGACTGGCACTAGCAGACATAAAATTGCTTTTATAGCCGGCCAAAATTTGAATGAAAAAACAGCTATGATGTTCAGTATAAAGCTTCTTCCATTGAACGAAAACAATCATTTTATCCCAAACCCTCAGTAATTTAGTTCAAGTTGCTCATTGTTCTGCACTAGGATAACTGATGCTCAAACCTATGAACATCAATATGAAGATATCCAGTAGATGTTAATCTGCAATATCAAGCTGTATGGTAGTGAACATAAATCCCTCCACCTATAAAGCCTCCGTTACTTCTGGGTTGAATAAGAACCTTTTAACTGTTTGCTGTTATTAACCAGGCGGATTACAGAGGTCTCAGAGTGACCTAAATATTTTCACAAAAAGAATTTTCACCATTTGACATGAGTTGGAAGACAAGAGTTTTCAAAATATCTCGTCTACCACAGGGGCATGAAAGAAGCTGTGAAAGCTATAACGTAAGAGTTCCCACAAGAGCAGGTGGCAAAACTTATTATGTGCAACAGGACTCTGTCTTCTTGATCTCTAGTCCAGGGGTGTCCAAACTTTTAACTTCACGGCTCCAAGACCTTTAACAAGTGTGTAAAGGATGGAATTTCAGCAGGTGCAGCTTCTCATCTCACACTTCACAAGCTGAAATTCCTTCTTCTACACTCTTGTTTAAAGTTTTTGGACCTTTAAACCCCTGCTCTACCAAACACAACTACTTCCCAGCAAGACTGGACCTCACGTGAAATTCCATAAATCAAGGGAATCATAAATTAATTCCGTTATCTGGAATTCCAAAAATCAGAATGCCCTGAAATCCAGACCTTTTTTGGTCTGCATCAGAGTTTGCCCCATTTTGCTTGCAACCTGATAGGCACTCACTCACACAGTTCTTAACAATCCTATTGGCTACTGGCAACATGCAATATAGGGGTTCAGAAATAGCTCTCATTGTGTACTATTAGGCTAGAGCAGCTGCTAGAGTCCCTTTGGGAACGTTGGTTCCCTTACCCCCTGTGAAGAACCACACTGGCGCCAATGGATCTCTTTGGATCTGTACCAGCTCCCAAGCCTGCACACAACCAAAGAGGCCTAAGTTGGGCAATGTGGCTCTGGAAAAGGCATAAGATTTGACAGTACTTTTGCCACTGTCTTGGCTTGCTATTCCTCCTCCATGGTTTCATCTGTCCCCCATCCCTGATATCCTCCCAACACTGGGAAGAGCTACATAACCGCAGGGAGCTCTTGACTGGTGACATACCCTACAATCCAGAGTAACTACGGGAGCACGTAAGAGAGATTACCTGCACCCGTAGTTACTGCACCACCTAATGAAAACCTATAGGAAATTCATATGGCAATCCAGAGCAAATTGTTCTTACACCGGAGCAAGGACTCCCCGTAGTTACTCTGGATTGCGCCCCTTCTGGCAGTGAGTCTGAGCACCAATTGCTCTGCCAGTTCTGGATGTTGCCACACATAAACTGATTTATGGCAATTTTGTGGCACATGGTGCTGAAGAAAAAGCTGTAAGTCTCAGTGGCCACTGAAATCATGAATATTGAAGTGGCAGTTGGATTCAAAAACTAAAACAAAACAGCTTGCAGGTGAACCAGTTGGAAGGTGGACACTACGATCTCCCAGATCAGAACATATTAAAAATCATCAACTCTGAAACACTGTAAACAAACACTGGTGAATTTATTCACAAGAACAAAAATACAGAATCATTTTTAACAAGCATATCAGTAATACACAAAAAGATGAAATGTATGAAATATTTTTATATCCCAGTTGTCAGCCATGATTCTACAACATGACCAGTAAGATATATGTACTCGAACAAGGTTTAGCCATGCTATGAAGTCCCACCTAACTACAGGGTCACTTGCATCGTTCCTTTTTTTCCAAATAAATATAACTTTATCTGTCTTTACAAGTGTAGATCCGAAAACCCCCTCGAAACCAAAAACCATTCATTCATAGAATACTGCATGTGCAATAAGGTTTTCCATCTGTCTGCTTCCAGCTGCATCTCCAAAAAATACTCCTGAGACTTGGGAGACTTTCCAGCATGGCTTCTGATGTGGCATGCACAGGGGAGATGCAACCTGTATAGTGGGGAAATCATGGACTCCCTCATGTGTGAGTGAAAGGCACTTTGAATCCATTACCTAAATTATTGCCTTCAGGCAAGATGTAGAATGAGCTGTACTGAAGACCAGACCATCGAGTCTCAAACGTTGTATCTTACCCTAAGGTGTTGCACTGAAGTATCTTTCAATCCTGACTGTTCCAAATGACCAAATAATGAACGTGCAGCTGTAAGTGAAGAAGATTTAACACATTCTTATAATTTCTGTCAATTACATATTCTCAGGTTTAGATATTTTCATTAAATCCATTCTTGCATAATAATGAAAAGGCAGCATAGACATACATAATCAATGTCACTTTCAACATTCACTCATTCTTGATGTCAGAATGGCCATCGTTTTAACCTATCATACTTTGAAAAAGGGAACTTGGGGCAAAATCCAGAGTAACTACGGGAAGTCTTTGCTCTGGTGTAAGAACACTTTACTATGGATTGCAATATGAATTTCCCATAGGTTCTCACTAGGTGGTGCAGTAACTACAGGTGCATGTAATGTCTCTTACCTGCCCACGTAGTTACTCTGGATTTGCCGGTTTATTTCAAAGTGCCTCAAACATTGAATGAAGGAGGAAAACAATGATTTAACAGGATAATACAAATAAAATATTTCTAAATAATTTATTATTTATTTATTCGATTTGTACTCCTTTCTCCCCGAAAGGCAATCAAAGTGGCTAACAATCTTTACATAAAATACAATTAAAGAGCAATTCAGAATACTATTCAAATTAAAATAAAATTCAAATTAAAGTGCGATTCAAACAAAATGAGTAGATAAAAATTCTCCAAAGGTTACCTGCCAATCTGACTTAGAAAAAAAATCACAGCTTGCCACTTATTTAGAATCCTGGCATTGGGTTCCAAGTGAACACAGAATCATAGTATTGGAAGGGACCCAGCAGACTATCCAGTCCAACCCTCTGCCTGAAGAAGGTAATCCTCATCTTGTGAGGATCTGGGTCTCGAACCTTGGCTTGCTGGTTAACAGGCAGTGTCTTAACCACTTGCGCCACCAGAGGACTACATGGTACAGCCTCATGCACGGTTAATCACATCCAAGTCATACGTTTAAATAACTTTAGTGTGCTTAATTATGCATAAGATTGGACTGTAACTTAAACAGACAACTTGCCAGAACAAGATAATTAAAATACTAACAAGACCATCGTTTTCTACAACTAGATCAATAAATGCTAGCAGAAAAAAAAATGCAAGTTATATTAATCTTCCGTCATAAAATGTAGCCTAATCTGGTTTACCAACTTTTCTTTAAAGAGAAACACAAGGTCTATCTTTCAACAGGGTACTTGGGTTTAGAGATTTAGCATAACTGTGATTAAAATTCAAATGTAAGATCTTGTAGAATCCTACGAGGATTCCACATGTCTGCCTAATACCATATTTCAATCTATTGTTGTGGAGAAAATATTGCTTTCTACTTACTGTTTTTTTCAGAGTCAGAGAGAAACATTATTGCCATATCAAATCTTTTTGATTCTGACAGTTTCTGCAGAATTTCTAAAATGAGTGAAGGTTCTTCTTTCCTAAAAGATAGGGAGATAATAACATGCATCTATAAATAACTTGAACGGTATAAATAATTCCGACGGGAAAAAAATCAGATACAACTATGAAGCTGAAAATGGAAAGCAGAACATAACTAGTAATTTTTTTAAAAAATCTAGATGCATATGAACAAACATTAAAAAGAAAAGGAGTTATTACCCTGAGGACCTATGAAAATTTACAAAAAAACTGTACTGTGTTCTGTGTATAAAGAAAATAAAGTACGAAAATAAAAAATACGAAAGTACGAAAATAAAAAACCACTCGTATTATTATTAGTGGTATTATTATAAAACAACTGCTAATCTGAACATCCAGTGAGATCGAAAAACCACATACATCAGACAGTAATTTGTTCCTAATTTCAAAAAATAGTCTCCTTTGAATAAAGGAACCACTTTTACATGATAACTATTGCATGTTTTAAAATCATGCAAGACCATTTCGCTGATGAGGATGTTTTTGATTATGCTTTCTACAAGATTACTTCAAATAGATAATGTCCAGTCTTCAGTTCCTCCTTAAAAATCCCATGTATCAGGTCTGGAGGCTTCAATACACTGTTTTTTGTTCTAGGCAACTCAAAAGCTCTATAATAGCTGGCCTTGCTTGAAAGGCATTATTTGTGGACACTGCAAACACTGTGTCTGTCATGGCATAAGAACCTTGTATCTAACTTTGTATTCTCCACAGGAAGCATTCCGAGCATTTCCAAGACACAGCACAAAGCCAGGGATTGATCTTGTCTGCCCAAAGCTGGGGTGAAAAGGTTTATGTTGGGTTTTTTTGGAAGCAATTAAAATTTTTGAAAGCACTGTATGAACCCAAGAGATGGTGCATTTCCCCTCTCCTGAGTTACAAGCTTGAAGAGAAGCAAGGAGCCATTTGGGATTTTGTGCAGTACTTCAAGAGTCTTGGTCCTTCAATGTTAAGTAATCATAAGAGGAAAACACATCTGAGGAAAGGGACAATTGTCATGGTGAGTATAATTAGCTATTGCACATTTTCATTCAAGTCCCCTAAGAAACAAAAAAGTATGTCTACTCTGAACATTAATCTTACTGCTGATCTTTCCCCTGATCTGTAAAGTTTCCTACACAATGGAATAAAATATTCTCACTCTTACAGATTATTCCAAGTGGTACTACTTCTAAACATCGACAAGCTTTTATCAAGCAGAACTCACTTCAAACTACATCCAGAAATATGCTGTGAAAAACATCAATATTTTCTACAAGGGGCAGAGCACAAGGAAAAAGATGACACTTTTAAAAGAAAACAATCAAAAATCCAGGAATTTAAACTTACCCAGTATAAAAATCCTGCAGAATTTTCAAAATTTGGCAAAACACATCTGGATCTAATGATTTTTGGAAAAGACCTGGATAAAGTGATGGATCAATTTGCTTGGAGGGAACAAAAAGTATTGACATATAGGAAAATTGTTATTAAACATTAGTGAAAATGTACCCCTGTTGTGGGAGTAAAAATTCCCCTGTATGCCATTCCCTTTCTGCGCATCCACGCCCCCATGTGCTTCAACCCTCCATGCAAATTTGCATTATTCCCCCATGTGCATCCACCCCCATGCACAAAAGCCTCCCTGTGCAACACCCCTCTCTCAAACAACATCCCCCCGCAGTGCACCAGGCACTGAGCACCAAATTTGCCGGATGTTGGTCAGTTTTCCATGTTAAGTTATAGGACAAAAATACACTGCACCCCCTTTTCAGCCCCTTAAAGAGTTAAATTTCTCAACATTGGTTCTTGGTGGGTGTTGATGTCACAGAAGGAACACCCTCCCCAAATTTCACACTTCTAGGTCCAGGGGTTAGGGCAGAACATCCCTGTCAGGGATTCTACAATATAAAGTACAGGGAGGAAAACATGTTGTGCCTCATTTCACCCCTTTCTGGTTGGAATTTTGAAAAACTCTTAGTGGGTGCCTCCATCATGGAAGGGAAAAAACTCCCCAAATTTCACGCTTCTAGGCCTGGTGGTTTTGGCTGGGCATTGATGACCGACCGTCCATCCATCCAATTAAATCTCCTACAAGAATATTTTAATGTCTGAAAAAACCAGCCAATAATTTAGTATATCCTTCACAGGCCTAAGATGCCTCTGGGGCTTCCAAAATGCCAAAAATCACAACTTATGGTTTTTAGATAAAAATTACAAGTTGCTATTTGTTGTCATGACTGGTTGCTTTCTAAGGATTTCAGGTGACCCAAACCACAGATTTCATAATCTGTGGGTCTTTCACAAATGGAACTGCTGCATATACTGAGGGTCCATTGCCGTTATCTCTATTCCATGCCTAATGTTAGCCATAACTTATACCTTTATCTTACCTTTAAGTATATATACAACTGATCTGGGTAGACTTTTAATTTTCTGAAGTCCGACTCAAGCTGAAAAGAATTCATAGGGACTGGAGGTACAGGAAATGTAGTAACAGGAAGTGTTTGGTTTTCTACCTCAGCTTGTTTTCCCTTGTTTTTCCTCTCACCGGGAAGCTGAGAGGCAGGTGATGGTTTCTCTTTCACAGTAGTAAGTGGCCTAAAAACATTAAGTAGAGCCAATGAAATGTTTGCTTTGATTTTATTTGGAATAAGGTTATAGAAAATGTATACTGTTCTACAATTTACAAAGCAGAACACAACTGCTTTTGAAGTTAATTTCATTAGGGTTAGCATGGGAGTCTCACTAAACACAAAGTAAGCAAATTTCTTCACAAATATTTTTAGATTTAGAAGTCAACAGCCACACACATACCCCCGCCCCTTTTGGCTAGATCTTCATTGAACCAAAATAAGCTGCTTGTATCCAGAAAGTGCTTTATAATTGCTTATTTTCAATATTCTAAGACTTGGGCAGTGGGCACCAGCAGGCACCACTCAGCATCTGGTACCACTGGGCACCAGCAGGCACCAGTGGGCATCCTTACTGAGTACTGGGCATTTTTACAAGGCTAGCACTGGACACCAGCAGGCACCAGTGGGCAATGGGCAATCTTACCGAGCATTGGGCATGCTTAGAAGGGTACCACTGGGCACCAGCAGGCAGTAGGCATCCTTACTGAACACTGGGCATCCTTACAAGGGTACCACTGGGCACCAGCAGGCACCGGGCACCACCAGAAACCAAGAAACACTGGCCACTTGGCACCAGTGGGCAACACCGGGAACCAAAATTGGTTCCCCAAATTTCACACTTCTATGCCTAGTGGTTTAGGCTGGGTGTTGCTGAGTAGGTCAGTGACTTTTCAGTTTTATATATATAATGGGGTTGTGAAACAAATCATCTGAGTTTCCATTATTTCTTATGAGAAAGTTTGCTTTGATATACAAGCATTTTGGATTACAAACATGCTTCTGGAACAAATTACGCTTGTAAACCAAGGCACCACTGTATATATAGATTATATATATAATCCCCTCCCCCCCAGTAAAATTGCCTATAACCTGACTACTAAATGAACATACATTTTAGTCCCACCTTTATGTTTTCATGGCTATATTGTTGATTATACAGTATTTTTATTTAAGCCATACATAGCTTTGGCTGATGAGTGGCAAACAATAATGCTTTGGGCAATCATGAAACAGCTTATAAAGACTATTTTTAAATACAGTTAATTACAAATAGCTATGCAATGAATATTTTAAGAATATTGAGATACAGCCAAGACATATTTGCTTAAGGAAATGAGTAAGAAAAACATTTGCTTCGGGAATGAGTAAGAATGAGTAATAAGTCCTCAGAATTTGCAATTTCTGAACAAGATGGAGTTTAAATCACCAAAGGTGAACTTCTGTAACTGCAGTAGTAAAAGCTCTGACTGCAATTTCATAACAAAGAACACAAGAAAAAAGCATGTCAAACGCACAAGTACCCTCAACACTGATTATAGTGTAGCCGCTTGCTCTCCTGTAATTTATCTGTCATTTCATTTGACTTATTCAAGGGCTGAAAATTGGCATCAAGAATGCATTCTTGTCAACTATACAGCATCGTTTCTTGAAGCTATTAAAAATGTGAGAAGTGAAAAAATCTAATACCTCCCTTGTGTACTTGCATAACAGATGCTGTATCCAAAAAAATGCTGAAATCTGATATTTAAGGTTCATTTAAAGCAGTGTGTGTAGCTTTAAAAGCTCAATACCACTAAACAATAATTTGAGGGTGCAATCCTAGTCAAATTTGGCAAGCATAGCTCCCCATTTCCACCGTGGCTTGGGGAGGCTGGATCATGTCAGTGCACTGGTCTAAAACCCCAAGGAGTAGCGCAGAAGTGCCTTATGCCACTTTTGCGGCAACAACAGGCCAGCATCAGTGATGGGATTCAAAGAAATTAACAACTAGTCCTATGCCCATCTGGGCAGCCACTTTTAAATGGCTATTTTTAAACTTTATATGTCCTTTCTCTCATTACCAACCAGTTCTGGAGCGCACCACTGGCTAGCATGGGACTTGTGCCAGTATAACCTAGGGTTAGGATTGCACTATCTTTATTAGTAAGACTTTTTCCTCCACTGAGTAATTAGTTGAACACATGAACCTCGCAGCCACAATATTTGATATATTAAAATCAGTACACTTACTGTATTGTGGCAGAATCGCCCACTTCTTCTATTTTCAATAGCTTTGCTTTAGGAATATCAGCTGGAGAAGACAAATCATCCTTGTTTGAATTCTTCAGTGATGCAGAGGTCTGTATTGCTTCTAGGCTCACAGATCTAGACTTATTAGATTCCAGATTGGTGGTCACCAAAATATCTCCTGGCATCTCTTCATCCACTTCTTCAATGACGATTCTTCTCAAAGGTTTCTAAACAGAACAAAACCCTGCAGTGAGTTAAGGGCAATTGTGGAAGAGTCTCAGCTAATATTCTGGTGACCAGCAGGATATATTCTTAAAGCTATGTGAGTTTTAATATGTCATTGGACTCTTCATTTTTGAAACATTAAACTATCAAATTACCCGTCAAATAATGTGCCAGTGAATCTAATGCGCATCCTGATTTTACAAGACTTCAGATTAAAAATTGTTTATTGGCAATTGTAATGTGCAACTGCAAAGCAGGAGCAAAATTTAATTTTACTGCTTACAAAAATGAGTTATACAGACAATAATAATGACATTGGTTTAAGTTATGATTTTTACCTAATTGTACTACTTTATACAAGAAAGTGTTTATACTACGTTTTAAATAAACTGTTAAACTAAATACTGACTTATATTTATAATCAAAATACTGTATTTACTCAAATCTAACATGCCACTGAATCTAATGCATATCCCAGTATTGGAGACATCGGCTGCAATCCTAAAGACACTTTCCTGAGAGTAACACCCATTGAACACAATGCGACTAACTTTTGAGTAGATATGGTTAGGATTGCATCCATTGGCAGCAATCCTAAAGACTCTTTCCTGGAAGTGAGATCCATTGAACACAATGGGACTTACTTTTGAGTAGACATGGTTAGGATTGTGCTGTAAATTTGGCTAAAAAAGGTGAGCCTCTAGTAAATATGGTAATTCTGACATGAATGTACATAGGCAAGTACCACACAAGGCATTATTATCTCACCAGTAAAAGAAGGAGGTTTTTGATGGGGGGTATACTATCCTAACTGGAGGGGAAAGATTTTCAAATCATACCTACTCAGGCTACAATCCAGAGTAACTACGGGACCTTTTACACCGACGTAGTTACGGTACCACCTATGGGAAAAGCATAGAACAATCCAGAGTAAGTGCCTCTTACATCTTCCCGCAGTTACTCTGGATTGTAGGGTAAATCTAATAAACATGTTCTCTCCTCCCCCATTACCTGTTTTCTCAGTGTTCCTTCTCTTATGCAACTATTTTTTTTAAAAAAAAACTGAGCTCTTAGCTTAAATATATTTTTGATGGACTTAACGTTCTCCCACTTTCTGAAGACACTTCTCTTTTATGTATCACACCGAGCCTGCTGCCTGAAGCTTTCTCTCACCTTCATAGACGACTTGCTGCTTTTTCTTCAACATCAGACTCTAAGCCTGTTGTGTGTCAGTCTGGCTCAGATCAACTTGTATTCCAAACTCAATGAGCTTGGGTTTGCCTTTGTGCTACCCTCCAGATCCAGCAGAAAAATGCCACTGAATATCAACTGAAGGGTTGGGAGAAATGGTATGCCTTTCTTGCCTGCTTCTGGGCTTTCCAGAGGCAGCTGGTGACACACATAAAGGAAGTAGAATGTAGCCCTAGAAGGGCCTTGGCCTGATCAAGCTGAGCTTCTCTTATGAGCACAATCCTAACCATGTTTACTCAAAAGTACGTCCGATTTTGTTCAATGGGTCTTACTCCCAAGAAAGTGTCTTTAGGATTGCAGCCTGTGCCCTTATGCTGGGGACAAGGGAGGCACTGACTGCTGGCAGAGGAGCAAGTTGTCTGTTAAAACAGTATAAATTTCTGTTACGTGCAATATACATACATTGATGTGTGTCATAATTAAAATAATACCATTTATCATTTCTACTTACCTTTGACCTAAGATGCAAAGGTTTATCAATGGGTTTCACCAAATATTCTGTTTCTGTTTCATTCTCCGATTGTCCATGAAATTCCTGTACTGTCCAAAGCCCTTTTGCAATTAGTTCCTTTAAAGATTTAAAATAATCTTTTAGAGTTTGCCTGATATAAAATTCATAAAATGCATAGATTAAATCAAAACAACTTGCTGTAGTTGAGAAACCACAATATAAATATCATAAATGTACTTACATTCTTAAGTTTTGTAATTTCATTTGTTGCTTGCTTATTTCCAGGTTCCAGTTTCAAGACAGTTTCAAAATCTAACAAAACAGAGAAAAACACATAGTTATCTTTAATAATTTTCTTTTATAGAAAATGCCATATCATCCTATTTACACTTTAAAAAACATTTTCATACCATGCATCCTATAAGGAGTGATTGATTCCTTCCATCCAGTTATCCTCCTAACAACCCTCTAAGGTGACTGGCCCAAAGTCACTCTAGAAGCTTCATGGCCAAAAAGGAATTTAAACCTGGATCTTCCAGGTCTAAATCCAACTCCTGAGCCACTAAACTATCCTGGCTCTTGATTTAACTGATTCCTTTACTAAAAGCGAAGACAACATTACAAAACAAGGAGGAAGGTTAGAGGGGATGTGGGAAGGTAGGAAAAGGAATCCTATCTATACCCTACAATCCAGAGTAACTACGGGAGCACGTAAGAGACATTACGTGTACCCTTAGTTACTGCACCACCTAATGAAAACCTATGGGAAATTCATACTGCAATCCAGAGCAAATTGATCTTACACCGGAGCAAGGACTCCCCGTAGTTACTCTGGATTGCACCCGATGTCTTATGCATGTCTATGAGAGTCAATAACAATCTTTTTAATTACGTATGTGAGTGAAAGCTGAACCAATATCCAGGAAGATTTCTTTTGAGATCTTTTCACAAAAATATGACTTTTTCATATTGTAGAAAATTGCAGATTTAAAGTCTGATTTTTAAGGAATAATCCAGCCAAACCTATCATGCATTTTGATGATCATGTTATCACATAAAACGTGGGTGCCGAGTATAGATTCAAAGAGTCAAGACACAGCAAGCACACAAACATTTTTCATTCAATCTTACCTTGCAGAGCTTCTTTTAGCTTTCCAAGCGCTGCTCTAGCAGTCCCTCTTCTAGCATATGCTTTAGAATAGGAAGAATCTATTAATACAGCTTGAGAACAATCTTCTTCTGCCTCTTTATATCTTTTCAAAAAAGAAAAAAAACTACTTATTCCTGAAATTAAATCAAGAATTGTTTTAATATTTTTCAGCCTATAATTTTAGACGAAAGTTTCCATACATGGACATGTGAAGTATAAAGCAATATCACCTGAACATGTTCAGAACATATTCCCATTTCCAGATTTTTTTACATGAAAACACGTACAGGGATACATATCCTAATGCAGCTCACCTGTGCGTTAAACCTTAAATGGATGCTTATCTGGAAACATTAATAAACTTCACCAAGAAGGTGACTATGTTGCAAACAATAATGTTAATTTAAACATGGTTAGAAAAATATTTTTTGATGCTGGAGATACCCAGATGTGTTTTTATGTTGGAATTCTAACATCTAAGTATTCTAATCCAATTGCTGAAATACATTAACTATATTATATTACACAAGGATATTGCATCTGGCATATAGATTTTCTTTTGCTGAGGTTTTCAAGCAGAAGCTTTGACACACATTCTTTGGAGAAACACCTGTAGAGGATTTTCCTATTTCAAGCAAGGGATTCAGATCTAGGTAGCAAAGTGGGTTTCTGCTTGAAGACCTTTAGGAAGAATCCACCACTTCCCTAAACAACTGGTGCTACTATTGAACTGTATTTACCATTTAATTCTTCCTGATATTAAACTGGAATCTCCCCTCTTGATACTGAATCCCATTTAATCTAGTTCTACTCTCTGGAGTAGCAAACAATCTTTGTCCCATTCCAGGAGACAGCCCTTCAGGTATGTAAGGAACCATCATGTTCTTTTTAAATACTCTCGTAATACCTCTCCCTCTTCTCCAAACTAAACATACCAAGTTCCTTCAACCTTTCCTTGTGGGTTTTGCAACAAATCCTATCTCCAACTTTCTGTCCCACTCTGAACCTTCCCCAGTTTGGCCGAAGCCTTCCTAACATGTGTTCTGGTGAACTGGACTTAATACTATAGATGAAGTTTGATCATGTGGGATAGAGTGGAACTACTACTTAATGCAATCCCAAGTTGCATTGGTTCTCTTTGTAGCTACATCATACTCCTAACTCATGTTCACCTTGCGATCCACTGCAATATCAAGATTCCTTTCATATGTTGTACTGCTAAGCTAGTACATTCTGTACCTGTGTCCAATTGTTTCAAACATATTGACACAGTGGAATGAATGGATTCACTGTTGATATGTACAAATTTTAAAGACTGCATGAAAATTGGCGATGAATCATTTTGAACTGAATTCTAAAGATTTGCAGGTTTTGATTTAAAGATTTTGAGAAACAAGTGAATACAGAATCACTCACTTTTGAATTTTCAAGTAGGCCATAGCTCTGTTTGCTGGCAGAAGTGCATTAGTGCCATCTGCTGCTATTCCACGTGTGTAGCATTCGATTGCTGCTTCATATTTACCTTCTTTGAAATATCCGTTACCCTGTGATATTGGAAGAGAACAAATATATTTAGAAACAGTAGCTTGGGGGGAGTTTTGATAGGTTTGTGCAAGTTGTTTACACTTAAAAAAAATCAAAGGTATAATTCTTCCACAAGTGGGAGAAGAGAATGAAAAGGTGATCATATCACCTTTTCAAAGGCTGCCTTAATCTCCCTTTCAATAAATAAAATCAATTTTTTCATGCACGTGCTGTCATCTGCATGTTTGGTATAGGACAGTGAAATGATATAGAGTGGTAGTTGGGCCAGAGAGTTGGACTCTCACTATACTAGACTGGCTGAAGTGTTTTTGTTTGTTTTTAAAGATGCAACATCAGCCTAAGGAATATGAATATCATAGACACCATGCTATTGGGGAATGCATATAGAAGAACGCCTCCCACTACCCATTGTTATTAATGTTAAAAACAATATAAATAAAAGTAGGCAGTTTTGGTGTTATTTGAGCCATATAATAAATAAGGTATATTGTACAGAAAGTGATAGAAAGGGATACGAAAATTCAGCAGCAAGCTTCATTCATATTTTCTGGAGATGTGCAACAATTAAGAAATCTTAGAAAGCAGCTCGACATTATATTGCGCAAGTAATGGGCAATAATATCCCAAAGGATCTGCTAGAAATTTTATTGAACTATTTATAAGAGAAGGTTGAGACAGATGATGTTGAGATGATTATAAATCATCTTCCTGCTGCCAGGCATTTGAAAGATGGATAAGTAGGGAAGAAAAATGGGTCTGCCACCTAACCCCAAAGGATTTTATAATGAAGACTACAAGATGAACAAAATTTACCACATCCATGTCCCCAATGTCTAAAAATATTTATTTTTGATGAGTAAGATATGCTATGAACTTAGCCAAGTCTTACTGAACACTATGGGTTTTCTAATGAGTTAAATAACACCTTTTCCAAACATCCAATGACAGATCAGCTATCTATATACTGTATATAAAACTGAAGATCAACGAACTGACTCACTGCCTCACCAACACTCAGGCAGAACCTCTGGGCCTAGAAGCCTGAAATTTTTGGGAGGGTGTTCCTTCTGTGCTGGAGACACCCACTCAGAACCAGTTTTTGGAAATTCCAACCAGAAGTGGGTGAAAAGGGGAGCAACATGTTTTCCTCCTTACATTTTCCATTGAAGAATCTCTGACTGATCAAAGCCCTGTTCCAACCCCTGGACCAAGAAGTGTGAAATTCAGGGAGGGTGTTCCTTATGTGAAGGAACAATCAAGAATTGATGTGGAGAAATTTAACCCTTAAGGGGGTGAAAAGGGGTGCAATGTGTTTTTGTCCTATACTTTACATTGAAGACTGATCAACATCCAGACAATTTGGTGCCTGGGGCCTAATGCACTGGGAAGGAGTGTGCACTGGGGGAGGGGGAGGGTGCACATGGAGTGTTGGATGCACATAGGGGGATGCCTTACATGGGTATTTTACTCCTGCAACGTGGATACGTTTCACTAGTCTACATACATAAAAATGAAAAGTCACTGACTGAGTCATCAATGCCCAGTCAAAACCATCTGACTTAGAAGTGTGAAATTTCCCATGATCGAGACAACCACAAAGAGCTACTAAGATTTTCAGAAATTCCAACCGGAAGGGGGTGAAATGGGGCGCAACGTGTTTTCCTCCCTATATTATACACTGTAGAATCCCTGACTGATGGATACTCTGCCCGAACCCCAGGACCTAGAAGCATGAAGTTTGGGGAGCATATTCCTTTCATGATGGGAGCACCCACTAAGAACCAATTTCTAGAAATTTAACCCTAAGGGGTTGGAAAGGAGTGTAACACATTTTTGGCCTATACTTAAACACTGAAGACTGATAAACACCCAGACCCAAATCCTGCACTCATCCTGTAGGAAGGGTGTCCATGGTTGTGGGGGGATGGTACGCAAGGGGCGGTTTTACTCCTGCAATTGGGTACATTGCACTAGTTACAAAATAAATTCAAAGGTGGTGTGTTCAAAATATTTTAGAATGTTAAATTCCAAGGTGACATTTGCTCAATGGCTTGTTTCCTTGACACAGTCATTTAAACTGAGTTTTGTATGCAATTGTTTACACGTTTAACAATTTATTATTCTCTATAGGCAACTTCTTCAGCGTTTGTCCCGTATGGTGATGGGGTCCGCTTGTTGTGGATTGGAGTCACCTAATGATGGATGTGACTATGGAAACCTGGCTGGCCTATCGCCAGGTCGTTGCTTTCCCCACCAAAGTGGTACCCATTTATCTTCTTACATTTCCATGAACTGTTAGGAACTGGGCTAAGGCAGGGATCTCGCCCTGTTTGCAGTACTTGGGTCTGAAACCACTGACCTGCTAATACTGTTTATAGTTTTTAAAATAGAAAAAAAATCTAAATAGTTTTAAAAAAATAATAGAAATAATAAAATAATGTTATAACAGAAAATGTTATTTAATCACCACGGGTTTGTGTGATTACTCCCTATCCTACTTTTACAGAACAATATAGTGTTTCATAGTTCACAGATAAGGTTGACGGGGCTAACTTTTCAGCAGACATGGTTAGGATTGCCATAAAAAAATTGTATGACATGATGCAGGAATGGACACACTTGCTTAATCTCAGTTTGTCCCCAGTAAATAATTATAAAGCTTGAATTTTTTTAACTTTCTTATTTTTTGTAATGCAAAAATGAGGTCAGCCAACATTTAATGTTCAGGGTGACCAGAGGCCAAATGGCAAAATCCCTGCACACCTATGCCAAAATTCCTATCCCAACGCCAAAATTCCTAAAGGACACCTCAAAAATGTAGGACATGTTAAAATAAGCTAAAAACACTGCTATTGCTTTCCTGTACTTAATTTCAACCATATATTACCTTTTTAAGGTAATGCACACACACACACACACACACACACAATATTGGGGGGAGAGGGAGTGGATGCAGTCAGGGTGACTATATATATAGGAAGGGACCTGAAGGTCATCTAGTCTCAATAGGTGCTCACCAAGCCTATGCTTGAAGATCCCCAGTGAGGGAGAATCCATATATTTTGGGATCTCACTGGGGATCTTCAAGCATAGGCTTGGTGAGCACCTCTTGAGACTAGATGACCTTCTAGGTCCCATCCTATATATATAGTCACCCTGCCTACATCCACTCCCTCTCCCCCAATATAGTGTGTGTGTGTGTATATATTATATATATTTTATATTTCATTCTTTTGGCGAAGGGGGAGTGGGTGCATGCAGGGGTGGCTGGTGGGGGATATTGGAGGAAGGGGAAATTAGTAAGTAGAGGGTTTCTGGGGGGAGCATTTAGCTGGTGGGGGTGGCTGGGGCTGGTGAGTGCAGGTAGGGCTGGGTGGTTGGGATGGGGAGATTTCTCTGGGGAAAGAGGGCTGCTAAAAAAATGGTAGGATATTCCCCCAAAATGTAGGTCATGTTAAAAAACGGAGAAATACTCATATTTCTTTCCTGCACTTAATTTCTACACTTTTAAAGCTGAGAACTCATGAATTTACAAGGTTCTCCAATTTAAAAGTGTAGAAATTAAGTGGAAGCCTTAATGTGACTGCAGACCCAGAGAAGCCTGAACAGAGAGGGTTAGAAGTGCCATTTTGATGCATTCTTTCCCCTCAGCCCCCCTGCCTGGTTCCCATAGAGATGAGTACTCACACAAACAGCTGCTGAGGGGAACGACAAAGGCAGGCAGGCAGGAAGAAAACCTTCAGCTGCTCAGCGGCTCAGCTCGGAGACAGGGAACCCCTGAGGGCAGCGAACATGCCGCGAAGGGGGCCGCGGAGAAGCCCCAATGCCTGGGCAGATCTGGCTGCCCGCGAAAACAATTTAAAGGGCCCGCCTCAATTCTAAAGGGCAGGCAAGCCCAAAAACTTTTAAAGGGCCAGGCAGAATGCCTGGAATGCCGGACAGGAAGCTTAGTATTCCCCTTTTCCTCCAGGGGGCGCTATTTCCAGATGTGTCCGGGTTTTTCCTCCCCTTCTGGACAGCCTGATGTTCAGTCTTCAGAAATCTATCCAGGGATGCATGTGGCTTGCAAGCAATCGTTTGGCCACCCTTACATACTATATTTTAGAATAACTATTATAATTCAACTTGATTGTCTTTCCAGCCAGTCCCTGCTGCCCTAAATATTGTTATACTCACCAAATCTTTTTCTGCAATAGCCTTTTGCTTAAGTTGCTGCTTTTCAGTTTCTTTAACTTCTTGTTCAGTAAGTTCTACACTCTTACTGGCACCTGGTTCTTTAGTTTCAGAATTCTTTTTTGACCCAAGAACCTAAAACAAAGTATAACATGTGCAAAACATTACTACCATAAAGCTTAAAAAATACACTGAACAATTTTATTAAATTTTATTTACCTGTTCAATTTTTCTGAGTTCACTTTTTGCTTCAAAGTTGTCTACATCTAATTCTAGGACTTTTTCATAATCTGAAAAGTAAGAAAAAGAAAAATTGACATTCAAAACATCTGGCATAGGGTATAAGAAGGAAGTGATGGGCAGCCTAATCCTACCCAATGTGTGGGGCTGCAGCAGCAAAAAAAATTAAATTAAAAAAATTATATATAATGGTTGACACGTTATGTGCCTGGCAAGTAGCTGTTGGACTTTTGTCCCCTTCCCCGGTAAACAAAGCAGCTCCATTGCACCCATTTGATTCTATAGCAGCAGATCTTCATCCACTACAGAATCAAGAGCTCTTCATGGGGATCTGGATCCACCAGCGCTCAGCTCCCCCAGTCCTGCCGTGGTCCATTCCCGTTATGCTTTCCACACAACTGTCTCAGAACTCCTCCTTCCAACCTTTACCCACATTCCATTTCACCTCTCTGCCATCTGGGGGTTCAAGCAAACACCAAGTGGCATACCACCCGCCTCCCACGGGCACTGACCGACCCATTTGGAGCTTAAATAGGCCAGCTCCAGCACTGAACTGGTGCCAATGTTTGCAGACATGCCTTATGGTAAGTTTACAAAAGTGCACCCAAGTGCACTGGGCTTGGGACTGGGCTCTGAAGCAGTTGAAATACACAAGTTTGATAACTGTACGTAAATACCATTGTACATAAATTGTACAATAACAATGTTATTTCTGGATGTCTTGCATCAGATGCAAATGCAGGGACACCTAGGAATTTTAACATGGAGTCTTCCAGAAGGAAAGGTACTGCTGCAATTCCTTCCTGTCCTATGGTGAGCTAGGTCTACGGACAAAAGTAGGAGGGAGCAAGCGCAGCAGCAGTCTTGATGGGCTCCAAATCAAAATTTTCACATGTTCCTATACCAATACAGTGTTGGGTCATCTATAATATTAACCTGGAGCCCAACAGAAGAAGTTATTACTGCTATTTCTTCCCACCATTACCTGTTATACAACGGGGATGACTAAAGTGATGGGAAATACAACCACTATTTTGACTGTGTTCTCCTTTACATTGCTTCAGAAGTAGAACCCACTTGGGGGAGAAGATTCAAAGCAAGTGTCAAAGGGACCCTGAAGACCTGCCACCAAGCTGTCCAGACATGATTACGGTATTTGGAAGCAGCTTGCTATAAACTTCCACAAATACTTCAATAGTTGAGCTTTTCTGCCATCTGAAGCATGCACAGTAATCAAAGTGGTTATATGCAGCCGCAGGAATTAGTACTTGCTAACTCTGCTGGGTCACTCAATGTGAAATCAATATTCTTTTCTCCAGAAGCAATAGTATCAAGAATCATAAAACAGCCCAAGAGCTATACATTAAAACACACACACACTACCTTTCTTGGCACCCTCAAAATTCTGCAAGGCAAAGCGAGCAGCTCCTCTTCTGGCATAAGCCTTTATATAATTCTTATTTAGGGCGAGGGCTAAGTTACAGTCAGATTCTGACACAGAATACCTGCAATAATATTGCATTGTTACTATGAGAACAAAAATTACACACAACTACAGACACATGAAATTTTCAACCTACACTTTGCTAAAATCTTATATGCTTACAGTGACCTGTAAAGCAGGAACATTTTAGGTCTGGAAAGTATTTAAATGGTACGTGCGTGTGGGTGGGAAGTGGATACACATTTCTCCAGATCCAGTTTCCATATTTCTGGCAGTCCCTAGAATTAATCCTCCACAGATATAGGCGCGTGACTGTAGTTTTAGACTTGAAATCTTAAGATTCAGAGCTGTGGACTTTGGACTAAATTAACCATGTATTATACAGCTCTCACGATTGTCATTCAATTGTACAGTTACGCCCAGGCATTCTACATATAAGAGTACTAGTAACTGGAAGGAGAGAAAAAGTTTGAAGGGAGGGGATGCTACTTAAGTGAGAAATATAATTTTAGTAATGGCGCCATATAAATTTGGAAACTCTGAGCTTTCTATAGTGAGAGATAAATTGGTCAAAATTGTTTTCTGTAAACAGAACCATATTTCAAAATGATACACTGCACTATAATTAAACTGTATGGATATATAGATATTTTGGAATTCTGTTCTCCAGCACTGCTCCTTTGAGTTAGCAAAGCCAAAAATGAACAGAAGTAAACTGCAGAAGTAAACTACATCATTATTTTAATGATGACTCTTTTTGTTTGTATTAGGAGATCCCCTTTGACCTGATCAAGGAATGACATAAAATTCAAAACATTAAACAGAAAGATATTTTTACTGATGCATATGTAGTTATTTAAGGAATTAGTTTCGCCTTGCTATTCTTCTTTGCTTTGAAGGGCATACAACATTCTATGCAGTAAATAATTAGCAGTAAATAATTAGCTGCTGTAATGATGTGGCAGAAGACACAAAAATCCTCCACCTTAAATTTTTTTTTATATAAAAAAGAGAACTGAAACACTCACTTTCAAATTTGGAGGCAAGTTAGTCCTCAGGAGATATAAGTAAGAATTTTTTTTGCTCCCTAGTTATCATAGGGAAATCTTGATTTCCAAAGAAGATAAGGAGCATAATCCTAACCATGTCCACTACATGGTTTAGCAATACTTTTGTTCAATGGGTCTTACTCTCAGGAAAGTGTCTTTAGGATTGCAGAAATCCTAAATATGATCTTTTAGAAAATATGATGCACCTTAGATCACCAAGACACACACGTTTAGTTGTCATGCAACAAAAAACAAAACTTTACTTATGATTACGAGAAAAACAAGAATTTCTAATACAAGCCTTACTTTTGTAGTCGAAAAAAAGCAGATGCCCTGTTTGTAGGCAAAACTGGATCGTAAGGATCTGCATTCATTCCTTTGGTATAACATTCTATTGCAGCATCATAATTTCCTTGTTTAAAATAATTATTGCCCTAATAAAAAAACAGACAACATTATTTTTATTACAGTTTTTTTAGCAAGACCACATGAAACTCAATTTGATTTTTTAACTCTTTTCTTGGAAAAGCAAACAGAAATTCAAGCACAACTTTTTCTACTCTACAATAGACTATGGCTGCAATCCTAAAGACACTTTGGGAGTAAGATTCTTTGAACACAATGGTGCTTACGTTTGAGTAGACATGGTGAGGATTGCACCCTTACTGAGCAATCCTATGCATGTCTATTCAGAAGTAAGCCCCACTAAGTTCAATGGCACTCTCCCCTAGATAAATGCATAAAGGACTATGGTAGTGCATGGCAGAAGAATAGTGCAACATTGCTGACATGCTTGAATATTTTAGCAATTCTCAAAACTAATTTGAATATTTGTTTGGATGTTCAGATACTAATTTGGATGCTTGAAAGATAAACATTTTTAATTAATGATTATATAATTGTGAAGCATGTATTTGGGCTGGCAGTTGACAGCAATTATCTTCAATTATTCTGCTCCTTCTAGAAAGTGCAGAAGATTTTACAGACTCAGGCTACAATCCAGAGTAAATACGGGACCTTTTACACTGACGTAGATAGTGCCACCAATGGGAAATTCTAAGGGACATGCATTGAGCAATCAAGAGTGTTACTTACGTCTTCCTGTAGTTATTCTGGATTGTAGGGTCAATTTTTTTTTAGGATTTAATCTTTACTTTCATGATCCACATGAGGAGTTGGATAAAGTCAAATGAAGTACAGTGTCACCAGCATTCCAATAACGTATTTCTTCCTTTGATCAAATCAGGTGCTGGAGAGCATCACTGAAAGAGGGCATAACCCTAACCAATTTTGGCCAGCACAACTCACCCGTCTCCCTGCTTCAGTGAAGGCATGGGGAATCCAGCACATGTCTGTGCACTGGCCAAACCCCCCACCTCGCCCCAGGGATGGTGCAGAAGTTTTGTTTTTTTTTTTGCACTTTTGCAACACCCAGCACAGGATTTGTGATGGCATATCTTTTGATGGCATAACTGGAGCTTAGGATTGCAGCCTGGTATTAGCAATTGACTAGACAAAAATGAATATAGTACTTGATTATAACACCGAGAATGAATTCAGGGTTTATCATGGTGGAAAACAGGGAAGACCAGCAGGATCACATTAAAAACTTCGTAGCATCTGTAGTGTCTCATCCATTATACATTCTAAATGGGCGCTGAGAGAGAAATTTCATTTTTAAAATGCTACAATAACCTTCTCTTTTTCAGCAAGTGCCCTTTCTTTGTCTATATTGATTCCATCTTCTTCAGAATCAGATTCTGGAGACAGTGAGTCATGGTTGCTATCTTCTTTATCAAGTTCTTCAAGTATCTTATCCTGAAATGACACACATTTTAAAATGTACATAGTAGCAGCAATAAAACAGGAAATATTAAAGTGCTATTAAAATACCATTAGCAATTGAAATTCTCTTTCAAGTTAATGGGACACTTTGGAAATCAATTATATGCTCTTATATAATAGCACATAACATGCTGACCTCCCGCATTGCGTGACGCGAACCCTAGTGACACCCCTGGTTGTATAATGTATTCTATTGTATCATATGTGTTTTATTATGTATTCTGTATTACAGATAGCAACCTGTTCTGACTGCAACTGCTCTTAACCTTTCCCACAGGGTTATGGGGCATTTCTTTTGCCAATAAACTATAAAGTTCATTTTAAATTGTGAACTATTACTATTTGAACACTGCTTAAATATAACTAATTTTTTCACAAGCAAAACACAAAATGTATGTATACTTATACTTTTAAAAGCTTCACTATATATCTTCCTGGGTGACCTTGGGCCAGTCACTAACTCTCAGCCTCGCCTACCTCACAGGGTTGTTGTGAAGAGAAAGGATAAAAGCTTGTAAGCCACGTTGGGCATTTGCATTAGAAAGTTGGGGTATAAATCAAATAAATGAATGAATAAATGAATAAATCCAGAAAAAAAAATATATTGACTTAGAGCGCAATCCAGAGTAACTACAGGGAGTCCTTGCTCCGGTGTAAGAACAATTTGCTCTGACTTGCAATATGAATTTCCCACAGGTTTTCACTAGGTGATGCAGTAACTATGGGTGCACGTAACGTCTCTTAATGTGCTCCCGTAGTTACTCTGGATTGTAGGGTTAGTCTTATAATTAACATACCACATCAAGTTTTCCCCATGCTTCATAATCATATGATTTTATCCTGTTCTTTTTGTTTTCTTCTGTAGTTTTCTTTGAGACTGTTTTAATCTTGCTTTTTTTCTTTTTCTTATAAGCTTCATTTCGAATAGGTGGTAAAACCTAAAGAGAAAGAAATCCAGCAGTTTATATTCACATTTTTTTTCCAGAATCAGCTTTGTTTACAGCAGTGGAAAATGGCAGTTCAAAACCATCACTGGTCCAAATCAGTAATGATCCTATTCCAAGCAGATAATGAACAACTATTGGCTTTCAATGTGGACCTGTGTTCCCATCTGTCTCAAGAGACATACAGTGGTGCTTCACATAAAGAACTTAATTCATTCCAGAGGCCTGTTCTTTAAGTGAAACACTCTTTGAGTGAAGCAGATTTTTCCATAGGAAATAATGGAAACTCAGACAATTGGTTCCACAACCCCAAAAATATTCATATAAAAATATTAACTGGATTTAAAAATGATAACAAAACACTGGAATTGAATTCAAAACATGCATTAAATGTGCATGATCCTATGAAGTCTACTTAGGCTGCAATCCTAAAGACACTTTCCTGGGAGTAAGCCCCATTTAATGGGGCTTACTTCTGAGTAGACATAGGGTGCAATCCAGAATAATTACGGGGAGTCCTTGCTTTGGAGTAAAAACAAGTTACTCTGGATTGCAATATGAATTTCCCATAGGTTTTTACTAGGTGGTGCAGCAACTACGGGTGCACGTAATGTCTCTTACATGCTCCTGTAGTTACTCTGGATTGTAGCCATAGTTAGGAGACTGCAATCAAAGATACTTTCCTGGGAGGCTTACCTGGGCTGCTGCTGGAAGTTCAAGGAGGTTGGTGGGGGCACTTGGCTGTAGTTAGGGGCAGCTGCCTCTGGCACCTCCAGGCAACTGCCCCCAAGTTGGGGCAGTTAGAGGCAGTAGCACTAGCCGGCAGCCCTTTTAAGGAGCCTCTCTGTGGAGCGTCAGGGCTACATAGCACGCGTGCCCATAGTACTTGTTAAGTGAAGCGGAACTTATTATGTGAAGCAAGATTTCTTGGAAATTTTGGCTTGTTATATGAAACGCTTGTTAAGTGAGGTACCACTGTACTTCCATTTCAGTGGTACTCACAGAACTTTAATGGCATAATGGCATCTCTTTCTCATAAATGCTTTGTTTTAGTAAGGAAAGCAGCTGTAAGAAGTTTCAAATTGAGCAGAATGAATGGAGAGCAATATTGGCTCACTGCGTATAGCAGTGATATTCATAGTGGGGGTCGCAAAAGCTGAGGGATCATCATGTTAGTCCTGGAGAACCCCCAAAAATGCAACTTTGCAGTGGTGCACACTATCCCATCGTGTCATATGTTGTTGGATTTGTCTTGAAAAGCTGAATTCAACACAACAATCCTTTTCTAAATAGCTCTTTCCTATTAAATGTCATGGCCAAAAAACTGAAAGCAAAAATACGCATAGAAAATGCATGGGAAAATGAAATTTACATCATGGCTTTACTCATGAGTAGGGAAACACACTATAGTCCAGTGGAAAGTGCACTCCTGATCCAACGAGCGCAGCCCCCAAAATCACCCCAGAAGGTCACTGCCCAGCCATGTATACGTGTGAGTAAGCAAACACTTTGGCTGGTGTGGAAGGTCAGTCCAGGGGGTGCAAGGCTTCCAGCATGGCCCTGATCCCAGGGACCTGGAGCTTACAAGTGCTCCAGAAGGCAGCCCCCCTACACTGAAAATAATAGGAAACCGGCTCTAAAGGTAATGTGATTTTTTTATTAAAAAAATTTATTTGTAAAAACAGTCCAAACTCCTATTCCCCCTCCCCCAAGCCTAATTTCCTGTCCTTATCCCTCTGGGGTTTTAATGCTTTTGGAGGGTGTTTTAATTTATCTTTCTTTTAAGTCAGAGAAATTAAATTAATATTAATTAATTATATTAATAAATTGTATATGCAATAATTCTAAATGTAAGATTCAGTAATATAGTGCTTAAATTAAGCACATGAAAGCAATATACACAAGGATTTTGAGTTTTTATTTTGTTATATTTTACACTCTTTCTCCAGTACTGCTCTTCCTTTTTTAGCCTTGTGACCAAGATTGGGGGTGGCAAGTTTGACGGGGGGTCCTGGGCAGATTCCAAAGATTGAAAGGGGTCCTGGGCTGACATGGCCGAAGACCACTGGCCTACAGTATTTGCCAGGGGATAACATACACCCATATTTATGCACACCTAATGCACATTTAATACCACATTTAATACAAATACCACATTTAATACAATCTAATTAACCATCAAATCCAATGCGCACCGTGATCTTGGAGACTTAAATACAGTTGGAAAAAGTGAGCGTTAGATTTGAGTAAATACAATATTCCCTGGATGAGTCCTGAAAAACCCATATACACTTGAAGCGCTGGCAGTATATAGGAGAATTCTCTTCCATCTCCCAATTGCAGACAGTGGACACTTTGTACTGCAACTGAAGTTCAATATAATCTCTGCTTCTACTGTTCAGTGACCTGAGGGTAGGATTTGGGAAAGGGAAGAATAGCTGAGGGTTTTTTTTCCTTGTACTTGTCTAGATGCTCCACTTCTGACACTGTCTCAGAAACGGGCAGATCTGAACCTTTTAAACTGAAGTCTGACACAAGGGAAAGATGAACTCTAGATGCTCCCTCCCACAAAGAAGGTGCTATGGAAACCCAGGAAATGGGGTAGGGGCAGTGGTGGGCTCCAGCAGGTTCGCACCTACTCTGTAGAACCGACTGTTAATGATAGGACATATAGTTTAAAAATAGCCATTTAAAAGTGGCTGCCCGATGGGCATAGAACTGGTTGTTAATTTCTTTGAATCCCATCCCTGTGTAGGGGTGAAAAGAAGCTTCAGCAGCCCTTTCTCCTTGTCTCAAGTTGCAACAACTTTTATTTAAACATCTCCTGTTAAAATAAACACATTCACTTTACCGTTTCTGGCACTCCACTTTGCCGCCTTAAGTCAGAATCCTTTTCCTGAATATTCTTCTCCCAGTTTTCTAAGTCTTTCACAAAATCTTGCAGCTCTTCTGCATTTTGTCTCACTTGCATCTGCAACTCGAGTGCTTTATTTGGGGACGACATCTGGCAAACCGACGGATTGGGGCAGAACCCAGGCCACTAAGAAGTATTTACAGAATGCTATATTATAAAAAAGAATCAGTATTAATATGGGTATACTAAAGTATTAGTATATAATAAAAAGTATTAGTATGCATGTACAAAAGTATTAGTATGCGTATCCAGGATGCAACCTTGCTATACAAAGATTTTTTATACGTGGATTTGACTGAAAATGAATGGCCACTGCAAATCACAGTTATAAAAACTGCTTTTTTACTGTTGTACAGAGGTAGTCATGCAAACACTCAGTCGCAGAATCAAACCCCTGCAGATATGGAGGCACTACCTTATTCATTTAGGCATTACAGAGAAGCAAGGAACCTGGAAGTGGGTCTTTAAAACTATTTTTTCCATTGTTTGCTTTATATACTGATTTTTTTAATCCATGAGAGGTTTTGAAACGGAACCCTAGTGGATTAAAAAGGGACAACTCTATGCCTACTCAGAAGTAAATCCTTCACACAGTCATTGGGGCTTCCTCCCAGATAAGGGTAAAGAAGGGCAGTCACACAGCCCAACTGTAAGCATGCCTACTCAAAAGTAAGTCCCAATAGAGTTAATGGGGCTTACTCTCAGGAAACTGTGGACAACATTTCACCGCATCAGCCCAAGCCTATGCAGGTCTACTCAGACATAAGCCTCATTATAGCTAGTGGGATTTTCTTCCAGGTAAGTGTGGAAAAGGTGGCAGCCACAGAGTACAAGACTAGGCATGACAGTCTGTGGGACTTTCTCCAAGGTATGTGTGGCCCGTGTGGCAGCCTCAAGGCCCAAGACTAGGGAGGTCTAAACAGAGGTAAGGCCCATTATAACCTATGGAGCTTACTAACAAGTAAGTGCGGCCAGAGTAGCAACCTCAGAGCTCAAGCCCAGCAAGGTCAATGCAAAAGTATGACCCATTATAGCCTATGGACCTCCTTGTGGGTAGGTTTGGCCAAGGTGGCATCCTCAGAGCTCAAGGCCACCTGGGTCTACTCAGAAGTAAGCCCACTATAGCCTATGGGGCTCGCTCCCAGGTAAGGGTGGGCCAGGTAGCAAGAGGCCTACTCAGAGGTAAGCCCACTATAGCCTATGGGGCTTACTTCCAGGTAAGGGTGGGCCAGGTAGCAAGAGGCCTACTCAGAAGTAAGCCCACTATAGCCTATGGGGCTTACTTCCAAGTAAGTGTGGGCCAGGTAGCAAAAGACCTACTCAGAAGTAAGCCCCCTATAGCCTATGGGGCTTACTTCCAAGTAAGGGTGGCCAGACCTGGCGCCTCAAGGGGCTGCCCAGGAGCTCCTCACAGGCATGCAAGAGCTCCTCTTCACCTGCCAGCTCTCCTTCCCGCCCCGTCTCTCCACAGCCGCCGCAGAGCTTCCTTTCCCAGCATCCCTTGCGAGGCACGCACGGAACGAGGGCACGTTCTATTAACGTCAGAGCTCACTTACTCTAGCTCGGTTCCCATGGAGATAACGACCACTACAGAAAAACCGCTGACAACACGCTTGCGCGCCGGCAGTTACGTCACACGCCTTGCCACACCCCCAGCTCATTCCTATTGGTTGAGAGGAAAAGGGGAGGTGCCATCATGTTGGAAAGACAATGGTACGCATGCGTATGGCTCGTGACGTCACCATCCTGCGCGGCTCCTCCCATAGGGAAAGCTCGTTACCGATTGGTCGAGAGGAGAAGGGGCGGGGCTCAGTCGGATGGGAAGATGCATGGACTTTGAAGCGTAGGGAGCAATGGGGGCTGTTGAGGGTCAAGAAGAGTCGATTCGCGAATGAGTGAGAGGTAGCCCTTCCCCGTCCATGGCACCAGAGCAGCAGCAGGAGGAGGCGAGGAGCGGCCCCGAAGAGGAGGATGACTACGGCTACGGCCTCTTCCCGGACAGGCAGCGCTCCGAGGGAAGGACGCCCCGGACCTTCCTCTACAACAGCCTCTTCACCTTCAACCACAAGTGCCAGGTGATGCTCAGGATCGCCCTCGACACCAGTAAGTGCCCGGATGAGAGGGGAAGAGGGTGGCAGGGAGAGAGGAGGAGGGGTGGGATTGGAAGGGGAAAAGGAGGGGCAGGGGTGAGGACGGGGAAGGGAGGGGAGAGGAGGCAGGGGAGCTGTGGGAGGAGGAGGGCAGGGGGGAGAGGAGGGCAGGGGCAGGGGGTAGAGGTGGGAGGAGGGGAGCAGAGGTGGGAGGAGGGGGGCAGAGGACGGGGAGGGGGCAAGGGGGAGGGCAGGGGAGAGGAGGGGGAGGGGGGGAGGGCAGGGGAGAGGAGGGGGAGGGCGGGGGAGAGGAGGGGGAGGGGGGAGAGGAGGGGGAGGGCGGGGGGAGAGGAGGGGGAGGGGTGCAAGGAGGGGGCGGGGGGAGGGGGAAGAGGGTTAGGGGCAGCCCCCCACAGTCACCCTGCACACCTTTAGAGAGCCTTCATCAGGGGGCCTGACAGTTACTGACCCCCAGGTGTGATGTCAGCTTCTAGTTGTATATCCTGCAAGTGGTACGTTGAGGGAGCAGCCCTGAGAAACTCTGTACTAGACAAGAGAAGACGTAGAAAATAAATAGCTCCCCATGTTTTGACTGCCCCCTCAACGTGCATAAAAGGCTGATCTGCACAGCAGTGTGTACAGTGATGGACTTCCCCTACCACATGTTTGTGTGCCTACTAGTGATTCTCTTTATCCAGCTGCTGCAAAGGTAGTTTTGTATAACCCAGGGGTGTCCAACACACGGCCCGGGGGCACACGGCCCGGGGGCCCTCCTGCAAAACTGGCCACCACCGTTGGAAAAACCAGCTTTGTGGCAGCAGCCATTTTCAAATTCCGCGTGCTTCTCTGCGCACTGCCCTGGGCGGCCACCACAAAACTGGTCTGGGCTGCCCGGCTCCTTCCCTTACCTGCCTCCTGGCACTCAGAGCGCTTTAGCCCATGCAGACCTTGCGGCACACACCCACCCGCATCCCCCAAAAGCAGCCTTAGCCTGCTGCCCTTGAGACCTACTCAGAAGTAAGGCACATTGTACCCAATGAGTCTTACTCCCAGGAAAGTAATTCAGGATTGCAGCACCTCTCCAAGGTTAAGCTTGGAGAGGATCACAGCCCATCCTATGCATCATGCCTACTCAGAAGTAAGCCCCATTAAAATCAGTGAGACTTAGCCACGGTTTTAAAATGTAGGACAAAATATAGGCTGGGCTGTGATCCTCTACATTTTAAAAAATTGTTAGTGTTTATGCTCAGCCCAAACCAACTCGTCTTTTTCAATGCGGCCAGGGAAACTAAAAGGTTGGACATTCCTGGTATAACATTTCAAAAACTTTTTGGAACCCATCAAAACTGCAGCCCACCCAAAACTATCTTGACCCACAGTTTGGGAAACACTGGGTTGGGTAGATATAGTTGTAGGTGGAAGGATAGGTTATTCAGGAAAAATGAGAAACTGTAGCAATAGCTTGTGTAGTTTAGGGGAAGTTACATAATTTTACAGAGTTTGATTTCAGTTTGCAAAGAAAAAAGTGATTACACAAATTGTAACTTTACACAATGTTTGATTTTGGCTGTGAAACAGACTTGAATTGTGCAGGAAGTTTTACGCGGACTCAGATCAGCCTCTGCAAGATGTGGGAACGTTCCCTTAGATGAAGGGGAATAAAATCCCTATACTGTGTCACCATATTTGGAAAACATAAATTGTAACTTTATTCAACGCTCTTTCAACACTTTTCAGTATACCCAGAAATAAATCGTTCAACACACATTTCACTCTTTCAACATTTCTCCCTGCTGTTCTAAAGGCTAAAATTCCCTCCTCCATCTTGATTTGTGTAGCGTATGACATGGTGAGTCAGAATGTTTTTGTGTATGTGTGAGAGAGAGAGAGAGCATCCACAGTCACTTTAGCTCCTGGTCCATTCCCATTCCTAAAGGCTCCAATCCTAAAGACCCTTTCCTGGGAGTAAGACCCTTTGAATACAGTGGGGCTTACTTTTGAGTAGACATGGTTAGGATTGTGCTCTTAGGCTGCAATCTTAAAGACACTTTCCTGGCTGTAAGACCCACTGAACACAACGGGGCTTACTTCGGAGTAGACATGGTTTGGATTGTGCTGTTAATGAGAGTCTAACTGCAGGAATCTTTGTGTGGCAGCAGGAATTTGCAAGATAAAAGTGCATTTGCAGTTTGCTAGCTTAAAAAAGCATCTGAAGCAACATCTGTAAATCTAAAAAAACCGGGTTCTGCTTTTCAACTACTGTATTTCCATCACGTTCCAGTCCTAAACATATCATTTAAGTGAGGGACACCTGTCGTTGAAACTCACAGATTCCTTCTGCAGCAGTTCTCTGGTCAAACCTTTAAAGCAGAAATTTTGAGGTGTTTCACTACTAAAGTGGACATTGCAAAGCTCACTCATCACTAACAAGCACTGTATATTCTGTTGTGTCCTTGTCCCATATTAAGACGTTCTCCAAATCTAAAACAGTTTTTTTTAAGGCAAGGACATCATCTGGAAATGAATCCCAATAAAAATCCCAAACTTACTCCACAAGTTTCACTGTGTACTATCTAGTCATACAGTGTTAAATATATAAATTTGAATGAATTTGCTTTCCGGCCCTGGTCCTATAAAAAAATCCAACGCTGTTGGATAAAGATGAAGGTACAAAAACGTCAGATCATTCAAATAATGTATGGGCTCATCTTCTAACAAAGAGCAAAATCCAGAGGTTGGACAGTCTTGCTCTGGTGTAAGAACAACTTACTCTGGCTTCCAATATGAATTTCCCATAGGTTTTCACTAGGTGGTGCAGTAACTATGAGTGCACATAAAGTCTCTTACATGCTCCCATAGTTACTCTGGATTTGGGGGAAAATCTGATCCTGTAATAGGTGTGTTGAGTTGATTCTGCTCTCTGTTGTTGGTCGCTCTGTTGCTATGTTAATAGAGACCATCAAGTTATGGTTCTGCATATTTGTTTGCACTGCTCCATGTATGCTAATGGTACTATAAAAGTTTATTTTTTAGGCTTTTGCCTGATAATCTGAATGTTAAATTACTGTCTAAGGAAGTACTGGAGCTTTAATGCATCTTATGTTGGTGCTTTTGTTCAGACATGATAGTGACCTGAGCCAGCAAGAACAGAATCTAACCTGTCTGTATGCAGGGAAGGGGAGTCTGCTCCTTGCACCACCTGGTGCATTAATGCCACAAAGGCCAAGCTGAAGTCCATTGCTGGGATTGACCAAACTGGAGATCTCCTTAGAATAAAGAACATTTGTTCCCTTGCCCTATGTCGGTCCCCAGCCTTCAAATTTGGATCTGCACCAGGTCTGTTCTGCTCTGGCCCCAGGTAGGCTTAATTTCCAGGAAGGGGATTGGGATGAGGTGGGTTCCTCCACCTCTGAAAAAGAGTGAGAATTGCATTGTGTGGTATTGTCATACTTTTTTATGACAGTGTGAACATTATGGCATTAGACTTAGGAATGAATAATTGTATTGATGTTTGTTCTAGGTCCGTATGCAAAACTATTGCTTGACGCTATGAAGAATTCTGGCTGGTAAGTGAACTTTTGTCCCTAGTATTTAATATGTTTTATAGCATGTAAAGCTGCTTGTCCTGCTTAAACGTCTACCTGTATGATCACACTTGTGTCTCTTAGCACTGTCTTCAGAGATCGACACTTCTCCTGCGAAGACTGTGATGGATGTGTCAGTGGAGGATTTGATTCTTCAACCTCACAGGTAAATACTGAATAAAATATGTTCTAATCTTGACCATGTTGAATCATTGTACGCCCAGTTGTGTTAGCAAAAGAAAATTGCCATTTAACTGAGTTTAAATAGCGATGAGCATTTAGGTTCTGCGCACAGTTTCTCCAAACAAATATTTACTTTTTTGTTATAGTTACACTGTTTAATTATTAAGAGAAAAACATGTACTGTTAATGAAGTATGTACAGCCAAATGGAGTTAGTACTCTAAAAATAGTCTTACTACTGGCATGGTTTCAGTGAGATGCATTTGCAACAAATCAGGAATTCAATTAAAGTGGAGAGTTCCATTAAACAGTATTTCAGCACTAACATTAATGGCAGTAAATTTAACCCATTTTGGAAGCATAACAAGAACTGTAAAAAATCATGCCAGACAAGACTTCCAACAACAGAATGGAATTGGGCACACTGGAGAAAAGGGTGTCCTAATTTTTTTTTCTGGTTCTGTGCTGCAGAACCAATCTCTGTAGTCAGGCAGAATGCCTCAGGATGTGTACAGCTTAAGATAGTAGGGGACTGAAGTGGGGATTGAGACCCCTTGGGGAATCATGACTTCATTTCAGGGGCTTGCAAAAAACTGGGTGCTGCCATCTTGGAATTTAGCACTGGTGCCACCACCTTGGAATGGGGCAGTCAGGCTGCAATCCATACATAAGTCTCGTTGAGCACAGTGGGACTTCTGACTAAACGTGGAGGAGCTCAAACACCACAGTGATGTTCTTCTTTTTAATATCATTTCCAGCTCTGACATCACTTCTAGGCCAGACTGTCGTTCTCAGAGCCATCACAGTTCAAATCCATACACAAAGCAGGAAAAGGATGAAAACAGAGTTCATTGTTCAGGGTTGTAAAACAAAACCACATACAACGTGCCCGCAAAAATATTTGCTGTATTATACTATGGATGCTTTTCTTATTTGTTTTGTAGATTGTACTTTGCCAAAATAATATTCACCATCAATCTCATATGAACCGAGTGGTTACGCATGAGCTTATCCATGCATTTGATCACTGCCGTGCACATGTGGATTGGTTCAATAATGTGAAGCACTTGGCTTGTTCAGAGGTAAGTTAACAAGCTCAATTCACACAGATTAGAAGTAATAAACCTACAAGAGTTTATCTCCAAAATAGAAGTGTAGCCTAATTATATGTGATTTATTTATATGCAGTTTTGTCTCAAAGCAACTTTTATTCTTTAAATTGAAAAATAAGCTTTCCTGAAGACACAGTTAATGGCTTAAAGGCAGTCTGCTTACATGGCAATGTGGCAGGCAATTAAGCTTGCAGGAACGCATTGTGTGCCTTATTACTGTAGTATCTAATTGTCTTTGAATAACCCGAAAATAGTTATGAAGTTTCTTGGAATCAAATGAGGAGGTCCAACCTGTACTTAAACAGTGGGGCCCTGAACATTGAATTCAGAAATTGATCATACAAAACAATGAACCATTAAGAAGATGGTCTAGCGATATGGCCTCCGCATTTAAAAAAAATCATTATTTATAACAATAAAAAGAGGGAAGTAATAATAAGAAGGAATATAATACAACAAGAAAAAAAACATTAAAGACACATTCCTTACAATCCAGAATAACTACGGGAGCACGTAAGAGACATTTACATCAACGTAGTTATGGCACCACCTAGTGAAAACCTATGGGAAATTCTTATTGCAATCCAGAGTAAATTGTTCTTACGCTAGAGCAAGGACTCCCCATAGTTATTCTGGATTGCGCCCATTAAAACATTTTTAAAAATAAGAAACAAAGCATGGTGAAGGTGAGTGTTCTGAATACTTACTTAATGATCTTAGGGCGTAATCCAGAGTAACTGCAGGGAGTCCTTGCTCCAACATAAGAACAATTTACTCTGGATTGCAATATGAATTTCCCATAGGTTTTCACTAGGTGGTGCCATAACTATGTCGACATAAATGTTTCTTACGTGCTCCTGTAGTTACTCGGGATTGTAGTGTAAATAATCTAAACATCTTAATCTAAATTAACACCAATACACATGTTATCTCTTCAATGGCTACTATAAGTATTCCATTTCAGATTGTTATTTCAGAATAATATTCTGTATTTCTTTCAATCTAATCTTCAGATCCACAGCTCATTAACTCATTATTGTCTCTCAAATAGCAATTATTGATTTCCAGTACTAAAATTGTATGTTAATTTTTATTTAAGGTTATAAGTTTATCCATTTCTGCGAAGTCCATAACTTTTGTCCCCCATTCTGCTTTCAACAGAATGTTGTTTTTCTACAAAATTGATGAAACCTATGCAACTGATTGTGTTCTCAAGGTTTTTTTTAAATTTTTACTGTCCTCACAGATTCGAGCTGCCAATCTAAGTGGAGACTGTTCACTTCTTAATGAAATGACCCGATTTAAATTTGGATTAAAGCAACACCAACAGGTAAGTTAATGTTAAAACCTAAAAGAACAAGAGGAGCAGATTTACACACTTCGTACCCCATCCTATCCAGCTTTGTGCACCTCTGATGCAGGGCCTGAAAACCCTACACCAGCAATTTTCCACCTTTTCCATCTCATGGCACACTTGCAAAGCACAAAAATGTTCAAGGCACACCATTCTGCTGGTGGGGATTCACATCCCTACTAATAAATACTAGTTATTTAATAATTTATCCGAACTACCATGGTACATCTATCTATTTCTAAAAAGTTCACATGAAGCACTTGTTCCAAACCAGTATACCATGGCATACTGGTTGAAAATCACTGCCCTACACCATCAGTTCTGCACCAGACCCAAATACAGTGACGCCTCACGTAACAAATGCCTCATGTTCCGCGTATGTTCCGCGTAACAAACAAAACTTTCTGTAGGATTCTGCTTCACGTAACAAACTGTGCTTCACGTAACAAACACACTCATTGGCAGTTGGCACAGCCCTTTTAAAAAACGTCCTCCTGTGGCTGGGCGTCTGCTGGGCAGAGGGAGAGAACAGCAGTAGAGAAGAGGGAAGCAGCTCATGGCTAGCCAGAAGGGAGCAGGGGAGAGAGAGGCTCAGGATGAAGAGAAGGAGAAAGTGGGGAGACCCTAGGAAGGTGTCTTTGGTTGCAGCCTCCTAACCATGTCTACCCAGAAGTAAACCCCATTTTGTTAAATGGGGCTTACTCCCAGGAAAGTGTCTTTAGGACTGCAGCCTAAGTAGACTTCACAGGATCATGCACATTGAATGCATGTTTTGAATTCAATTCGTGTTTTGTCATCATTTTTACATCAAGTTAATATTTTTATATGAATATTTTGGGGGTTGTGGAACCAATAGACTGAATTTCCATTATTTCCTATGGGAGAATCCGCTTCACGTAAAGAACGTTTCACGTAACAAACATGCCTCTGGAATGAATTAAATTTGTTACGTGAGGCACCGCTGTAAACACATATGCTGCTGGGGCTCAATACAGGGTAAGTATTTGCCATGCCATCAAAGGGAGCTCTTATCACTCACAGAAATTCACCATATCCAGTTTGATTTTGGTTTTTGTACTGTGAATTTTGTCTTCCTAAGACTGTTGCACTTACTAGTTTGAAAGTAGTCCCTTTTTCTAACAGTTAGCAATATTATTTTGAAGTCATTCCTGTGATTTATCGCTATTAATAATATTTATCTGCAATGCCAGCACATCAAGTAACTTTGTAGCCTGGGTGCTGACTGTTTTCCTCACTTTTTCCAGACGTGTGTAAGAGAAAGAGCCGTTCGCTCCATCTTGGCTGTAAGAAAAGTCAGCAGAGAGAAGGCGGAGAAAGCTGTGGATGAAGTCTTCGAATCATGCTTCAGTGATCATGAGCCCTTTGGCAGAGTGCCTCACAGTAAATCAGATGCAAGATACGCATACCGAGATTTTCAGAATCGTGCCCGATACTATACAAATTTATAGATGAAATTGGTCATCCAGAGCTGCTACACTGTATTGAAGGACAGTTTGCAAGATAGAATTTATACTGGAATTCTGAAAATAATTGGACTTTGAATGAGAGGGTATATCAGTACTATGTTCTCCCGGTTCAGTTTTTCAATCTGCATCAGAACTGACCCCAACATGTTTTTTCCCCCCAATACGCACAAGTATGTGTAAGTGTTGTACAAGGAACTGTGTTTGCAAATGTTTTACTTTTGCCTTTAATAAACAATATTTCACTTAGAGTTTTTTTTACACATGGTTTGTGGGGGTGTTGTGTTGTCTGCTGATTTGGTGGTATTTTTATATAATTACTTAGAATTGTATAGCAGGAATAAAGCTGACACATTTTTGGTTCAACACCATTTGAGATCAACAATCTTAACAAATTACTCAGTATCAACCAAAGTATAGTAAAGCCATAAATAATGAACATTGTACAACACAAGTGTTTTATGTAAAACACACATATGCCATGTTAGTAATACCCACTCCTGCTTCTTCTTCACCATCCTATCAACTCTGTTAGGGCCCAATTCCAACCTTTTGGACCTGATCCTGTCCAATTTTTCAGTGCAAATGTAGCTGTATCAAAAAGATGTGTACTTTGTCTTGTATGGGGAGGGCAGTCACAGAAACCTGTTCAGAGTAAGAGAATGAGCACAATCCTAACCACATCTACTCAAAAGTAAGCCCCATTGTGTTCATTGGATCTTATTCCTAGCAAAGTGTCCCTAAGATTGCAACCAATATGTTTTCCTTTATCAGGGCTGCATGGCAGCCAAATCGGTGCTGGAAAGTTGGATCAGATTGGGCTCTTAATTCCAAGGTGGTATGGAAAGCAGGATGTATCATATGGAGGTGAAGCTTAAAAAGCTAAATGGGATTAGCTCAGATCTCACTTTGGATGGTCATCCAGTGTAAACCACCTTGAATCGACAAGACTCGCATCTGTAAGAAAGGCAGTGTATGAATACAGTAATAAAAGGATATTCTTTGTGCTTATTTAAATCCAGTGTTTTTCAACCAGTTATATGGTTTCTACCAGTGGTACTTGATATGATGGTTGCTGCCTTCAAAAGTATATAGCTCTGTTTTGCATTCAAAATCTATTGTTTCTTTCAGTTAGTATACATTTTCATCTTCCTTACAGAACTGCTAAACATTTTACTATGCCATGGTATAGTTTTTGATTGATAACATGTTTTTGGGAGCCAGATTGTACCTGTTGACTACTACTAGCCTTACTACACAGCGATGGGAAAATAGCAATATTTTGTAGAGAAGAAATAGGAGTGTTGATTATACATTGACCCATCAAGGTTTAATTTAATGTGTCAGAAATTCAGAGTATGATAGCATTTCCATTATCATGCACTGGTAATTTAGGGAGGTGAAACATAATTGCTTGATGCAGCGGCACTTCTGTAATTTCTTCTGTGTAATGCTGCTATCGATTCCGAGAAAATTATTCCAGTTAATGAACAGATCTATGATAACTGGACTGGTTATATTTTGGAGAGTTAAAAGGGCTGCATTTTGAAGTGTGTACAAGTGAAAATGATACTCTTAGTTCACAGGAAAATTTAAAAGTGGGTTGAAACCGATAGATCACGGTATGATTGGGGCTGATCACAGACTGTGGCCAATATTGACTGATTCAACGTGGAATGGGGTAATTAAAAAATCAATTCAACCCGATTTCATCTTTTAAATGTGTGGCGGTGTGCTTCAGCACTTAGATTTGGGATTGGCTATCACCCGACTGAGGATTAACTACCTTAGTTGTCTTGCCAAACACGGCTTCACCCACCTCCCCTCGTCCTTTTATATTTCATGTGGCGAATTTCTAATCTTGTTTTCAAGAGGTAATTTTATCAGCAACCCACCGTTGTATAGCTGCTGGCTGCAAAAATGTCTGAATATCTGAACAAAAGCAGTTAGAATAATACTTTATACACCTATGGAGAAAATTGCACATTGAATTCTGAAGTTCTGCCTCTGAAGTAATCTAGCCCACCTCCTGCATTTTCAAATTTCCCCTGGGGTGCAGCTTAGCCTGGCAATGGTGATGTTGCTAATGTTGCTTCTTAATATTCTTTTAACCTTTTTGTCTCTATCTCAGTCCCTAGTTTGGTCCATGTTTTGCATGACATTGCAATTCCAGGAGATGCAGAAAAGGCAGTCAGGTATTACTTCTTCCACATCTTGCGCTTTGCAGAACACTCTGCAGTGGCTCAGTGGTTAAAGAAACTGCATCTCAACCCGAACTCCCATTAAGCGTCCTGCTCCTGCCAACCAAACGGTTTGAAAGCATGTAAAAGCAAGTCGATAAGTAGAGCGGGGCATTAATTAATTAATTAACAGTGCATTCCTCACCTGTAGTGAAGCTGGCGCACAATTCCAGTGCTGTCCCAGGGATGTTGCAAAAGTGCCATAAAGCTCTTCTGTGCCATGCCTGGGGCGTTAGGCCACTGCACAGATATGAGCCAGCCCCTCCACCCAGTGATGGGATTCAAAGAAAACAACCGGTTCTATACCCATCTGGCAGCCACTTTTAAATGGCTATTTTAAAACTTTATATGTCCTATCTCTCGATAACAACTGGTTCTATAGAGTAGGTGTGAACTTGCTGGAGCCCACCATATCCTCCACTACAAAAATGGGGAGCGGATGAGTTGTGCCAGTCTAATTTGGTAAGGATTGCACCCTAGGTAAGTGCAGTGGTACGGTGAGTAAAGAGCGACTTGAATAAAGAGTGTTTTGTGTAAAGAGCAAAATTTTCTCAGAAATTTTGACTTGCATAAAGAGCACTGTCTTGAGTAAAGAGCACTTCTGAGGAAGTTTGGAACAGGCTTCCATGGCAAGGGAACTCACAGGCGGGACAAGGGGACTAGCTTGAGCTTGAGCTTGGGCCCGGGGCAAAGTTTGGAATAGGCTTCAATGGCCGGGGAACTCATGGGGGAGTCCAGGGGGAAAAGCCTGAGCCAGGTTTGTATGTGGGATCTGTGTGTGGCAGTGTGGAAGGTGTGCCATATCAGTGTACTAGTGCTGCTCCCCATCAGCAGCTTGGGAATGTTAAAGACAAAGATTCAGTTGAGTCAATGGATACCAGTGATACTATTAGTGATTGTTGAAAGTCATATAACCCTCACACCAGCCGTGAAGGTTTTCAAAGGTACAATACAGTTCAGTACTGTACAGCATTTTCTTTATTGCAGTATTGTGTGTTACAGTGTTTTGTAATCATTTTTATAAACAGTTAAGAATATTTTTTGGGTTGTGGAACCAATCGTCTAAATTTCCATTATTTCCTATGGGAAAATCCACTTCACGTAAAGAGCGTTTACATAACAAGCATGCCACTGAATTAAACTTGTTACGTGAATTAAACTTGCATACACCCATTGAGTTCATTGGGATTTACTCCCAGGAAAGTGTTTTTTAGGATTTCAGCCTAAATGTGCTTTACAGTGTGTTTGCAACATGCTAGCCTGTGTAAAGTAAGGGTAGAATTGTGCCATTAATCTAGTAAAGATAAAGGAGCAAATGCTAGAAAGTACATAAATAAGAAAGAAAATTAAAATAACTAAGCAGAGAGATAAAAAGAAAGGAACAAAAAATAAAATTGTAAGATACTGGTATCCCCTGCGTTCTGATGGTTTGTTTTCTGATTATCTGCTCTTTCAACACCTTTCAATTTTACCCAGAACTCATTCATTCAATGCATGTTCTGCTCTTTCAACCTCTCTCTCTGCTGTTCTAAAGGTCAAAATTGTTCCTCCCCATGTTGTAGTGCCTGGTTTAATCCCACTCCCACCCACCTCGACCCCAAGGTTTTAATGAGAATCCTTTTGCAGAAATCTTTGTGTGGCAGCAGGAATTTGCAAATGAAAGGGGCAATTGAAATTTGCTAGGTAAAAAAGCATTGGAATCAACATTTATCATGTAAAAAAATTGGGTTCCACATTTCAACGGTTTCCACTTTTGGATAGTGCTCTCGTCTCTAACATGTCCAATAAGCGGGGGATGCCGGTACTAAATATTGAAAAGAACAGGAAAAGCTGATTTAGCGGGTAAGACGCTGTGCCTGTTAACCAGCAGGCCAGGGTTTGAGACCCGGGTCGGCCCCACAAGACAGGGTGAGCTCCTGTCCTTAGCCCAGCTCTGCGACGCCAGCTGGATCCAATTGTATTGGCTCTGCCTTTCCATTGGACTAATTCAGTGGCGTGGAGAGGGGGGATTTGCTGCTTGAGTAACAGCCTCTCCTCCATAACAATCCAACCCAGGCTTTCGTGCTTTGCATGCAGCGCCAAGCGTATGCAGCGCCAAGCACGATACCATAGTCTTTCAAGACTGACGGAGGCCTGCTTTGTATTACAATACAATTTGTGTGTGTGTGTGTGTGTGTGTATATATATATATATATATATATATATATATATATATATATATATATATATGTGTGTGTGTATTATATCATCAATATATACAAATCTATAGAGTCACTGACTCATCAACGCCCAGTCAAAACCGCCAGGCATAGAAGCATGAAATTTGGGGAGGGTGTCCTTTCTGTGACGGAGGCACCCACTAACAACTGGTTTTCAGAAATTCCAACCAGAAGGATGAAAAGGAACACAATACATTTTCCTCCCTATTCTTTACATTGGAGAATCCCTGACTGAGGGATGCTCTGTCCCAGCCCCTGGACCTAGAAACATGAAATTTGGGGGAGGGGGTTCCACATGTGACATCAACACCCACCAAGAACCGATGCTGAGAAATTTAACTTCTAAGGGGATGGAAAGGGGTGCAATGTGTTTTTGTCCTACACAGTATTTAACATTGAAGTCTGACTGATCAACATCCAGCTGATGCACTGGGAGGGATGGTGCACATGGGGGGATGGTACGCATGGAAGGATGATGCACATGGAGTTTTGCACATGGGAGGTGTTGCATATGGTGCGCAGGGGGGATGGTGCACATGGGGTATTGCACATGGGGGATGATGTGCTTGGGGTGTTGTATATGGTATATACACACACACATGTGCGCGCACACACACACACATTATATGTATTACAATCTAACATTGTGTTATCTTACAATGTAAGTAGAATAATGCTTAATAATGCTTCCAAAATATTACGTTTTAGAATTACTATGTAGAAGAAAACAGATACAAGTAAGATCTGACAAGCAAAAGAAAAAACTGTCTAAAACTAGCTTCAAGGCTTTGGACCTGCTGTGTAGGATGAAGGATGGAACCACCCGGAGGTAGCGAGGCAGAAGAATAAAGAGTCATTTGGCCATACGGCAGACAGGATGTTGGATCTAGATGTCAAACATTTGAGATAAAATGCTTGCTCAACCATGAACCTCTTGGATAAACCTCTCTCTCTCTCTCTCTCTCTCTTTCTCGCTCTCTCTCTTTCCCCTCCTCCCCAAAACACCTAATGGGATCTGCTATAATTCACTTTGTAAAATTGCCTTTAGGTAAGAGATCAGCCTAAATGAACAAATCAACCTTGCAACTGCTAGAGGAGGTAGCCTTGCTAATGTCAAGATGCCTCCTTATCCAAGCTGAAGTACCATCACCATCACCACCATCATGTTTTGGATACAATCCAAGATCCTTAAACCTTTCCATTCCCTACTACACAATATAGGCTGACATTGGAGTGTTAGCTCTGTGGACTACTCAGACACTTACTCAGGACTTAAGTTGGGGCTTAGGCCAGCCTAATTGGGGTTTAGGATTGCAGTCTAACTCTCCTAGGAGTTGCTCTGAAGTGTCTTCTGGCACTTTTGCTACACCCCCCAAGCCAGGATGGGACTTGTGCCAAGACCTGAGCTAGCCTAACCAGGAGTTAGGATTGCACTGTGAACCTTTCTTGGCTCATTGTAGATCTCTGATTATTTTTAATTAAATTTTGAGAAACGTCTTACTCAGTTGGCATTGAAACAGTGACAGTTAAAAATATTTTTAATCTCATGAAAAAAAATTTTTCATGCCCCTCTGGACCCCCCCCCCACTATGCCACTGGCTGCGTGAGGCCAGGTCACCTTTTCATTTATCACACAATATTTCATTTATCACACCTTTTCATTTATCAGTCAATATTTTCAACGTGTCCTGATAATAGGGTTGCCATAATTTTCTTCCACAAAATCGGGACAGGACCCGATTTGCCAGTATGTGAACACAATCCCCCCAAAATTGGGATTGTCCCTGTTTTTTTGGGACATACGGCAACGCTGCCTATTAACAGGCATATTTATATATAAAATATCTTTTATATATTTGTATGTTATTTGTATATTTTCTATCATTTGCTGTTGATGAGATCCTAAGTGAGAAAAAATGCTTTATTTTGCATTTCTCGCCTGCTAAAGGATGTCACGTCCGTCTTACCCTACAATCCAGAGTAACTACGGGAACACGTAAGAGACATTACGTGTACCCGTAGTTACTGCACCAGCTAGTGAAAACATATGGGAAATTCATATTGCAATCCAGAGCAAATGGTTCTTACACCGGAGCAAGGACTCCCCGTAGTTACTCTGGATTGCACCCTTAGTGACAGCACTTCTGGCCAACTACAGTAAGCGCCATGAATTGAATTTGATCATCACCAAAATGATGATCCTACCGGCCTTTCCACCTTCACCTGAGACAACACAAAGGTGTTCTCACAGTTCCTGCGGTTGCGGAATATGGAGTTGTCAGTGCAGCAGAGGGAGCTGGTGTACCATTGAAAGGGAGTCTGACATGAACAGAAAGTCTAAAGCAATTTCAGCTTGCATTTCCATTTTTATTTAAATCTGTATTTTAATCAAATTTACATAACTCTAATGTTAAAATAGATTAGAAATTAAACACACTTCCACTGCATTGTTCAGCTCCTAGAGGGCCGCAAAATGAAATATTTACTTCCTCATCATAATGATCTGGAAAATGCAAGTGAAATAGATTTGGCTGCCACCGAAGACGTTTTGCGAGAGAAGGAAGATGCTGGTGTTGGAGAATTATGGGAGGCTAGGAACTGCGGCAGCAGAGATGTTCCAAAATGTCAGAGACAGTGTGATCCAAACAAGGGGCCATGGGGCTCTCCATTTGGAAAATGGCAACCACAATAGTAGTCGAAACACCAAGTTGGTTGACCAGACCAAGATGCATGGAGTACTTTACACATTACTAGTTATAAAGGCATGATCCTGCCAAAATAAAGCCCTTCTAGATCTCCAGTGAGGTTTTCTTGGGGGAGAGAGACTTTTGTCCCCTTGCCCTGGGGTAAGTCTTACTAGCTACAGTGCTTGGGTCAACCCAGACCTGATCTAGTGATATCATTGGAACAAATGGAATCTTGCTTGATCAACCAAAAGGTTGATCCATGCAGGCAGCTCAGGTCCAGGACAGGGGTTAGGATCCAGCACATTTTCAGGGGTCCCATCCACCCAGCTTCAGCTGCAGTACATATGGGCAGAACTCATGTTCCGCTAGAGTAGCCCAATGATAGGATTGGACTGCAAGTGCGCTTTCGAGTTCATGTACCAAATTACTAACAATAATAGCCAGATGCATTATCCAATTTATTATAATTTGGGACTTAGGCTGCAATCGTAATCTCCATTTAGGCTAGTTTAAGTCCCAGCATAAGTCCTTTGCTGACCTGGGCGGTCACACACAAAAGTGCGTAAGACACTCCTGCGCCACTCCTGGAGGATTAGGCCATTGCACAAGCATACACTGACCTCACCATCATGGAAAGATAAGCCAGGTGAGTTAGGCTGGCCTAAATTTTTTTTAAATTGTGCCCTCATTTATTTTCCATATTATCTGCAGGCAAGTGCCTCAAAATGCCAAATGAGAGTACCTGGATGCACATGTCTTGTTGTCTTGTATGCTCCCTGAAATATCTGATGGGCCTCTATGAGATGCAGGAAGCAGGACTAGATAGGCCTTTGGCTTGATCCAGCAGAGGCTTTTCTTATGTTCTTATGGGATATATCCTTCTGGGTCAAACAAGTAGGACATCTCGCTTAGCATTCCATCTGATGTTAGTGACTAAGATGGCACCGTTTCTAAATATTCTTCAGGGGGGTGTACTTTGACTTATTTGACAAGTTACTGTTTCAGATACAAAGATGAAAAGTTGGCAACACATGTATTTCCCCATCTTTGTGTTTGTGATCTAGGAAGCAGATGGCACAGATGTTAAGGGGCATAGGGGGGGTGGTCTTGTGCCAATCTTAGTGGCTTCCAAACATCTGAGTCTGAGTAGTGGAGCTGAGTAGTGGAGCTGGGTCTGAGTAGTGGAGCTCCACCAAATCTAAACCCTTTGTGAAGGTCATCCTAACCTTTTTAACCAGAGGTTCAAGATCTGGTGCAGGAAGAATTAACCCCATTGTAGGGCTGCTCTTTTACAAGGGGGAAAGGGACAAAAATCAGCTTTGCCTGGGGGAAACAGGAGGCAGCCACCGCAAGTGCCTGCTCACCTGTAGGAGTCCCACAATTGCTGCTTTGATGCCGTTGGAGCCCTGCTATTGGGAGAAACACAGGATTGGGCTGTAAGACATTAAAACATAACAAAAATAAAGTGGTTTGGTACAGCTCCAAAAGCACCCACTACCACTGGTGCAATCTTTGCCTTTCTTTACTAGAGTTGCTCCACCTCACTCTGATGATCTTTGTACCTGGATACTTTTTCAGATTTCTTAATTTCACTTTGCACATGCTCAGGTATTATTATTATTATTATTATTATTATTATTATTATTATTATCATCATCATCATCATCATCATCATCATCATCATTCATAAATACACAGCGAACAATTTCGTGCTGGTTTCATTCACATCACCAGTCGGACCCTTCCCAAGAGTCTAGGACTGTGTGATGTAGCGGCGTACAATTCGTGCTGATCCCAGAAGAGCTGCTTTCTGCAGTTGGCAGAGTGATATTTTGTCAATGCCAATAGTTTTCAGGTGCCTGCCAAGGTCTTCGGGCACTGCACCCAGTGTGCCAATGACCACTGGAACCACCTGCACTGGCTTACACCAGATACGCTGTAATTCAATTCTTAGATCTTGGTAGCGGGAGATCTTTTCCAGTTGTTTCTCCTCAATTCTGCTGTCACCTGGTATCGCGATGTCAACAAACCACACCTTACTGCTTTCTATGATGGTGATATCTGTAGTATTGTGTTCCAAGACCTTGTCCGTCTGTATCCTGAAGTCCCACAGAAGCTTGACCTGCTCATTTGCGACCACTTTTTCAGGCTTGTGGTCCCACCAGTTTTTTGCCACTGGCAGATGATACTTTTGGCATAGATTCCAGTGGATCATCTGGGCAACAGATTGTGCCTCAGTTTGTAGTCAGTCTGCGTGATCTTCTTGCAGCCACTTAGAACGTGGTCGATGGTTTCATCCACTTCTTTGCAGAGCCGGCATTTGGGGTCATGGGCTGATTTTTCAATTCTGACCTTGATGGCATTTGTTCTGATTGCCTGTTCTTGGGCAGCAAGTATCAGGCCTTCCGTCTCCTTCTTCAGTGTTCCACTATGATGATGATGATGATGTACTATTTCAGATGTTTGACTGGAATTGGCTCTATTCAGTGGTGGGCTCCTGCAGGTTCACACCTACTCTATAGAACTGGTTGTTAACGAGAGATAGGACATATAGGGCGCAATCCAGAGTAACTACGGGGAGTCCTTGCTCCGGTGTAAAAATAATTTGCTTTGGATTGCAATATGAATTTCCTATAGGTTTTCACTAGGTGGTGCAGTAACTATGGATGCACGTAATGTCTCTTGCGTGCTCCTGTAGTTACTCTGGATTGTAGGGATAATGTTTAAAAATAGCCATTTAAAAGTGGCTGCCAGATGGGTATAGAGCCATATGGCATATGCTATGAGAATGTATTATTTCAATAGATATATATTCTCAACCTTATAAGGCATAAAAGCCAGAAAAGTCACAACTGATCCATGTGAACTTTAGAAAAACATACAATGCCAGTTCAAAAGTTCTATAGTTGAGTTCCTACTTTTTTCTCCTTGGAAATTGTCATATGTTTTTGGGTCCCGTTTTGAAAAGGTGCATAATTTTGTATGGCAGTATTCAATATTACCTCACAAGAGAGGTTGCTGATTTTGAGCACTGGATGAAAAGATTGCAGAATATAATTTGCTACATTTGTAAAGGTTCCTTGGGATCCCTTGGTGTGAATGCCACTAAATAAATGTAAGATCATTATCACTGTTGCTTGTGACTCAGGAGGAGAAAGAGTGAGCAATTCCCAACCTGTTCTCATAAATCTTCAGCATCCTCATCCTATTAAAGCCTTAGGCTTTATTCATTCAGGTCACAAATTACTGAACAGAAGTGGAAATAATGGGATACTGAAAGAAAATTGTCTTTTTCCACACCATGACTATAAATAAGATACTTATGCCAACTTTTCAGAAGCTGATTTCGAGCTAGTCATTTAAATCAAGATCCAATGAAAGAAATAATATGGAAATGATTAATAAGCTTTGCCATCTTTTTTATACAGATTATTTATTATATATCACATACATAAATATTTTGAGAGCGAAAATATTTATCTGGCACCGTGACATTTTTCTATGGATTTGTGCATGTGTGTGAGTATGGCTGTCTGCTGGGTTTTTCTTTATAAAAGTTATTAAGACATATGGATTTATTTTTGCAAGTGTATTACGCTTTTATTACTTTCCCTATAATTTTACCATAATTTTATTTTCACTGTAATTTCTCTCCTCATACCAAAATTGGATTCATAATAAAATGATAAACATTTTACAAAAACTTTGAACAGGCAAAGTACATTGTACACAATTTTTACACTGAATAAATTGATAAAGTTTCTGATCTTGTTGCTCCCTTATATACATTGTGGTTTTGGTACTTGCATAGACTTTCGTGACCAGAAAAGTCCTTTTATTTCCAGTCTTCCCCACATCCCTCTCCAGACCCCTGCATAGGCCAAGCTTAGCCTACCAAACCTAACTTTCCCCATGGCCCATGGCCACATGAAGAAGCTGTATTTTATATATGTGTACACATACAGGGTGACCAGACCTTCAGATTTCCCTGGAGGCCTCCTGCAAAAACCCCCTCTCTCTGGGGGAGGGGAAACCCCAGAACCCCTCCGGGATTCCCCCTACTCATGCATACTGGCCTCAAATGAGCACATTTGGAAAAATAATTGCCATACCTGATACCTCTACTGCATACTGGTCTCAAATGAGCACATTTGAGAAAACTATAATTTCCATACCTCTCATGCATACTGGCCTCAAATGTGCACATTTGAAAAAATAATGTTGAAGTGACCTGTGTTGCTTTAAGCTGCTTTGAAAGCATCTTACATGTTTGGGTCTGAATCAAGCATGTTAAAAGGTTTTCAATTTTAAAAGTATTGAAATTAAGTAAAGGAAAGCAATACGAGTAATTTTTGCTGTATTTTAACATGTCCTCCATTTGTCCTACATTTTTTGGGTTGTCCCACAATTTTTAAGTGGGTAGGAATTTTGGCCTGGGTGTAGGAATTCTGGACTTGGGGTTCAGGAATTTTGGGTTTGGCATCTGGTCACCCTGGTACATAATCTACATCAGTTATTTTCAACCATTTTCATCTCATGGCACACCAACAAGGCACTGAAATTGTCAAGGCATATCATCAGCTGTGTTTACCATAGACGCCAGGCTGTTCAAATTCCCCAATTTTTTATTAATTAATGACATTCCCCAAATTTCTGTGACACGCCTATCTGCGGCTCACCAGTATGCAAAGGGACACTGGTTGACAATCACTGATCTACATGTACACCATGTGCGTTAGCCTCCTTGTGCCCTGATGAAAGGTCGGTTGATCAGCTGAGCTTGAACAGTGTAGGGGTCCAAAGAGGATGCGACATTATGGTATTTTCATGACAATTGTGGGCAACACAAGGGTCTGGTTTCAACCCAAGGGCACTTCAGGATTGCACCTTTAATTGTGCTTTAGTACAATTGCCTTATGAAGACTGCATTTGTTTGCACAAGGCCAGAAGCAAAGGCCCTTCTGCACTAATGGAAAAATAGACCCAATATTTGTACATTTTCCTTTTTTTCTAAAAGAAATCTAAATTGCATAGCGGTTCTGTGCCTAATTGAATGTCACAATACCAGTGAGTAATTGCACTGTCTATAAAAGAAATTTGTTCCAAAGTCAAAATGTCACCTTGCTGTCAAATAATCCCATAGATTACCATAAACAGAGCGGGAGAAATTGTACTGTGACTGGAAAGATATGTGATGTGAATCCTAGTCATTACCCAAGGCATGACTTCCATTGTAATTATCTGCCTATCACAATTGCTTCCTTTGGCCACGGCTCGCTTACCTGCTGCCACATATAAACTCATTAACATTTCTGTTGATACAATATTATTTGGAGTGGTAACCTTTTCAGCAAAATACGGCAAAAATGCCCTTCTTCAGAAGGATTGTGTGATGCCACCTAAAAGCACTTGCTCAGAGGACTTACACCTTTCTTTTTCTTATTTATGTCTAATTTATTTTTTTAAAAAAATCAGTTTTAACAGCTGGCTTCCATTATGATGTCTTTGCCCTGTCATGCATTGCAAAATGTGGGATTGTTCCAAAGACCTTCCTTGATGATTGTTTAAATCAGGCTTGTCCAACATGGGGCCCCGAGGGCCACCTCTATGGTCTTTCTAAGCCACATGTGGCCCTTGAGCCTCTTGCTGGACAAGCCTGGTTAAATAGACATCGACTGAAGTCCCCTTTTAAGCATCGCTGTAGCACCAAAAGAGACACCGTATTTACTCAAATCTAATGCACATTCCAATATTTAAAGGCATTCAATGTAAAAAATGTTTACTGGCAATTGTAATATGCAGCTGTAAAGCAGGTAAAAAGTTTAATTTAATTTAACTGCATATAAGAATGAGTTATAAGATACTAATAAAATGGCAATGGATTTATGTTATGATTTTTACCTAATTGCGCTACTTTATACAACAAAGGGTTTGTTACATTTAAATCACAATTATGTAAACAAACTAAATACCGACCTACCCAGTGATGGGCAGGCCTGGCTCCAACAACTGGTTCTCTGGAAGTGGGTGGAGCCAGGCAAGTTAAGGGGGCAGGGCCGAGGTCAGGAGGCGGGGCCAGGGGCGGGGCCAGGGATAATTTTTTTAAATTAAAAAATTAAAAAAATTTAAGCATGTGGCTTACCTCTGAGTAGACCTCCATATGATGGTGCTCTGAGGCTGACGTCCCTTTCACACTGGCCTGGAAGTAAGTCCCATTGACTTTCATGGGACTTACTTCTGAGTAGACCTGCTTAGGATGGGGCTCTGAAGCTGAAGTCCTCTCCACACTGGCCTGGAAGTAAGTCTCATTGACTTCATGGGACTTACTTCTGAGTAGTCATGTAAAGGATTGGGCTCTCAGGCTGCACCCTGTCCACACTTTCTGGGAGTAAGACCCAGTGACTGTAATGGGATCTACTTCTGAGTAGACCTGCCTAGACTTGCTCCCCGAGGATGCACCCTGTCCACACATTCCTGGGGGTAAGCCTTTCCTGGGAGTAAGCCAGCGGGGGAAGGCAAGCTCTGAGGGGCGTGCGGAGGAGCGCACGGAAGCCACAGAGCACTCCCAGCCAGCGGGGGAAGGCGGGCTCTGGCTGGGCAAATGACCCCCGAACCGGTTCGGCCGTTATGGCCAGCCCCCACAACAACCGGATCGCGACTGGCGGGCTGAGGTTAACATCTGGTTTGGCCGATCCGGTCCGAACCAGTGTCAGCCCATGCCTGGACCTACCCTACAATCCAGAGTAACTACAGGAGAACGTAAGAGACATTATGTGTACCTGCAGTTTCTGCACCACCTAATGAAAACCTATGGGAAATTCATATTGCAATCCAGAACAAATTGTTCTTACACTGGAGCAAGGACTCACCGTAGTTACTCTGGATCGCGCCCCTTTACTTATAAATACGTGCATTTACTTGAATCGAATGTGCTATCGAATCTAATGCACACCTTGATTTTGAAGACTAAATTTGGCTGGAAAAGGTGAGCATTATACTCAAGTAATTAGGGTATTTTGTTGCGGGTTCTTTGTTCAGCTCTGCTATAAATATTAAATGCCCACAGTTATCTTGCTGAGGTTTCGAACCAGGGATATCTGGTGTGCCGGGAGGCCAGTGAGGATCATCTTCACCACTGTGTCCTTCAAGAAGCTCTGCTCCTATGTGTTTGAACCAGTGACGTTGCTAATGATCACGTAGGCCAATGCAAAGCTCAAAATGTTGCCCCAGACATGGTGTCACAACTAGAAGTGATGTCATGTCATAAAATTTTCTTTTTAAAAAGAAAACCCACCTTCTTCCACCCACCAACTCACCACCCATTTGTGGTGAGCTTCCCCCCAGCTTGTGTAAAAGAGGCACGTATCTGCTATCTGGGGTCAAAGATTTTGTAGCAGTTGTGTTTTGGTTTTCTGGTTAATTGGCGATAACTGTCTGTCTGTCTGTCTGTCTGTCTGTCTGTCTGTCGCCACTGGTTAGACCAGTGGTCTAACACACCTTAGACTAGGGGTGTTCAAAATTTTTGGCAGGAGGGCCACATCATCTCTCTGACACTGTGATGGAGGGCCAGAAAAAATGATTTGCATTTCAAATTTGAATAAATTTACATATAAGATTGTATTAAGAGACATTACAAAGCTTGCGTGTGACCCGGATGGAGGGGTCTCACTGAGGACCACGCTGATGCTTGCCAAGGGCCACATTCAGCCCCAGGGCCGAGGTTTGGACACACCTGCCTAAAACGGTGGCTGTACTTTTTGAAGGACTTCTGTTAGGGAGGCTCTGCCTCACCTGCCTCTCCAATTCCTGCACATCTCTGTTTCCTATACAGGTCCTGCAATGGATTCTGAGAGAAGCCAAACTCACAGAACAATGGTAGTTTTTCAAAGGGCCCTTGAGAGTCATTATGATTTAGGCAACAACAATAAAAAAACAAGAGCCATGTGAGCTGGAACCAGCGATGTGCATTATGAATGCAGTGGCCTTAGACAGGAACATTACCATACACTCATGGATCCTCCTCTGTCCCTACCGTATTCTCTTCCTATCAAGTTGCTGTTTGGGGCTTTACTACTGTTTCACAATCAGGTTTTCTCAGTTTATTTCTGCACACCTCCATTTTGACACAGATCACTGAAATAACATTGTCAGCAACTCATTTCAGTAGACAGTGCAATCCTTTGTAGAAATTTGCCATTTACACCCCCATCTAAAGTTACAACTGCTCTCAAGGAGTATCTTGATTATCTGCTCTCAAGGAGTATCTTGATAAGAAACAATAGTTTCTTACAATTAAAGATTGAATTTTGGATTATTAATACATTCTAACCTCTTTCCTGGTCCTGAGCTGCCCACAAACACAATCCGAATCATGTCTTCTCAAAAGTAAGCCTCATTGAGTTCAGTGGGTCTTACTCACAAGAAAGTGTCTTTAGGATAGCAGTCTTTGACTTATACCAATGATTTCACTGGATCAGGTCTGATTTGACCCATTGCAGCTTTTGGAAACCTAGGGCAAGGAGATAAATACCTCTCTATCCCAAAGCAGCCAAAATTCCCCTGTAGAATGTAGTAGAAACTAAGCGGATGCAGTGGGTGCACACTGTTGCATCTCCATGTATCGATTTAGGATTGGACTGTTCCTATGAAGTGAGCCTCACTGAACTCAAGTGGGGAACATTTTGAGAAAATGTACTCAGGTTCATGCTTTACTTTCTACACAACTGTCTAGGTGGCATGTCTTTAATTTTTTGCTTATCATCCTTGGGGATCTTCATTGGAGCTTTATCTTGACCTTTATAACTTTACTTACTAATACATCCATAAAAAGCCAAGGTATGATAATTCTTTTGGAATAAAATTTAAATATAAGACACCTAATTTCAATAGAAGGCTGTCAAACCACGGCAGGAATCAAAGGTAGGGGAAAACAATTTGAACCGTATTATTATTTTAATACCAATGCATCTCTCTCTCTCTCTCTCTCTCTCTCTCTCTCTCTCTCTCTCTCACACACACACACACACACACACACACACACACACACAAACACAGCTAGAATACTGATGCATTGTTCTACCTTTCTTTGAAACCACATACACAGATGCCCCTCTTCTCTCTGAAAACACACATACACAGATTCTGCACTATAATTAATTGTGAGTCTTTCCTAACATTTGTGTGTGTAAATGAGAGAGAGAGAGAGAGAGAGAGAGAGAGAGAGAGAGAGAGAGATTATGTAGTAGAAGTCAGCAACCTACTAGTTAAACACCAAGCTTAATTGGATCACTTTGGTGGATCGCTTTAATTGGATTTCCTTGGGTGCCCTTTGGGGAGAAAGTTGGAGTACAAATCAAATCAAATCAAATAAATAAAACACTCCGCAATATCAGAAAGTACTTACTACCTGTTAAAACCAACAGGAAATAATCCTAAACAACTGCTATTATGGGGTATTAGCAGTGGTGGGCTCTAGCAGGTTCGCACCTACTCTATAGAACCGGTTCTTAACAAGAGATAGGACATAGAAAGTTTAAAAATAGCCATTTAAAAGTGGCTGCCAGATGGGCAGAGAACCGGTTCTTAAATTTTTTGAAGCCCATCACTGGGTATTAGCATCCATCTATATGTATTCAATACGTATTTCCACATGCACTAGCATAGTGATTTTCCACCTTTGTCATCTCATGGCACACAATCAGTTGTTTTTACCATTGACAAGGCACACCATGCTGTTGAAATTCCCAAGCTTTCCTATTAATAAATGTGCCTCCCCATATTCCCATGGCACACCTGAGGACAATCCGCGGCACACCAGTGTGCCATGGCACCCTGGTTGAATATCATTGCTCTAGCTTAGAAATGTGCCTGTTGATCAACATGCTACAGATCCCAGCACAGTCTTGGACAAACAACACTCAGAAGAGGCCAGTACATCTCTTCTGATGGAGAAGCCAAAACAGGGAAGAGATGGGGGCATGTTGTGGGAGGGGTGTGAGAAGGACACAACATCATGGCCAGTCATTGTCAAGTCCCTGTTACTCTCTTTGATTTCTCCTTGCTCCCCACAGGCAGCTGACCCCATAGGTGAAGATACTATGTAGATCCTAAGGAATAACTAAAGTCCACATCCAGTACCAGCAGAAGACCAGATGCCACTTGATTAGGAAGACCATATGTCCTGCTTTCCTGGGACATGTCCTGTATTTTAACCTTGTGTCCTGGAAAAACTTCAGTGTCTTCCTTTTGCTTGTAAGCAGGCTGCATGTAGCCTTCTTGTAATTAATAAGTTATTTGTTCTAAATTATATGTATTGGTTTTAAAACAAATAAGTAATATACTGTTCAAATTATTCACACGAAAGCAATAAATATAAGGAAGCAATAAATATAAGTATATATAAGTAAGTGCTTTTAGCTTTTATTTTGTCATGTACTACATTTTACTTGGATGGCCTCCATTTTGAGAGCTGGTAAAATGAAACTTTTTTTTAGTCTTGTAAAGTTAGGAGAATCTCAGCAGATTTTTATTTTTATTTTTAAATTGGATGTCATTGCTAAAGGAATGCGATGGAAACCACTGCCTTAAAGGGATAAAAGTCTGTATCCTTGGGGAATATGACCACTTCTCGATTCCTTTCCTTCATCAGGCTGAAAAACAGACATTAAAATACATCTTCATAGCTACTGATATCCAACTTCTGATTGCTTTTCCAGGCAATTCAAAGAGCTGTTATGTTTTTTTTCCCTTTATTTTTTGGTAAATACATTGTGAATAGTTTATGATGTGTTGACAGTTTAATTCTCCAGCATAATTTTCAATTCTGTGCCTTCCCTCTAATGGATACAGTTTTGTTAAACTGTATGGTAATACTGGGTCTATCTACCTAAAGTGAATCATGCTCCAAATTTCAAATTTTCTGCAGAACAAAAAAAAAAAAATCAGAGCTGCCATTAATCACACTTTGTATATTACTTTCCGTCTTGACTGAGGTTTGTTGCATTCACTATTGTAAAATCTTTCCAAAACATATTAGTTAAATGGGGCTGAAAATCATGCCTGCATATTTAATGGGAAAAATTACAGATGTATCTCCAGTTTTAAGCTATGAACGATTACTTTTCTTGGACTATTAAAATATTCTGCCCCATTTAAAATGAGCTACATAAGAGGATACAGTACAGTAATAATTTTTACAAGACTTTAATAATATCAAGCACTTTTTTAGGAAATGGCATTTTGGGGATGGGAATGGGAGCCTTTTAGGGCATAATTCAAGTGCCGCTCTGCAAAGCATATAGAGGCTATGTATATATGCAACCCCAAGTGCAAAGCAAGGGTGACAATTTTTTTTAAAAATCCCCAAAATGTCAGTCTTGGAGATTTCTGTTCTACGTTATTAGAAAGAAAGGGTAGAAAGGGTGATGGAATCCTGATCAGGTGTGAAAAATATTTGATCTGTGTCCCAACAAACTGAGAGTCCTAGGGCACAATCCAGAATAACTACGGGGAGTCCTTGCTCCGGTGTAAGAACAATTTACTCTAGACTGCAATATGAATTCCCCATAGGTTTTCACTAGGTGGTGCACTAACTATGGGTGCACATCATGTCTCTTTTGTGCTCCCATAGTTTGTATGGATTGTAGGGATAGAATGTATTTAAAAAATAGGATGAAAGGGTCTTTAATTGTGTTTAATATGCTTCATATTGCCAATTCATGTCAGTGAGAAGAGTTTGCCCTTGCTGACATGGGAAGAGGCTGCTTCTGATCCTCAGCCAGCCACCTGCCAGTGGCTTTTCACATGCAAACTAGACAAGGGACTTTGTCCGCCTCCTCATCCCCATCAGAGCAAGGGGACCTGAAGATAGATTGCTTACATTCTGACTGCATTGCCCTTGAGCGATTACTAATAACGAGGAAAGAAAACTGAGTTAGAGGCCCATAATGTGTTTATTAATGAAGGGTGAGTTATGACTCCCTCAGTATTTGGGGAGTATTAAGGCTAGCTTTGCATTTCAAAATTCTTTGCAAGTGGAAAATATCAATAAGTGATGGGAGGGGGGCATAAACCAAAGGTAATTATCTACTGAAAATAAGAACCGTCAATGCAGTGAATCAACACAAATAAACAGGAACTCTGAAAGGCTGATAGAATTAGAAATGAATGCATTAAGCAACTTTTATAGGACTGTCTCCAAAATACCCATCAGCATATCATATCTTCTTTTAAGCTACAGCTCTTCCTCCAGTAGTAAGGTTTTCTAGCTTATTTTGAATTATGCTATTTAAGTGATCATTATTAAAGATAATCTATAATATCAAATTCAGCTTTCCACTTTTCAATTTTTTGCAACATAGTTTACAATCCTGTACATCAGGGGTGTCCAAACCGCTGGTGGGCCCAGGCTGGTTCGCACCGGTTCTATAGAACCGGTAGTTAATTTTGGCCCACAGCTAGTGATCCGGTTACTAGCGGTGGGCCAAAACGCGGGCGAACCAGTTCACCCCCGAGGGGCCCACCACAGCGCCTGCGTCAATATTGACGCAGGAACAGTCGCGTCCTGAACAGGACGTGACTCCGCCTCAGCCAAGGTTGGCACAGGTGAAGTCGTGTCCTGAACAAGACACGACTGCCCTCTTCAGGACACAACTGCGCATGCGCCAACCTTGGCGCATGCGCAGTGAGCCAGGGTTGGGGCCGCCCCTCACCCCGCCCCCGCCCATGGCCCCGCCCCCTGACCCACTCTGGCCCCTCCCACTTCCGGCGAACTGGTTGTTGGGAGAGGGTCAGCCCACCCCTGGTCCAAACCCTAGCCTGGAGACCACATGTGACCCTTGGCAAGCCTCCATATAGTCTGTGAGCAAGACTACAATCCTTCAGAGATGAGGAAAGCTCTGCTCCCCGCACCTCTTGAAGGTATTTTGAGGGCTTGGAAAGCTGCACACACTAAGATTGCCATAATTCTCTTCCACAAAACCAGGACAGGACCCTCTGTCCCATTTGCCAGTATGTGAATACAATCACCCCAAATTGGGATTTTCTCTGCTTTTTGGGACATATGGCAACCCTATGCACACACCTCTTCTCTCTGTCTATGAAAGTGCTTATGAACTGGTTTGAAGATCACCCTCTCTGTGTTAGAAGTATTTATGAACTGATTTCATTCATTCATTCATTTATTCATTCATTCATTCATTCATTCAAGTTCCATTTCTAATATATTCATTTCTGAAAATTTATATAAAACCTTGTTTTTATGTCCCTAACACAGTGTCTCAGAGATGATGTGGCCCTCCTTCCAAAAAGTTGGGACGCCCCTGCTATACATGGTTACATGAGGGTAACATCCCAGTCCTATCATCCCTTGCAGTAATATACCTGTTCCACCAAAGGAAGGAGGAGGATATCAGGAGAATGCATTCTGCGGAAATGGGGAACAGGGGTCAGCTGCCCGATGGAAAAGCCACTGATGCAAGGTGAGTGGTGGTGGGGTCGTAGATAGGAACCTTTGATAGGAAGGAGATATCTCAAAACCAATTTTTGCATTGGATTCTGCTCTTCAGTGCAAATCCAATGACATATGACATGATGGTGTACTGCGCACCATTGCGAAGTTTAAAAATGAAGCCAAAATGGAGGACAATGAAGCCAAAATGGATAACACCCGGACAGGGTGTCTAAAAATCTAGACAAATCCAGACAAATCTGGGTTTTTCCTATCATACGGTCACTCTAGATGAAGCTAGATGGAATACATAGTACTAAGTTTTACCAAGAGCTGTGTGCAAGCAGTCCCTCCACTTCTGAGCCATTCTGGGTGGGGAGAGCAAAATGGAGGCAGTTACCTCTTCTCTGACTGTTCTCTAGGATTTGCCTCTATTTTGCTCCCCCAGCCAGGAACAGCTCCAAAAAAGAAGAGGATCTGCTTGCATGCAGTAGTGAGGCTCCCTGTAAAACTTAGGACATTACACAAACACAAGCTACACCGCTATCAACAGAAGTCACCACATCGCAAAAAAATAAAGACCTCAGATTTAGGGTTGGCATAATTTTCTTCCACAAAATCAGGACAGAACCCTCTGTCCGATTTGCCAATATGTGGACACAATCCCCCCCAAATTGAGATTGCCCTTGTTTTTTGGTAACCCTACCCAAGTTGGATCATGTGACAAGCAGCGATCCCTATAAAAATGTGCAGGTAAATTTTGCTGGCCGGAAAGAGATGTGTTGTACAACTGCAGCCATTCTACAGCATCCCCCACTTTCTGACAGTTCATTTTCTAACAGTTCTGCTCTTTCAACACCTTTCAATTTTACCCAGAACTGACTCATTCAACACATGTTCCATTCTTTCAACCTCCCTCTGCTGGTCTAAAGGCTAAAATTGTCTTCCCTGATGTTGATTTGCACATGACATGGTGATCAAAGTGTTTTTGACTTTTTCTTATGACTTTCTTCAGAAAAAAAATCTGTCATTCAAATACTTAAGATATTTGTTGCCCACACATGCATTTGTTCATTTTGCTGTAATTTGTGGTGTGTCTTGGCTATGTGTTAATAAATATGTGTTATTTAGGCTTTTGCAATTGATATTTAAGGGCGCAATCCAGAGTAACTACGGGGAGTACTTGCTCCAGTGTAAGAACAACTTACTCTGGATTCCAATATGAATTTTCCATAGCTTTTCACCAGGTGGTGCAGTAACTATGAGTCTCTTATGTGCTCCCGTAGTTATTCTGGATTTGGGGATATGTCTTTTTTGGTGGCATTTGCAAGCTGAAGAAGACTGGGTTCCACTTTTCAATAGTTTTTACTTTTGGACAGTGCTCCGATCCCTAGCCCGTCAAATAAGTGGGGGATGCTAGTACTTTATGGGCGCAATCCAGAGTAACTACGTGGAGTCCTTGCTCCGGTGTAAGAACAATTTGCTCTGGATTGCAATATGAATTTCCCATAGGTTTTCACTAGGTAGTGCAGTAATTAAGGGTACACGTCCCTTGCGTGCTCCCGTAGTTACTCTGGATTGTAGGGTATGTCTCTCCATGGACTTTCTCACTCCATCCAGTTAGTTATATGGTCCTTCTTTTCCATGCTGCTAAACAGAGCTTATTTGTTAGGTTTGTTTGCCCTTCCATCCCCAGAAGACCCTACAAAGCCGTGAAGGTCTCATCAAATGGTTCATGTGAAATTATATAAATCAGGAATCTCAGACAGGAAAGTTAAAGGGGAAATAGACCATTTGGCAAGAAAAGGGCTTCATCCATTCAGGCTATCTGCTGGGATGCCTGCAGGCTTTCGGTCTCCTTTTGTTATTTCTAATCTACATAAATTTCATGAACTGACTGTAAACTAACAAAATGGAAAACCGGTGACGCAAGGGCCGGAAGAGTAATGAATATACACGGAGTGGTTAGAAAGATTTACGAGATTTGTATCAGCTTTGTAACCAGGCTGACATGAGGGAAATAAAATTTATTGTTGATAAACATACAACATTACTCACAGGGACAAAAGTAATGAAAAGCATGAGAAAAATAAATAGAAAACAGCTAACTAATGAGCTTTCCAAAAGTGACCCTTGAGAGCATTATGGTAGATTTGTCTGTAAATAACCTCTTGTTGATTTAGAGAAATTATTCCCTTGATGTTATCATCATCAGATTAGTCTGAACACTGTGATTTGGGACTTTCATGTATCACCATCTATGTGATCTGTGTTACTTTGATTTCAGATTGCTGTCTTGTTAATAATCTACAATTTTGTTGGATTTTTTTTTTTTTTTGGAAAAACATATGACAAAGCATCTTCTGCAAATCTCTAGATTATAACACATGTGGATATTCAAGTTTACTTAATTAAATCCCTGTGTGTCCGTGAGCGGACAGCTGCAAGGGCTGGCACAAAGGTAGCTGCACTGGTGCCAATGCATCATCATTCTGGGGGCCTCCCGCCGCTACTGGATCGGTAGCGGCAGGGAGATTGGAACATCCGGTCCCCACGATCCAGACCAAACCGGCCTCAGCCCACCTATGAACCTAGTGTAATCTAAGATTTGAATTACAGGTGTCCCTTGCTATCCACTAGGGACTTCCCATTGATAAAAAGGGTGTATAAAGAAAACAATGGAAAAATAGGTTTAAAGACCCACTTGACCCACTTCCAGATTTCTTGCTCCTCTATTGCACCTAATTGAATAATATAGTGCCTCAATATCTGTAGGGATTTGATTCTGAAAAATGGAATGACTGCCTGCATGACTGCCACTTTACAACAGTAGAAAAGCAGTTTTTAAAATTGTGATTTGCAGTGGCCATTTGTGTTAAGTCAAATCCATGTATAAAAAATCCATGTATAACAAGGCTGGATGTCCTTTGGCAAGCTACTGGTTGCTATCCTATCCCAATCTGACCTCGGTTGCAATCCTAGCCACATTTTTCCTGGGAATAAATACTATTGAATACCATGGAACTTACTTCTGAGTAGATATGCTAAGGATTGCGCTGCTCAACAATCAAAAGAAAATTTTTTTCTCTTAAGAAGAAACTTTTACATAGCTATTTTGAAGGTCAATATCCCATACATTCCTGAGATCTATAGGAACACAGTTATCATTTTTGTGTTGAAAAGACTGATTGCAATGAATGTAGCAATTAAGCTAAGAGACATCAATTGATAGATGGAAATGGTTAGTATTTTGGAAAGTTTTTAAACATCAGTTTTTCAATCTCAGTATATGAATGTACCTTTATAAAAGTGGATTTGATGAATCAGTTTCTTGCAGATGTCCTGGCAGCAGACATTATAAAAGAACAAATGGGAAGGAAGGCAGAGCTGGCTTTATAATGTACTCGGAACGCAACTCCTGCGAAGAACACATGAAGGCTCAAACAAAAAAGTGTAAGAAGTTAGTTATACTGAAGGGAAAGTCTATATTCAGCATCTCTCCAGAGGAATCGATTGCAGCAATTTTTGCAGTTGGACCCTGGAATGATTAATATTTATTTCTGCCTAAAATCACTTCCTATCTTTGAGCGCAATCCTAAGAAGGTCTAAGTCCTAAGTCCCATTAGATTCAATGGGGGTTACTTCCAGGAAAGTGTGGATAGGATTGCATCCTTTATCACATATGTGGTGAGGAACAGGGGTGTTGTACAGTAGAGCTGGATCTCTTATACATGTAGTGCTGCAACAGCTACAATGCTTTCAGCATCTGCCAAATGTCTCCCACTGTAAAGCTGCTCAAGGAGGAATGACCTTTCAGTTCAGACATTGTCACTTCTAATTTGAAATAAGATATTTCTCCAGCCATGTTAAATAAATAGCCATTTTGAAGGTAGCGATTCCCACCTCTTGTCTCAGTCCTCTGCCACCATTTGACTCCATATCTAGATTGCTGAAATGAAGTTTGATGGACAATATATAAAATTGCCAGGCAGCATATGGGGAGTTTGATGCTCCTTAATTTATGATGGTTTAAAAGAAAAGCCTGTATTTGATTGAGATATACAAAATTAAATATATGATTAAGACAGTGATAGGATTCAAAGAAATTAACAACCGGTTCTATGCCCATCTGGCAGCCACTTTTAAATGGCTATTTTTAAACTTTATATGTCCTATCTCTCGATAACAACCAGTTCTGTAAAGAAGATGTGAACCTTCTGGAGCCCACCACTGGATTAAGAACATAAGAAGAGTCTCCACTGGATCAAGCCAAAGGCCCATCTAGTCCAGCTTACTAGCCAACATTTTCCCCTGCCATACCAATTCAAGTGGTCCATTATTTGAAGTACTACTGGATGTAACTTATGATGGCATCGTTTACAATTACTTCTTGGCTGGGAGGTTAGGTGCAACATGTCAAACCAGTAGGATGTTCAGGATGGACAGGATAGCTTTACCTAGTGAGGAAAAGCATGTTTTGGAGCTCTGTTCACTGAAGCATGTCTCCTACCACTGATATTCCAAAGCGGTTTGTTTTGTTGCAGTCTGCATGAAATTATACATTGATTGCTATAACATAATGGCATTATTTGGAAATAAATTTTAAATACAAAAATTTTAGTGAGTGGTGGTTTCACAAACACTCTTGTGCATGTCATCTGATATGGCCTATTCCTCATGCATCCCTCCCCCCCGGACCACCACTGGAGACAAGGATTGTAATGTGTATGCAGTTTATAGTGAGAGTGAGAGAGAGAGAGAGAGAGAGAGAGAGAGAGAGAGAGAGAGAGTGTATATATATATATATATATATATATATATATATATATATATATATATATATATATATATATATATATATATATATATATATATGCAGTTTTATATTTTAGCTATACGGAATATACTATACTATACTTAACTATGCTAAATATATGCAGTTATATATTTTTATATGCTAAATATTCTTTACTATACTAAATATTCTTTACTACACTTAACTATACTAAATTTAAATATTCTTTACTATACTTAACTATACTAAATTTATGCAGTTATATATTTTAAAAGCAAACTGGAATTATCCAAAGAGGGTGATGTGCCCGACTTTCTCGGAGCAGAGAAATGTCACTAGAAGAGGACAAAGATTATTTCTAATTTGGAGGAGCTTTTGAAGCAAGCTGTAGCATGCAATCTATACAGATCTTATTGTTCAGGCTGTCCTCTGTTTTAATCAAAATCTGCGACTCTCCTTATAGGTTTCTGAGGTACCAAAACAGATCCTCACATTTATGATCTTGGCCTTTTAGTGGCACTGGAAGAATGTTGCAGGCACTTATGCTTGATATAATCTTCTACATGATGGATAGATAGGGAATTGGTGTTGCCGTTTGGTGTCAGCGATCAGGGTGAATGTTCTGTTGCCTGGAGACTAGTTATTGAGTCGAAAGCTCGGCAATTCACCGGGGATCAGTCATCGAGAAGGATTTGGAGCGGACATGGGGAACTGAGCTGTCTTTTGGAGACAAGCTCTTGCAGGAAGTTGGAAGAGGCTGCTTAGAAGTTTAGAGTCATTTGGGGTGAGGAGTCAGAAAAACCTGGGAACGGTATTCAGTCCATCAGTCCCTCTGGAGTAGTAATCATTCCGAGCAAGGCAAACTTAAGAAAATATTTCTTCCCAGGAGGAGCTGTTGAAACTCCAGCTTGCAGCCCTCTGTTATCCAGTTGTTCCATCACTGACCATGTTTAATCCAAACCTTCCACTCTCTATTTCAGGTTTATCTGTTCAAAACCAGATACCTGTGAGCAGTGGTGGGATTCAAATAAATTAACAACAGGTTCTATGTCCGTAGAACAACAGGTTCTATGTCCCATTAGTAACCGGTTCTATAGAACCAGTGAGGACCTCCTGAAGCCCACCACTGCCTGTAAGTTTTCCTATGATGGCACTACACCAAATTCTGTAGTACGTGCCTTGAAGAAAATGCTGAATATTGTTGTCAGCAATGATGGGTGGAGAGTGAGTTTCATCTCTATCAAAAATGTTCTTTATTTACTCAAATCTAATGCTCACCTTTTTCAGCTGAATTTAGTTTCCAAAATCAGGCTGCACATTAGATTTTATGGTTAATTAGATTCAAGTAAATGTGGTATTTTGATTGTAAGTATAGGGTGCACATTAGAATTGATGGTGCATTAGATTTGAGTGAATACGGTATTTGGTTAAGAATAGATTGATTAATAGGGAATGTAGATTGTAGGAAATCAGGAAAATTTCTTCAAGATAGGCAAATATTTGTTGGAAGTACAGTGGCGCCTCACGTAAAGAATGCCTCACGTAAAGTATGTTTCACGTACAAACAAAACTTTCTCTAGGATTCTGCTTCACGTAACAGACTGTGCTTCACGTAAAGAACACAATCGTTGGAAGTTGGGGCTGACACGCTGGCCGGCAGTCTGTTTAAAAAGCGTCAGGGCTGCCTAGCGCACCTGCCCATAGTGAAAGCAACTCTTCCACGCTGTTCCTCCTGTGACTGGGCATCCGCTGGGCAGAGGGAGAGAAGAGCAGCGGAGAAGAGGGAAGCAGCTCAGGGCTAGCCAGAAGGGAGCAGGGGAGAGAGGCTCAGGAGGGAGAGAAGGAGAAAGTGGGGAGACACTTTGAAAGTGTCCTGGATTGCAGCCTCCTAACCATGTCTATCCAGAAGGAAGCCTCATTGTGTTAAATGGGGCTAAACTCCCAGGAAAGTGTCTTTAGGACTGCAGCCTAAGTAGACTTCATGTACAATGAATGCACATCTTCATAAGATCATGCACATTGAATTCCAGTGTTTTCTCATTATTTTTACATCCAGTTAATATTTTTTTATGAATATTTTTGGGTTGTGGAACCAATTCCATTATTTCCTATGGGAAAATCCGCTTCACGTAAAGAGCGTTTCACGTAAAAACATGCCTCCAGAACGAATTAAATTTGTTATGTGAGGCATCACTGTACATCTGATCAGAAAATATAACTGCAGATCATCTTGTGCCTCAAGTCCTTTGCCTCATAGCCCAGCTAGATATAATTATGTATGTTCTACTGTTTTCCCTATAGAGTCAGATTGTTGTAGGTTTGGGAGTTGGAAGGTCCAGGTTGAAGTCCTGACTCAGCCATGAAGCTTCCTAGGTGATCTTGTGTCAGTCACTATCTCTACCTTACAGGGTTGTTGTGAGGAGGGAATGAACTATGTGCACTGTCTTGAGATGACATTTTTCTCAACTTGTTGATAAAATGGTTTGTGCCTATGAAAATAATTTTACAGAATTTTATTTAGGATTGGTTGTGACAGAAATTACCATTGTCATATTATTTTCATCTGTTTTAGTGAGTTGCTTTAAAATGCCCGTTGTTCCTTCCAGAAAATATGTAGTAATGATGCTCCTCATGTGCTCCTCATTATTCTCAAATCATTCCTGATAGTTCATATACATATAGAATGTGATGCTGTTTCACTGCTGTTCATAACATTATGCTGCTCGTAACACTAATCATAACACAAACACTAATTTGTTTGAAAGAGATGAAGAACACAATCCTAACTTTGCACTCTCTTGAACAGCCAGTGGACATGATGGCATTAAAGATTCCAGGCATGATCTTATTCACTGAATGTGCGTTAAAAAGGCAAATCTATAGCAAATCTTTGCATCATCTAGTCCTCATCTTCTGAATTAGCATCATAAGAACAAGATTGCAAACATATACTTAATACTTTAAAAATACAATGTAGATGGTATGCCGATGCCCAATTTCTTATTTGGAAAAAAAAAAAGTGAAGGCACATTGCATTACAATCATATCTTACTACTAATTACCTAATTATATTCTGAAAATGAGCCAAGCAGAGTGTCAATTAATAAACTTAATGTAAAAAAAATAGCAAACCTGAAACCATGAGTAGAAATTTAAGAGTTCCAATTTCATGCTCCATATCAGATGAGGACACAAGCTTTGGAAATAGTTTCTTTGGAAAGTTGCAAAGGATTTCTGGGATGTGACACCAGTCTCAGCTCTAGCCCCATAAAGATCTAGTTTAAAAGTCTAATAATTCAGTCAAATTCCTTCTAACAGTCCAATCCTATCCCTGGTGACTCTACTGGATGCAGTGGTGCCAAAATGGCCATCACTGCATTCAGCAGAACTGTCAGAAACCTCCGGAGGTCTCCTCAAGGGATTGGGATCTCATCACCTTCCGCCCAGGGTAAGTCCCAAGCCCCACAATGTGGGTTCTCATGTCTGTACCGACTGTTTTGCTGGTGCAGACTTGAGAGCCTCCATGTTGAACTTTCTAGTCCATCATAAAGGATAGGAAACAACAGATAAGAGCTCCACCAGTCCCAGGCATGTCCTGGGCCACTTTCTTCCCCAACTGGCTCTCTCCTGTCTGTTTTGCCCACCCCCTCCCTTGGTGCCAATCTAGCTAGTGCTGGCAAGATTATGGTACTGAGACTCAACACTGCCACTGGCCCAGCACTGAAAGCCACTCCTCTCTGGGTTCTGAGGATTAGTCTTACATAAAATTTGCAACAGGTTGTAGGACTCAGCACTGGTACTAGGGTCCCATAGGACTAGGTTAGGGCTGCCATAATTCTCTTCCACAAAATAGTGACAAGACCTTCAGTCCTATCTGCCAGTATATGAGCACAATTCCCAAAAATTGGGACTGTTTCTGTTTTTCGGGACATATTGCAACCCTAGATTGGGCCATAAGTCAGCAAATTCCAATTTTTTTTTCATCTCATGGCACACTGTAAAGGCACTAAAGCTGCCAAGGAACACTATCAGTTTTTTTTACAGTTGCTCTTACTTCTTCCCATAGTTTGAGGTCTGGTGAATACATGGGATTTAATTCTTTGATGATATCAATCCTATCATGTCTGCTCAAAAGGAAGCCCCATTGTATTCAATGGGTCTTACTCCCAGGACAGTGTTTTTAAGATTGCAGAAATCATCAGAGTTACCTCTGGAGAGGGGTTTCTAACTGCGCAACCTAGCAAAATTATTCCCTAATTTGCCGTGCTTGGTCCCTTGTTTACATGTCAACCAAAATCTTGGAAACTGGATTTGGAACCTCTACAAATGCTGTGCCTGTTCAATAGATACAGTAAGTGGATTTGGACACCAATATATGAGATACACAAATGACTGCGTCTAGTAGCACTCAGCACAAAGGTATATGATTCTTGTTACTGAAACAAAAAACAATGCCATTGTAATGGAACAGTGAAGGAAAAAAAATTTCATGTTAATTTTCAAGAGATAATTAATATTTTCTGTTCAAGTCAAATATGTATGTTTCTGCTTTCGGAGTGTCGCATGGAAATAGTTTCTTTTCCACTGCAGAATCCATGAAGGATATAATGAGGTCAAACTATAATCACGGTATTATGCAAATAATGATTTAAGCTTTTGCTTTCCAGTAGTTTTGTTAATAAATTAACTCAAATGAGAGGAGGAATTCCAATGAAATAGGGTTAAATAGTTAGCTTTCTGTGCAGGGAAGCTGCAACTTATCCCTTTGTAATTAATATTTGCCAGAGATAATCTCGAACTGCTAATTGTATGCATGGTATTAATTAAATGATTAACATAACTGTCACATCCCATTTACCTGTGGACAGAGTCCAGAAGGGACTGCATGCTTCTTTGGTTTGAGTTTATTAATTTATCCCAATTAGTCATAACCTTTCCTCACCTTGAATCATACTGTAGAAATCCAAGTTCCCATTCTTCATCTGAAGAATACTCATTTTTCCAAGGATTAACATGCTCACCTGTACATTTGTCTGAGCTTCTCGGGCCGTGGTACATGTTACAGGAATTTATTCACACAGATTCAGATTCCTACTCAGGCCTATATATATAGGAATAAATGTGAAACACCAGGCACAATCATAAACAATTTAGGCTGGCACAACGTACCCATTCCCCATTCACGGGAGGCCGGCGCATGTCTGTGCCCTGGCCTAACCACCCCAAGAGTGGTGCAAGAGTGTATTACAGCACTTTTGCAACAACCCCAGGCCAAGCCAGGACTTGTGCTGGGCAGCTGCCAGTATCCCCTTGGAGGAAAGGAATATTTGGTCATAGGACCCACAATGGGCCTACTCAGTTGTACATCATCTGCTCCACAGGTCCTGCCACCTGCCATTCCTGCCTTGTTTTCCCCACCCTACTCTTACAAACTTCTTCCAGCATGTTTTCTACGTTGCAAGATCGGTACCACCATCTTGGATCCCACAACAACCATGCAAGACAGCAGTGCCTGGCATACACAGACACATCACCCACCCGTACCACACACAATCATACACACACTCCTTCCTTCCTTCTTCCTTCCTTCCTAAATTCTAAATCGGAACTGTTATAAAAGCAGATTAATAACAGCACACAACAAAGAACTCAAAATGATAGAAATTAATGCTTGCCCTGCAAATTCAACTGAATTTATAAAAACATCTTCCCAGATATGTGAATCACAATGTTCCACACTACCAATGTGTTTTTCAGTCCCTTCCATAATTATTAATCACTCAATGTGAGGCATTTCAGTGTGAGATCTATACTAGAGCATTTATGGTATATACATTTCATTTCCTTTTATTTTTTATTTTTCTACTAGTCAATTACTTAGGCAATTTTCTGTTTGTGAAAGGAGTTTACTGCTCTAGTTAGACATGAAACTTTCCCAATCCAACAGTTAATTTTCTGCCTGGAAAAGTTGCTACTGTTTTACTTATCACAGGCCATCACCCTGCCAATAAAGTGATGACAATGTTTATTTGCTGGTGTTTAGGCCACTCTATAGATTGAATGGCTTTATTATCTGAGATGCTAATGTTTTGACCAATTCCGTTTCAACCATTTTATCCTTCTGGCAGGTAGTCCAATTATCTGTATTGAACTTGACAACCTATTTTGCTTTAAACTTAAAAGAGTCTCCCAAACCACTAGAGTTGTATTGCAATTTATAGCATGAAATATACGGCTGGTGCACATTTTTCAGCTCACAGGACTGAATCTATATCTCTCCTTTTAGGCAGCATATTTTTTTCACTGATTCACTGCTCTACTAATCATTTGAAATGAATGCTCCTAAACTTGAAGCATTGCCTGCTCCTAAATAATGTGCTCTGCTCTTTTGACATTTATGAGTGTAGATCATTTCCACTGTCCTTCCTCCCTCTTATTTAACCATGATCTCAGAAGATACTGCCTTGGTGTAACTATGGCTGCAATCCTAAACTTACTTTTCTCGGATTCGACCTAATAGGACTTACTTCTGAGTAGACATGCTTAAGATTGCACCCTAAGGGTTCAAATCTAAACTCACCCAGTGCTGGCACTGAGCCATAAAGTCGACAGTAGGTGCTGCAAACATGCTGGAAAGCACATTTACGTCACCCAGTGAGTAGGGGCACTGGGTCTGTGCTATTCACTAGGGTAGGATGCAGGTACTGGTGTGGTCTCTTGTAGAGGGGACATCAGAACAACTGGGGTGGAGGAACTGGATGGAAGGGAAATGGTATCAGACAGTCCTGACTTTGCCAAATCCTGAACTCTGTTTCAGGCTGAAATGCTCTACACAGAGTAGCTTAAGTCTGTGTCAGCAAAATAGCCAGTGCGGACTTGAGAAGTCCCATTATGGACCTTTCCCTGGGGGAGGGGAAAGGAGACACCCAGCAGCTTCCCAGTACCCACTGGATATAGCAGTAGCTGCTTTGGGAAGTTTAGGATTGAGACTGCAATCCTAACCCACAGTTAGGCTGGAACAAGTCCTGGCATAAGTCAATGCTGTTCAATAGAAGTGCCACAAGAGGGGTTAGACCACTGCACAGATATGCGCCAGCCTCCCCACACCACCTCAGGGATGGAGACATGGGTGCTAGCCTAAATTGGTTAGGATTGTGCCCTGGAATGCCCACCTGCAATCTGAAGCACACATACTAGAGAACAAGCTCTACTGAACTCAATGGAGTTAATTCTGAATAAACCCATTTAGAGTTGTGATGTCAGTACACGTTTTTAGGGAGCAAGACACAAAACACTTAGAACTTCCATGAATAAGCCTGGCTTACTGGGATGTACAAGACGTAGGTGGGCAATACACTCAGTAGCATGTTTGGTACATTTCAAAATGGCAATGTCCGATATATCCATTGTTGAGGTAGATTTTAGCTGCTAATGCTCTGCTCTTGGGCTGGTTTTCTCACTTCAGGGGACCTTAAAAAAAGGAGGTATTTAAAATCACCCAAGCTGTGAATTTGTTTTATTCAGTTATTTCTTAAAAGGAACTAACATCCTGGATTGCATATGCCTTTTTTCGACACAAAGAGTCCCTGCTAAGCATCTTAAATTCCCAGCATCTAAAAGCTGGCAACTAAATGGATTGCTTGGGGTAATACTTAAATCCTTAAAAGGGGACATTTTGCCCTGAATTTCAGAGGATCAAAAGGGAGTTTTGTTCACCTTGCCATATGATCACCTTGGCCCTGAGTGGCCGGTATCCTCATTAACTCCTTCCAATAGATGGCAGTCTACAATTAAACTTAACGGTTTTCTTTTGGCTTCCCTGGGGCCCAGCAAATGATGGCTTCAGCATAAAGCGGTATCTCACTGTATAAGTAAGCAGGCCCACCGCTGTGCACATCAGGATAACTCTCATGATACATGGAGGCAACACAATGGAAATCACAGTTTAGAAATCCAATTTATCTTGCTGTGAATAGAATTGCATCCACTACAGAAGGGCAATTAGTTTTGTTCCGTAACACTGTAACTGGAATGTGACATTGAAAAACTATTTGCAAACTACTAAGCTTTCTCATAGCATGGGTTCATGAAGTTGAGAAAAAAAAGTTAATTCCAGCACTGTAGGCAAAAATAAGAAAAAGACTCCTGTCTTCTATAAACTGCAAACACAAAGACAGAGGGTGAGAGGGTGACTGCATATACTTTACTAGTAGCATCTGTAATAGTCACTTGTGGAGGTACAATACAATATAACAACATTCATCAATATAAAACTATCCCCCTTTCCATACGGTTGCTATATTTCTCTTCCCCTGCAGGACCCCCTGCCAAACTTGCCACTACAGTGGTGCCTCACATAAAGAGATTAATTCGTTCCGGAGGCATGCTCTTTAAGTGAAACGCTCTTTAAGTGGAGCAGATTTTTCCATAGGAAATAATGGAAACTCAGACGATTGATTCCACAACCCCCAAAATATTCATACAAAAATATTAACTGGATGTAAAAATGATGACAACACAACACTGGAATTTAATTCAAAACATGAATTCAATGTGCATGTTCCTTAGGCTGCAATCCTAAAGACACTTTCCTGGGAGTAAGCCCCATTTAACACAATGGGGCAAACTTCTGGGTAGACATTGTTAAGAGGCTGCAATCAAAGACACTTTCCTGGGAGTAAGCCCCATTTAACACAATGGGGCTACTTCTGAGTTGACATAGTTAGGAGACTGCAATCAAAGACACTTTTCTGAGAGGCTTACCTGGGCTGCTGCTGGAAGCTCAAGGTGGTTGGTGGGGGAACTTGGGGGCAGTTAGAGGAAGCAGCGCTGGCTGGCAGCCCTTTTAAAGAGCCTTTTAAAGAACCTGTATAGCACATGTGCCCATAGCGCACTTGCTTGTTAAGTGAAGTGGAACTTGTTGAGATTCCATGAGACTCCATTATTCACCCCACCCACTGGCTGAATGCAGTATAGCATCAGACACACTAACACACAGGTTAATGCTTAGGTAGATTATGTACAAAATGTTGTGATTGCATCTCTTAGTACCACTGAGTCCAGACCACTTCAACCAACCCCTGAGAATGGCCATCAGTCCATGTGATGAGATTTTCAAAACATTTTAGCAATTTTATGCATGTTTACTCAGTTCAATTCTATGCATTTTTACTCAGAAGTAAGTCCAATTATGTTCAATGGGACTTGTAATGTGTGTAGAATTGTGTGTGTATAGAAATGCAGTCTAAGGCTGCCATCCTAAAGACACTTTCCTGGGAGTAAGAATCATTGGACACAATGGGGCTTACTTTTGAGTAGACATGGTTAGGCTGTGTTAAAAAAAGCAGGCCTCCGTCAGTCTTGAAAGACTATGGTATCATGCTCGTCGCTGCATATGCTGCATGCGAAGCACGAAAACCTGGGTTGGATTGTTATGGAGGATAGGCTGTTACCCAAGCAGCAAATCCCCCCTCTCCACGCCACTGAATTAGTCCAATGGAAAGACAGAGCCAATACAATTGGATTCAGCTGGCATCGCAGAGCTGGGCTAAGGACAGGAGCTCACCCTGTCTTGTGGGGCCGACCCGGATCTCAAACCCTAGCCTGCTGGTTAACAGCCAATTGGGCTCCAATAGGAGCCCAATAACTCCAGTAAAATAAAATAACAAAAATAACTCCAGTAAAAAGCCTATATTTTGTTCTTTGATTCCATCAGAAGAGCTGTACAAGAAAACTGCCTTTGATAATTTGAACAAATACTTTTTTAAAAAAAAAAAAATCTTATATAGAGCTAAAATGTCTTTAAATATCAAAATGCCATGACCAAGGATTTCTAGATGTTACCCTGTGAACTCAAGGCACATCCTTGCTGAATAGAGGTGCTGTTGTCATAAGAGGAACAGAGAATAATAACCCTTTATTGCCTGCTGTATTTATTATCAGTATGTAGCTATAGTGCTGGAGACAATGAGGCATTAGCCTGCCTTCTATTGATCTGTAACAATACTACTGACTTTTATTAACCTCCAAGAGCAGTAGCTGGAGGAACTTGGTTACGGACATCCTTTCTTGCTCGTCTCTTTTCAAAGGCACATCACCTAATTTTACTGGGACGTATGATTGTGATATACACTGGGTTGTATCTTTGTAAATTACCTATAAGAAGGAAAAAAAGAAAAGAAGTAGTAAACAAAACATGAACGCCACTGTATAACTCAAGTTAAGAGGAACACATAGGAAAGATCAAGTTTGATCAAGTCTTTAACAACTGCAGTTAAGCACTCAGTTTTCAGTAGTCCTCAGGGACAAAAAGAAGTTTGTATAGTTTTCTTTTAAATTTCAAAGGGCACCATCCTTACAAAAGGCTACCGCAAGGCACAGTTGTGCCAACACAGGTTTTACTACATCCTGCAGTCAGCCAGAGGCCATGCAGTGGTAGAACAGTAAGTAAACATTTATTTTACTTACTTTGCTCTGTTCCCACCTGGACCCCTATGAATTCAGACTAGTTCTTTAGCTGGTGGAGGTCGAGATGCAAGGAGGTGTATTGGAGCTAAAAGGAAAGATATTGGCAGAATGATCACTGTGATGCCCACTCCGTATCTTTCCCACCATAGCCCATGAATAAATAGAAATGTTACTTAGGCTGCAATCATGAAGACATTTTCCTGGGAGTAAGAGCCATTAAACACAAAGGGGCTTACTTTTGAGTAGACATTGTTAGGATTGTGTTCTTTCTTCTCAGTAAATCACCTGATCTCCTATGGGTCAACTAGAACCCACATCAGCTTTTTTGCTGGTGTAATCTCAAAGGAAAGAAATGGACAGGGCTGGTTGGAAAATCAGGGATAGGATCCAGCATGTGCTTTTGCCACTGAGATCCCCCTCTTTCAGCTTATTCCCTGCCCCTACCCGCTCCACTTTCCAAACCTTCCCTTGTCCATACTTGACCCACTGCACTTTTACCTGCTCCTGTGTGGTCTATTGCTTCAGATACTGTTTATTTCCTCCCAACGAGGATCAACCACCGTGGCTTACAAATATAATTATGATCAGTACTTTTTTTCTAGAAATAAAGGAGGGGGTACTCACCATGAAGAAGTTATAAAGGTGGGAGTACTCACAATGAAGATGTTATTTGTAATTATAGGCATGTCTACTTGGGGGCCACGGAGGTGCCTGTACTCACCACAGAGGTGCTGGTACTCAGTACTGGTGAGCAGCCCCTCAAAAAAAAAAACCCACACCTAATTGATAATAAATACAATTGATAATAAATACATTGATAATAAAATACAATCAAAGCAACCAAAATACAACACACAGTTGAAAGGTAATAATGTGCAATATCAGTAGGGCAATGTGTTCCACATATTTGATGGATTCATGGAGGGTAACAACTGCATAGAACATATGTCACTCATGGAAATATGAAGAAATATTTGATGAGATCCTAAAAGCAGGTGTGAAGGAATGTTTATTGCAACACAGCAAAAACATCAAAAGCTGAAACTTCTTTAATCGCTTCAGCTGAAATCTGCGAAGCCCTATTGATAGGGATTTCAAACAACTCTGAAAATATACACTAAAATGATTCTAGCTTTCAAATATTATATAGACACATATTTTATAAAAGCATAATCCTAACCATGTCTACTCAAAAGAAAGTTTCATTGTGTTCAATGGGTCTTACTCTCAGGAAAGTGTCTTTAGGATTGCAGTCTATGGCTGCCTGAAATCCTAAAGACACTTTCCTGGGAGCAGTGGCATAGCTATGGGGATGCAGTTGCACCAGGCTACAAGCTTTAGGGGCGCTACAAGCTGAGCTTCAAACTACTGGTTAAAATTGTGAAATACGGGGTATGTATGAATGATAATACCATCATGTTATATATTGTTGGGAAGGTAATTTAATGCAGAATCCAATGAAATAAACAGCATTAAAATATCTGCATTCTACCAAAATGTATGGATGAATTAACTACTGTAAAAAATGAAAACACAAAAGCCTACAGAACAAAAAGTGGATTTACTTAACTTCCCTGTGATACTGGTTGCTCTGAGAGCCAGTGGGATGTAACTCTGATACTGTATGGAACTAATAAGGTGTTAATAAGAATCAGCTCTCTCTACATATATCATATACAGTACATATTTCATAAAACAGCTACCCATGTGAATTGGGTATACAAGCACTTCTAAGTGGTGCTCCTCTTATATTTAACAGGGAAAGAATAACCATTCCTCTTTGCCCAGTCAAGTTTCCCTAACCAATAATAAAGGACACACTTTTCATTATTTTACTTAGGGCAAAATCCAGAGTAACTACGGGGAGTCCTTGCTCTAGTGAAAGAACAACTTACAGGACAATCCAGAGCAACTAATCTGTCCACATACGAGCCCTTAGGTTGCCCTATCTAACACCAGGTTGGAGCAACTGCAAGATGCTCCAGCCCAGTTACTCTGGAAGAGGCTTAGGGCAGAGCAAGGCAAGATAGGGTGCCCTAAGAGAGGTGGACCTGCTCTGCCCTAACTGGGGCAGCCTAAGCAGCTCAGGAGAGGCAAATTCAGGGCATGTTTAGCATTGCCTAGGGCAGAGCAGTTACTCTGAATCCAGAGCCTGTTTCCAAGGCAGAAATGCCCTCTTCCAGCCCTCAGAGTTATACCACCTCAGGAGCAGGTATAGTAATGAGTAGACCCATAGGGGTCCATGATAAGGCCCGAGTAAGAATGGCAGTGCTGACCAAAAATCTGAGTTCTTGGCTATCCTAGCTGCAACCCCTTCCTCTCAACCTCAGGATATGGAACAAACTACGGCTGCCCACAAACCTCAGGATACAGCAGGCCACTCCAAGAAGCCCCTTGTATTCACTGTAGAATGTACTGGCATCTCATCAGGGACTCCTTATAAGGCAGGCACCCAGTGGCGTCACCAGACTGGTGCGGCTGATGTGGGCTGCATTGGGTGATGTGCTCCATATGGGGTGATGTGCCGGAGGAGTTTGACTGTCCTTTGGCAGGCCCCGGGCGTCAGCACCCCAATTCAGGCCTGCTCCAAGGCGGAGCAGCAGCCAGAAGCTGCCACTTGTCTGAGGAGCTGGCCTGAACGGCCATCTGAGGTGCACTGCGCAGAAACACACTGAGCATGCCGAACAGCTTCAGAGGAGACTTCCTTAGAGCAGAGAAAGTCCGTGCCTCTGCACAGCCATTCGGCCTCACTCAGGAGGCGGAGCGGCAGCCGAATGGCTTCAGAAAGAGTACTGCACAGGCACCAACTCTGACGCCTGCACAGTCTCCCCCGAAGCCAAAAGGCTTCAGAAAAGTACTGCGCAGGTGTCAGAGATGTTGCCTGCGCAGTACTCTTTCTGAAGCCAGTTGGCTTCAGAAACAACTGTGCAGGCGCCAACTTTGGTGACTGCGCAGTCCAGGTGGGGGGGGGGCGCGCATCCCAGGGATGACTCACAGACTTCCCCACCAGGTGATGTGCAGAGTCATGTCACCACTGTAGGCACCACAGCTGTTCCTTGTTCAGTGTGATCTGAGGGGTGTCTCCTCAGGAGCAAGTCTTCTCCTTGTGTCATTTACTTAGCATGCTCTGGAGCAGTTAGGGCAGCCCAGGCTTCCTGACTCTCTGGATTCAGCATAACTTTCTGCTCTGGATACAGAATAGTTAGGAGAGTGCAGTTAGGTCAGAGCAGGCTGAATTTGCTCTGGATTGTGTCCTGACTCTGGATTCCAATATGAATTTCCCATAGGTTTTCCCTAGGTGGTGCAGTAACTAAGGGTGCACATAATGAGCACAATCCTAACTGTGTCTACTCAAAATTAAGCCCCATTGTGTTCAATGGGTCTTACTCCTAGGAAAGTGTCTTTAGGATTGCAGCCATAGTCTCTTATATGCTCCTGTAGTTATTCTGGATTTGGAGGTAAGGCTGCAATCCTAAAGACACTTTCCTGGAGTAAGACCCATTGAACATGATGGGACTCACTTTTGAATAGAAATGGTTCGGATTGTGCTCATAGTTAAATTTGATTTTGTTGTTGGGGAGAGGGCAACAAAATCTTCTTTGACTCCAGTCAGCAAATAGGTGCTTTAGTTGTGCTGCTAGCAGAGCAAATGGGTGGTGAACTGCTGAGGAGGAAGAGGTAAGTTTTTTCTTATTGCTCTTCTTTTTAAAAATTTATTTTTATTTTTTATTTTGAAAAATTCTCTTAAAATTTTTTTAAATTCTTTTTTTAATATCCCAGGGATTACATCACTTCTGGTTGTGACATCATTTCTGGGGCAACATTTTGAACTTTGCAACGGGCCACGTGATCGTTAGCTATGCCACTGCCTGGGAGTAAGACCCATTGAACGCAATGGGGCTTACTTTTCTGTAGACTAGGGGCAAAATTAGCAGTTACGGGTCTACACAGTTACGTCACCCCCTTATGTTATCTTATGGAAAGTCCCCTTAACTGCTCCATCGCAAAGGGCTTAATTTGACTTTAGGATGTGGGCCTTGGTCAGGATTGTGCTCTATGTGTCCCCAGTTTGATACTGTTCGATACTGTCCCCAGTTTGGTACCGCTTCAACACGTGGTACCCAAGACTTTGTTATTCCGACCTTATCAGTCCTTTAAGGTAGGTATATCATACTGTAGATAAAATATACTGTAATCCACTTGCTACAATAGAAACCAGGAGAACTCCCTGATGTGCTTCAATTTCTTTTTAGCAACGGACAAGGATAATATACTAATGACTATTAATGAAAATGGCAATGGGGGCCATTCCAGTAAAATCACCCATTATGAAAGCAATTTAGCAGAAAGAAATAATAACAAAAAAAACCCCAAAAATGGCTGACAATTTTCAAGGCACTTCTGAGAAGCAAAGGTCTGGGTATAAAAATAGCCCAATCAAATTAATGATAATTGTTTAATGATATGGCAACAGTAGTACAACATATTTTTAGAGAGTAGACAAGAAAGTTTTTCTATCTTGCTACACAAACAAGGGAGGGTTGAGGGTGGGAGTAGAGGAAAGCTATTCTTCAACATGAACACGTTGGCTGTGAGTAAAATAAGACCCCAAGGTTATTACAATGATTTACCACAAACAAATATGATCAAATTATTCCTGAAAAGTTATATTGCATCCGTTAATATTTATAAAAGGACAAATATATGCTTGGCATATTTTCGGTTCCGGGGGACGGAATGTTGATGACCATCATAAAAGCAATTTACTCTTAGATTGATCACAATAAAAAAGTCTGCAATGATCATATATTTATTAAGTGACAGCTCACTAAAACATTAAAACTGAATTACCGTTCCTCATTTCCTTGAACAATCTTGAGTATTAGTGCGGCATCCATGTAGGCTGATTTGCAATCTTTATTCTTTCCTTGATCTGAAAAGACATATATCATTTCCAAGCAATATGGACAGTTTTTTCCCTTGGTTTGAAGGAACTCCTGCAGTGGCCTTACCACTGAATCAGGTTTCTGAGCACATGAAGGTCTTTCACTTACCACAGATAATATAATGGTAAATTCCTTGTTGTAGTTCTGTATTATTGGATTGTGACTATGAATGTAAAATATCCTGAAGTGAGCCCAATCCTGTACCAGGGCAGCACCTGAAGCCACTGCAATGCCTGGACAACCACCACTGCAAATGTGCCATCAGGATGTACTGGCAGTGAGGATGTAATGCCAACATTGATCTGCTGTGCCAGTCGGTGTTGGTCTCTGTGGAGCATTCCTAACCTAGTCTGGCACAACTCATTGATCTTCCCATTCCCCTGGTGATGTAGGGAGGCAAGCACATGCTAAACCCTTCCTTAGGAGCAGTGCAGAAGTGTCTTGTGGTGCTTTTGTGACATCCCCAGGTCAGCACAGGACTTATACTAAGGCTTAGGCTGGCCTAACTGGAGCTTAACTGGCCTAACTGGAGCTTAGGCTGGCCTAATTGCAGCCTAAGACTCTGAGGATGCAGTCCTAACTTATTTAGTGGGTGGGATTGGGATGTAAGACTTGTCAGGTATTTCTGATTTCAAGATTAGGCATCCAGCTGTGTCTTCCTTCTCATCCATCTTTAAGCAACAGTTATTGAGACATATGAAACCAACAAATCAACAATCAACTGTAGCATACATTGGCTTTTCAAATCTTATTCCTCATCTGAAATTCATATGACAGCTGGGACTGTAAACAATGCTGTCTGGGCAGCAATACTGAAGCTTTCCACTAAAAATAACCTCTGGTATCATTTAAGACCATTGGACAACTGAGGGCACAATCCCAACCAACGTTCCAGCCCTGGCATACTTGTGCCAGTGGGGCAAGTATGGCAACTTGCAGTCAAGGGGCAGTCACAGAAGCCTCCTCAAGGTATGTTTCTTGACATTGGAATTGCCTTGTCCCTACTCCAGAGCTGGAATACTGGTTAGGGTTGCACCCCCAGTCTGCAGGCCAATGCACACTTTTCTGGGAGTAAGCCCAATTAAATAAAATGAAATTTACTTCTTAGTAGATCCATAGGATTGAACTGTAAGGCTGCAGTCCTATACATGAGCAGTCACCAAACTTGTGACTGCTGTCAGTCAAAAAAGTGGCCCCTGTTTGGACTGGATCTTGCCATTCTGCCTCCATACCACATATATTCTCAGTGGATCTGGGCACCAGGATGCTTTAGACAGTTGAATCTGTTGGTCAGCAACTTAGAAGGCTGTGCAATAATATGTCAGATAGATGTGATAGACAGACTCTGGCTACAATCCAGAGTAACAATGGGACTTTTTACATTGACATAGTTATGGTGCCATCTATGAGAAACATATGGGAAATGCATAGAGCAATCCAGAGTAAGTGCCTCTTACATCTTTCTTATAGTCACTCTGGATTGTAGGGATAGTGTCCCACTGCCCAGCCCTACTCAGAATATATGTGGTGTGGAGGCAGAATGGTAAGTAGAGAGCATTCCCCAAATACTGGATCCAACTCCTGAGTCAGGGTTTGGAAAGCCCTGCTAAACACACATACCAGGAATAGGCGTCATTGGATGGTGTTGTGAGGCACTGTGAATTTTTGAATTATGGCATTGGATTTATGGGATATGGAAATGTTCTGTGATGGTATTTACTGTGACTGAAATTCAGTGTATAGAATAGCTTAGTGAGTTGAAAAAGAACATATGAGGAATCTCATTGGGATAAGTCATCCTGTATGCAGAAAGAGAAAGCGATTTTTCTTTGACATCTTCTCTTTGGCTCCAGAACCATGATCTGTGCCCTAGGCTATCAGACATCAATGCACAAAAATATTCACAAAGGGTATATGGTTCAAGTGGTAAATCCAGTCACTTGCACAATGTTGACCCAAGTGGGTCAGCACGGGAATTTTGATCTTTCAGATTGATGAAAATGTAATTTTAAGGATGTCAAGTCGAAGTTCAAAAGTGACACACAGTGTCATGCAGATAAATAGTTTTGCCGACAGCAATGCCAGACTTCATAAGCACTTGTCCTGCCAACAGTAACTATCCTGCTGATTAAAAAGGCTGCATGCTATGAAATACACATTTTATCACATTTTAGATATAAAATGCATGTCGTTGCAGAACTAAATAATGAAGATTGGCCAATTTACGAATGGAAAGGAACACTTAAAGCCATCCAAAGATAGATTTTAGGTGGGACAGAGGAGCCAAATATCACATTTTGATATTGTTATTGGATATTGTTGGGAGGGGTAGGACAGAGAAAAGAAAATATTTCTTTACACAGCATGTAGTTGGTCTGTGGAACTCTCTGTCAAAGGATGTGGTGATGGCACCTAACTTTAATGCCTTTAAGAAGGATTTGGTCAAATTACTAGTGGAAAGGACCATCACAACTACAAGCCATGAGGGGTGTGTTCAGAAGTGGAAAACCTGAAAATGCCAGATGCAGGAGGGGCACCTGGATGCAGGTGTCTTATGTGCTCTCTGAGGCATCTGGTGGGCCACAGTGTGATACAGGAAGATGGACTAGATGGGCCTTTGGCCTGATCCAGTGGAGGCTCTTCTTTTGTTCTTACATTTATTACAATTAAGGTGATCTGTCAGCTTGGTTTTGGGAGGGGATACTTTTGGGAAAGTTAAGCTAGTGCTAAACCGAGGCATCAATTGTACTGAAGCTGTCATGGAATCAAAAGTTGAACTTTTAGGACTTGTTCTCAAATCTTTCTCTATGTCAAGGGTGTCCAAACCCTGGCCCTGGGGCCAAATGTGATGGCAAACGTCAATGTGGCCCTTGGAAAGACCCATCTATCAGCTCATGGGGCAAGGCTTGTGATGTCTCTAATACACTCTTAGATGTAAATATATGTAAATTTATTCAAATTTGGAATGTAAATCTATTTTTCCGGCTCTTGATACAGTGTCAGAGAGTGCCTGTCGAAAGATTTAGACATCCCTGCTCTATGCCATAACTGATTTCATTTGGTCAAAGTAAAGATAAGGTTGTGTGTACTTTCAAAACTGGGCGATAAGGGGAAAAAAGACATAGAAAAAGCCACCTTTATGCAGTGACTTCTGAGGAACATAGGTTCTGACAGTGCAATCCTAAGCATGTCTGCTCAGGAGTAAGTCCAGTGATGGGCTTCAAATAAATTAACAACCGGTTCTCTGCCCATCTGGCAGCCACTTTTAAATGGATATTTTTAAACTTTATATTGCCTATCTCTCGTTAACAACCGGTTCTATAGAGTAGGTGCGAACCTGCTGAAGCCCACCACTGAGTAAGTCCCACTGTGTTCAATAGTACTTACTCCCAGGAAAGTGTGGTCAGGATTGCAGCCTTTAATATTTGCCAAACTATACATACAGACCCATGTTATACTTTCTGACCCCTGAGCAGCATCAAAATGGCCTCCACTGTATTCTGAGGGTGACAGAAAACCACCAGGTATATAACCTTTTTCCTTATCTTGGTGGTAGAGAAGTTTATATGTGGTATCCAAAGGTTACCAAAATCTCAAGCAAAAATCTAGAAAATACCTCTTGCCTGCTTAGTTGGAGATCAGCTGTATGGATGGTTGAAGAACTGGATAGTTATAAGTTTAATTTCCCGTTGATTGAACACAGACGGAGGCATAAATTTATATTATATTTTCTGGAGTTTCGAACTGGGCCATCGGTAGGTGCATGGATCATCTAGCCATTTGAACTGGTGGCTTCCGAGATTATTTATTTGTTTATCCATTCAGTCATTTAACTAGCGAAAGGCGTACCCGCGTTGCGGGAGTAAAATTCCCCCGTATGCCATTCCCCCATAATCATCAACCCCCCATGGATAACTTTCCCCCAGGCGTAACAACCCCCCATGCGCAACTTCCCACACACACATCAACCCCCCCAAGCGCAACTTCACCCATGCGCATCAATCCAGCATGCACAAGTTACCCCATGCGCAACTTCCCCCCATGCACAACTTCCCCCATGCGCATCAACCCCCATGCACAACTTCCCCCATATGCATCAAACCCCATGCACAACTTCTCCCCATGCGCAACTTCTCCCCATGCGCAACTTCTCCCCATGTGCAACTTCTCCCCATGCGCAACTTTCCCCCATGCGCAACTTTCCCCAGGCGCAACTTTCCCCAGGCGCAACTTCCCCCCAGGCGCAACTTTCCCCCATGCGCAACTTCCCCCATGTGCAACTTCTCCCCATGCGCAACTTCTCCCCATGCGCAACTTCTCCCCATGCGCAACTTTCCCCAGGCGCAACTTTCCCCAGGCGCAACTTCCCCCCATGCGCAACTTCCCCCATGCGCAACTTCTCCCCATGCGCAACTTTCCCCCATGCGCAACTTCCCCCATGTGCAACTTCTCCCCATGCGCAACTTCTCCCCATGCGCAACTTCTCCCCATGCGCAACTTTCCCCCATGCGCAACTTTCCCCAGGCGCAACTTTCCCCAGGCGCAACTTCCCCCATGCGCAACTTCCCCCCGTGCGCAACTTCCCCCCGTGCGCAACTTTCCTCCATGTGCATCATCCCCATGGCGCAACTTCCCCCATGCGCAACTTCCCATATGCGCAACTTTCCTCCCATGCGCAACTTCCCCCATGCGCAACTTCCTCCGTGTGCATCATCCCCCCATACGCAACTTTCCTCCGTGTGCATCATCCCCCCATGCGCATCATCCCCCATGCGCATCATCCCCCCATGCGCATCATCCCCCATACGCAACTTTCCTCTCATGTGCAATTTTCCCCATGCGCAACTTCCCCCCTTGCGCAACTTCCCCCATGCGCAAATTCCCATATGCGCAAATTCCCATATGCGCAACTTTCCTTCCATGAGCAACTTTCCTTCCATGAGCAACTTTCCTCCCATGCGCAACTTTCTCCCCATGCGCAACTTTCTCCCCATGCGCAACTTTCTCCCCATGCGCAACTTCCCCCATGCGCAACTTTCCTCCATGTGCATCATCCCCATCGCAACTTCCTCCGTGTGCATCATCCCCCCATGCGCAACTTTCCTCCGTGTGCATCATCCCCCATACGCAACTTCCCCCATGCGCAACTTCCCCCATGCGCAACTTCCCCCATATGCAACTTTCCTCTCATGTGCAATTTTCCCCATGCGCAACTTCCCCCATTGGCAACTTCCCATATGCACAACTTCCCATATGCGCAACTTTCCTCCCATGCGCACCTTTCCCCCATGCACAATTTTCCCCCATGCGCAACTTCCTCCATGCGCAACTTCCCCCATGTGCAACTTTCCCCATGCGCAACTTCCCCCCGTGCGCAACTTCCCCCCATGTGCAACTTCCCCCGTGCACAACTTCCCTCCCATGCACAACTTTCCCCCCGTGCGCAACTTTCCCCCATGCACAATTTCCCCCCATGTGCAACTTCCCCCATGCGCAACTTCCCCCATGCGCAACTTCCTCCCATGCGCAACTTCCTCCATGCGCAACTTTCCTCCATGCGCAACTTCCTCCCATGTGCAATTTTCCTCCCATGTGCAACTTCCCCCCTGCGCAACTTTCCTACATGCGCATCTTCCCCCATGCACAATTTCCCCTCATGCGCAATTTCCCCTCATGCACAGCATCCTCGCCAGCGCAACCTCTTCCTCCGAACCACATCCCCCAGTGCACCAAGATCTGAGCACCAAATTGGCTGGATGTGGTTCAGTCTCCCATGTTAAGAATAGGACAGAAACACATTGCCCCCTTTTCAGCCCCCGAAGGGTTAATTTCTCCAGATGGTTCTTGGTGGGTGTTCAGGTGACAGAAGGAACTCCCAGAATTCCATGCTTCAGGCCCAGCAGTTGGGGCGGAATGTTGCTGAGTCAGCAATTCTCAATGCAAAGTATAGGGAGGAAAACACGTTGCGCCCCTTTTCACCCCCTTCCTGTTGGAATTTCTGAAAACCGGTTCTTAGTGCACCCCTCCCTCACGGAAGGAACACCCACCCCAAATTTCACGCTTCTAGGCCCACCGGTTTTGGCAGAGTGGTGATGAGTGAGTCAGTGAGTGAGTCAGTCAGTGAGTGAGTCAGTCAGTCAGTGACTTTTCTCTTTTATATATATAGATTATTTATTTATTTGATTTATATTCTGTCTTTCTTTCTAAAGGAAGGCTACACAAGTTAGCTAAAAGCATGTAACAATACCGTTAAAAACTAGATAAAAACAGTAAAAACCAAATAGTAAAATACAATTAAAACTATATTCAGGGGTGATGTGACCGTGCACATCACCTGGTGTGGAGAGTGAGCACGTCATCCCCAGGACACACATCACAGCCCACCCATCTGGGTGCTAAGGCCAGATGCCACTGTGGATGGGCAAACTTTGTTCCTCTGAGGAACTTTGCTTCTCCCTCAGAGGTGTGCTCTGGGCGGTGCGGCACATCCTTGGAAGGGATGACATGCTAAGAGAATGTCGAACTCCCTCAGTGCGTCACCCCTGAGGTGCATCATCCTGGTGTGGAGCGCACCAGTCGCACCACCTTAGTAAAGACCCTGACTTAAACCCAGGTTAAAAGACAGGCAGAGGGTAGTAATAGTAACCTTAAGTATCCAAGAAGAGTCATCATAAGCCTGTTTGATTTATTACAATGAAGGTTATCTATCAAATGTTAAATTAGTGTTATTATTATGTCTAAAGCGACATATGTCAACGGGAATCTACCACCATATGAAGATAGGGTTTGGGTGTACACTTTCAGTATGGTCATGATACACAATTGTAACTATCCAGAGCCAACAAATACTGAGGGAAGATCAGAAATTACTTGCATGTTCTAGATGCTGCCTCTCAAGTCATGCAATTTTCTGAACCACTTTTGGGTTTCTGACAATTGGAGGACTTCAGCACTATAAAGGACCAGCTCAGCTCCACCAGATCCAGAGCCTCCATGTCCAGCCTCATGGCCGTCATGGCAATCCGAAGATAGCAAGCAATTGATTCTACAGCAATCCGAGGATAGAAAGTCCCATTGCAAGGCTTCTTCACTTACCTGGGGGAAGGGGACAAAATCCCCTTCATCTTAGGAGCTGATGGCAGATAACTAGTAGTAATACCACAACAGCTATTTCAGCACCGTGGCAGTACTGGCACTCTGGACAGCATAGGATTGTGTTGTAATGTGGGTAAGGGTAGCTCAGTTTTAGCACATACCCTACAATCCAGAGTATTGTAGACGTAAGAAGCACTTACTCTGGATTGCTCTATGCATTTCCCAAAGGTTTCCCATAGGTGGCACTGTAACTACATCGGTGTAAAAGGTCCCATAGTTTGTTGTAGCCTTAGAGCACAATTCTAACCATGTCTTCTCAGAAGTAAGCCCCTCTGTGTTCAATGGGTCATACTCCCAGGAACGTATTGCAGGTATATACTCCCAGGATTGCAGTCTTTACATAGAGTTCTCTCGCCCCTTTTTTTACGACACTGAACATTGTTTTCTGTGCTGCCTGTTGATAGTGTGGAACAACAACGGAAGATATGTTTATCCCTGTCTTTGTTGTTAATGCTTAGAATCCTATTGTAAAAACTAAAGAAAGATTTGATCAGCTGACTCTTTATATCACTAGAAACTGATTCACCGGCATCACATCAAATATTTACCTTGCCCAGAGCTAGGAGTAATTACAGGCTTATTTTGTTAGGTCTTGAGCAAACACAGAGTAATGAATTTCTGCTAATTATTAGGGAGCGATGAAAAATATGATTTGCCCACTTCGAGATATTGCATGCATCACATCTCACTTCACCAGGGAAAACTTCAATCGGCCTGAATGTATTCCATTGCTGCAAGGAAGCTCTTCAAATGTGTCAACGAGAAGTAATTATCATTATGTCTGGGAAAGTGATTAAAATGGCTTAAAGTTAAGATTTCAGATTGCCATAGTTATTTCTATGCAAATATGCTGCATTTTTTTTCAGAAGACATGCATGTCTTAATTCGATGCAGAAAAAGTTTTACAGTAACAAGAGAATTTAAAAACTTTCACATTATACAAAATAACTGTTGCAATCGTGACCGCAAACGAAAGCAATATTTCACTTTGCTGGTAGTAGCTCTCCCAGCATAAGAGTTAGAATTGAATGTTGTGATCCAAATATACATTTTTAGAATGAATGGGTAAAGGTGCCAGTTTGGACTCCTTACAAACAATAGAGATTATTAAACTTGCTACTCTTGAGTGTTTCCAGATATAGCACTAGTGTTCCTTTGTAATGTATCTCTTCCAATCCAAGATGTGAAATGTATTTTCCCCAAAATATGACATTAAAATGTAGTTGCACTTGCAATGCATTAGGAAAAATGAAGAAAAATACCCCATATCTATCTATCTATCTATCTATCTATCTATCTATCTATCTATCTATCTATCTATCTATCTATCTATCTATCTATACCCCCAAGGTTTTCCCGATAAGATAACTCAAGGTCTGAGCAATTCAGATATTCTTGGGGAAGATCAACCAAAGCTGAGCAAAGGCTTCCCTTATCCCCCAAATCCAAAGTAAATACAGGAGCACGTAAGAGACTTTACGTGAACCCATAGTTACCACCTAATGAAAACCAATGGGAAATTCATATTGCAATCCAGAGTAAGTTGTTCTTACGTCAGAGCAGGTTACTCTGGATTTTGCCCTATGACTGCTGCCACCTGGGAATTCAGCTATGCACCAGGAGAACCCCAAGGCTGCGGAAGAAAGTAGAAACTGTTGAAGAAGCTTGGAGAAGAAAGAACTGGTGGGTAGAACATCTCCAACTTTCCTGTCTTCTCTCTTATCCTTTTCCAAAAAAAGGAGGATTAGAGGCGCCAAACCACCAGGTAAGGATGCAACAGTTGGCTTTCCACTTTAGAAAGTCTTGGTCTGACCCTGATGCAACCCACTGCATGGTCTTTAAATCATTTAAACAATGTGTTGAACACCACTTTGGTTGTAGACTGGTTTTTCATTATTTTCAGTGCATAAAAAGTCAGATTAGGAGCTGATCTCTTTGTTCTCATTCCAAAGCTTAATTTCAAACATTAATCTTTGTAACTGCAAGAAGTTGTAATTATACTGCTGTAATATGCCCAGTAATCCATTGAGTCTCGGTATGGTTTTTCTATTATAATATTGCTTTATAGACTTCAGTAGAGTGGATAATTGTGTGTGAGAAAAGCAAGATGCATTAGCTATATATTCAAAGCTATATAAAGCCAGACCTACCAGTCCTCAGGAATACAAAAAGAAGAATCAGACTTATAATGTGATGTTTGTCAGATGGGAATGTATACATGCATATATATAGGCTTCATTTTCTGGTTAGATCAAAAATCCTTTAATCCTCAAATTTTTCTTGTATATAACTTCAGCTACTGCTTCATCATTTTTTTAGTGCTGAAAATAACTCGATGACAAAACACATACCAAAAAAGAGTAACATAAAAGCTGCACTTCTGGTGTATCAAGTAAATGTGCATCAAATTAATGGGACATGTGTTCTCATTGTGTGGATTTAGGGCCTGATCTTGAACATGCAGTGCTGGATCTCTGGAGCTGGTACCAACACAATCTGGGCGCAATCCAGAGTAGCTGCAGGGAGTCCTTGCTCTGACATAAAAACAATTTACCCTGGATTGCAATATGAATTTCCCATAGGTTTTCACTAAGTAGTGTAGTAACTATGTCAACGTAAATGTCTCTTATGTGCCCCCGCAGTTACTCTGCATTGTGGGGTACATTATATTAACGTATCATTATATTCTTATCATGCAAGAAGCCATGCACCAGGATGTCCACATATTTTCTTGGCACCACCATTTAAAACTGATCTTGATAGCTGGAATGGCAGGCTGTTTTCATGTCCGGAAGTCTACTATGGATCTTAAAGTGTCACTTCTGGATTTTCAGGGAAAATTGGACGTGAGATTTTTAAGGTCTTTAGAAAGTTATTCTGACCTCAGAAGGGCTTTAAATGTCACAATTTTCTCCTAAAAACCATGTCATTTTAAGACCTTGTGGAGGCTATCAGAAGACCCCTGGTGGTGATCAAACTTGCTCTGAAGTGGCACAGTACCTAGGGCCACTAATACTTGGGACTGACCCCCAAATCCAGAGTAACTACGGGAGCACATAAGAGACTTTATTCACACCTGTAGTTACTGCACCACCTAGTGAAAACCTATGGGAAATTCATATTGGAATCCAGAGTAAGTTGTTCTTACACCGGAGCAAGGACTCCCCGTAGTTACTCTGGATTTTGCCCTAAGTCCTACTTAATTCTTTGGAATTCACCTCTGGGTAAGCAAGCATCGATTAAAAAAAAAACAGAGGATACACCATCAAGTTTGGCATTTGCTGGCAACACCTTTCTCTTATCCTGTTTTCTTTTTTGCTTTGCCCATGCAGTTTTATTTCAAAGAAGTTCCCAGTACACAAACACAGAGTAAAATATTAATGTTGTTTCTTCTCTGTTAGAAAAGCAGCAGTCTACATTCCCATATCAAAGAGAATTTTGAAGGTTGTTCACAAATAAAAAAGCATAAAATGCAATGAAGAGTAAAAAATTGGGGGAAAGAGAAAAATGTATTTCCAAAAAACACACACTAAGGGTGCGATACTAACTTAGGTAGGCAGCACAACTCATGGGTCTTCCCATACCCGTAGTGATGTAGGGAGGCAAGTGCATATTTGGTGTCACCCCCAGGTCAGCACAGGACTTGGAACTTATACCAGCCTAACTGGAGGATAGTCCCAGTCCTAACTAACAGCCAAATCCAGAGTAACTACGTGAGCACGTAAGAGACGTTACATGCACTCGTAGTTACTGCACCACCTAGTGAAAACCTATGGGAAATTCATATTGGAATCCATAGTAAGTTGTTCTTACACCGGAGCAAGGGCTCCCATAGTCCCCAAATTCATATTGGAATCCGAGTAAGTTGTTCTTACGCCAGAGCAAGGACTCCCCATAGTTACTCTGGATTTCGCCCTAAATCCCAATGCATTGCCAGCTATTTTCATCTGTTGACAGTCGAATGTGAATATGGGGACATTTGTATAGGCAATATACAAATTTTATGTAGTATAGGCAAAAAATGTGCTTATACGTATAAAAATTCAAGAAGATAAAACGTATGAAATCTTGTAAAAAGGTTTTCATAGACTCAAGGATAAGAGCAATGCATTTCAATGTGCAACTATATATTCCCGTGATAATTTTTTTTCTCTGACTGTTAAATAATTTGAAAAGCAATCAACATTATCCTGCTTTGGTTTGCTTTTGCAAATATATTCAGGTTAATATTGCATTTTTAAAAGTCAGTATTCATAACAGAGTGTTGATTTCTGCTTACTTGGGGGTGTTTTCAGTTCGTGATGGGAGCAGTTGGGGGACCACTGTGCTGGGGCATGCTTGGCCTGGTATCTGGGGATCTCTTCTGTGACAGATGTCCCAGCTGATAGAACTTGGGAAGTGGACTAGAACAAAAAGTATCTTGTTTTGGTCAGGGACTGGTCCACTGCATCCTCGACAATTGTGTTTCAATCAAACATGTTCCAGTATTGGACTTTTCTGTCTGTCCTTTTTGTGCCCTGGACATTTGTGGGACATTTGTTTCTCAATACATGGGAGATCTCTGTATCTCTGAGGGTTTGGCTCTGGGACTCCCTTCAGATACCAAAACCATGTCAACTAAAAGCTGTTAAAACACAATAATTCACAAGTCACTCAAGCAGTCAAACAGACCTATGGTTTGGAGCTCTAATTGAGAAAAGTGATCCATTCCTTTTGCCCTGACTCATGGTTGGTGATTAATTGCTAGCTGATTTATGATTAACACTACAATCCAGAGTAACTTCGGAAGCATTTAAGAGACATTATGTGCACCTGTAATTACTGCACCACCTAGTGAAAACCTATGGAAAATTCATATTGCAATCCAGAGTAAATTGTTTTTACACTGGAGCAAGGACTCCCCGTAGTTACTCTGGATTTCGCACTTAGCTGCTGAATTTACCTGTCATTATGGGAGTAAATTTTTTTTGTAATTTTAAGGGAGTACAATTTCTTGTGGGCCTCAGGCAGGACAACATCATGATATCAGTACACCACCCCTGAACATCTGGGACACAGAGGACACAAGTGCATAAGCATATAAGTGCATAACTGCCTTCACCCTCCCTTAAATGTGTTCTTTTGAGGTAGTTAAGCCACGAAAAGAAGAGCTGCATGACATTCCCTTTGCTTCTGAGAATGCTTCAGGAACATTAGTAAGGCTTCAAACCTAATCTCCAGTTAGGCCACCCTAAGTCCCGGCATAAGTCCAGTGCTCATCTGGGGGTGTCACCGAAGTGCTATAAGACACTTCTGGGACACTCCTGGGGAGCAGGTTAGTCCAGCAAACAACGTCCCTTACATCACCACGAGAATGGGAAGACCAATGAGTTGTGCATTGACTAGGGCTGCAATCCAGAGCAAATTCAGCCTGCTCTGACCTAACTGCACTCTCCTAACTATTCTATATCCAGAGCAGAAAGTTATGCTGAATCCAGAGAGTCAGGAAGACTGGGCTGCCCTAACTGCTCCAGAGCATGCTAAGTAATTGACACAAGGGGAAGACTTGCTCCTGAGGAGACACCCCTCAGATCACACTGAACAAGGAACAGCTGTGGTGCCTACAGTGGTGACATGACTCTGCACATCACCTGGTGCGGAAGTCTGTGCATCATCCCTGGGATGCGCCCCCCCCACCTGGACTGCACAGTCACCAAAGTTGGCGCCTGCGCAGTTGTTTCTGAAGCCAACTGGCTTCAGAAAGAGTACTGCGCAGGCACCATCTCTGACACCTGCGCAGTACTTTTCTGAAGCCTTTTGGCTTCGGGGGAGACTGTGCAGGCATCAGAGTTGGTGCCTGTGCAGTACTCTTTCTGAAGCCATTCGGCTGCCGCTCCGCCTCCTGAGTGAGGCCAAATGGCTGTGCAGAGGCGCGGACTTTCTCTGCTCTAAGGAAGTCTCCTCTGAAGCTGTTCGGCATGCTCAGTGTGTTTCTGCGCAGTGCACCTCAGATGGCCGTTCAGGCCAGCTCCTCAGACAAGTGTCAGCTTCTGGCTGCTGCTCCGCCTTGGAGCAGGACTGAATGGGGGTGCTGACGCCCAGGGCCTGCCAAAGGACAGTCAAACTCCTCCGGCACATCACCCCATACGGAGCGCATCCCCAGTGCAGCCCACACCAGCCGCACCAGTCTGGTGACGCCACTGGGTGCCTGCCTTATAAGGAGTCCCTGATGAGATGCCAGTACATTCTACAGTGAATACAAGGGGCTTCTTGGAGTGGCCTGCTGTATCCTGAGGTTTGTGGGCAGCCGTAGTTTGTTCCATATCCTGAGGTTGAGAGGAAGGGGTTGCAGCTAGGCTGGCCAAGAACTCAGATTTTTGGTCAGCACTGCCATTCTTACTCGGGCCTTATCATGGACCCCTATGGGTCTACTCATTACTATACCTGCTCCTGAGGTGGTATAACTCTGAGGGCTGGAAGAGAGCATTTCTGCCTTGGAAACAGGCTTTGGATACTGAGTAACTGCTCTGCCCTAGGCAATGCTAAACATGCCCTCAACTTGCCTCTCCTGAGCTGCTTAGGCTGCCCCAGTTAGGGCAGAGCAGGTCCACCCCTCTTAGGGCACCCTATCTTGCCTTGCTCTGCCCTAAGCTTCCTTCAGAGTAACTGGGCTGGAGCATCTTGCAGTTGCTCCAACCTAGTGTTAGATAGGGCAGCCTAAGGGCTCTTATGTGGACAGATTAGTTGCTCTGGATTGGGCTGTTAGTCTCTTCCACTGGCCCTTATTCAAAAATAACTATTAGTGTTTCAATTAACTATTAGTGTTTCAATTGCAGATGGAGAAACAGAATCAAACCCCAGAACGATCTGTGCCTTTTGCACAAATATTTTGTAAACTGCTTACTAGATTTTTATACTAATTCTGAAGTATATTGAGCATGTTAATACCCAAGCAGGAGAGGCAAGCTGAAGTTGGCTCAGTTACTCATATTTACTGACCATCTGCACTGCCTGTCAGAAAATGCATAGCCAAGATAAACACAGATGCTTAGATGCTGGGACACATTCCATTTATACTCATGACCTCTCAGAATGGCTAAGTAAGATGGTATTATGTCACAGATGCACATTCAGGAACATCTTGGCCTATTTCCCATCTTATAGGAAACAAACATGAGCCCACAAACTCCAGGATGTTCTGTTATTTGGCAAGACCATATATATCTTGAATTAGAAAAGCTGTAAATTCCACAAGGTTATAAAAAAAATTCTTATTAAATATTTCTATAGCACTGATAATCAGTTTCAAAATTGCCCCCAATAAAATAAATGGAGTGACACTCGACGATCAAGGCAAAGTGAAAGTTTCTTGAATTTGTGAGACTAGAGAATATATTTGCAATTTGGAAAGCAGAAATTTATCTTTTTTTTCCTGCAGTCTCAACAGAATCCATGTTTCATTCATAGGTACCACATCAGCGCATCAAAGCAGTATGGACCACCTTAGGATCAGGGCTGGAGTTTTATACACTAAGGGCACAGTCCTAACTAATTTAGGCCAGTGCAATCACCCATAGCTCAGTTTCTGTGGTGGTGGTATGAGAAGGCCGGCACATGTCCATGCAACAGTCTTACAGTGCCATCCCGAGCCAGAGGTGGTGGCAGATGGCTGGGAAGGGAAGGATGAGGGTGGAATCAGGGAGTAACTGGGTGAGAAGGAGGAGGAGGAGAGAAAAAGGGAAAGAGGGAGGAAATGGAGGTAGATCCAGTATCAATGACACACAGAAGATCCTAGTCTCATTCACAAGAAGCAGCATGCTAAACTCTCCCCTCTTCCCTGATGATGAAATTAAGACTTTGAAGGATATCCTATACGGTATCAGTTTTTCCACTGACACCGATACCACCCCATTCCAGTCCGCTTCTGTATGTTCCTTTAAATTTCCTTTATATATATTTCCTTTATATATAAAAATCTATATATTTCCTTTATATGTTCCAAGGCTGGGCGCTGGAAATAGAGGCATGGAATGAACCAGATTGCCCTACCTTTAAGTAGCCCCCAGGAAATTAACTTTCTGCTGAAAGAAGATGTAGCACTAGTTCTGCAGGCAACTGTGGGATGCTTTTACAACAACATGAAGTAAAAGTTATTCCCTGACATTGAAATCATGTTCAGTCAGTGTTCATAATATGGCAGTGTAACATCATCACATACAAGAGCGCAGAGCCTAACAGTTCTGGTTCATATTGACAGCACAACTTGTCATCTGAAATCCCATTGCAGCGTGAAGGATGTTACGAAAAGGAGTTAATGATTTTTTTAAATTAAAGGATGAAAATTTTTGGCAAGGCTAGAAAACTGTTGTAGGTGGTTTTAGCTTAGCCTGTGTACTAACAAACTGCCAGAAGTTTGGAGACCCCTACTTAAAAACACTGCAGTGTGGGCACCCTACCATACATGTGGTGAACCATACAACTATACATCTGGTAAACCATACATAACTAGAGTTATGGAAAGCACACTAGATTTTGCAGGCTCTTGAATGCTATGCACCCCCTCTTGCTACACCACTGATGCAGGATAACATTTAACGCAAAGTAAAGTGTTCTTGCTTCATCCAGTCATCGAGCACAATCCTAACCGTGTCTACACAAAAGTAAACCCCATTGTGTTCAATGAGTCTTACCCTACAATCCAGAGTAACTACGGGAGCACCTAAGAGACATTACGTGCACCCGTAGTTACTGCACCATCTAGTGAAAACCTACGGAAAATTCATATTGCAATCCAGAGCAAATTGTTCTTACACCGGAGCAAGAACTCCCTGTAGTTACTCTGGATTGTGCCCATATTCCCAGGAAAGTGTTTTTAGGACTGCAGCCATAAACTATTAAGCCATTTGTTACAGTGAAATTCAGCTATTTTCCTTTTTTGTCTCAAGGCACCCTGATAAGGTGCAAAAATTGTCAAGGCTTTTTGACAGTTGACAAGGTGCCCATCATTGCTGGCAGAGGCTCACGTTCCTCCAAGGGTGCTACTAATATCTGATCTTCCCCAAACTCCTATGGGATCTCTGCAGAACCCTCATGGCACACCAGTGTACAGTGGCATAGTGGTTGAAAATTGATGCTCTAACCATTGCATCTGGGTCAATTGCTCTGGGTCAATAAGAAGCCACCCCAAACATCACGTAACTAGATGAAAACATGTTTCATGTATTGTGCTTTCTTTACTAGCCAGTTCCAAACCAGGGAGTGATCTTAGAAGCAGAAGCCAATGTTCCTGCACAGTCTATAACGGAGGTCTCCAAACCCTGACCTGGGGGCCAGATGCAGCCCTCAGCAAGCCTCAATGTAGCCCCCGGCAAGACCCCTCTATTCAACTCTTGTAATCCACTCTAATACATTCTTATATGTAAAGTTATGTAAAGTAATTCAAATTTGTACTATAAATTAGTTTTCTGGCCCCCCAACACTGAATAAATTTATTGATTGGTGCAGAGATCTTTTCCTTATCTCTCCATAAGTGGTTTCTCCCACCACCACAACAGAAGTATAAAAGAGGCTTGAACAGCTGTTAAAGTGAAACCTTTTTTTAATCTCAAAGATAGGGGAGTCCAATGGTGTCGTTATAATTTTTGATAGAACAAAGATATGTCAGTGTGGTTTGTTTCATTGTGTTCTACATGAAATTGCATTCTGCCTGAAATATACATAATATGAATTTCTCCCTGAAATATATATAATATGATGACATTATTTGAAAATGCCAAGATTTGAAAAAAATTTCAACTGTGAAAGTGCAACCTGCACCCCCTGCATCTTCTTAATAATGCCACTGAGTTGGTCCTTATAGATTGTCCCTTTAAAAAGTGGGTCCCAGTGATAAAATTTTGGGAACCACAATCCTGTATCAGGCTGATTTCTGAAAAGCTATCAAAATGTGATTTGATTTAATTTCAAATCAAATAGTAGTATTTGACATATATTTCTATCCCAATTGCAGTTACAGTGGTATATTTGACCATTGGGAAATACAGTGGTATATATGGTGCATTGAGTGCCCAATCCTATAGGGCAGTTGTGCCACTGGAACTCAAGTTCTGGCTCTGCAGTATGCTTTTTGGTGTCATGATAGGTGACACCATTCAGAAAAACTGGACCACTGCCATAAGAGTCTTGTCAATGCAATGCAGGTGGTCGATCACTGAGTTACTATCCTTCCCTAATAGTAAAATAGATACAAGGGCACCCACCATAGCCATGGATCTCAAATCAACACATCCAGTATTCTGCATTTCTCTGTACCCTCTGCACCTATAACCAATTATTTATCTTTGTTACCATTGCACCAACCTTCTTGTTTCCCGTAAACATGCTTTGATACAATGCTCCGTTGCAGGGAAACATCAGCAAACATGACATTCTTAATAAGCAGAGCAATACTTTTAAAAACAGTGATACTAAAAGTTGTGGGGATACATTACCAGGAGGTAATGGGGATTACATTACCACAGTGTTTCTCAACATTTATCCTCCATTGCACATGGTCCACCAATGGTCCTACCATTGGAAGTAACTGGTGATGACATCATTGCCACTTCTGGGTGGGGAGGTCAGATGTGATGTGGCAAACATCAGTAGGAGGCTTAAGGTAGACAAGAGGGCTTTATTTGATTGTGGAAAGCATGCTTTGGTTCTTTGTACACCGAGCTCAGCCTCCTTCTAATTTTGTTGTGTCAGGTTCCTAGTCTCACTACTGAGTGGAAGATGTCCAAGGGTTCTGCGAGTACCACCAGATACCATCTCTGGTACCACTAGTTGAGAAATATTGCATTACCAGAATCCCCAACATAAGTTGAAAGAAATCCCAACACTAATTTGAAAGAAATCCCCATAAAAATGGGGTACTAAGTGAAAAGTGTTATAAGGGACTATAGGCTACAATCCTAAACACACTTTCCTGGAAGAAGGCTCCATTTAATACAATAGAACTTACTTCTGAATAGACATGCTTAGGATTGCACTCATTGTCATGTGGTGCTGACTAGCCACCCAGAACATACTATGATTAGTTACAAAGTTTGTCAATAACAGCAAGACAAAGCGGACTGCAATGAATCATTACATAAAGTAGTACTTACTGTACCTGTATTCCTCCTCCCCTCCAAAAAAAGTAAAATACTTGACTGTTGCTAATAGCATAATATGAAATTTCTTCCACCGTGGCAGGTTTCTAATTAGGAATAATAGTAAGTCACCACAGAAACTCAACCCTGATTTATAATTTACCAGACAGCAGTGCTTGAGTATGCAAATGTCAAATGTGAAAACTGCCAAGACCCTGACATCCCTCTCCTGATCTCTTGGTATTTGATACATGATCATTGCTTCTCTCTGTGGGGGAGAAAATGAAAAGCTTTCCAATCCGAGGGAGTCCTGTCAAAACAGCTTCACAGGACATTACAGAAAACATTTCGCTTTGGAGCCAAGAAAATTGTATATCCATAGCAAAGCAGGTCACAGATGGGAAACAAAACCGATCAGTGTGCAGAACATGCCACTGAGAGAGAGCAGATCAAGGAAGGTTTTCTTTTTTGGGTGGGGGGAGAAGTGTAGGATAGGAAATGGAATACAAAACCAGTAGTGGGGTATAAAACAAAAGAGATATTAGAGGAATAGTTAAGTCATCAGTACTTTTGAAAGGAGCTCATTCTTTTCAATTGCTGACAATGGAACAAAACCAGTCTTTACGAAGCATTCAAAGTTTTTAGCCACACCTGATTTACCTGCAGTTTATGTGGAATGTTCCATGCAAATTGAACTTAACAGGAGTGCTATTCAGTCATTTAGGGTGCAAGCCTTACCAGCACTGGATCAGGCATTGTATCAGATGCAAATTTGGTGCAGGTTGGGGTGCAACTCGAACTTTGGAAATTTCCTTGCCCTTACTTCAAGCAACACCCAAAATAGCCCCATGGGGCTAATCAGATCTGCATTACTGATTTTGTGGGTATGAATTTGAGTAACCCAAATAATGCAGCCTGGGCCAGGGACAAGGAATTGGGATCTGGCCTGCACTGCTGCAGCTGGTTCCATTCCTGTTCCAGGTCCTGACTGCTTCTGTGGCCACCTTCTCCCACTAAGAGACACCCTCCCCACCCGTAACAACACACCCCCTGAGTATTCTTGGAATTATGCCTAATAAATAGCTGGTGTAACTTAAAAGAGACCGATTGTAAGCCAAGTGACCTATGCTGAGAATAAATAAAATAATATATATTACGTAGGGCAAAATCCAGAGTAACTACGGGGAGTCCTTGCTCCGGTGTAAGAACAACTTACTCTGGATTCCAATATGAATTTCCCATAGGTTTTCACTAGGTGATGCAGTAACTACAGGTGCATGTAAAGTCTCTTATGTGCTCCCGTAGTTACTCTGGATTTGGGGATAGGTTTTGCACTCCCATCCAAACTGGTCACTCCCCCTTCACTATATCATACCATGCATGCTCTGGCAGCATAGTATATAATGTAAGCCTGTATGGGATAAGATTGAGCCATTAACAGTGTACACTACTGAATGCCACACATACTTTGGTAGATATACTAATCGTTTCTGCATGTTCATATTTGGTCAATAACTGTCAAAGAGAATAGATCTGTGTATATAACATAGGAGAGGTTTGCAGAAGATATGAGGGTTATTAAAATGTATTATCAAGTAATAGTGATAATGTTTAGCTCAGTTTTAAAATCTATGTCAGAAAACTACAGCAGTTTAGCACAATGGCTTCAGAAATCAAGAATAGGGCAGTTTTATCAACTGTTGTTTCATTTCCTAGAATGGCAAATGACTGAACAATCACATTATACACCAAAATGTTGTGGGTCATGATGAAAGAAGGGCAGGCTCTGGTGCCTCACATTATTTTAATATGTCATTTCAAAGCATAACAAATGACCAAGTCTGAAGCCTTCTTTTCCCTGAACACAGCTTCAAAAGAATGGAGCTGCAGATCTTGTTAGTAAAGCTAGATCTGAAATAATTTTGTCTTGTGAGGACATCCAGGTCACTCTCCATAGCGAATTAAAACACCAAAAGTTGCTGTTGAAACAATCCTCTGCTTATGACTTTTCTGTTCATGAATTTATTAGACTTTTTCATAGCAAAATTACAAAAGAATTAAATGGAGTGATATTTCAGAAACAACGTAACCATCTTTAGAGACTCGGTTTGTAAATCAACAGCAGCTTACAGGCGATAACCTATATGGAAACACATGAGACCACCAGAAGTTTAAAAGTTACCATTTCCCACCAGAAATGGTAGGAATTGCGTGGCATCCCATAGAGCTATACACAGTAGGTCAACACATGCGATCCACAACATATGAATGATTGCTGTTTTGAAACTGGGTTGTAACAATTGTATAGAAGTCTGTATTGAAGTTTGGTAGAAGGATGTGCCCATACAGTTTCCACCCCACAAAATTCCCACTAGTCTGTTAGTTCAGCATCAGCTACTAGTCAGATGTGACCAGGGCTACAACTGAAACATTGTTTGGCTTTGATGTTGGCAGTTGTCCCAACTGGTGAGCCACCAGGACTAAGGTTTGGAATTTTATCCCAGGCAGTAAGAGTCTCAGGATCATGGTGGGTACCACCTACCTAGACTGATCATTGGTTCCTCTCAGACATCAAGTATTTAATACTTCCAGTTTGGGCTTAGAATCTGGTGACCAGTTGTTTTCTAGCACTGGATCTCTGCTGGTCATCTGGTTCACAGCTTGGCTCTGACATCCAGGGTGCTATCCTAACCAAGTGTCTTCTCTGCAAAGAAGCAGATGAAACAGTGGACCATCTAATTAATTACTATTAAAAGATCACACAGACTGCAAATAAATGCATGACATGGTAGCAACCATGATACATTGGAACATCTGTAGAAAAAAATGCAAGCTACCTTCACCCAGAAACTGATGGGACCATAAAATTGAAAAAGGATAACGTTGCCAATTTGATGAAATTATGGAAATAAAGATGAAAAGTTTGTGGAAGTCAAAGGAAAAGTCAGCACCTAATTGTGTAAAGCTGGATTCAGGAAGGAATGTGGGTGCACAAAATCCTTTTCATACCAGTGCATGCATAATGTTCACAGACACCATATAGAAAATCAGGTGGATGCTTTCTATTCCTGACAGAAGGGGCTTTATATTTTGCATGCACAAAAAAAACCCTGAAAAAGGCATGTAAGGAAAACATGTTTCCTTATTTCAGGACTTCAGAGTTATATTCAAAAGGAAAAAGTCATGCCATCTCCCACAGTGAGATGTGCACTTCCCACTGCCCCTGCTTTCATGTGCCTACAAACTGATAGAATTAGAATCTGCATAATGGAATAAAACCGCAAGCCCCAGAAACATACAGGAGGTAGAACCGTCCTGGGCTATTCAAGGGGAAAGAAACACAATTTCTTTTCATATAATAATGTTTGATGCACATGGCGTGTACCACAAAAAGCAATCTGAAATTCAGAGCAGATGTCTTGTCATGTGCAGGTGAGATTGATTTCTCACTCTCTTTAAAACAAAAATTTAGCCTTTTTAAAAACAAAAGGGGAAAGTTGCTTTTTCTCTTACTTTTCTGGGAACTGGCAGGTTGGCAGGAGATTGAGAACCCTAATTGAACCTCCCTCTTTAGATGAGACTATTTCACTCTGATTTGAAGTTAAATATTCATATAGCAGTTTGCCTACTAAATGTTGAAACTGGCACCTCTTCACAAGCACCTCATTCACTTTCGCACACAAAATACAGATTTGTAATCAACTTGACAGTTTTTTGCATCTCATTGGTAGTTATAAAATGTCACAAGCAATCCGGCTCATCTCTTTTCTCTCAAATGGACATCTGCATGGATATTCTCTATTTTTTTTTCTTGCCATCAATCTCTCGGTAAATATCTTCAGCTCGCTCATTCGGTGGCCTTTGTTCAATGTTAAGTGTGCTTATAGTTGGCATGTATTGATATAGATCTTGATATATGCCAAATACTCCACAAAACTTTCATTTTATCTTGGTAATGAGAGATGTTAGTGGGAAGTTATAAGTTGAATCATTACACAGGCTGATGAAAAGGTAATCCACTGTTTTGTAGGTGCCAAGAGTGTCTGAATGTATTTAGGATATTTTGGGGGCGCTGATCCCAAGAATTACGTCAGTTTTGCCTGAACAAGGTGGCATAACCACCTCATAGTTAAAAGACGCCTCCTTAAATAAGCCTCCAGTTAGGCAGGCCAAAGTCATGGCTCAAGTCATGTGCTGACATGGCCATAAGTGCCATAAGACACTTGTGCACCACTCCTGGAGTACAGTTAGGCAAGTGCACAGACATTTGCTTGCCTCCCTACTTCATCATGGGAATGGGAAGACCAATGAGAATGGGAATAAAAGACCAATTGGAAGACCAATCCTAACCTATGTTAGGATTACCCCTTATATCATTCCGGGCAGGGAAAGCAAAATGGAGCAGTACAATACTAAGATAGACCTATGGTTCGACTCAGCATAAGGCAACTTCGTGTATGATCTCAATCCTAATCATGTCTACTCAAAAGTAAGCCCCATTACGTTCAATGGGTCTTAATCCAGGAAAGTGTTTTTAGGATTGCAGCCTACGTCTGGTGCATATGTGTGTTAAGATCCTTTCTGCTGGCATTCGGATACGAGATGAAAACTTATCCCAGCATATAGGACAACTGAATCTTGTTCTTTGTTAGCATTTAAGGCAATCTTTTGTTATGCTGTTTTCATTGGCTTGAATCAAAAACCACCTTGCAGATCCTGGACCACAAATCAGGGTAAAAATATTGAAATACCGTAATTTTAATATGGTAATATTGTAATTTTACAATACAATATTGTAAAATATTGTCATATAATATAGGTCTGCTGAAGATGCAGGTTGAACTGTCCCTTCACTATGCCCTTTCTATGAACCCTAATCTCTTTAACCGTTTAACAAAGCTCCCCGACAGACTGTGAGCCCTGCTCTGCTGAAACTAGATCAGCAACATTATAGATTTGGGCCGCTCGCATTAATTTCCGTAAGCCTTCAAATCAGGCCACTTCTCTCTTAAAAGGCATGCATTTGTGACTCCAGCGTTTGCCTAATTCATTTTGTTAAGATCTGGTATGACTGACAAAAGCAAAAACATTTTATTTCCAAGAAGCTGCTATTCCAGGGCTGCGAGATAATTTCTGCCCATTATTCTTAAAACACTATCTGCCAACTTAGTAAAATGATGAGTAGTGAAGACAGGCGTCTTCATTTTTTCTGTGGCAGAACCGCCTAATGATGACAGCTCCACATATTCAAAAATTGTGGATAATTACCGTTTGCATCCATTCATCTTGAGGGAGGCAATGAAATAGACAGATACTGTAAATGTGTTGCTTTGAGCAGATATACACAGGAGGCAAATCCAGTGACCCCATGGGCGTTACATACCGGATGGCAGACAAAACCCCTAGGCACTGAAATGGGAAGAAATGGGATGCAGTCGTCAGGTCCTTTCTTAAGGCATGTCCTAAAAGCACTAGCCCAAAATAGTAAATGTAAAATATTACATGACATATGGAAAGGGATTAAATGATGAGGAAGAGGAGGCCCCAGGAGAAAGAGATAGTAATGATTGTTTCAATACCAACCAGAACACAAGAACTTCAATTCTCCCATTCCTTTTGCATTTGATGGTTTTTTCAGGTGGACCTGATGTTCAATTATTGCTTACAATGAGGATTTTTAAAAATATTCTCAACGCAATGCACACTACACAACCACTGATATTCCTGTATTTATGTAAATCTAATGCACCAGCGAATCTAAGGCACACCCCTATTTTAAAAGGTTTGAGATTTAAAAGATGTCTACTGGTGATAGTAATGTACAGCTGTAAAGTAGGTTTAAATTTAATTTTACTTCATTTAGGGCAAAATCCAGAGTAATTATAGGGAGTCCTTGCTCCAGTGTAAGAACAACTTACTCTGGATTGCAATATGAATTTCCCATAGGTTTTCACTAGGTGGTGCAGTAACTACAGGTGCACATAAAGTCTCTTCTGTGCTCCCGTAGTTACTCTGGATTTGGGGGATAATGAGTTATAATAATAATAAAATGGCAAAAGATTTATGTTACAATTTTTACCTAATTGCACTGCTTTATACAACAATGGGTTTATGTTCCATTTTAATCATAGTATAGTAAACTGTTATACTAAATACTGACCTATACTTATAATAGAAATGCCCGTATTTATTTAAATCAAATGCGCCCTCAAATCTAATGCACAGCTTGATTTTGGTGACTGAATTGGGCTGAAAAGGATGAGCATATTCGAGTAAATAGGGTATTAAATAGCAAATGCTGTTGCTGCAAAGCTAAGCAGAGTCAGTTTTCTGTATCTCTGCATCTTGTTCTTGCAGAATCGCTCATCAACAGGAACAAATGTGTAGCTTTGTGCCATCTGCTGCCTTTTTTTAGATTTCCACAACCATATTTCCACTATCTGTGGCATCTGTGGCCATCCTCATACTATTCTCTCCATCCACAATGGCCATTCTGCACCCAAAGTAGCCACTTTGGAGATATCAATGGACTTTTTGGAGCAGTCTGCAATGGCCAACCTGCAGCTATTTGCACAATTCTGAAACTATCTAGTGAAGACATTCCTGACAAGGTTAGCTAATTGTCTCCCTATTGATCCCATAGGGTCAATGATTTGGAATCAACTGATTCTGTATCTGTTGGTTTTTCTAGGAACCCAACCCCTGTGGATAATGAGAACTGGTTCTAGATGCAGGTGTGTAGTACATGCCCCAGGTGGAAAGATGGAACAATTTCAGAGATGGTAACCCAATTGTGTTCCCAATTGTGACATATGGTTGTGAGACATGGTCATTGAAAAAGGAGACAGGGGAAAAATTGACGCCTTTGAACTGTGGTGTTGGAAAGGGCTCTTAAGAATCCCATGGATGGCCAGAATCACCAATAAAGATGTCCTGGACTGGACACATAGAGGCATCTTTGGAAGGCAAAATCACCAGATAGAAGTTGATCTATTTTGGACACATGATGAGGGCAAACTCATTGGAAAAGGAGATGCTACTTGGAATTGTCAATGGCAAAAGAAAATGGCACACCAAAGATCTGCTGGCTAGACACCATTAATGAGGACACTGGCATGAACATCACCCAACTGAAAGAAGTTGTGAAAGTCAAGAAAGCGTGGAGAGACCTGGCCTATAGAGTATCCAAGAGTCGGACACAACTGAATGGATAGAAAAAGAAGAAGAAGAGTTTATATTAAGATTACTACAGTATATTACTGTATATTAGTATTTTATAGCATTATAATGTAAGTAGGATGGTAACTAGGAGTAGGGAAGGAACAAATCAAAAGGGTCCTTGGTAGGTCTCATATTGAAGTCTGAAGGCTTTAGTTTTCAAATGCCTAATATCACAATCCAAAATAGTCTTGGCTTAAATTTACAGGCCAGTGGAGAAGCTTTTTGGTGAAGGTTGTAAAGAACAGTCCTGACACATGAGGCAATCACATTGTATTTTCCACGCTGTATGTGGAAATGTCTTCTGATCCTAATATGTGACATCCCCATTCCCTTGTTTTAGATGGACAAAATAAGGGTATTACAGGGATGCCATAAAATAACAGATTAAGCTTAAGTATGAGAAAGTACAGATCTAGGTCTCACTTTACCCTGAAAAACAGAATGTTGGATTGGTTTGCTTCTACTTTTGCACACACTGTCAGCATTCTTTTATTATAAAAAAATCCTATCTCTATTCCTTATAGAAATTTTAAAGCTATTTCACAGCTGAGTGGAACCCTAAACAGAGCTATCTTTGTGTAATGAAGCAGAAAACGATTGCTCCTTAACAAGACTGGTATATGGAGACAAACAGCTCATAAATATCCCATCTGCCACCAAATGCTTCTATCTGAGCGTCTTTCACATCTAAATGCTACATTTCCTGATTTTTTACACAAGAAACCAAAAAAATACAAAGACTTCCACATCAGATTGCCCTCTGACATGAAATATATTCATTTTGTCATACCGTGATGCTAATCATCCATAGAAACAGTATTTATATACCAGCATTTATGTGGTCTTGTGGTTTCTGTGGGTTTGCACCAGCGTAAACACTTGTTGAATCACTCCCGTAGCAATCCACACAATGAGAATTTCATAGGGAGGCAAAAGGTTTTGGAAAAACAAAAAGAGATGCAGTTAGTGCTACAAAAAAGAAGAGGTTCACACTGATTTGATGTCTGTGAGAACCCAGATTTTGCAGGAACTCCACACTCTACTTTGGTGGCAACTGTGGGAGCCCATAAGTATCATTGTTGTCACTGTAAAATCACCACTGGTCTTAACTTTCCTTAAGGAAGAGTTCAGCATTTCTTGTTGCCCTGATTTTCAACCAATGTGCCGTGGCACACTGGTGTGCCGTGGATAGTCCTCAGGTGTGCGGCAGGAATTTGGGGAGGGCATTTATTAATAGGAAACTTGGGGCTTTGAACAGCATGGTGCACCTTGCCAATAGTAAAAACAACTGATGGTGTGCCAGGAGATGAAAAAGGCTGCAAATCACTGCTCTAAGGGATTGTGATCCCAAGGTTGGGACTATCACTAGTCTCCAGAAGTTAAGTCCACTTTCCATGCAAAGCACTCAATCAATCTGAATATAAAACCCAAGCCATTAACATCTGACCCTATAGCGGTTGTATCCTGCTGGTACACAGAAGGAAAATGGTAATCAATGTAGTGTCATCTTATACTGTATTCACTCAAATATAACACTGACATTTTTCAGCCAAATTCAGTCTCCAAAGTCACGGTGCACATTAGATTCAAAGGTTAATTAGATTTGAGTAAATACAGTATTTTGATTGTAAGTATAGGGTGCACTTTAGAGTCAATGGCACATTAGATTTGAGTGAATGCAGTATTCACCAGGGGCAGAGAGCTGGGGTGAAGAGCATTAACCCAGCATAGTGTCTTTTCCAGTGGCTGTTCCCGCTTCTTTTCTATTTTTATTTTTATTTTTTTAAGATTGGGAGCACTTTGGGGACAGGGAAAAATTCCTTGATTTATTTTACTGTGCAAACAACTTCGTCAATTACTCCTGTTAAAAAGTAGCATAGAAATAATCTTCTTCTTCTTCTTCTTCTTCTTCTTCTTCTTCTTCTTCTTCTTCTTCTTCTTCTTCTTCTTCATCATCATCATCATCATCATCATTATCACCATCGTCATCTTCGTCGTCGTCATCTTCATCATCTATAATTTCCTTGTTGGTACTGGCCAAGTGGATCATAAACTCTCAGATCCAACCCATAAACTCAAAATCGTCACAAGAGAAACTGTCTAGCTGTGCAGTTTAAGCATTCTTTGTACAGTATATATTCCCTGGTATTATTTTGCATATGTCTGATAATCAGAAACATTCGAACAATAGATGCCAACAGGAGTTCTCCATTGCTTGATTGCATTCTCTGGTTTGCCACAGGGGACCCTCTTCCCACTGTAAAATGACAAGGAGGGTGCCGTGTTTTGGTGAAAAAGCAACCTACTCAGAAGACTTCTCAAGGATTAGAACAAAAGAAACCTCTGGTTTCTGATGAAAATTATGCTCTTACTTCTCACTTGCTGTATTAAAGTTATGAGCCGTCTACAAGAACACACACCCCATTCACACCCATTCACATTGTTGGCTTATAATAGAACCAACAGTTCTGCAGTTTTTACAGTCCCACCATATAGTGGAGAGTCACTAATCACAAAGCCCCGCTATAATTGTGCACTAAATGGAATTAATGAGTAAACCTACTACTTCATGTAATTTTATGTGTTATTTTAGTTTGCATGGGTCATTAACATTCATTCGGAGTTTTACTGTGTTCTTTGATGTGTACTAATAATGTTTCTTGTGGTTACACAGAAGGATGATTTCTAAATAGGCCTGCAATAAGAAAGATGCCATAATTAAATCATAATAATTAACACGGATATTGGATTGCAATTTGGATAATTCATGCTTGGAAACGAGGGGTTTGTTCACATTAGGACAGTCAATGTACTTTAAATGGTTTGATGCGAGAAACTCTCACTGATTGTGAGCACTGCATAGTTGTTATAATCATTTTATTCCAGACTAGGAATGGGGCTGTGGCACCACTAGGGGTTGTGGGCTACACTAGGTGAGACCTGCAAAGGGGGTGACCTTTGTTTTTAGCCCCTGGTCCCTCCTTTTGACCTCTTAGGCTGCAATCCTAAAGACACTTTCCTGGGAGTAAGACCCATTGAACTCAATGGGGCTTACTTTTGAGTAGACATAGTTAGGCTTGTGCTTAATTAAAAAAAAGAACTCAACGAATTCAGACTCATCTGTTGGAGATGGCTAATAAACACATTTGGCATGGAGAAATAGATTTAGGGTAGTGGAATATATATATATATATATATATATATATATATATATATATATATATATATATATATATATATATATATATATATATATATAATAGAATCATAGAGTTGGAAGGGACCTAGTAGGTCATCTAGTCCAACCCCCTGCCTGCAGCAGGAAATCCCCCTAGAGCATCCCCGACAGGTGCTCGTCGAGCCTCTGCTTGAAGATCCCCAGTGAGGGAGAGTCCACCACCGCCCTTGGCAATCTGTTCCACTGCCGAACTGCCCTCACCATCAGGAATTTTTTCCAGATATCCAACCGGAATCTCCTCTCTTGCAGTTTGTACCCATTGGTTCTGGTTCTGCTTTCAGAAGCAGCTATGAACAAATGAGCCCCTTCCTCCCTATGACAGCCCTTCAAGTATCTGAAGAGGGCAATCATGTCTCCTCTCAGCCTTCTCTTCTCTTCTCTTCTCTGAACATCCCAAGTTCCCCCATCCTTTCCTTGTAGGGTTTCCCTTCCATCCCACTGATCATTCTTGTCGCTCTCCTCTGGACTTGCTCCAGTTTGGCTGCATCTTTCTTAAAGTGAGGTGCCCAGAACTGAACACAGTACTCAAGGTGAGGTCTCACCAATGCTGAATAAAGAGGAACTAGAACTTCCCGTGACTTGGAAGCTACAGTCCTCTTAATGCAATAAATCACCCTTTATTGTGATTTATAAGTATTTTAAAATAGGGAGTTTCTTTTCAATCACCCTGTGTGTAGATCAAAGTTTTATTGTTTTATTTGTAAGCTGCTTTTGAGTACCCTTCATGGGGTATATATAATATATATAAATAAATAAAATATATTTCCCCAATCCTAAATCTATTTCTCCATGCCAAATGTGTTTACCATTTGTATATTCTATAGCAATGATTTTCAACCACAATTTCCCGTCAGTGTGTCATGAGATGAAAAATGTTGAAAATTACTGATCTATACAATAAAAACAATTTTAACAACAGATTACAGTAAACTTGGATCACAATAAAAATGCAAATTTTATTTGTACATTAAATGCCTCCATCCCAGTATCAGCATTTAAAAGCTTCCCTGAATATAAAGGTCTTAATTAAGACCCCACTGGATGGACTTCAAAGAGTGAGCTGTTTTTAATTTTAGATGAATTCTACAAGCACCACCACCAAGAAGGTCCTATATTATCATCCTATTCACCTCTGCTTGTGTTGTAAGGGTTTCTTCTGATGTCCTCAGAGGATGGGTTGGATTGTATGACAGCACATGGCCCATAAATACCTTAAACCCAAGCACATGCAGGGCTTTGAATTCTTGGAAAATTTCATTTGCTTGGTAACAAAGAAGTGCAAAAAGTAGGATAAATATTAGTATAGTGTTAACATACCCTACAATCCAGAGTAACTATGGGAGCACGTAAGAGATATTACGTGTACCTGTAGTTACTGCAGCACCAAGTGTAAACCTATGGGAAATTCATATTGCAATCCAGAGCAAATTGTTCTTACACCGGAGCAAGGACTCCCCATAGTTACTCTGGATTGCGCCCATAATGTGTGTAGGGGAGACTTTATTTTTCCTATCATCCTGAAACTACCTGATACATGTTTTGGAATGAGAGTTCATGGCAGAACATCTTTGGCAGAAGATCTAAAGGGCATAGCTCTGGGTGAGCAGCTTACACAGAAGGAGGCTCTTCCCACCTTCTGACTGTGCAATGTATAATTTAAACCTAGTAGTGAATAACCAAAGCCCCGCATGGTGTCAGAAATCCTCAAGAATAGTCAATACATGCTATGCTGTGAAATTTGGATTCATGCCGTGCCTTTTAAGATGCGGATTCTACAGTACATTCATGCCTTCCTTTCGTTCAGGAGTCTCCTAATGGCAACATTGGACTGTCTTCTACTTCCAGAGAATATGTCGAAAAAGGCAAGGATGTAACTTTTTCAGTGACGTCTCCTGCATCACTTGTTAGTATTCTGGATGTTCATCTGAGCAAGTGATGCCAATTTACTTCAATTTTCTTCAATTATGGCAATAATGAGAGCGCTTTCGTGGGTGTTATCAAGAGGCTCGGGTCAATTCAGTACAAATGTCATTCTGAATTTTCTGAATTTATGAGGCAAAAGAACTGAGGTATCAACGCTTACTGCTCAGGATCACCGTAGCACAGGGTATTATGTTCCTTAATAAACATTGCCATGTTTTGAGTCCAACTTTGAAACAAAATGACTGTTTCAGGTTGGAAATAATACGTTAAGTTAGCATGGTAAAATTAAAAGAAGTGCCCAACGTTGTATCAGTCAGAGTGTGGTCTGCCTGTTATCGGATAAGAAAACAGGAATACAGTGGGATTGCTAGAGAAGTGTGTTGGATGATGTACCCTTGGAAATGATACAGTGACTGGACAAAATTTGTGTATTTTTGAATCTTGCCATCATGTTAGTTATCATTCAATGTGTAATTTCATTCAGAATGCAATGAAACAAATCAAATTTAAATACCTATATTATATCTAACATTATGGCCAAATAACCAGAAAAGGAAAACACAACTGGCTTATATAACAAAACCCCAAATCCAGAGTAGCTACCGGAGCACGTAAGAGACTTTACGTGCACCCGTAGTTTCTGCACCACCTAGTGAAAACCTATGGGAAATTCATACTGGAATCCAGAGTAAGTTGTTCTTATACTAGAGCAAGGACTCCCTGTAGTTACTCTGGATTTTGCCCCCAAAGTGGATTTTTAAAAAAAACAAAACTAACCAATGTGATGGATTACAGGTGCCCCTTTTTATTAAATAGTGTTCCATTCCAGAACTTTCCGCTGATTAAAAAAAGGTGTATAACAAAAGCAAAGAAAAATAGGTTTAAAAACCCACTTCCAGGTTGCTTGCTCCTCTATGGCACCTAACTAAATAAGGTAGTGCCTCATTATCTGCAGTATAAACATCTGCAAAATCTATGTATAAAAAAATCCATATATAACAAGGTTAGACCTATAATTTTATGAGGTGGGGTCACACTTAGCGATGCAGCTGAATTTAGCGATGCAGCTGTAAATTGATATTGCAATTTATTGTGAATGGTCTGATATGTGGGGAGGTCCATCTTGGGGTGGTGCAATGATCTTGCACTGGGTGACGTAGTTAATGCCTCTGCTGGAATCCTGGGGTGGGACTCAAATGGTGAAGGAAAGCTGTGGAGCATATCAGTCCTTTAAGTTCCTCCTTGAAATTCCAACCAGCCAATGAGCTGATGTTCGAGCAAGAAAATCAGTGGCAACCAGGGATTTCTACGCAGCACAGATTCACAGGGAATGACTTCAAATGAGAAAGGGAAAGCAGACAAATCAAAAGGAGGTGTTGAAAAAGCAAGTGAGAGGCAAGTTATCGGAAAAAATTCCTGACTGTGTGGGCGGTTCGGCAGTGGAACAGATTGCCAAGGGAGGTGGTGGACTCTCCCTCACTGGGGATCTTCAAGCAGAGGCTCGATGAGCACCTGTTGGAGATGCTCTAGGGGGAATTCCTGCTGCAGGCAGGGGGTTGGACTAGATGACCTACTAGGTCCCTTCCAACTCTATGATTCTATGATTCTATGATTCTATAAGTTGGTCCTGCAGCACAAACTGGTCTCACACATTATTGTTCCAATCTATGGCCACTGTCCAGGAAAGACGGATATCACTGTACCCACAGGTGTGGTGCTTCATCACTGAAATGGTGTGATTGTTTCTGATTGCAGAGGACTAGTAGCGTGTAGAACCACTGATATTGTCCACACCTAAGCACAGATCAGGCCTGTATAGAAGTCTGGATCCAGAACTATTATAGAAACCCCAAATACTGTTTCCGGCATATATTTTCTTTACTATTCAGCATTTACATGAAAAGAAGCTGTTGGTTGTTTTTTTTTTTTTAAATACCATTGGCCTTTTGTTCTTACCCACTGGAAGTCGTAATCCTTTGCTTTACAATATGACAATTGGTTTCCTTGTCATCAAAATGTTGCTAAAAAAACAACCGAGTGGTGATTCTGAGACCGCATCTATTCCGAAGACCTGTGGAGGTCTTTGGAGAAATTGTAGGATCAGCCCCAGGGGAGAAAGAAAAAGCTAAGAACAGCAGTTGTATTATTCCTAAATTGCAGAAATCCTGCTTTTATACAAATGGTGCCTCCTGAATAAGAAATGAGGACATCACTGACACTAGCAAACTTTTTTTCTCAAGGTGGAATATCAGTCGGGTTATTCAGTTTGCAGTAAGAACTACTGAGTAGTAAACCAAGAAAGACCAGATATCAGTGTTCAAAGACCAATGAGTTGTTCTGGCCTATGTTAGGATTGCACCCAGTTATTTTTAGGAATTTGGTATAGAGTTTTACCCTGCAAAAAACTAGTGTTGCAGGCTCAGGACATTTTTCTGCAGAAGTATAAATGTAATGTTAGTAAGAGCAGGATTTTCTTACTCACATCCCAACAGGAACAGATTACAACCATTTCTCTAAAGATCAATATTGTTTACATTTACTGTATATGCTCTCGGAGCAACCAATCAGCCTGTTTTAAAAGGCTATAAGATTTTTGTCTTGGCCAATACTACTGATTGCATTTCTGAGCTCCTAACTTAAACCAGTTCACATCCCACTTCAGCCATGATTGTGGTGGGAAATCTCAAGTTCTCATTTCCAAAGCGCTATTTCTTCTTATTGCTAACGGGCTAAATTATTTTTTTTCTTATTTCTGCTATTGCGCTACTGCTTAAAAATCCAAAACGTTCTGCAAAAGGTTGCACAAAGTCTTGTGTTTGTAACTAAGGATCAGCATCCTGCTCAGAATACCAGTTTCAGGATATCGGTTTCAGGCAGGATCAGGATTCATAGACCAAATTTTCAGGTTAATGTCATAACTTCTGATGAGTCCCAACAGTTTCATCATCTTGGATCCAGTGCACAACCATATAAGAAGATAGGATTCAATGCAGGCTTTACGCCAGGACCCCCAACTCTCAGGTTCCCTAAAAACTGTCATATCTATATGATTGGTAGCAAAAGAAAACTCAGTGTACAAATTCAGTGCATTGCATTATATTGACAGACAGGTGCCCAAATATTCAGAAGTGTAGCATTCAGGACACCCACTCAGCCCTCAGAGCACTAGACACTTTAGAACCAACTTTGCCCCAGGATGTAATACTTGGATGTGTTTAAGAAGCAGATAATTAGTAAAGTTGGGCTGCAAGATATTAATCAAGGAGTTGGAGATAAATATCACATATATAAAGTTCCGAGGCTGCCAGGATGGCTTCAAGTGTTCAATATTGTTTCTGAAAAAGAAATGTATTTTACCATTTACACACATGCTGACAGTTCATTTGCAGGTGGGCACATTTTTCAGTGCATTGCAGCTTCCATCTTCCCACTGTGAAATTTTAGACAGCTCATATGTGGAGTCCTTGCCAGCCCTATTAATATTTATACATTCCATACACATCCCGGTCAAAGCATATAAGTTGCAGATCTTTCTGATTTGGAAGCTATTAAGATTCATGACCCCTTTAGCTATTTACTCTCTGGTCTAAGCGCCTTTGCCATCAGCTTACAAATCATTACTGTTCAAATATTGCCCTATGCTGTGTCCATTTGTAGTCCATCAAAGAGCAGTTAAGATCTCTAATGCATTCATTTATCTCTGAGACACAGGTTATTAGGAGAGACAACCCCAGAGATGGGAAAGAAAATCTACTATCTCAGAAAAATTCCTTTTAATTCTGGATTAATGGCTATTTGTTTGAAGACTTTTCTCTGATTAAGAAATAATACCCAATTATTTTTTCCCTCTGGAATTGGATTTGAACATTGATTGATACGAGGATATTCCAATGTTTGGTAGGCTGTACGGTTGCAGAAAATTAGGTTTTTGATATTCATAAGGGCTTGAAGAAAGAAAGAAAGAAAGAAAGAAAGAAAGAAAGAAAGAAAGAAAGAAAGAAAGAAAGAAAGAAAGAAAGAAAGAAAGAAAGAAAATAACTTTTGCTCCTTGGCCAGATTTTCTATAATGCACCCTGAAGTGGTCGCACAAGGTAGCAACACTGTTGGGGCACCAAAGCAACTGAGCTCATAGCCCAGTGATTTTCAACCAGTGTGCTGCAGCACACTGAGGTGCTACTAATGGTCCATAGTTTTGCTGTAGGAGTTTGGAGGATGTGAGCCTCCCCTCTCCACACCAATGGGATGATGTACCTTGTCAATTGTCAAAAAGCTGTTCCTGGGACTTGTGTGTTGAGTTTTTAGGAAATGGGTGACATAAGAACTGGATCCATTCTGTTCTCTAGGAACTACCAATGAGTCTCATTTCCATTCCAATGCCTTCTATGTTTGGTGGTTCTTTGGTATGTGAAGAATAACCACCTACACTTTGCAGCATTCAGACCAACTAACTTTACTTCTCAACCTTAAGAATAATATTCAGCTCTGTCTCTGTAGAAAGATGCAACTCATCCAGGAATTCCTGATGGGTGCCATAACAAATCAAGACAGTGATTTCCCAAACACTGTGTCCAGGACCCACCAGTGAGTCATGACCCAATTTATATTGGTATGCAAAACTGACATGGCAGGTTAGGCTATGTGCAGCAGCAGGTCTACTTGGGAGTTGTAACCTACTGCCTGATCGTCATTACATCCACACTTTTTGGTATTTATAAGGCATGCAGGAGCCATTATGGCCTCTAGAACTTTTGAGAACCACTACCTAAGGGAGCGTCTCACACCTACATGAAGAATTGAGGATGTGCAACCCCAATCCATGCACAAACAACGGTTCTATTTGTGTTCAACATTCCACATGCCACACATTGCTCTGAACCTGTAGATAAAAATAGTTATTTGAAAAGTGATATTATACTGAAGTTGGCATTTTTGCCATTGTTAACATGTGGGCACAATCTACACGATGCTTCTATTTGTGGTTCAGAAAGTATGAACACAACCCTTGGTGCATCCGTCCTGCCCCGTATGAGGAAACAAAGGACAACATTGTTAATGCTCCTGAAAAATGTGCCGCAAGAGAGGAGCATGGGTCACAAAGAACAAAAAAAAAAAAGGCAGGGGGGGGAAAAATCCACCGCTTTTACTACTCAACACAACACTTTATATAGCCCACCTAGTTAGCTTTTCAAACCCATTTTTCTCTGAAAAGATGAGCAAGTTCCAAGTTCTATTGTTGGCAACTTTTTCAATTACTGGCTCCCCACTGCTGAGGCTTAAGAACAAGGCTATCCATATTCCTTTTAAAATATCTTATTTTTCAAGAAGGGAAACAAAGAGAACCCTCCCCCTCTTCGAAAGCATTTTAAAGTCAAAATAATTGATAGCTAGAACTGGACTGAATACCGATTCGGCTGTATCATCTAGGTTGCAACAAACAAAGGCAGGTGAGGATTTTCTATTTTCTTCAAATGAATGGATAACAATAAAGGGAAAATGATTGTGCAGTGACAAGGGAAGGCGCTTTTGAATTCAAGATCTAGTTTTCTATTTGATCAAAACAGCTCTGCACAATACGGCCAGCTCTAATCCCTGGTTCTTCCAAATAAACTTTTTTTCCTGGTTAGCAGAAAATAATTAACTAGAGAAAACTTCTTGCCAGATGGTGATAATGACGATGATGATGTCTTGTGGGAGGAAAACCTTCTTAAATAGGTAAAGGTGTAGACTTCCAAATATTGAGGCAACCAATTATATTTTTTTTTTAGAGTCCCTATACATTTTGGTTGTGGCAATTGGCAATAAGACAACTGCTGTGGCCTTTTGAAGATGTGGCTGTTGCAAATAAATTCAAATCTGAGCGCATGGATCCAACCGTACCAATTGCTGTCAACAATTTCACGTGATAGTGGGAAGGAAGGCAGGAAGGAAGGTAGAGTAAAAGTAGACATTTTCTGTATGCAAAATGTGAATGCAAAATATTTCTGTAGCTTCTGATTAGTTATACACACACACACACACACACACACAGTGGCGCCTCACATAAAGAATGCCTCACGTAAAGTGTGTTTCATGTAACAAACAAAAATTTCTCTAGGATTCTGCTTCACATAAAGAACATGCTTCACGTAAAGAACACATTCGTTGGCAGTTGGGGCAGACGTGCTGGCCGATAGCCTGTTTAAAAAGCGTCAGGGCTTCCTAGCGCACCTGCCCATAGTGAAAGCAACACTTCCATGCTGTTCCTCCTGTGGCCGGGTGTCTGCTGGGCAGAGGGAGAGAAGAGCAGTGGAGAAGAGGGAAGCAGCTCAGGGCTAGGGAGAGAGAGGCTCAGGAAGAAGAGAAGGAGAAAGTGGGAAGACACTTTGAAGGTGTCTTGGATTGCAGTCTCCTAAGCATGTCTACCCAGAAGTAAGCCCCACTGTGTTAAATGGGTCTTACTCCCAGGAAAGTGTCTTTAGGACTGCAGCCTAAGTAGACTTCATAAGATCATGCACATTGAATGCATGTTTTGAATTCAAACCCAGTGTTCTGTCATCATTTTTACATCCGGTTAATATTTTTATATGAATATTTTTGGGGGTTGTAGAACCAATCGTCTGAGTTTCCATTATTTCCTATGGGAAAATCCGCTTCACGTAAAGAACGTTTCACGTAACATACATGCCTCCGGAACGAAATAAATTTGTTACATGATGCGCCACTGTATATATATTTCACTCTCCATGGGTGGAGTATGTATGTTATTCTCAATCTCGGGTTCTCTACCAGAGGCCTGGGAGTTTAAGCGTTCTGTGCAGTATCTTAGCTGTTCCAAGCAATGCGTTTTTCTGGATCGAATATACAGTGGTACCACACGTAACAAATTTAATTCGTTCTGGAGGCATGTTCTTTATGCCTCGGTGTGTGTGTGTGTGTGTCAGTGGTGGGCACTTACCGGTACGGGCCTACGTGCCAGCCTGGCAGGCCGGCTTCTAAGCAGGCACTGTGCAGGCGCCAACGTCGCCCCGCCCCTCGCCCTGTTCACACCCCCTGACCCCGGCTGGCCTCTCCCACTTCTGGCGTACCGGATCTTGGGATGGGGCCAGCCCATCTCTGGTGTGTGTGTGTGTGTATGTGTGTGTGTAATTCTCTCTCTAGTTCTTTAATTTACACACACACACAAACACACAGTTTTTTTTTTCTTTTTAGATGCTTATGGGATGTTAATCATGCTGATGCATTTTGTCCGCCCTCCAAAGGTATCAAAACACTGAGCATCTTTAATAAGTAATCCAGAAATAACTTTGCTTTTTTATTCACAGTTTCCAGTCTCATCTTGACTGCACTGTAATGAAGCTTTGAAAGAAACATAAAGTACAGCCTTTTCTCCGAGTCCTTGGAAGGAATCCAGTAATAATTGCATGGTAATAAAAAGCTGGACAGTAAGAGATGCACGTTTCCTTCCGTGTTACTCTTCTCCCTTTCACCTTCATTTCAGGCACAGTTTGTACTAGTGTCTACATCTGCCTGTATCAATCCCCTTTAATGCTGAAGTGTACATGAGGGACCCTGTTCACACTTGAACTTCAACCAGTCTTCAGTACAACATATAAATGCAGCGGCCCGTGTGGTTGCTGGGGCTCGTCGGTTCGACTCTGTCGGGTCACTGCTTCAGCAACTACACTGGCTGCCCATTCCTTTCCGGGCTGAATTCACAGTGCTGGTCCTGATCTTTAAAGCCCTAAATGGCTCAGGTTCAGGGTATCTAAGGGACCGCCTTCTTCTGTACAATCCGACCAGTGGTGGGCTGAAGCCAATTCTGGCCAGATCACCCGTACCGGTTGTTGCTTGTGCCCCCCCCTTGCTACCGATCCGGTAGCTGCGGGCGGGGGGGCAGAAAACCAGGTGCACTGGTTCGGTGTGCCCAGGAAGCCCTACACTGCACATGCGCCAAGCTCCCACCCCCTCTGGCTACGCCACTGGCTCTGCCTCCCTCTCTCTGTAATGTGGACTAACTTTCTTGGGCAGAGCCTCCGCCTCTCCCTCTGATGGATGGCTGAAGAGCTCCCTGGCTGGCTCCAACTTGCATAATGTCCCTCCTGCTCCCTGTCTCTGGGATTGGGCCCACAGAGAGCAGCTCTCCTCCCTTTCTGGATAAGCATCTTGGTAGCGGGGAAGAGGTTTACTGGCAGAAATCAATGATGAGGAGACTCCAGAGAAGGAAAGGAAAAGAAGTCAGAAGCTTACTCCTGAGTAGACCTGCCCAGGATCGGGCTCTTGTTGTGCTGAATGCACCACCGGCACCACAAACCTCCAGACAGCCAGAGCGCGATCTCTTTCTCTCTATTTATTTATTTGTTTGTTTGTTTGTTTGTATGTATGTATGTATGTATGTATGTATGTATGTATGTATGTATAAATAAATAAATAAATAAATAAATAAATAAATAAAAAGGTGAAAGAGAGTTGAAGTTTTAGACATTTCAGTGGACTTATATGATGTTAATTCTGCCTGGTACCGGCATCTCCCACTTATTGGATGGGCACCGTCCAAAAGTGAAAACAGTTGAAAAGTGGAACCGAGTTTTTATCAGGTTGCAAAAGCAAAATGCCCACCAAAAAACAAATATAAATATTACTTGCAAAAGCCTAAATAACATATATTTATTAACATGTAGCCAAAAACAGAACAAATTACAATAGAATGAACAAAGGCAATGAAGATCGTATGTATTTGAATGATAATTATTTACTGAAGAAAGTCATAAAGAAATGCCAAAAACAGTCTGATCATCATGTCATATGGAAATCAACACAAGGGAAGACAATTTCAGACTTTAAACCAGCAAGTGAGGTTAAAAAGTGGAGCATGTGTTGAATGAATGAGTTCTGCGTTTAATTGAAAGGTGTTGAAGAAGAAGAACCATCAGAAAAATGCACTGTGAGAAAGTAGGGGATGCCTGTAGTTGCACATGAAGACAGTGTTTACCTAGGGACTGAGGTGGCAAAGATTATTTTTTGTTTTCTTCCTTTCTAAAATGTTTTATATGCTTCATACAGCCCAGTAGTATTTGCCTGTACAACAGCTAGAGATAATTTAAAGCTTGCAAACAGCACTTCAACAGCATGCAAAACCAGCGGCATGCTATGACGGTGAAAAGGGTAATCATCACTTTGGTGCCACCATCACTTTGGTGCCAGCATCTCCTCATCTTTCCACATCTACTACACAAGTAGTCCTGACTCCATTTTGATTTCTGGACTGTGGGAACAAGAGCTTTTATCTTTCAGGATCTTGTAAAAAGCACGTCTTCTTGGATTAAACTTTGGGCATATGATCCTGCCTCCTGTTAGATGGTCCTGTTGGTTCTGCTTTCATTCTGTAGTTTATAAGAGTGCATTTTATTATATTTTCAAACATCTGGAGATTTGAAATACAAATTCATATAGAATTTCCAATGCAGAGTGTCTTCTCCTCTCCCATTGCAATACATCTCTATATATTTAAAAATAAAAGTCACTCACTGAGCCTAGAAGTGTGAAATTTGGGGTTTCCTCCCTATACTTTGCATTGAAGAATCTATGATTGAGGGATGCTCTGCCCCAACCTCTGGACCTAGAAGCATGAAAGTCGGGAAGGGTGTTCCTTCTGTCACCTGAACACCCACCAAGAACCAATGTGGAGAAATTTAATCCTTAAGGGGCTGAAAAGGGGTGCAATGTGTTTTTGTCCTATACTTAACATGGAACACTGACCAACCCCCTGCCAATTTGGTGCTCGGTGCCTGGTGCACTGGGGGGGATGTTGTTCAGAGGGAGTGGTTGCACTGGGGAGGATGCTGCGCATGGGAGCCATTACGCATGAGGGGCTGTTGCGCATGGGGGTGTTGCCCATCAGGTTGATGCGCATGGGGTTGATGGGGAGGAGTGGGTTGATGGGGGTTGATAGGGAGGTGATGCGCATCAGGAGGTGATGTGCATCAAGGGGATGATGCGCATGGGGAGATGATACGCATGGGGGAATGATGTGCATGAAGAGATGATACGCATGGGGGGAGTTATGCCTGGGGGAATGATATGCAAGGGGGATGTTGCACATGAGGGAATGATGCACATGGGGGAATGATGTGTATGGAAGATGTGGCACATGGGGATTGATGTGCATGGAGGGATGATGCAGATGGTGGGATGTTGCTCATGGGGGACTGATGATGCACATAGGGGTTTATGAGCATGGGGGTTTATACGAATGGGGGATGATGCACATGGGGGTTGAAGCACATGGGGAATGATACGCATGGGGGAATAATGTGCATGGGGGTTGATGCGCATGGGGATATGCTGTGCATAGATGGTTGATGCATATGGGGGATGTTGCACATGGGGGATGTGGCACATGGTGGGTTGATGCGTGTGGGGGATGTTGCACATGGGTGATGTGGCACATAGGGGTGATGAGCATGAGGGGATGTTGCACATGGGGGATGTGGCACATGGGAGGTTAATGTGCATGGGGATGATGTGCATAAGGGGATGATGCACATGGGATGGATGAACATGGTGAATGTAGTGCATGAGATAGATGTGCATGGGGGGGTTGATGTGCATGGGAGATTGATGCATAGTGGGGGGGATGTCGTATGGGGAATTTTACTCCTGCAACACAGATACGCTTTTGCTAGTTACAAAATAAAACAGAAAACTCCACAGCTATGCGTCTGGTTAAATTGCCATACCTTTAAAAGAGATAATGATATTCAAATTTTTTAATTTAACAAAAACAATCTGTTGGAAGCCAGTTTGCAATAAAATCATTTGGTTGTACAATTAATGTCAATGATAATAGCTATTTCTATTGTTCTGAAAGCCATCCAAAGTATAATTGTTCCTCACTAGGGACCGCTACCGTAACTATCACCTGCCACATTTTTTTTAGTCTGTGAATGTTAACCCTGGAAGTTAACACCATTTTTTTCAGAGCAAGGAAATTCTATTTATTTGGCTACTCTTGTACAGTCCTAATATATTAAAGAGCTTTTGCTGTTTAAACTGTAATTTCACAGTCAATTAATCCACCGTAAACTGCAGCCTTGTGTCTTCAGGGCCTTCAAAACACTACACAGTCTGCTGAGTGGTGCTTGTGCATTTGAGGGATCTTGCGTTTTATTCCTGTTCGGTACTAACCCTATAATCCAGAGCAACTACGGGAGAACATAAGAGACATTTATGTCAATGTAGTTACAGCATCACTTAGTGAAAACCTATGGGAAATTCATATTGCAATCCAGAGTAAATTGTTCTTACACTGGAGCAAGGACTCCCCATAGTTACTCTGGATTGTGCCCTTAGAGAGCTTTAGGGCACAATTCTAACTAATTTAGGCTGGCCTAACGTAGCCAGCATATCTTCCCGTGGTGGTGTGGGGATGTTGGCATATTTCTATACACTGGCATGTGTACATGTGACGCATGTGCAGATGCAGCCACAATTCAACCAGAGATAAAGGAACAAATACAAACATCCCCCACTTTCTGACGGCTCATTTTTTAACATCCTGCACTTTCAACACTTTTCAATTTTAGTCAAGACTCATTCATTCAATTCATGCTCCATTCTTTCAACCTCTCTCTGCTGGTCTAAAGCCTATAATTGTCTTCCCTTGATGTTGATTTGCATGGGACATGGTGATCAAACTATTGTTAGCTTTTCCTTAAGACTTTCTTCAATAAATAACCATCATTCAAATACATAAGAAACATAAGATGCCTTTGTTCATTGTTTTATAATTTGTTGTGTACTGTGGCTATGTGTGAATAAATATATATTATTTAGGCTTTTGCAAGTGATATTCATGTTGTTTTTGGTGACCATTTCGCATTTGCAAGCTGAAAAAGACTGGATTCCACTTTTCAATGGTTTTCACTTTTGGATGGTGATCTGGTCCCTAATCTGTTCAAGAATGGCGAATGCCTGTATTACGTTATCTTGAAGAGGCCATAAGACTGCTATCCCACTCAGGGTGATCATATGACCAGAAATGTTCAGATTTGTGTTCTTTTTTAGTCTCCTGTCCAGGTGTCCTTCCTCTCAAATGTTATGGCCAAAAAACTAAAAATAAAAACTATGCATTGAGCGCTATGGGAAAGTGAAAGTGCCCAATATCGCAGCTTTACCCATGAGTAGGCAAACTTGCCATTGTCTGCCAGAAAGGCCAGACTGAGAGGAATCCAAGACCTTGTTCCCCTTTTGAGGTTTGGGCATCTGGTCACCCTGGTCCCACTACAGGATCCAGCATATGTCCCATCTGCTCGGCTGCATCAGGACTGGACCAGTGATGGGCTAGAAAAAAATTAACAACCGGTTCTATGCCCATCTGGCAGCCACTTTTAAATGGCTATTTTTAAACTTTCTATGTCCTATCTCTCGTTAACAACCGGTTCTATAGAGTAGGTGCGAACCTGCTGGAGCCCACCACTGGACTGGACCCTCAGTATGTCTCAAGCTTGTGTCATGAGGAGTGTCCAGCACCACATCCTCACCGGGAATCTGCTTTACGCAGCCCTCACATTGGGTTGCCCGGGCAGTGGTGTTAGACCCCTTCCGTCTTGAGCCACCTTGATTGCTGATTATTGATGCTTGAGAGATCTGCACCAGCACGGATGGGCCGTGGGTGGTACAAGTGGTTAAGACACCGTGTCTGTTAACCAGAAGGCCAGGGTTCGGGACTCAGGTCCCCACAAGACAGGGTGAGCTCCTGTCCTTGGCCCAGCTCTGCGACACAGCTGGAACCAATTGTATTGGCTCTGCCGTTCCATTGGACTATTTCAGTGGCTTGGAGAGGGGGGATTTGCTACTTGGGTAACAGCCTATCCTTTCCTTTGTGCTTCGCATACAGTGTGGAGCACGATACCCTAGTATTTCGAGACTGATGGATGCCAAGAACCAGCACGGACTTGTTTGGGGTCTTGGAACTTCAGATATGATGAACATCAAATTAATATTGTACAATTGAAGCAGCCCTGCCAGAAGAGAATTGGCATAGAATTAAAACTTTAGCCACTTGATTGAGAAAGGCATTTTAAGCCTGGGCCCTTTCCTTTCAAACAAATTTTATAAGTCAATTTGGAAGGAATTAAATTAATTAGCATTTAATTAGCATCTAAAATATGAAATGAGCGCATGAATTTGGGCACCATAGACAGGCTGGAATAGATAACATCTTATTCAGTAAATATCGTCCCAAGAAAACCCAAAGATGACTTGAAGGGTCAAGAGTATGAAAGACACAGCGGTGGTCGAATTTAGGAAATTAGAAGTAAGTTTTATGTAAAGATTAAATGAGGAAAAAAGGAACAGTTATAAATGTGATTAGAAGAAGTTCAAGGGGGAAAGTGTTTAAATGAGTGAAAGAAAATTAAAGATTATTTTTAAATGATGTCCACTAAAACTGAGTGTTGGGAGAGTTAGTTCAGACCAAAGAAAATATTTACCAAGCATGTTCCATAATTACAGTCAAACCTTGGAGAGCATTTTGCAAGACAAGCAAACTTTTCTAATAAATTTTGGTTTGATATACAAGCAATTTCTTGATATACAAGTGAAAAATAGTCGTGGCTGGGATACAGCCAGTTTTTGCACTCTGCCATCACCTGCTCAGCCTCTCCTGAGAATCATCATATGTATGTCTACATCTCTGAGGTAAGCCTATTACAGTCAATGGGGCTCATTCCTGTCTAAAGGAGCAATGGAAAGGAGCCTGAGTCCTCCCCAAGGTCCTTACATGTATACTAGCTAAGTAGTTGGTGCAGATCCAAGTAGCCCCATAGGACTACCTATGCCAGCTACCCTGGCATTACTCAGTGTAACTGGAAACAAATACCCTTATTCCAAGGAGACCTCTAGTCTGCTCCTAACCTTTGTCTTGGGCATAGTCCTGGCCATGAAACCTGGCTGTACTGCTTCAATTTAGGATTGTGCTGTTATTGTTCTAAGGCTGCAATCCTGAAATGTACTAACCCTACAATCCAGAGTAACTATGTGAGCATGTAAGAGGCATTACGTGCACCTGTAGTTACTGCACCACCTGGTGAAAACCTATGGGAAATTCATATTGCAATACAGAGTAAATTGTTCTTACACTGGAGCAAGGGCTCCTCATAGTTACTCGGGATTTCGCCCTTAGGCTAGGGTTGCCATATGTCCCAGAAAAATGGGACAATCCTGGTTTTGGGGGATTGTGTTCATATACTAGCAAGTTAGACAAAGGGTACTGTCCCAGTTTTGCAGAAGAGAGTTATGGCAACAACCCTAACCGACAGCCTAATGCCAGACAGGCCAGTCTAGCTGCACCAGAAAAGACTTGAGTTGGTGTAAGTCCTCTTAGGCTGGTCCATAACAGATGGACATGCACCAACCTAGCAGTGCCAGCCTAGGCAGGGCAACAGAGATGTGTTGAAGGCATGTTGAGCATGGCCTTGAACAGTGACGTTAGACCATATCCAGAGCCTGTTTTTACGGCAGACATGTCTCCTCACAGCTCATCAGAGTTAGAACACCTAAGGAGCAGGAATAAATCTGAGTAGACCAATTGGGGCCCATGATAAGACAGAGTAAAAATGGAAGCAAAATAAAAGGTTCTGAGTCTTAGGCCAGCCTAAGCACTACTCCTGCCTCTCAACCTCAGGATATGGCACCACTACACCAGTCCAGTGAGCAGACTGCCCTTGTGTCACTGCCTCTTCAGCAGCAGTTAGGCCAACTTAGAGGCCTCCTAGCCCTGTGGATTTGACTTAAATGTCAGCTCAGAATATGGTCTGCTTAGGCCAGCTTAGCAAGACCATTCTTTCTGGCCTAAGTCAGGATTGAGTAAGAAAGCGATTTTCAACCACTTTGCCATGGCACACTGGTGTGTCGCAGACAATGCTCCCTCTTTTGGTTGGATGTGTTGCAAAAAAAAATATCTGTGCAGCTTTTGAAGAAAGGTTAAATTTCTGTGTGTCACATAATGACAGTTGGAGTTATATACTTTTGACTACATGTAAGGAAACAATATGTACAGTTATTTCAATATGTACAATGCAGTACAATCAGTGATGGGCTTCAAAGAAATTAAGAACCGGTTCTCTGCCCATCTGGCAGCCACTTTTAAATGGCTATTTTTAAACTTTATATGTCCTATCTTTTGTTAAGAACCGGTTCTATAGAGTAGGTGCGAACCTGCTGGTGCCCACCACTGAGTACAATGTATGGAAGAAGATAATGAGTTTACATTTTCATTGTCATGGTCAAAATTTTTGTCATTGCCAATTTCATTGCCAGTTTTAGCTTTGTGCGCTTTGTAGAAACTTGTGTGCAGTAGTTCGGCAAGTAGTGCGCATACACGCATCTTAGAGGGAACTATGGTCATGGACGATCTACACTATGGACTTTGGGAGAGAGCAGCATGGTGTGCCTTGTCGGTTGTAAAAAAATCTGATGGTGGACGTTGATTATTTTAGTGCCTTTTCAGTGTGCCGGGAGATCAAAAATCACTGATCTAGTCTTTTATGGCACTCATATACAAACCGAGTAATCTACAAGTGGCTTGAAGATAGGAGACGGATAGCAAGAATCTCCATCAGAGGTATGTGTTCCACAAGGGGTCACTATTGCACTTCCATGTATCATAATCAGTGTTTATGAAGAAAAGCACCCAAGCTATTACTCCTACTTTTTAATGTTAAATGATGTATTTAGTATAAAATAACATTTCGCTAAAACAAAACTACAGACCTCTCACCAGTGACAATCTGGATTTTTAACAAATCAAGGCCAAAATGGTCTGAAAATTAAAGTTATTAAGACATTATTGTCAATTGATACTATTATAGTCTTTGGTACAGTTTTTTAAATTTGGTTTTGGAAATCATCTCTGCCTTGAGTGTTGCTAGTAAAGCTACACCTTGGAAATGATGTCAGAATTAGATGTGATATTAAAAAAAGTGAAAATTGGAGGAAAATATACCTCTTCCCCCCAGTTTGCAACCCACTTCTTCTGCCATATCCCCCTCCCCAGTGGCATAGCATCTGTGATCTGGGATCAAAGAAAGTTTTTTAGCCACCCTCATTACTTAATAATTAAATATATAAATGTGTGCCCATTATTGGTTAGAGATATTGTGCTGGGGTGAAGAGAAAGGGTTATTCTCCCCTTGCTAAGTATATGATGCGCACCACTTGAAAAAGTGCCTCTTTTTCCAGTTAATAGGGGTAACTGTACAGAAAAGAAAGCTTATTCATATTAACACCTTATTGGTTGCATCCTGTATCATGACAACATCTCATTAGCTCTTAGAACAATAACAGCACAATCCAGAGTAACTACAGGAGCTCTTACATCAACATAAGAGACATTTATATCGACATAGTTATGGCGCCACCTATGGAGAAATGCATAGAGCAATCCAGAGTTAAATTTTTCTTACGTCGACGTAAGACCTCCCATAGTTATTCTGGATTGTGCTGTAAATTTCACAGGTCAATTTTAAATTATGGAAATGCAGTTTTTGTTCTATATGGCTGTTCTGCTTTCATTTTCTGGCCATAACTTTTGATAGAACACAAATACACCAGTGAGGTTTTGTTTCATTGCATTTTGCATGAAATCACCTTTCTAATGATATAACATTCTGGTGTTATTCATATAGACCAAAGTTTTCACAACTTTTGTCGCTAGTGTTAAGCTCAGCTCATTCCCACTCCTCCCCCCAAAAAAACCTGTTGCTCGTGCAGTTCCTACCTTTTACACCTACTTAGCTATGGTGTTGGTTTCGGTCACACTTCACACCACCCACACTCACAGAGAGAGAGAGAGAGAGAGAGAGAGAGAGAGAGAGAGAGAGAGAGATTTCAAGTGCAGTCCTAACCTCCACTTAGATTGGCCAAAGGCCCAGCGTTATATGCTGATCTGGGGCTGCCACAAAAGTGCAGTAAGACACTTCTGCATCACTCCTACAGGGGTTAGACCAATGCACAGGCATACGCCCACCTCCCCACAACATCACAGAAAGATAGGCCAGGTGATTTAGGCTGGCTTAAATTTCGTAGGATTGCACCCTACAACATCATCACTGTTTTTTTAATAGAATGCTCACTCTTTTTAATAGAACAGCAACATAAATGTGATGTCTTGTTCTTTGTTTCATTCTCCTCAAACTGACCTAATAAAATAGATTGGTTGTACTTGGAAAACCCAACGCAACACCCTGGAATACATTTCTGCTTTACACAGCCTACCTTCCCTATGTTACAAAATACTTTTTATATCTAGCAGATGGGAAAGATTTGTGTAAACATGTTGTGTTAGGGAACCAAATGTGAGCAGAAGTGTCACAGCAAGCTGGAACTCTGTGATGTGCCATATTCCAAATCTTAGCCTTGATTTAGCCTGCAGAAGAGAAGCAGAGATAGTAGACACATGCAGAGCATAGTTGCCAAGATGACTTTCTCAATTCATACTATTGCGTTGACTTTTGTGAATAGTGTCTACTCGGAAAAAGAAAAGGGGCCGAATGATAACCACTTTTATGACACCATCCCTACATTCCAGAGTAACTACGGGAGCATGTAAGAGACATTTACGTCAACATAGTTATGGCACCACCTAGTGAAAACCTATGGGAAAGTCATATTGCAATCCAGAGTAAAGTGTTCTTACGTTGGAGCAAGGACTCCCCGTACTTACTCTGGATTGTGCCCCTTTTTCCCCGAAGATGGTCACTTCCATTGTCAGTGCATCCATTCTGCAGGCAAACAGCCATTTCCCCTTCTCCTTCTGAGCTTTTTCAATAGTGCAAGCAAAACAAGTCGGAGAAGGTGATCATATGTTATAACTGGAAAATAGGATAAGATCCCCAAAATGTAGGACAACCAAGAAAAATGTAGAACATTACAAAATAAAACACTAATGCATATTACTTTCATGTAGTTAAATTAAACACTATGGCTGCAATCCTGAAGTACAGTTAGGCTAGCCTACCTTCCTGAAGATTCCAAGATTGGCTAGCCTACCTAGACGAGAGAAAGCTTGAGCTGACATAAATCTACTTAGGTTGGCTTAAGAGAAATGGACCTGGACTGGCCTAGCAGGGCTAGCCTAGGAAATTCAGCAGGAGTGTGTTGAGGATATGTGGGGCATGGCTTGTTAGGTCATATCCAGAGCCTACTCCAGGGCAGACATGCCTCCTCCCAGCTCCTCAGAGTTAGGCCACCTCAAGAGCAGGAATAAAACTGAGTTTATTAGGGCCCATGAAGCCAGAGTAAAAATGGAAGCAAAAGAAAAAAGTCCTGAGTTTTACACTAGCCTAATTACCACTCCTGCCTCTCATCCTCAGGATATGGCACAACTACACCAGCCCAGTAATCATGCTGCCCTTGTGCTGCAGCAGTTAGGCCAGCCTAGAGGCCTCTACGCCCTGTGGATTTGGCTTAAGTGTCAGCCTAGAGGCCTACTAGCCCTGTGGATTTGGAAGAACATCAACAGCAGCAGCGGTCGTGTCACAGCCCATCAGAAGACTGGACCAGAATTTTTAGGAGCTCACTAGCAGCAATAGGCAAAGCGAGTGTGGTTGGACTCAAGTCCCCATCCCCATGGCTCAGCTCAAAAATTCCTAATTCAAAAATGTCTAATCCTTATTGTTTATCGATGGATTTTGCAAGTCGTTTCGAATGTTTTGGGGAATCAAAGAGATTTGAGTCACAAGTCTTTCCTTTTAAAAAACCAGCCATAGCTCCATGGGGAAAAAACGGGGTAGCTGCTGGGTGGTGTTCATTGCCACACACAATATATTTTGGTCAATGTGGTCGGTAGTGTGAGTAAAGTGGTATATATTGATACCAGTGAGCAACAATCTGGGGAAGTTAGTGCTGCCACCAAGTTGAGTTGGTACTTTCTGAATGTACCAACAGATCTGAATGCAAAAGGCATTCCACACAATGCAATCCAAACGGGCAAGCGGGCTCAACCCACTCCAGCACAAGGATTGGGACTGCTGCTGTGCTAATGTGGGGATGGGGAGACTTGTCCCCTTCCCTGGTGTAGGGATGCAGCTGCCCCAAAAAGTTTACTTGGACTTCTGGACCACTTCTGTGGGTGGCCTAAGTCTGAGCAGGTGGGAGCACAGTCCTAAACCTCTGCCAGTGCAAGCCCTGCTTCCCGTGCCCCCCCCCCACCTATCCCAAGCCTACCCTCCACCTACCCTCACTTTGCTTTGTTTGGAGTTACTATGGGCAAAATCCATTGCAGTTACGGGTCCACGCAGTTATGTCACCCTCTAGTGTTATCTTATGAAAAGTCATCTTAACTACTCTGGAGCAAGGGGCTTAATTTCACTTTAGGATATAGGCCTATGTCATCCAATAGATCATTCCCTACCATGCTTACCACCTCCAGCTCTGATCATGATTACCCTGAATCTGAGCACCCTTCCCAACTTTTATTTGCTTTATTTTATTCGACATGTTTCTTACACAATACATGCACTGTAAATAGAGTACCTAAAACTATTCCTGCTCTTTTAAGTACCTTTGTAATTGCCTGAGGACTCAGGAGAATCTAGCTTTGCATTTCCCATTATACACTTGCACTGGGATACACTGACCTTGACTTTTTAATATTGGGCAAATTACATGCTTTTAACTCCTGACACTAATGTTAAGATTGAAAACCTGGTGTCTCCTGGTTTAACAATGTGGCACTTTTTAAACCTCCGATTTAAGCCTTGCAGGCCTATTCCTATCCACAGTGCAATTAAGTCAAATATTTAATAATGGTATAAACTCATACAATAATTGCTTCTTTGAATAAAGTCACTACACTCAGTCGGTGTTACTTCCTTGGACAATCTCCTAGCCCCTCGTCCCTAGCTTCGTGAAAGAGGTGAGACAAGAAAGCATTTCCTACGTGATCTTTAAACGTGGAGGATCTCTTTTGTTATTGAAATTAGAAATTCAAAGTTTGCTTTCTTCTTGATATGCTATGTCATCCTTATTAACGGGTTAGATGAGCAAATCTATATCCATATTTATCCTTTTTGGTATTCAGCCTCTAATCTTACACAACTCTAGTTCTTCTTGGAGCATATATTAAACGCATCAGGAGAAAAATTAATGTCGGTTGGCAGGTACACATGTTAAAAAGTCTTTCTTTTTCTGTCATGAATTGGCTAGAATGGAACATTCATTAACCATTCACTCCAAATACCAAAGACTGATATATTTACCCCATTGGAGATAGTATGCAAAGCAAAATTATTCCCACCATACTCAGCAACAACAGTTCAATACTTTGGTATTCATTTTTTTCTTGCATTGTGTGAAATCCCTCTTTTCCTTTTGATATTATTCATTTTTTATACTATAAAGCCAGTGAAGCTTGACTGCAAACTCAGCCGAAGCACAAACTCGATGACTTTTGAATTTTACTCCATTCTGTTGGAAGCCAGATATTTAAAAGCCACTCTAGACTTATTATTAAATATATCCTTGCAGATCAGAGAAGAGAAGAAAGGTTTTATTTTCTTTTTTAAAACCTCTATATACAAATCTTGTTTTGTATACTGAGAAAAAGGTTATGAACTGAAACGTACCAGCCATTTAAATCAAACATTTCTTTTCTGAAGCATCCATGTCGTCCAGTACATAGTAATGTAGGATTACTATCAGAAGTGACATCACAGTAATGTGGGATAACATATCATAGTAATGTCAGATAACGTATCAGAGGTGACATCACAGGTTTATTTCTTTATTTTATGTTTCAAATTTATTATACCACCATCTGATCTTGGAGCATCTGGAGAAAAGGAACAGTCATGTGCGAATGCTGCTTGTTAACTTCAGTTCAGCATTTAATACAATCATTGCTTTACATTTAGTTGATAAACTGGGCACTTTAGGATTCAGCACCCCTCTGTGTAACTGGAGTCTAGATTTTTAATGCAATAGACCTCAGTATGTTAGAGTTGGGACCAATGTTTCCAATACCGTCTATATGAGCACAGGTTTCCCTCAGGGCTGTGTTTTAAGACCTCTGTTGTTCACTCTCCTGACCCACGATTGCCATGCTAGGTATGCCACCAATCATATTGTGAAACATGCGGATGATACAACAGCGGTGGGCCTTATACAGGATGATAATGAGGGTGCGTCTCGAGAGGAGGTGGCGAGATTAGTGAATAGGTGTAAAATAGGTGTGAATAGGTGCCTTGTTTTAAATGTTGAAAAGACCAAAGAGATTGTTGTTGACTTTAGAAAGGACAAGTTAAGCCACTCTCCACTACTTATTGACAATTCACCAGTTGAAATGATCAATAGTATCAAGTTTTTGGGAGTGCAACTAACGAGTTGGCCTGGTCATTAAATACCGAGTCACTGGTGAAGCGGGCTCAGCAGTGTTTGCACTTTCTATGCCGTATCATCTCCCCCCCTCCCGCCCCGTTCTGACCTCCTTCTTTTGAGGGACCATTGAGAGCAACCTGTCACAGGGCATCATGGTCTGGACTGGCGTTATTACTGTTTCTGATTGGAGAGGGGTAAGGAAGGCAGAAAAGATCATTGGAAGTCCACTCCCTTCCATCCAGGACATCCCACAAAAGTGATACTTGAGTAGGGTTCACAGTATTGTTCAGGATTCTACTCATTCCCTTCACCACTGGTGTTACCCTTGGGAAGGAGGCTCCGGAGCATTCATTGTAGAACATCAGATTTGGACACAGTTTTGTTCCATATTGCATCAGATTAGTAAACTCTCAAGCTGCCTTTTTCCATCATGTTTCTCAAAATGGACAAAGTTAGTTTGATAAATATGTACATAGTTGTTTTGTTATGTATATATTATTAGATTGAAGGTGATTTTTAGGAATTGTATGAGTTTACTCCTGTGAGCAAGCAACAATAATTCCATTTCGTGTGTACTAGCGGACGTGTACCCATGTGTGCAAAGTAAAGTGATAATAAAAGTTTATCTCTTATCTCATGGCACTGTTTTTAGTTCCTTCCCTCTTTTTTGTTCTCACAACAACCTGTGAGGTAGGTGAGTGTCTGGCAAAGAGTATCCCAGGAAGCTTCATAACTGAAATGGGGATTTGAATTGGAATCTTTCAGATTTTCTGGCATGGGTCTGAATGGACATGTGTGTGCCATGGGGTTCTATTTCCATGACATCCCCCTTCATACATCAATACCCATTCTGGTATCACCGCAATGATGGGGGAAGAATAGTATTGATGTAAATGAGTGAGCTTCAAATCAGGTCTTGGTTTAAATATTTCTTACTTGATGGCCCATTGGGCACATTCACTACCATCAGTAGGGTGAGATCAAGGGACAGTGTGACTAGCAGGACCCTCTGAGGCCACGATTCATCTCCAAGTGCATAACATGGCAGTTTCCTGTTGTTCTTCTTAAGTCTCTCCAAAAAGCAGGTTCTTGTCATGACTTGTCCTAAAAAACAAGGTTGTGCAACGTTCCACATCTGTTGGTAATGTTGGATCTTGCTTGCACACACACACACACACACACACACACACACACACACACACACACACACAAAATTCTATTAAAAACCTGAGCCACCTGCAGGATTTCAAAGTTCTTTTTGTGGCTCACCAAATAGATGACGCTCTTTAATCACATTCATATGACTACAGGCATGCTGTGTTTGATAATAAACCTGAAGAATTTGAAAAATAATAAGAAAGAGAAGCTGACTTCTGTACCTGTAAAAAACAAGGAAATACTTCAATTTGCATATGCAGGTGATTCAGCAATACTGTTGTTAGGACATTCACTTTCCTTCCATTTCTCTTCTATAATATCTCCCTGCACTCTTTAATGCTGCCCTCTTGAGATGCAATGCCTGTGGCCGCTGATCTTTTTCCATGCAAAAAGTCAACTCTATCCCACTGTTTTTCTATTAATAATAGAAACTATCAGGCTACACAGTAAGGATCTGAAACAGGAGAAAATGCTCTACCTGTTGTTGTTTATCTCCCATTGCCACTGAATGTATTTGGAAGCTATAATGGATTGTGGCAATATAGAATGTACTCTATAGTGTTTACCGCCTGTCATTTATATTTACTGAAGGTTGACAGTGTTTCTCAAGTAGGGCAGAACAAAGAGAAGAAAAGTGTTCGGTTGTTAAGGAACTTATATAAGGAATGGCTACAAAAAGAACCATCAGTAGAATTGTCCTCCGTCTGCTCTCCATGAAGCAAGTGTCTTTTTAAGGACTGGTTTCAAGCAGTGGCATAGCTGAGAAGTACTGGGGGTAGCAACTGCACTGGACAACAAGCTTTAGGGGGGCAACAACTTGAGCTTGACCACACTGACACAAGGAGGCAAGTACGCATCTGTTCGCTTATAATTTCAGGTCATCCTGGTCTCATTTTGTTCGGTTTTAGAACTGTTGCAGTCTTTTAACATTGCAAAACCTATAATTACTCTCCAATAATTACAATAACTCTCTAATGTTGTCCATTTGTGAAATTTTGTTCTTGGGAAGCAAACCACAAGTCAGTAGGAAAGACACTGCCAGGTCAGGATGACATTGGCATTGTACAGTTTCCATCTGCTCCAGAAATATTGTGACATCAGCTCGACTGAGATCTTTGAAAACAGCTCACTGAAGTTCAGCTATATTTTTCTCGTTCTGTTTTCAATTTGGACTCTGATGATCAGTTTGTTTTTGAGTTTCTTTTAATCCAAAAGTACTCTTTCTTATTTGCTGCAACTCATTCCCCTTCAGCTTTTCAAAAGAGCTCATTGAGGCTAGAAGTGGCATCGATGCGGTGGGCAGCATACTGCAGGTACCACAATGCAGAGGCATCACTAGAGTTTGTGTCATCTGGTGTGAGATACCAGCACATCACCTTGATCATCATCTTCCATGCAGTAGGGAGAGCAATGCTCCAAGCAGTGCAGCTATATACAGTGGTGGGATTCAAATAAATTAACAACAGGTTCTATGTCTTAAGAACCTAAGGGCGCAATCCAGAGTAACTACGGGGAGTCCTTGCTCTGGTGTAAGAACAATTTGCTCTGGATTGCAATATGAATTTCCCATAGGTTTTCACTAGGTGGTGCAGTAACTACGGGTGCAGTAAAGTCTCTTACGTGTACCCGTAGTTATTCTGGATTGTAGGGTAAATTAACAACAGGTTCTATGTCCCATTAGCAACCAGTTCTCAGAACCAGGCGCTCATTAGCAAAGGGTTCTACAGTACCTGTGAGAACCCCCAGAAAACCACCACAGGCTATAACTTTTGATAGAACAGAGATATACAGTGGCGCCTCACGTAACAAATTTAATTCGTTCTGAAGGCATGTTTGTTACATGAAACAGTCTTTATGTGAAGTGGATTTTCCCATAGGAAATAATGGAAACTCAGACAATTGGTTCCACAACCCAAAAAATATTCATATAAAATATTAACTGGATGTAAAAATGATGAAAAAACACTGGAATTGAATTCAAAACATACATTCAGTGTGCATGATCTTATGAAGTCTACTTAGGTTGCAATCCTAAAGACACTTTCCTGGGAGTAAGACCCATTTAACACAATGGGGCTCACTTCTGGGTAGACATGCTTAGGAGGCTGCAATCAAAGACTCTTCTGCAATCAAACACTTTCCAAGTGTTACCCCACTTTCTCCTTCTCTCCATCCTGAGCCTCTCTCTCCCCTGCTCCCTTCTGCCTGGCCTTGAGCTGCTTCCCTCTTCTCCACTGCTCTTCTCTCCCTCTGCCCATCGGATACCCGGCCACAGGAGGAACAGCGTGGATGTTTTGCTTTTGCTATGTGCAGGCGTGCTAGGCAGCCCTGATGCTTTTCAAAAGGGCTGCCAGCCAGCACATCTGCCCCAACTGCCAAAGAGTTTGTTCTTTACGTGAAGCACAGTTTGTTATGTGAAGCAGAATCCTAGAGAAATTTTTGTTTGTTGCGAGAAACATACTTTATGTGAGGCATTTGTTACATGAGGCGCCACTGTAGTTTGTTTCATTGTGTTCTGCACATAATTATTCATCAAACAATATATAATATGATGGTATTATTTTTAAAAAATCACAATTAAATTTTTTTTGGGCAAATAATGGAGTCACACTCCCTCAGTGTATGTTACCTGGTGCTTTCACCACTAGTGATACCACTGCTTTCACTCACCATTGGAGCCATTCTAGTCATCAACAGCAACTTACCTAGTGGGAGGGAGTGTTTACATGGTGTGTTGTGGCACCTGCAGTACATACCTTTTTGCTCTCCCGTACACCATAGATGTAAGGTGTAACCCAGGCGTTCCCGTTCCTTTGGTGATGTCGGGAAACAAGTGCATGTCTGTGCACTGGCCTAACCCTCCTCCAGAAATGGCGCAGAAGTGTCTTACGGCACTTTTGTGACATCCCCCGGTCAGCACAGGACTTATTACCCCAGACGCAAATAAAGAGCCAGACAAAAGTGCTGGATTGAGGGCCACTTTTATTAACTATTTAACATATTAAAATTAAACAGGGACTGCTCTAGAATAGCCGTGCGGTCTAAGGGGATGCGGCTCTCCGTATAGTTCCCCATGCAAATGTTAAAGTTGGTTCAGGGTGTTCCCAGCCTGGCACCACCGCCCCAGTACAAAAACTGGAGCAGTCCCCTTTGCAAGTTAAACAAGAAAACAGCAGCAGCGACTGGAGACAAATGCACTCCATCGGCTCTGTATAACTCTGGCCGCCTCCATTCAATTTGGGGGTGCCGGATAACCGCACCACCCACACTAAGGAGGAAACAAGCCACGTAAGCATTAATTCGCTTATGCGACACGCCCACCCTCCGGACGCTTCTAGCGCCCAGCCACGCACCTCTGGGCAGCATCTCAGACCAGACAATGCACACTCCTGGGAAACAGACCCTGACTAGGGAGAACTTCTCAGTGATCAGCACTCTCAAGGACACAGAGGCCCTCTGAGTGAGACCATTCTCTCCAAATGAACCAGGAGTACCTGTGGAGGCGGGTTCCATCCAAGGAACTCTAACAAGGTGGGCAAAAATGCCCCCAACGCATCCCCTTCCTGGCAACCCAAGAAATGGAGGCCCCAGATCCCAGCCCGAGCTGGGTGCCAAATCCACTGCATTCGGCCCTCTTCCTGGCCCAGAAGAGGATGGAGTGGCCGATGAGCAGGATCCGAGTCCAGGTTCCTCCTAAGAGGGAAAGAAAAAACATAGCCCAATTATTCTGGGGCTTAGTCTGGCCTAACTGGAGCTTAGATTTGCAGCTGTAGGCAGTCAAGCCTCTGCAGTAGTAATCAATAGGCTTAAAGGTGTTTAATGTTCACTTAGGAACACCACAAATGTGTAAAATTGGCTTCAAACATTTTATATTCTGAAATTACAACCAAGAGCATCACTTAGTACACTGGCTGCATCTCTTCTATTGATCATAATCATTCTTATATCTATCTCATGTTGTTTCAAATGATTAGCAGTTGTTCTCTCCTATAATTTATCAGTTGTATACAAGGTCTTTCAGTATTATATGGTAACCCAAATATTTGGAGAAGGGAACACTTTCATCTGTAGAAAAACTTTTTGCCCTGCTCACATCACCCATTTCCATGGTTATATAGCATTAGATATACTCCCTAAGTCATTCCATCAGCCACAATTATTTATTGATTTTAAAACATCTTTTGGTCACAACTTGGCATTGTTGTGTGACACAGTGACATTTATTGCCACTTGCCTAACACTGTGCTTCATTCAATGCTAAATTTGTGGCCAGCGTTTGCTATCTAGAAAAAATTCCAACAGTGGAGGTCCAATGAAATTATTCTGCATCCCTCTAAAAGTGATGTCAAGCACTAGCCAGATATCAAATTGGCTGATGATGCACACCTAGGCTACAGTCCTAACTTTCAGTTAGTCCGGCATAAGCCCCAGTATAAGTCCTGAGCTGATATGGGGGTGTCACAAAAATGCAGTAAGACACTTCTGCCCCACTCCTGGGGGGTTAGGCCAATACACAGGCATATGCCTACCTCCCATCACCATCACAGAAAGATAGGCCAGGTGAGTTAGGCCAGCTTAATTTCTTAGGATTGTGCCCTTACAGTGTCAATGGGATCAGGTTGCTGTCAAAGGAATCAGCTTGCCCTCTAAACTCTCCATGCCTATTCCAAGTAGTAGCACCCAATGTGATGTCAGGGGATAATGATGAAGGCCTTATAGAAACTCCAGTGTCTGGCCCAGATCCCAGAAACCATCACCCAGAAATCAGCACCTGGATACTTCTGCCCTTTATATACAGGCTGCGTATTCCATATCAGAGAAGCATTGTAAGTTTGGGATTTTTTTGGATTTTGGAATATTTGCATAAATATAATGAGATCTCTTGGGGATGGAATCAGAGTCTAAACACGAAATTCATTTATGTATCATCTGCATAATAAACAATACAAAATACCCCCTATTCTAGCAGTTGCCAATCTCTCAGGGAGAGTTTGGAAAACTATAAGTTTTGAAACCTATTAAAAACCTATAAATTCTTGGGCGGGAGAAGGGCACAGTGACAAGATCACCAGGAATCTCACCACCACCAGGGACAGACAAGTCTTTTTTTCTACTTACATGGGGGGTCACTATGGCTCATTGGAAGATCTGGGAAGCTACGACTTCCTCTGCAACACCTCCAAAAATCAGTCTAAAAGGTGAAAGAAGGTGGGGAAGAATGAGGGATGGGCAGATCTGGCCCTGGTGGTATGGGATTGGCTGTGCCGTCTCCACCAATCTCGCCTTCCTAGATCTGAATTCACATCCCATGTATGTAAGAACATAAAAAGATCCCTACTGGATCAGGCCGAAGGCCCATCTAGTCTAGCTTCCTAGATCTCACAGTGGCCCACCACATACCTCAAGGAGCACACAAAGCAACAAGAGATATGTATCTTGGTGCGCTCCCTTGCATCTGGAATTCAGAAGAGATCCATGCAGATCCATACTAGCTATTTAGTTGTTGCGTGTTTGAGCGCACGTTTGAACACATGTTTGAGTTTGTATACCATGAGCACCATGGAGGCTTATCCTCAGGTTAAGGGAGCAAATGTTCCCTTGTTTAGAGGAGACCTGAATTGCTGCACCATCAATGGAATGCACCATCATTCGGGAACCATCAATGGAATGGGGTAATGCAGCATTTTTCAGCCAGTGGTATCAGTACCCCCACTGGTACTTGAGGTGGTGTCTGGTGGTACTTGCAAGTCCCCTGGTTGCTTGCTGCTTTGCAGCAGGAATGTGATGCAACAAATGTTGATTGGATACTTGTCTTGGTGGGCACAGCTCAAATATGGGAAACCCACCCATTTTTTCTGCACTTGAAAAACCCATCCTCAGCATCTTATTGGTGTTTTATATGTCACATCTGGCCTCTCAACCTACAAGTAACTGGTGGTGAGGTAATCACCAGTTACTTCTGGTGGTACAGCGGTACCTTGCAAGATGAATGCCCTGTAGGATGAACACTTTGAATAACGAACTGAAATTCCTCTGGGATTCTGCTTTGTTGGATGAATGTGCTTTGAATAATGAATCCCCATTGGCTGGGCTGGGTGGCTGAGGCAGGACTTTTCCTCCTGCCTGCAGTACCCATCGGCTGGCTCCAGGTGGCTGGGATCTCCTCCTGCCTGCAGTACCAGTGAACAGGCCAGCAGAGGGAGCACAGGAGTGCCTTCAGTCCCCTAGCAAACACGGCTTCTCCTGCAGCCAGAAAACATATAGCCAGCAGAACATCTGCTGTCTCCATCCTGCAAACTCCTCCTGCACCTCCCTCTGGAGCCCCCCTCAAACAAACCCCTCCCCCCCAAGAAGCCCCCCCCTGCCTGGACCCCACTACAACTACCCCTCTTCGCCCCACCTTCCCTGCCTGGATTTTTCCTTTCCTGTAAGCCCCATAGTTTCCTGTGAGTAAGCCCCTGTGAATACAATAGGGTTTACTTTTGAGTAGACATAGTTAGGATTGTGCTCCTAGGCAGGACCTTGTGGACGACTGTGGTGGCATAGCTAGAGGGGGTTGGAGCAGTCAGTCTTGGAAGGAGTCTCACCCCACTTTTGCATCCAGGAAGAAGCCTTTGCTTCTTCTGCAAATTGGAAAGAGTCAGGCTGGCATCCTATACACTTTCCTGTGATTAAGCCCCAGTGGATTCAATGGGAGTTGATTCTGAGTAGATAGGATAGGATCTTTGCCCCTTTTGCATTCGGGCACAAGCCTTTGCTACTAGTCTGCTGCAAACTCCCTACCTAGTTTGCATAGATAGATCCAGTGGTGGACTTCAGGGGGTTCTCACAGGTTCTATAGAAGCCTTTGCTAATGAGCGCCTGGTTCTGAGAACTGGTTACTTATGGGATATAGAACCTGTTGTTAATTTAGTTTATCAGGACATAGAACCTGTTCTTAATTTTTTTGAATCCCACCTTAATTTATTTGATCTCACGCACAGAAAGAGGTTCCTTGTTAAAGTTGCTCAAAAAGATACCAGTGACTCTTCTGGTGAAAATGAGTCATCCTTGGCCATAAAGGTTTTTCTTTTCTGTTTTACTGTACAATATATTACAATGTTTTATTACAGTGATTGTGTTCTGTATTACATTACAGTGTTTTGAATTTGATTACAGTGTTTTGTCATCATTTTTACATACAGTTAATATTTTTAGATGAATATTTTTATTTTGTGGAACTAATCATCTTAGTTTCCATTATTTCCTACGGGAAAATCCGCTTTGTAAAAAGAATGCTTTGTAAGACAAACTTGCTTCTGGAACAAATTAAATCGGTCTTGCAAGGCACCACTATATATTGAATAGAAGTATAAGTTAGTAGTACAGCGAAGGACAATCTTTGAGAAATATTGGTGTAGTGCAGAGGTGTCCAAACATTGTGGCAAGAGGCCCATATCATCTACCTGACATTGTATTGAGGGACACAAAAATTGAGGGACACAAAAATTATTTACATTTAAAATTTGAATAAATTTATATAAATTTACATCTAAGAATGTATTAGAGACAGATCTGGAGGATTACAAGGCTTGTCCAGGGACCAGATGGAAGAGTCTTGCCATGGGCCATATTGAGTTGCTGTGGGCCCCAGCGGGTCCCCGCAATGAGGCTTGGACAGCCCAGGTATAGTGGATAGGATTGCAATAAGAGACACTTTAGCAAGCCTCCTCCATTAAACTTCAAACACAATGCAGCAAACAAAATGGATGCCTCTTGATTCTATCTTGACCTTGATTACTAAAAACTCAGTGTTTATTTTTAAAAAAAAATACAGATAAAAAACTGGTAAAACAGGTAAGAACGCATGACAGTGTTGTCTCTACAACTACGTCTTCTTTCTATCAGCAGTGTTTCCATCATGGAATTATTAGACAACTGTGACAGGTTAATTAATGACGCTTGGTAATTTGACAATGCTCAGATTAATTCTCGTTTATTAAAAAAAAAATAAAAATTGTGACTGATATGAACATTAGGAAAGTGGGAAGAGTACATAATCATTTAGTATTTGCGACATGCAAAGTGTAGCAGCACTGAATATAAATGAACATCTCTCAAATATTTCTAATGCACACTATCACCGAAGAGCAAAGCTGAAAGAAAAACAAGATGTGAAGGGAAAACAATATATTCCATAACATAATTCTATTTGTGTGGTTGACTTTAAAGCGCTAAGTCTGAGACTGGGGTCCTGAAAGCCTGCTTTGAATTGGCTTCTGCACATCAGGGCAGCTCTGGACCCTCCTATTAGATCAATCAGAAATGGCTATTAGCATAGATACAATGCGATGTTGGAGTTTTCCAGATTTATAGATACCATAACTCTACAGCTCCATCCATTGAATCACTCCCTGCAAGAACCAGTTGCCCAGATAAAATGTTTAGGATGGCAAATAATCTGTAAGTCCTTCATGTTGACCATTGCGTTCAAGTTAATGGCTAGCAACTTAGGTTAATCATGGTAAATAGAAATAATGCCCACCTCCCTCAGTGTTGGAGAAAGTGCACCCTTGATGTTGAATAAAAGGTACCTATGTTTTCACAAAGCCAACTAGTGGTGGTTTCTGATGGACCGTGACCAGTGTTGTGCCCTAACTTTCATGGTGAGAGCCAGGGAAGTGTAGAGGTTAAGGAGCTGGACTGAGACTTGGAAGATGCAGGTTCAAATCCCCATCAGACATGAAGCTTCCTGGGTGACCTTGGGCCAGTCGCTCACCCAACCTCACAGGATTGTTGTGAGAATAAAGGAGAAATGCTTTGTCATTCTCCTTGGGCACTTACTTTGACATGGGAAAGGCGGGATACAAGTTGCTTATATAAAGGAGTAACCTCAAATCCAGAGTAACTATGGGTACATGTAAGAGACTGTACGTGCACCTGTAGTTACTGCACCACCTAGTGAAAACCTATGGGAAAATTCATATTGGAATCCAGAGTAGGTTGTTCTTATACTGGAGCAAGGACTCTCCGTAGTTACTCTGGATTTTGCCCTAAGCCTCATCTATATATATATAGAAGAGAAAAGTCACTCACTGACTCACTGACTGACTCACTGACTGACTGACTCACTGACTCATCACCGCCCTGCCAAAACCGCTGGGCCTAGAAGTGTGAAATTTGGGGTGGGTGTTCCTTCCGTGACAGAGGGGTGCACTAAGAACCGGTTTTCGGAAATTCCAACGGGAAGGGGGTGAAAAGGGGCGCAACGCGTTTTCCTCCCTATACTTTGCATTGAGAATTGCTGACTCAGCAAAATTCCGCCCCAACTGCTGGGCCTGAAGCATGGAATTCTGGGAGTTCCTTCTGTCACCTGAACACCCCCCAAGAACCATCTGGAGAACTTTAACCCTTCAGGGGCTGAAAAGGGGGCAACGTGTTTCTGTCCTATACTTAACATGGGAGACTCTACAACATCAGCCAATTTGGTGCTCAGACCCTGGTGCACTGGGGGATGTTGTTCAGAGGAAAAGGTTGCACCGGCGAGGATGCTGCGCATGAGGGGAAGTTGCGCATGGGGGAAGTTGAGCATGTAGGAAAGTTGCATATGGGAGGAAAATTGCGCATGGGAGGAAGTTGCGCATGGGAGGAAGTTGTGCATGAGGGGATGATGCACATGGGGGAAGTTGTGCATGGGTAGAAGTTGCACATGGGTGGAAGTTGCACATGAGGGTATGATGCGTATGGGGGATGATGCACATGGGGAAAGTTGCGCATGGGGGAAAGTTGCACATCAGCGGATGATGTGCATGGGGGAAAGTTGGGCATGAGGGGAAGTTGTGCATGGGGAAAAGTTGTGCATGGGGAAAAGTTGTGCATCAGTGGATGATGCGCATGGGAAAAGTTGCGCATGAGGGGATGATGCGCATGGGGAAGTTGCGCATGGGTGGAAGTTGCACATGGGGGATGATGTGCATGGGGGAAAGTTGTGTATGGGGGAAAGTTGCGCATGGTGAAAAGTTGCGCATCGGCAGATGATGGGCATGGGGAAAGTTGTGCAGGAGGGGATGATGCGCATGGGGAAGTTGCGCATGGGTGGAAGTTGCACATGGGGGATGATGTGCATGGGGGAAAGTTGCGCATGGGGAAAAGTTGCGCATTGGCGGATGATGCGCATGGGGAAAGTTGCACATGGGGAAGTTGCACATGGGGGAAGTTGCGCATTGGGGGAAGTTGTGCATGGGGGAACGTTGTGCATGGGCGAAAGTTGCGCATGGGGAAATGTTGCGCATCGGCGGATGATGCGCACGGGGAAAGTTGCGCATGAGGGGATGATGCGCATTGAGGAAGTTGCGCATGGGTGGAAGTTGCACATGGGGAGATGATGTGCATGGGGGAAAGTTGCGCATGGGGGTTGATGCACATGGGGGAAAGTTGCACATGGGGGAAGTTGCACATGGGGGAAGTTGTGCATTGGGGGAAGTTGTGCATGGCGGAATGTTGTGCATGGGGAAAAGTTGCGCATGGGGAAAAGTTGCGCATGGGGAAAAGTTGCGCATCGGCGGATGATGCGCATGGGGAAAGTTGCGCATGAGGGGATGATGCGCATGGGGAAGTTGCGCATGAGTGGAAGTTGCACATGGGAGGATGATGTGCATGGAGGAAAGTTGTGCATGGGGGTTGATGCACATGGGGGAAAGTTGCACATGGGGGAAAGTTGCACATGGGGGAAGTTGCGCATCGGCGGATGATGCGCATGAGGGAAGTGGCACATGGGGTGTTTCTGCGCCATGGGGGGATGGCATAGGGGAAAATGTTACACCCACAACACGGGTACGCTTTTTGCTAGTTAACTATAATGGGAATTCTGAGTTGATAAGCAAACAGCTGGGTTGGTATCTCTCCAGCTGTTGAGGTTTTTTTTAACTGTAGCACTGGAAGATTCTATCTCCTGCCAAATTATGGTTGTTGTAGGTTGCTTTACTGTTCTGTTTTACCGAAAACACACACACCTGTTCTTTTATCACCTGTACAGTGGCATAGCTAAGGGGTACAGGTGTAGCAGTTGCAGTGCGTAGCAATCTATAAGGGGGCAACAAGCTGAGCTTGACAGTTGTAGCTAAAAGCATGAAAAGCGGGGTGGTATAACATACCATCATGTTATATATCTTTGGAAAGGTAATTTAATGATGAATGCAGTGAAACAAACTGCATTGGAGTATCTATATTCTATCAAAAGTTATCGCCAACTAACCAGATCATGAAAACACAACAGCCTATGGAACAAAAAGGGGGGGACCTCCAGCTGCCAAGGTTCCCCTGACAGATCAAGTTGCAGCATAGACCACGTTAGTACCACTGTATCACTGCAAAGGGATTTATGTTGGATCAAGTCTAAGGAACCAAGGAGTTGTTAGAGCAAATATTGTATTTACTTGAATCTAATGCTCACCATTTTCAGCTGACTTCAGTCTCCACAATAACAGTTTGTGTTAGATTTGATGGTTAATTGGATTTGAGTAAATATGGTATTTTGATTATAAGTATAGTGTGCACATTTGATTCAATGGCACATTAGATTTGAGTAAGTATGGTAAATCAGACACCTTCAACTGATGTCCCAAGAAGAATGGACAATCTTGGAATCCGTGGAAAATGGCCTTCAAAACTTGCCTCTTCACCCGAAGAAATAAATGTGGTCCACCCTACGGCACAATATTAGGGGAGACAGATCTTTTAAAAACAATCATATGATTTTTAAGCTACTGATTTTAAGCCTAGAGCACGATTTCCTCTCCTGAATGCCTGCCTTGGCAATCGCGTGGGGCATGTCTCAGTGGTGTAGCCATCACAGTAACCTAAACAGTCTTTTGTTAAGCCAGACTGACGGTTTGCAGTATTCCATGAACATATAACCTACTTTGCTTCCTTTCTTTTCAGGAATCAGAGAGTATAATTTGTTTTTGACAAACAAAGGAAGGATTACTGCCACATTTTGCGAGGCTGAAGATCAGCTTCTTCTAAATGCAAGTCCTTTCAGTTTCTTAACACACACACACAGGATGCATGCACACTATCACACTCATGCTGCCTTTGTTTAAGGCCTGCATTTGTCTGGTGCGAGTTAAAATTAACTCACTCAAATCCAGCAGAGCTGTGATTTGAACATCTACGGAGGACCAATGCTCCTGTCAAACAATGGCGTCATTTTGGACGGTGAAGAATTAAAACTACTGATGCTGCTGACCAGCCAAGTACTGTATTTTTCCACTTGGATAAGAAAAGAAGGCTATACTTTATATATCCATGCCACTCTTGACATTGACGTGGATTGTATTCACCAGAGAGAAAATATAGAAGGAAATAACATGTCCAATATGCCACCTCCATATCTTCTATTGCTGTTCTGCAATAAAATACAAGGTTTACAGCAGGTGTCAAGCAGGCCACCTTTGCTGACAGTTGATGGCCAGTGAAATGGATCTTGTTTCTTTCTCCTTGTCTTTAGTTAGTATTCTCATGCAGTGTGGATCTCAGTCTAGTTGATTCAAATATGAGGCCACTTAAAAGGCAGATTAGTAGTTGGGGTACCCTAACTACTCACATTAACATGGCACACGGTAACCATATGACCAGACTTTTCCAGATTTGTCTTCTTTTTTAGCCTTCTGACCTTATGTCCTACAAAAGGGCTTCACTGTCCTACATTTTCAAGGGCTTCATCTTGGAACTTTGCAATGGTGTGCAATACCCTATCATGTCATCTGTCATTGGATTCATATTGAAGAGCAGAATCCAATGCAAAAATCGGTTTTGAAATATCTCCTTCCTAGTAAACGTTATGGCCAAAATACTAAAAATAAAAAATATGCATTGAGCTCTATGGGAAAGTGAAAGTGCCCAATATTGCGGCTTTACATGTGAGTTGGCAAAATGCCATTGTCTGCTGGCAAGGCCAGGCTTAGAGGAATCCAAGACCTTGTCCTCATTTTTAGGTTCAGGAATCTGGTCACCCTGACACAGGATCAATTCCATCAATCGATGGAAACAGTTCCGATTGTAAAGAAGACACCTCCATTCGTTATGTGGGTCAATGATGTGAACCTGTTGTTGTGTGATCACAATCCTGGAGAGCATTTTTAAATATTTGCCTGCACTCCAAAAATCATTCTGGTTTCAGTGGAGTCATTCCAGTTTGCAGCCTAGATATTGTGATTGTGAAAGTGAGCTGCAACTAATAGATGGGGAATGTTTCAAAAACTTAAATAACATTTCTTGACACAGCCAGCTGCTTTTTTCAAAGTTTCTTTTGGTCTTTTGCCCCTCTAATAATGGCTTGGGCTACAATCCAGAGTAACTACGGGACCTTTTATACCAACGTAGTTCAGTGCCACCAACGGGAAACCTATGGGAAATGAATAGAGCAATCCAGAGTAAGGCCCATATCCTAAAGTCTGAGAGCACAAGCCTAAAAATGTCTACTCAAAAGTAAGCCCCATTGTGTTCAATGGGTCTTACCCCCAGGAAAGTGTCTTTAGGATTCCACCTTTAATAAGCCCTTTGCGTTGGAGCAGTTAAGGTGACTTTCCATAAAATAACACAGCGAGGTGCCCCACAAGCCCCAGAGCTGAAGCATCCTTTCCCTGGCCTCTGGGGCTTGTGGGGCGTCTTGCCAGGCTGCCACGGCAAATTTAAAAGTGCCCGGCCGGCTGCCCCTGCCGCTCCAGCAGAAATGGGGCTTACTCCAAGGAAAGTGTGGCTGGGAGTCTGGGACTGCAGTCTGAGAGCATCCTAGCATGTCTACTCAAAAGTAAGTCCCATGACAGTCAATGGGGCTTACTCCCAGGAGAGTGTGGTTAGGGTTGCTGGGACTGCAGCCTGAGAGCATCCTAGCATGTCTACTCAAAAGTAAGCACCATGATAGTCAATGGAGTTTACTCCAAAGAAAGTGTGGCTGGGAGTCTGGGACTGCAGCCTGAGAGCATCCTAGCATGTCTACTCAGAAGTAAGCACCATGATAGTCAATGGGTCTTACTCCCAGGACAGTGTGGTTGGGACTGCAGCCTGAGAGCCCAATCCTAGCATGACTACTCAGAAGTAAGTCCCATGACAGTCAATGGGGCTTACTCCCAGGAAAAGTTAGTGGTTAGGGTTGCTGGGGGGCACTAACAAAAACTTAGATTTTTTTTAAAAAAAATTTAAATTTTTAGATTTAAAAAAAAATTCCCCTTTAAATTCTCCCCGGCCTCACCCCCTGACCCAGCCTGGCCCCGCCCACTTCCATGGAACCGGTTGTTGGGCCAGGCAGGGCCCACCATTGATGCATATGCAACATTTGCGCATACGTCCTTCAGCAGAAGAACACTCTCACTGAAGAGATGAAGCCCTCTCTTCAACAGGAGCTTTATCCATCTGAAGGATGCATGAGCAAGCATTGCATATGCGTCCTTCATTGGGGGAATGCTCGCACTCAGGAGAGGGCTTCCTCTCACAAGTGGGAGTGTTCCCACAATGAAGTATGCATGCGCACTGTTTGCGCAAGCGTCCTTTAGTAGTCCTTTAGATGTCTCCTCAGCAGGGATGCTCCCCAACTAAAAAACACACGTGCAAACAATGCAGATGTGTCGTACATTGGGGGACACCCTCTCCTCTGCTGGGAGGTTCCCACTGCGCATGTCGAAAGGCATGCATAGTGCGCCTCAGCTGGCCATTTGGGCCTGCTCCTAGCTGACGCTGTGCCTCAGAGCAAGCCTGAATGGATGTGCTGACACTCAGGGCCAGCTCCAGAAGTGTCAAACTCCTCTGGTGTGTCACCCTGCAATAGTGCTTCACCCAGTGCAGCCAGCACCAGCTGCACCAGTCTGGTGACGTGACTGACCCAAGAATGGCACAGCAGTGCCTTATGGCACGTTTGTGACACTCCCTTGGCTAATATGGGATTTATGCTGGCCTAACTGGGGATTAGGATTGCAACCTCAATATCTGTTGCACAAGATGTCTGTTGACAAGATGTCAGTATTTGCTGCTCCAGGCTATTTCATTCCGTTCATTCATTCATTTCCAAGCAGATCTGAGTAGACTCATTGGATCTACTCTGAGATCCAAGAAACAACTATTGGGGCTATTGCAGCTCTATAGCTCTAAGAAGAAAATTTTTCCCTTGCTGGTGGCTGAGCCCCAAACGTCTGCTGGATGCAGAGCAGGCGCACCAGCCCATCTGGTCTCACAGATGTTAGGATTGCGCTGTAAGTTACAAAGCCAGACTTTGGCTGGTTTCAGAAAAAGCAGTGGCATAGCTAGAGGTGGTACAAAGCACCGTTTTTCAGGGAGCCTTATAGCCGTGTCCAAGTGATCCCCCCTGTAAAGCCATTTTTGGTAGCAAAATGGAGCTACTGCTTCCCTGCCCAGAATGGGTGGTCACTTGCACAACGTAATGCACAACATGCACATAATGCACAATATAATGCACAACTTGCATAACATATCAACCTCCTGCAAAACATAATGCTTTGCACCCCTGAAGTTAAGACCTTCAGGGCTCTTTTCAAAAAATGGCATAAAAAGAATTGGCTTTCCTATAGAAACCCCATAAGCATTAATGCTCTTTGAACTTGATTGGATTCCACAACTTCATGGAGATTTATTTTCTCTAGAATTGATATATTCACAGTGGAGTTAGTTATATTCAGACCGCATCTTAGCTTTCTATTAAGTCTTGCTGGAGTTGGGCTCCGGGATCACCATGGCTGGATTAGATTCAAGTTTTCCTTAGCCAGAGTTTTTAAGACTGAACCAGTATGCGCTCTCCTCTGCTACCACCTGCGTTGGTTACATAATCAAACCTTATTCATGGAAACAAAACCTCTTCAGATGAACCAGATGGTAAGTAAAAAAAACCTCGGGCCTTGATTCCAAAAAACACCCCCTTGCTCACAAAAGTAGCACCTTTCCCTGTCAACACTTCTCCCTGCAACAATTTCCGAGTCCTTGAAAGGATGCCATCCTCAGTTTGTAGGCTGTTTTTCTGCTGCCTTTTCCTTGGCACTACAAGTGGGCAGCTTGCATGTTAGTCATCAGGGATACTGGGGGCCAAAGTATATTCAGTCTGTTATGCGGTTACAGCAGTGATTTTCAACCAGTGTGCCATGGCACATTGGTGCATAGGGTTGCCATAATTCTCTTCCACAAAATCGGGACAGGACTCTCTGTCCCATTTGCCAGTATGTGGACACAATCTCCAAAAATCAGGATTGTCCTTGTTTTGGGGGATATATGGCAACACTCTTCACAAATGGTCTGCAGGAATTGGTGCATCACAAATGGTCTACAGGGATTTTAGTAGAGCCATTGGGGGTGTACAAATTCCCCTCACCAGCCATATGATCAGTGGTGGGCACCAGCAGGTTCGCACCTACTCTATAGAACCGGTTCTTAACAAGAGATAGTACATATAAAATTTAAAAATAGCCATTTAAAAGTGGCTGCTAGATGGACAGAGAACCGGTTCTTAATTTCTTTGAAGCCCATCACTGCATATGATGTGTCTGATGATGTGTTCACATGATGATGTGTCCACATAACGTGAGAGGGTGTACAAATCCCCCTCACCAGCCACATGATTTTTAAACAACTGATGGTGAACCTTGACAATTTTTGCAGCTTATCAATGTGCTGCGAGGTGTCAGGTTTGCCTGTACTCAGAAGTAGAAGCTGTGCATGGTTGTCATTTGGATTGTGGGCATGGCACAGAGGCAGGAGGTGTGTATTCCTTTATCTCCATGCCATTTATCAGCTGCAAATAACCCCCTGACTTAAGCAGGTCTTTAAACTTTAAAGTGTCGTGTGTTACAATTATCAATTTTTGGATCAAATTGCTGCTTTGGAGGGGAGATCTGTATGTGGACATTTCAGTGGGAATATGATGCAAAAACAATGGGCAAAATTGCCTCTAAAATCACTTGCGGTTCTGATTAAAATAGTGCTTTTGCCCAGCCTTCTATTAACATCATTGGAGTGGCATAGCTAGAGGGGGTGTGCAAAGCTCTGAGTTTTGTAGGCCCCTGAATGTGATGAGAAGACATTCTGGGTGGTGATTGCAAAACAGAGGCCCAGAATGGCTCCAAAATTTCAGAAATATATAAAACAGGGTGACTATTTACTGTGGAAGAAAGAATGCCTGTACAGTAAAACCTTGGATGGAGAGCATTTTGCAAGACAAGTAAACATATATGTATAAAACCTTGGATGGAGAGCATTTTGCAAGACAAGTAAACATATATGTATAAAACCTTGGATGGAGAGCATTTTGCAAGACAAGTAAACATTATGTCTCCATCCAAGGTTTTATATATATATAACTGAAAAGTCACTGACTGACTGACTGACTCACTCACTCACTCACTCACTCATAAAAGGCCAGCCAAAACTGCAGTGGGGATGATGCCTAGAAGTGTGAAATTTGGGGTGGGTGTTCCTTCTGTGACATCAACACCCACCAAGAACTGATGTTGAGAAATTTAACCCTTAAGGGACTGAAAAGGGCTGCAACATGTTTTTGTCCTATGCTTAACATTGAAGACTGATCAACATTCAGCTGTTACACTGAGAGAGAGGGTTCACAGGAGGTGATGGTGTGCGTTCTTATTGGTTCTTTCCGGTGCCAATAAACACAACAGAAGACAAGAGAAATCTCCAGGAGGACCTGGATAAACTAGAATACTGGGCTGTAACAAATAGAATGAACTTCAACAGGGAGAAATGCAAAGTTCTGCACTTAGGAAATAAAAACCAAAAATACAGGTATAAAATGGGAGATATTTGGCTTGGCAGCACAACATGTGAGCAGGATCTTGGAGTCACCGTGGATCACAAGCTGAACATGAGTCAGCAGTGTGATGTGTCTGCAAAGAAGGCAAATGCCATTTTAGGCTGCATTAAGAGCAGTGGTGGGCTGAAGCCGGTTCGGGCTGGACCGCCCAAACCGCTTCCTTTTTCTGGCCCCCCGCTACCAATCCGGTAGCTATGGGGGGGCCAGAAAACCGGCCGCACCGGTTCAGCTGCCTGCCCACCACTGCACTGCGCATGCACCAACCAAAGAAGGTTGATGCATGCGCAGTGGTCAACCAGGAGGAGGAGACACGGCACTGCGCGTCCGCTAACCTTGGCGAACATGCAGTTCGTCTCCTCCAGCTAGTCCAGCTGGTAGACCAGCTGGAGGAGATGCACTGCACCTGCACCAAGGTTGGCGCACGTGCAGTGCGCCAGGTTGGGGCCCGCCCCTCGCCCTGCCCCTCGCCCTCCCCGGCCCCACCCCTGACCCCGCCCCTGACCCTCCCCATCCCCCTGACCTTGGCCCCGCCCCTTACCCCGGCCTGGCCCGCCCACATCTGGCATGCCGGTTGTTGGGCCAGGGCAGGCCCACCACTGATTAAGAGGACTAGAGCTTCCAAGTCGCGAGAAGTTATTGTTCCTCTTTATTCTGCATTGGTTAGATCTCACCTTGAGTTCTGTGTTCATTTTTGGGCACCTGAATTGGAGAAAGATGCAGCCAAACTGGAGCGAGCCCAGAGAAGAGCGACAAGAATTATCAGTGGGATGGAAGGGAAGCCCTATGAGGAAAGGTTGGGGGAACTTGGGATGTTCAGCCTGGAGAAGAGGAGGCTGAGAGGAGACATGATTGCCCTCTTCAGATACCTGAAGGGCTGTCATATGGAGGAAGCAGAACTAGAACCAATGGGTATAACCTCAAGAAAGGAGATTCCGGTTGGATATCAGGAAAAAATTCCTGACGGTGAGGGCAGTTTGGCAGTGGAACAGATTGCCAAGGGAGGTGGTGGACTCTTCCTCACTGGGGATCTACAAGCAGAGGCTCAACGAGCACCTGTCAGGGATGCTCTAGGAGGATTTCCTGCTGCAGGCAGGGGGTTGGACTAGATGACCTACTAGGTACCTTCCAACTCAAGGATTCTATGATTCTATGATGCCTCCATCACGAAAGGAATAACTTCCTCAAATTTCACACTTCTAGGTTCAGTGGTTTTGGCTGAGCATTGATGAGTCAGTGAGTGAGTCAGTCAGTCCAGTGGTTTTTGCTGGGTGATGATGAGTGAGTGAGTGACTTTTTAGCCAGTCAGTCAGTGACTTTTTAGTTTTATTTATATAGACTTTTGGTTGTGGAACAAATCATTTGAGTTTCCATTATTTCTTATGGAAAAATTCTGCTTTGATATAAAAGTGTTTCTGATCACAAGCATGCTTTTGGAACAAATTATGCTCGTAAACCAAGTTACCACTATATCTTTAACCATTGCAGAAAAGAGGGAATTTAGGCAGATTCTGCTTAATATGGAATGATTTAAAAACCAGCATCTGCCAAAATTTCCTCTTCTATACTTTGCATAAATGTAGTGGCACACTGTCCTTCATTGTATATAGTCACCCTGTATAAAAATGATACAGGCATCTACTTAATGCTATGCACCCCCTCTATCCATGCCATGGGAAAATTTAGATGTACTTTTTGTGTGTACCTGCAATGACTTGTGTAGTACCTGCATAATATTATTTTTTTAATCCATGCAGATATTTTTTGTTCTACTTTCTAATTATCCCTTCTGTTTTTCCATAAGAACAGAGGGCATTAGCAATCAGTGTTTTACAACAAAGAATTGAATTCTTTATATCCGTTTCTTTGCCTGCATCTGAAAAGCCTATTTATTTTGCACCTTGTGAAGAAAATCCTGTTTAAATAATTCATTTGAAGATACAAGGAATCTCATCCCGGTAGCTCAATCTGTGCGACTCAGTTGCCAGTCTGGTGCTTCTCTTTCATTAAAACATATTTTTAACATCTCAATAAGAAACCTGATTCAGTTTTCCCGATTTTCACATTCTGTTGTTGGCACCGATAGTGTGCACCATCCTATCCCCCGTCATAGGTTTGGTCCGCTGATATAGATCAACTCAAGATTTACACCGGCAATACATTGGTGCAGGTCCAAGATGACCCATAGCGGCTGCTGGGGCTTACCAAGTGGCAAGGAGAAAAATGTCCTCTTTGGGATGCAGCATAGCCTGAACTGGTGATCCTGCAACACCAATAGTGATGTTACTAGGGTTTGCATCACCCAGTGCAGGATGCCAGCACACCTCCACCATGTGAATATCCTTCCGTGCAGAGGGCAGGGTGTTGTCCTGGATGGTGGGCATGATGATGATGCACCATCAATCTCCTGCTGTTTTATTAGCTGTATTTTTATAGAATATATTTCAACATGGTTTATGTTGATACATATCAGATGATCTACCATCAGGGTATTATTAAAAAATACAAAGATTTTAAATTTTTGGCCAGTAGTGTCACTCTGTGTGCATTACCTGGTGTATCCAGCACTCCCGCTCTCCCCTAGTGTCACAACTAAACACAGTATACAAATTTAGTTAGGACTTTGGGCCCAATTTGCTAAAGCTAAGCTGCAATGTGAATGCCATATGCAGGTGTCTCCCGCTTTCTGATGGTTTGATTTCTGATGGTTCCACTCTTTCAACTCCTTTCAGTTATACCCAGAACTCATTCATTCACTCTTTCAACCTCTCTCTGTGCTCTAAAGGCTAAAATTGTCTTCCCTGATGTTGATTTGCATGTGACATGGTGATCAAACTGCTTTTAGCATTTCCTTCTGACTTTCTTCAATAAATAACCATCATTCAAATACCAAAAATATTCATTGCCCACATATGACTTTGTTCGTTTTACTGTAATTTGCTGTGTATTTTGGCCGCATGTTAATAAGTATGTATTATTTAGGCTTTTGCAAGTGATATTTGTAACTTTTTTGTGGACCTTTTGCCTTTGTAAGCTGATAAAACTGGGTTCCACTTTTCAATGGTTTTCACTTTTGGACTATGCTCCGTTCCCTACCCTGTCTGATAAGGGGGGGATGCCTTACTGACTGTGCTACATTATGTTAGCAAATCATAAAACAAACACTCACTGATTCCAAGGGGTTTAAATGGAAGAGCAATGTTAGGTCATAGGCCTTCCTATGCTTAGAGGAGTGTTTTGGTTCATCCTTTGCTACCATCTCTTTCTTTTCCCTAAAGACTATGTTTGGCGCATCAAGATTATACACAGATCTCTGCTTTCACCACTCCTTCCAGAGGTAAGATCTCTTCAAGGAGGAATGATGTTTCCATTACTATACTATGGCTGCTGTTCTAAAGACACATTCCTAGGAGTAGGACATGGTTAAGATTGTGCTCATTGCAAGGTGATCAGATGCTCAAACCTCAAAAGGAGGACAAGGTCTTGGAGTCCTCTTAGCTTGGCCTTTCCGTCAGACAACGGCATGTTTGCCTACTCATCAGTAAAGCCATGATAAAAGGGCACTTTCACTTTCCCATAGTGCTCAATGCCTTTTTTTATTTTAAGATTTTTGGTCATAACATTTGATAGGTAGGAGATATTTTAAAACCTAATTTTGCATTGGATTTTGCTCTTTAGTATGAATCCAAATATATATGACATGATTGGGTATTGCACACCTCTGCAAAGTTCCAAAATGAAGCCAAAATGGAGGACAATGAAGCCCTTTTGGAGGACACCCAGACAGGAGGATAAAAAAAAGGAAAAATTCAGAAATTTCTGGTCATATGGTCACCCTGGTTCGTAGTCCTCAAGGAGGAATTACTGTAGCATATTTTGCAAAGGTGCTCAATGGAATGGCAACCAGTTTAATCATCCCCAATGGGAACCAGTTCAACGATTCATATTGTCTTTTTTAAGAAGTTTTATAAGCAATAGTGGATTCTTGAGGGGAAAATTATGTCAGGTCAAATAACTACTTGTTGCTAAAACTTTTCTTCAAAAACTTGCATTGTGTTTCTTTGCTAGGGAAAGTTTCTACATTCAGTTCTTTGTATATTGAACAACAATAAGACTAGAAGTGTTGAGCTTCCCAAGGCTGTGGAAAAATGCATCAGAAGTAGTGGAAGAAAATACATGAAATAAAATGGAGTGAAGGTGGAATTGACACAAGGTAACCAGATGTCCTTTTTAACCAGGACATGTCCTCGTTTTCGGCCTCTTGTCCTAGAAAAGAACTTAAATGTCCTACATGGCAGGAATCCAATCCAATCACTGAATTGGTAGTGATGGAGAAGCTTTGATTTTTTGGTTTAAGAAAATTATATTTACATTCTATTTAGGCTCATCTCAAGACATGTCAAGACATTGCAAGTTAGTTGCAATGGTGGGAGATCCTGTGCCTTCCACTTGGCACCAATACAGATCTCAACACCCATGATGGTGCCACTTCATTGGTGTGGTGTCACTCTTTGGGCAAAATCCAGAGTAACTACGGGGAGTCATTGCTCCGGTGTAAGAACAACTTAGGCTGCAATCCAGAGCAAATTCAGCCTGCTCTGACCTAACTGCACTCTCCTAACTATTCTGTATCCAGAGCAGAAAGTTATGCTGAATCCAGAGAGTCAGGAAGCCTGGGCTGCCCTAACTGCTTCAGAGCATGCTAAGTAATTGACACAAGGGGAAGACTTGCTCCTGAGGAGACACCCCTCAGATCACACTGAACAAGGAACAGCTGTGGTGCCTACAGTGGTGACATGACTCTGCACATCACCTGGTGCGGAAGTCTGTGCGTCATCCCTGGGATGCGCGCCCCCCCCACCTGGACTGCACAGTCACCAAAGTTGGCGCCTGCGCAGTTAAGAGTACTGCGCAGGCACCATCTCTGACACCTGCGCAGTACTTTTCTGAAGCCTTTTGGCTTCAGGGGAGACTGTGCAGGCGTCAGAGTTGGTGCCTGTGCAGTACTCTTTCTGAAGCCATTCGGCTGCCGCTCCGCCTCCTGCGTGAGGCCGAATGGCTGTGCAGAGGCGCGGACTTTCTCTGCTCTAAGGAAGTCTCCCCTGAAGCTGTTCGGGATGCTCAGTGTGTTTCTGCGCAGTGCATCTCAGATGGCCGTTCAGGCCAGCTCCTCAGACAAGTGGCAGCTTCTGGCTGATTCTCCGCCTTGGAGCAGGCCTGAATGGGTGTGCTGATGCCCGGGGCCTGCCAAAGGACAGTCAAACTCCTCCGGCACATCACCCCATACGGAGCACATCCCCAATGCAGCCCACACCAGCCGCACCAGTCTGGTGACGCCACTGGGTGCCTGCCTTATAAGGAGTCCCTGATGAGATGCCAGTACATTCTACAGTGAATACAAGGGGCTTCTTGGAGTGGCCTGCTGTATCCTGAGGTTTGTGGGCAGCCGTAGTTTGTTCCATATCCTGAGGTTGAGAGGCAGGGGTTGCAGCTAGGATGGCCAAGAACTCAGATTTTTGGTCAGCACTGCCATTCTTACTCGGGCCTTATCATGGACCCCTATGGGTCTACTCATTACTATACCTGCTCCTGAGGTGGTATAACTCTGAGGGCTGGAAGAGGGCATTTCTGCCTTGGAAACAGGCTCTGGATTCAGAGTAACTGCTCTGCCCTAGGCAATGCTAAACATGCCCTCAACTTGCCTCTCCTGAGCTGCTTAGGCTGCCCCAGTTAGGGCAGAGCAGGTTCACCTCTCTTAGGGCACCCTATCTTGCCTTGCTCTGCCCTAAGCCTCCTTCAGAGTAACTGGGCTGGAGCATCTTGCAGTTGCTCCAACCTAGTGTTAGATAGGGCAACCTAAGGGCTCTTATGTGGACAGATTAGTTGCTCTGGATTGGGCTGTTACTCTGGATTCCAATATGACTTTCCCATAGGTTTTCACTAGGTGGTGCAGTAACTATGGGTGCGTGTAAAGTCTCTTTCGTGCTCCCGTAGTTACTCTGGATTTTGGGGTTTGTGACTTTTTGTCATGAGTCATGCCCTTGTGTCATGCCCTTCACCCAGCCAGACTCCCAGAGCTATTTCAGTAAACTTTGAACTTTGCTTCCTAACCTACCACATAGGGTGAAATCCAAAGTAACGACGGGGAGTCCTTGCTCTGGACTAAGAACAAGTTACTCTGGATTGCAATATGAATTTCCCATAGGTTTTCACTAGGTGGTACAGTAACTACGGGTGCACATAATGTCTCTTGCGTGCTCCCGTAGTTACTCTGGATTGTGCCCAAATCTAACTTTCTTGTACATGATCTTCTTGTATAGGAATCATCTTCTTTATCTGGATCACAAACTATAAGAAAGATCAAATGATTACATTTTTAAGCCACAATTTAATGTATTCCTCAAAATCTATCTGGATGCACAACAAGAGGATATCTGGTGCTCAACAATTACACTAGACATGGGAAAATCTAGAAGGCTAGAGTTTTATGCTTATAGTTTTTAAGACCTACAGTCTTAAAACACAGTTCTATAATAGCTTATTTTGAAGCCGTGCCCTCATAAAGTCTCATGAGCATGTATTGGCTATGAATATAGGCAATTTTAACAAGACTTGTCATGGTGATAACAGTTCTCATGATGAGATGATTGATTGTTTCTTCTGGTGTTTTAACTCCCAAATAAATCTGTAACACAGCAAGAATATATTCCCAGAGCTCCCATTAATGAACCTGAAATAGAATGAATGATAAAACAGTCGAAATCTGGAAAAGCTCTTGGGTCCAATTCCTATGTCTCAAAAAAGAATAAACACCATCAGAAGATGTCCAATAACTACCCTATCCCTAATTACCACTACCCACCCTATCACTTGACTACCCTAACAGAAGAAATTCCAGAAGGTAGATTCCTTTTTTGCTTGAGAACATGTGCATCACAAACATCTTACCCCCAAATCTAGAGCAACTACGGGAACACGTAAGAGACTTTTTGTGCACTCATAGTTACTGCACCACCTAGTGAAAACCTAAGGGAAATTCATATTACAATCCATAGTAAGTTCTTACACCAGAGCATGGACTTCCCGTAGTTACTCTGGATTTTGTCCATAGTAGTTCTTATACCTGGAAACAACCCAGAATGCCATGTGTACTAAGCCAATATCTTTTATTAACAAAATTGTTAGAGATCATTTCTTCAATCATTTTCTAAATGCCTTTCTTCTGCTCCGTTCTGTTCAGGTGGCCTTTGTACCATGACATCAGGTGGCAGGCTGTGTGAGGTTCCTTTTCAACATTGTGGAAGCAGCGCAACAAAGGTTGTTCTCGTGTGGCTCTGCCTCATTTGATGCCAGGACACTTTTTGACAGATCCCATTGGGGTTGTCTTGTAATCGCTCTTTGTAAACTTGGATTCCTTGCTGAATTTGTACTTTGGCTGCAAATACTTTGTAAATCATCCCTAGCATTTGTCATCACTAAATGTTGCATGTTCTCCCTGCAAAACAGTTGTACAACCAGACAGAGGTGTTTCTTACTCTCTGCGTTTCAATATAGATCTCAAAACTCCTTGACTAATTCAGTTTCTTGACATTAAACCCCATTAAACCCCAAATTCTAAATTTATTTATTTATTTATTTGTGTGTTTGTTTAACTATTAGATTTGTATTCCGCCTTTGTCTCTGAAGAGCACTCAAGGCAGCTAACAAACAATAAATCAATAACAATACAACTAAAACAATAGAATACAATTAAAAACAATATACAAGTCCCAGTCCTCATATAGCAATTTACTGCATATGGACTAGTGGTATGGACTTACTGATGTGGATATATTGCATATCCTGGGAGATTTTCCCTACAATCCAGAGTAACAACAGGAGCACGTAAAAGACATTTACGTCGATGTAGTTACAGCACTAACAACAAGTTAGTGTTGGAACAAGTCTGGATTGATCTGTACTTTGGATTTGTACTATTCTCTGAAGATCTAGGATGGATCCTAAGTTCAGGTTTATGAGAATGTAAATAAAACGGTAGAAACAAATTATTTGTAATTTAAAGTCAAATGAGGAGGAAAAAAACAACTTAATAGAAACATATTTGAAAGGCAGATAAATTATTTGCTGTTTCGTAGCCACCTGTTACTAATTACTTTAGCTACAGGTTCCTAAGTCAACACAGATGTTGCAAGACTAATCACCCGAAAAGCAGGTTAAAATGCTCAAAAATTCTGAGATATGAGAAGTATTGCCAAATGCATGGCTATTGCAAAGCACTAAATTCATCCAAAAACAAGTAAACTTTTCCTTCATTAAAATTCCTATAGATAGGAATTATTTTCTCCTCTATTTTGTTTTTTAGGAGAAAATATTCACACTATAGATTATCGTTGGTTCCATTGTTGTTCCAGCTTCACAAGTTACGCTTGGCTTTAAAAGGAAATTATTTATGTTTTACTACCATATTTATTCAAATCCAATGCACCATCAAATCTAATGCGCACCCTAATTTTTAAAGGTGTGAGCTTTAAAAAACGTTTACTGGTGATAGTAATGTTCAGCTCCTTACATTTAACTCAAACCTTTTAAAATCATGGTGTGCATTAGATTCAATAGCCTATGGGTTCTATGCCTATACACTTGCACTGCTGACCACTTCCCCGTTTCCCCACTCCCACAGATGCGCATAATAATCATTTTGTTATTTGTTTTGCATTCTTCTTCCAAGGAACTCAAAGCGGTGTATGTTGGGGTCCACTTTCTCTGGTCTGTGGCTCTGGAGGTTGCATGAAATTCAACTAGTGGGTGTTCTTAGGGCTGCGATGGCCATGTACAATCCTAACTTTTAGGATTTTTAACAATCCTGGCTTTTAGGATTCCAACTGTTCAATCCTAACCTCCTAAACTTCTAATCCGCGCACCTCAAGAATGTCTTAAACATCTCTTTGGTGTTTTTTTTTAAATGGTGTTTTATTCTTCTCTTATGTTAGTCGCCTTGGGCTCCCTCTTGTAGGGGAGGAAAGGCAGGGTATAAGTTAGGAAACAAACAAACAAACAAACAAACAAACAAATAAATAAATAAATAAATGAAAGTGAGATTTTTCTTAAAAAATGAAAGTGACATCTGTAGGCCTTAGAAGGCCAGATGGTGCCAACCAAGTGGAATCTTAGGACTATACTCTAATTTTTGTCCAGAGATCAACCCATTTGATGGTGTTCCATCTCTTTTTTACAAGATGTGGTCACAGTCCATCAAATGTCTGTGTATACCTATTCTCGACTTCTCATGGAAATACCTTTACAAAATGAAATATGTGTTATAGTGGAGATCACATACTCATATGTTCCAAAAACAAAGGGAGGCCAAATATTTTTTAACATGTTCATACTGGCCATGGAAGTTAGAACATGTTAAAAAATATTTGGCCTCCCTTTGTTTTTGTGTTGTTGTTGTTTTTTATAATGTATAAGTTCCTTCTAATGCATTCTCTACAGGTTCTGTTTTCTTCTGGGTGCAGGAACACAAAAAAGAAAGTGCACACAGTTTGGATTGAGATCATTCAGAAAACTGTAGCACAGGTCAGAAAAGAAAGCATGTGATCTATTTGGCCACATCTCTTTGAGAAAGCTGCATGAACGTGGGTTTAAAGCAATCAGTAATAAGCAATCAATCTGGGGCTCCTGAGAAAGGTTTGCCAGAATGAAAAAGAATCAAGATTAAAAAAAATTAAGCAATTGCAACAGGTCTTAAGCAGAGGCTGAGCACTACATCAAGACCACAGCATCTTCGATCATCTATTCCTGATTCCACACTTTGGGGTCATTACCTTGATAAATAATTCAAAGGCTGCAGTCATTTGCATACTGACAAGATTAAAAAGAGTGCTTTGTCTGGGTTAAATTTACAGTTTGGAACCTTCCTTTAAAATGTCAACAAGGTAATTAATTTAAGTGGGTTTTGCCATGCAGAATTGTCTGACCCTGTCGGAATAATTGCATTTACCCTGAAACCCCCCAATCAGAGACCAGACAGGTTGTGGATTTAAACTGGGCCACTTTATTAATCATGGTAACAAACAGCAGGGCTGATCCTGGGGTCTGGGGGGAAACCTCTCTGACCCCAAGCGTGCAGGTATCTAAGGGGAAACTGGCCTGGCAGTCTACCTCCCCCGTTTTTCTTGGGGGGACCATCTGACTCCAGGCAGCCTTTTTGCCTTTAGGTAAAGGCTTCCTATCAACGCTGCCCCTGAAGGGTCAAGGCAGCTGTCAGTTTGGCTGGTAGGGCATACCTTATCACACCTCCCATGCCAACCTTGGGGTTAGTCGGTCCCACCTTTCTGTGCCAGTCCAGCATTAACCTTCAGTCAGGCACAGCTGACCAGACAGGCAAAAAAAATTTGTTTTTGCTGCCTCTCCGAGCCTAGGTAGGCTAGGGGCCTGACCCCCCTAGTACCCTCCTATCCATGGGTGCTGTTCGAAACCCCATCTAGTCAGTTTTCCCACTGCCAGTGTAGGGTGCAGTAATGACCCCCTGGCCTCTCAGGCCACGTGCGCCGAGACTTGTCGCCCTATTTTGTCGCCCTAATTTATGCTCAATTCTCATCATTTATGTCTTAAGTGATTTACAACCCATTTACAACCCCTTTACAACTCCTTTATTCCTTTACAACTCATTCACAAGTCATTCAGAGAACTGTGCCTTGCATTTGAAAGACATTTGCATTTCAGTGTGCCAATGCATCTCTACAGCTGAACTCCCTAACAGCAATTGGGGAGTCTGTTTCAGTGAGAAACAGACTTTGCCTATACTTCGATTTCTGTTTGCAATTAATGTTCATTTGGATGTTTTTTATCATGAAAACTAAACACAATGTGGCAGCAGGTCTTACATTTGAGCATTTTTTTGTATTACTTGCTTTAAGGTTAATAAATGAGATTTTTGACTCAGATTTCGAATCCTCTCTCTTTGTTTGTCCTAATAAAGGTCACTGATCACTTTAAGAGCATTAGGACCAGGGTGACCAGATGCCAAACCCAAAATTCCTGAACCCCAAGGCCAAAATTCCTACCCTCAGGCCAAAATTCCTACCCCCACAAGCCAAAATTCCCACCCGCTTTAAAAAATTGCTGAAAAATGTATTTTTTTGTTTTTATATTTTTTGTTTTTTGTGGTTTTTTTTGGCCATAACTTTTGATAGGAAGGAGATATCTCAAAACAGATTTTTGCATTGGATTATGCTCTTCAAGACGAATCCAACGACATATGTCATGATGGGGTACTTCACACCATTGCGAAGTTCAAAACCGAAGCAAAAATGTAGGACAATGAAGCCAAAATGTAGGATACCTGGACAGGAGGCTAAAAATCCAGACAAATCCGGGTTTTTCCGGTCATATGGTCACCCTGATTAGGACTTAATTAATTAGGTGCTATGACAGTTTTTCTGACAGGGCCTGTCAGGACAACTGTGCCTGACCGGTGAAAATCCCTATTGCACCTGACCGAAGGTTAAGAGAGTGGGGTGATGTCACCCCAAGGCCTTGCCACTTTGGATGGACACCAGAGATGGTCCTTACCTAACCCAAACCTGCACGCTTTCCTGCCACAAAGGCCCAACAGCCTTGCTTGTTGGGCCTTGCCCCCACTCTAGAGCACTTCTAAAAGGCCCTTCTGTAGGTCTCTTAGGAACAGGTGATTGCCCTCCTTTGATAGAGGCACTCCATCAGGCCTGAAGTGGTGGGCATCCTTCCACCTTAGGGTGCCGTATTACTTTTTACCCCCAGCTTAATCACACATCTCCCTAAGTTGGCATTGATCTGCTTCAGGGCCACATCTAAGCGCCGCACACTGTGTGCGAGGGATGTTGGATTTATTTTGGAAAAGCCGCCATTCTCTCCTTTCTATCGGTCTTGTGGAGTAACAAAATTAGCTTTGCTATCCTTCCTGCTGAATAACCTTCCCCCAAATATAAAGCAAATATGGATAGCAAATTACCACTGAATGGGAAATGAAATACCAGTCAGACCTTTGGACTTGAAGAGAAGACAAGCACTTTCCATAGAGAAAGCTCTCCCCTGCCTGCACTTTCAGACAAGTATTTCTGAGGATCAGCAGGAAACGCATAAATTCAGCAGCATGGCGCTGTCGGGGTAGAGCAAAACCCTCTTGTCCCACCTAGCACAGTGGTGCGCTTTCTCTATGAATGAGTGCCTCCATGTACCACAATCAGCAGGATTTTTACATTCACTCTTCATGCCGGGTTTGCTGGTGTTAGAGTGAAACTGGGCAACCTCAGCTAATCCCCAACTAGGGAAGGTTGAATTTGATTAAACAGTAGATCACCGTTCAGCAACTTCATTAAATATATGCATTCCCTTATATATATATATATATATATATATATATATATATTCTCTCTCTCTCTCTCTCTCTCTGTGTTCGTGTGAGTGTGTATACACACACACACACACACACACAAACACAGTGTGTGTGTATAGATAGGTAGACAGAGATACCGTATATATCCATATTTATATCCATATGTGTTTGTGTGTTCCCTTAAATGAATGAGAAGCATATCATCTGACCACAGTCTCTGTTTCTTTCCTTTCAATGCATATTTCTTCTTGTATTGAATAGAACTTATTCCTATGTAATATGTTATAGCAGAGTTTCTCAAACTGTAGGTTGGAACACACTAAGTGCGTCGTGAACGAATTTCTGGTGGGTCCCCATTCACTTCAATATTTGTAATTTATTAGACTTGATGTTCCCATGGTATGTGAATGAATTTGCAGAAATTTTACAGATCTTTACTTTTAATAGGCTACTGACATTTAACAATGATATAGGTTGCAATCTAACCTCCAGTTAGGCTGGCCTAAGCACTGGCATAAGTCCTGTGCTGACGTGAGGGTGTCACAAAAGTGGAGTAAGACACTCCTGGGGGAGTTAGGCCAATGTACAGGCATAACTGATCTCCCCACATCATCACGGATAGGCCAGGTTAGTTAGGCCAGCCTAAATGTCTTTGGATTATACCTATTGTCAGTTGGGCTCACTCCTGTGTGCTTGTGCATAGAATGGCAGCCTAGATGGTTAAAAATTTTCTTGCTTGATTATTTGACTTCCAGTGGGTTCCAACAGAGTGTCATTCTAAAATGTGGGTGCCAATTCTAGAAACTTTGAGAAACACAGGCTTTTACGATTCCAACTGTTCAAATTTTATATCATGGGTTAAGAACTAAATTGCTCAAATGATCCAGCCTGCACATTATGGGTGAAACTATATTATGAGTAAAAACGATCCACACTGCCATAGTGGTTCAGTGGCTCTAATCCCTGCTCAGCCATGATGTTTCTTGGGTGACCAGTCACAGCCAGCAGCCACCGTTTCTTGTTATTCATTACTCTTGATAAGATTGGTTCCACCTGCATCGCAGAGCTGGGCTAGGGACAGGAGCTCACCCTGTCATGTGGGGACCTAGCTCTCAAACCCAGGGCTTCTGGTTAACAGGTACAGTGTTAACCACTTGCACCACCCACAGCCACATCAAAAGACTGATTTTAAAGCAAACCAACTGTAAACCTGCTTTCCCTACAACGATTCTACAACTGCCACTGCCAACAAGAAAAACAACTTCAAACACAATTTTTTTAAAATTAAAAAATAGACTTTTTTATTTGCCTGGAAATCATAAGATCTGGAGGAAATTTGCATTTCTCAAGGTATCGGTGTTGTACTTCGGGGCAACTTAGATCTGTACTTAGATCTAAAAGGATCAGAGACTTCAACAAGTCTCTGATCAACAATGTCAAGAAGCCATCGACATTGGGGAAAAGAAGCCTATTACACTCACTTCAATACCCCAAGAAGCATTTGTCATTCATAGAAGGGGCCACCAGAATGAATTTCAGAGAATTGTCACCAAATTCCGTCATCTCCTGCCGTGATGAGAAAGTGCAGTATTGTGAATACGATTAGATGCTTTGGAATCGAAGAAAATCACCAACTGCCGCTCCAGCTCTCTTCACGGTCTTGCAATGTATTCGCTCGAGCCTGGGGAGAGATTCTGACAGCTGATTTCATAGAGTTTTACCCCCAAAGCGGGATATATTTCCACCACTAGCGATATCAAAGCCTCGACCCTTGCTGCTTCCTTCCTCTTTGTGTTTGATTTAAAAGATTAGAAACACTGTACAAAATACTCAATCTTCTAAAATGCCTTGACAAATACTGTACATTGGGGAAAAAAATCACACAGAAGGGACTAAAGAGCATTCTGCTTAGCACATAAATAGACAAGCCACTGAGAAGGAGATTATTTGGAAATCTGTCACCCCATACAGTTTGATCTCATTGTGGTGAAGAGTGACTTTTATTCTTGATGGTTCTGCTACAAGATTAGCAACTTTCCATTTGAATGACTGTTATTTCCATGTGGCTATACTATAAATTTCCCACCCCCCCAAAAAAATATCAAGCCATAAAGCATTCTCTCAAACTATACATTATAGCTTCTCCAACACTCAATTTTTGTGCGCAGATTCAAAATATAACTTCTGAACAGATTCTTTGATTTCATCAGTAGCTAGACTGAAGTTCACAAAATGTTGAGGGACCCTTATATCCCCATACTGCAAAAACACAGGGGAAGAGCCACATCTCAATGGTAGAACATGTGTTGCATATTGAAGACTCCAGGTTTTTCTTGATATACAAGTAGAAGACTGCAGATTCAATCTCCAAAAGTACAGACACTATTGTAGATTGCAGGACTAATGACGGCTATCAAATTAGATTTGATTTTGATGTTTAATATCGAGTACCTGATATTGGGCAGAAGGTCTGGTCTAGAGGGGAGAGTCCCCTTTGAGCACTGTTAAGCCAACAAAAAGACTATAAATATAACTTGCAAAAGGCTAAATTACACATATTAACACATAGGACAAAATCCAGAGCAGTTACGAGTCCATGCAGTTACGTCACACCTCTAGTATTATTTTCTGGAAAGTCACCTGCTCCAGAGCAAAGGGCTTAATTTGGCTTTAGGATATGGGCCATAGCCAAAATAGACAACAAATTACAGTAAAATGAACACAGACATATGTGGGTAATGAATATCTTAAGCATTTGAATGATAGTTATTTACAAAAGAAAGTCGTAAGGAAAGACCAAAAACAGTTTGATCACTATGTCGCATGCACATCAACAGAAGGGAAGACAGTTTTAGCCTTTAGACCAGCAGAGAGAAGTTGAAAGAGTGAAGCATGTGTTGAATGAATGTGTTCTGGGTATAATTGAAAAGAGTTGAAAGAACAGAACTGTCAGAAAATGAACTGTCAGAAAGTAGGGGACAACGATGTTAGTAGGGCCATTGGAAGATGTGGGCTCCCCACCCACCAGCAATTCGATTCTCAAAGAACTAATGGCAGGTCTTGGCCAATTTATAGCCATCGCCCCAGAACACTTCCCTCTTGTTAACTCCCCATCTGACCCCAGTCTCTGCATTGGTCAAGATCAGCCCGTGCAACGTACCATAGCATGTGGCCCAGAGTGACGCAGGGAGGCTGGAGTAACTCCCTGTGCCAGCCTACCCTACTCATAGGGTGTCATGAACATGCTTTATAGTATTTTTGTGACTCTCTAGACCAGTGCAAATGACTTACGCAGCCCAAAGTGGAGCATTAGAATTGAGCTCATAGTGCCTTTTTAATTCTTTTATAGATGAGGTTTTTCTCTATTGTGGATGAGGTTGATTTTTCTTAGGGGGAAGGAAATTAAGTATATGAAAAGTTTAGTATGAAAATGGATAAAGAGGAAAAGTGGTTGTGACCCTCACAAATCTTTCCCGATCATTGCTTTCTGAAACTCTTTAAATGAACCAACAAATAAAATAGATGAAAGTTGTGTATGTATCTTGTCAGTAGCATAGCTGGAGGGGGGCAAAACTGTAAGTGCTGCAATGCACCATGGAACTGGCCCCTCTCACCATCAGAGCCATTCCAGGCAACAACGGGAACATGGTAGTGCTAATTGCACCAAAAACATTTTCTGCAAATTGCTCCTGAATTGGCTGCAATGGTGACTTATGGCTCCAATGGCAATGCCAATGGCTCCAGTGGCAAGACACTTACAATGGATGACCAGATACAGTGGAGGACATAGTGCTTCTACTGTTAACCATTGTATAGAAGAGTGAATTTTGATTAGGTGATGCTTTCTAAACCTTCCCACATTGAGGTGTATCTGTCAAAATTCCCTCTTTTATATAATGGCATTCAGTCCTATATTATATCTAGGCACCCTGCATCTACATGGCATGCTGTGATGTGCGCAGTACTTATAATTTTGCCCCGTTAGCTATGCTACTGCCCAGCATGTAAGTGACATTTTCATTCCATGCACAGCTTCAACTGGTCTTTATGGTCATCATCATAGGACTGCCTGCTAGAGGTTGCTGCTCTTAATTTTCATCTGCTGATTTATCATTAAATAAATATTGGGAAGTCTTCTGTGGCACAGCATTTTCCCAGCAGCTTTTTATGCTTCGGAAGCACATAATTTTGCTAGCTGGCAGGAGCAGACAGAGAACAGCTATACCATCTCATTTGGGTGTGATACTAAACTGAGCTAATATGCATGTATTCCTATTAGATTTCCGGATGATCCCATCACCTTAAAACAAAGTGTTACATTTGCATAATATTGTTTCTAAAACTGACATACTGTACTGAACAATGTGATGATAAGGAGAGGCAGGAGGGAAAAAATTATTAATTTTTGATATCTAATCCAACTACTGTATGCTGGAACAAATTCATTTAAAGGCGCAATCATTAGTCGTCTTTGGGCCGGCATAAGTCCCTTGTACTGGCCCAGATGTCACAAAAGTTGTAAGAAGTTTACATGCCAATAGTTTCAAGGCCAACTCTGTGCTGCTGCTTTGGAGGAAAGATCAATTTGCATCAGCCCCGTTGAGCCAGCTTGGGATTGCTTGGGGCAATCTGGGATGGGAGGAGGGAAGGTGGTCGGTGGGCAACATGGGGCTTTATGGGGGGCAGCATCTGTGCTTAGGCTGGATCTGTACCCCACTCTCAAGCTACCCTACACAGTGCTGGGCTGTTCAGATGTGTGCCAACTCCTTATCTGAGATCTGAGTAGCTTCGTTAGATTGTTCCATTGGGAATCAATTCACCTTGGTCAAGGTTGAGCCACAGCCAGTCCCAATTCCACACTGGGTATGGCGCAGACCAGCTGATCTGCAAGATCTGTGTGGGTTAGGGTAAGTCTGACTGTTCCAAAAAAAAAAAATAATAATGTCAGCAGAAATACAGTATTTCTGCCCCTTTCCAGTATATACTATATTTATTCAAATCAAATGCTCAGCTTCTTCAGCCGAATTCAGTCTCCAAAATCAGGGTTTGCATTGGATTCAATGTTTAATTAGATCTGAGTGAATACAGGATTTTGATTATGTGTATAGGGTGTGCATTAGATTCAATGACCCATTAGATTTGAGTATATACGGTAATGCAGTTTGATCTTGCTAGGTTGAATGAATTATAGCCAATTATCATTATCTGCTTGGGGTTATGATCCATGATAACCCAGTGGATACCAAATCAGTAGATAGTGAATCATTGATCCTACGGCAACAACATGGTGGTTGCTAATCTGGTCAGGAATGCCAGCACAGTATAGCTGTTGCAGAGACTGTAAGATGGCCATAGATACTTTCAGAATTATCATGGAAAATTGTAGAATGACCAGGGGATGGTGAATAATGGCAGGGTCACCAGATCCCAAACCCAGTGAACCCAAGGCCAAAATTCCTACTCCCCAAGCCAAAATTCCTACCCACTTAAAAATGGCCAAAAATGTGTGGTGTTTGTTTTTTTTTTTTTTTTTTTTTTTTGCTTTTCTATTTTTGTTTTTTGGTTGTTTGGCCATAACTTTTGATAGGAAGGAGATACCTTAAAACTGATTTTTGCATTGGATTCTGCTCTTCAATACGAATCCAACAACATATGACATTATGGTGTACTGCACATCATTGCAAAATTAAAAAATGAAGCCAAAATGTAGGGCAATGATGCCAAAATGTAGGACACGCGGACAGGAGACAAATCCGGGCTTTTTCGGTCATATGGTCTCCCTGATAATGACCACCATGGATAACTTCAAAATGGATCTGAATGCAACTATCTTCAAAATGGACACAATATAAATAGAGAATGGCCACAGATAGCTTCAGAATGATCGTGGATGCCATGGTTGGCTTTAGAACGGTGCAGATAGCCAAGAACGGGGAACAGATAGGTTGTAAGATAATAATTTTGTTCCCACTGACCCCACTGTTCCACACTCCTCTGGAAAGAAGTGTGCAGTCAGGTGGATTTACAGCCATTAAAGTAAAGGTAAATACTGACATATAGTTTTGCAGCATCGATTTCAGCTATGCTATTTAGCTATGCTTAGCCTTTGCTTAAGCATATTTACTCAGATGTAAGTTTAAGTAAGTTCCAGAACATAATTGTGTTTGAAAAGTCACCAATTTCAAATCTGGGAGCATGTCGGAGTGAGGCATTTCTATGGTTCTGATGTTGCCCGTCTTAATTTAGCAACCAAAACCTCCTACAGATAAAAACAATTAAAGCTTGCAGTGATAGTATAGTAAATGCCCATGAGAAGCAGACTGTCAAGATAATAGAAATGCATGCATTACACCTGTGTAATGAGAATTTTATATTGACCAATTCCACCCAGTGTAGCAAAAAAGAATAATCTGAAGATTTTAGTGTGCCAAATAATGGCAAATTGTTAATGGCTTAAATTTTCAAAGACTTGACTCCACCAGGTTAGGTGCAGAAAATATTATTTTCAGCTGTGATTCTGTGATTGAGCAATGCAATCCTAACTAATGTGGCACCTGCTGTTTCTTGTGGAGGAGTTCTGGATCATTGCCCTGGGATAAGTCCATGACAGACTGGTGGGTCTACTGGGACCTACTCAGAATTTGGGTTAGGGAATCAAGTCCAGGAAGGGTTGGATATGGTAGATACCAGTGGTGGGATTCAAATAAAGTAACAACAGGTTCTATGCCCTAATAACCTAAATTAACAATAGGTTCTATGTCCCATTAGTAACTGGTTCTCAGAACCAGGTGCTCATTAGCAAAGGGTTCTAGAGAATCTGTAAGAACCCTCTGAAGCCCACCACTGGCAGATACTCCTGCCACTGAACTTGCCCTCTTCTCAGTCTCAAGCTATCTTCCTACTTGGAATCACCACTATCTCAGAACATGCATTCCTGCCACATTCCAGCCACCCCCTCTGTAAAATTTCTTGTTCTGGAAGGTGGCCACAGGAATTGGCTGACTGTTGCTTAAGGCAGTGACCTACATGCATTGTAGGGTGCCTTTAGTGGCACTACATTCTTCATGCCACCAGAACATTACTTCCAGCAGTGGGTGCTGCCACCTTGGAATGGGGCATTCAAGCTGCTTTCCTGAGAGTAAGGGCACAATCCAGAGTAACTACGGGGAGTCCTTGCTCCGGAGTGAGAACAATTTATTCTGGATTGCAGTATGAATTTCCCATAGGTTTTCACTAGATGGTGCCATAACGACATCAACATAAATGTCCCTTACATGCTCCTGTAGTTACTCAGGATTGTAGGGTAAGTCTCATTGAACACAATGGTATTTCCAAGAAGATTTGAAAGAGGTCATGCATCACCGTGATGGCACTTTCTTTTCCAGCCATGAAATCACTTCTGGCGGACCTGGACATGTGATTCTTGGAAGGGGGTCCTGAGCTGACATGCTCAAGAACCACTGGGGTAGCAGTGGTTGCCTCAAGTATGACTGGAGGGACTATAAACGGGGTGAGAAACAGTGAGTTAAACAATACAGTGTAATCAGTTTACCTAAATCAAAGTACAGTTATCCCTTGCTATCTGATGATTTGTTTTCTGATGATCCGCTCTTTCAACACCTTTCAATTCTACCCGAACTCATTCATCCAATGCATGTTCGCCCTTTTAACCTCTCTCTGCTGTTCTAAAGGCCAAAATCTCCCATGTTGTAGCTCCTGATCTAATCTTACTCCCGAAGGAGCTGAGAATCCATCTATAGAAATCTTTGTGTGGCAGCAGGAATTTGCAAGATAAAAGGCACATTTGTAATTTACTAACTAAAAAAGCATGAGAAGAAATAATTACCGAAAAAAGACTGGGTTGTACTTTTTAATGGTTTTCACTTTCAGATGGTGTTCTGGCCCCAAGCTGCCCACCTCACTTATTGGTCAGCTAGGGACCAGAAAACCATCCGAAAGTGAAAACCATTGAAAAGTACAACCCAGTCTTTTTTCGGTAATTATTTCTTCTGATGCTTTTTTAGTTAGTAAATTGCAAATGTGCCTTTTATCTTGCAAATAGTCCTGGCGCAAGTCCTGTGCTGGCCTCAGGGTGATGGAAAAGTGCCATATGGCAGTTCTTTGCCACTCGTGGGGAGGTTAGGTCAGTGCGCTGACATACACCAGCTTCCCCACACCACCATGGGATGTTGTGCCATGTGAGTTATTATGCCAGCCTAAATTGGTTAGGACTGCCCTTTCAGTTACCTACTTGCTAGGACATCATCTGGTAAGGGGGCAGCAATCAGGATACCATTTCAGGTTTTAGGAGATCATCAGCCAGCCTTGGGACAAAGCCTGTCAAAACTGGTCTAGCAGAGTCACCTCTCTGTATTTTATATATTTTATAGTATTTTATGTATTTCATGTATTTTATAGTCCAATATCTTTATAATGAGAACAGGTCTTCCATCAATCCTTGACATCTTTGACATGATGTCAGAGACTGTAGAGGTATTGCTTGTTTCAGAGACTGTAGAGGTATTGCTTTTGGCACAACTCACAGCACAATCCAGAGTAACTACGGGAGCTCTTAAGAGACATTTATGTTGATGTAGTTATGACCAGTAGTGGGCACCAGCAGGTTTGCACCTACTCTATAGAACCGGTTGTTAACAAGAGATAGGACATATAAAGTTTAAAAATAGCCATTTAAAAGTGGCTGCCAGATGGGCAGAGAACCAGTTCTTAATTTCTTTGAAGCCCATCACTGGTTATGACGCCACCTAGTGGAAACCTATGGGAAATTCATAGAGCAATCCAGAGTAAATTTTTCTTACGTCGACATAAGAGCTCCCGTAGTTACTCTGGATTGTGCAGTTAGTGTGATGAGCAATAACCTACCTAGAGTTTGCTAGAACATAAAAACTTGAAAACTAAAGAGCTCACAACAAGGAACAGTATTTTTGGTGTTGGGATAAATATCCACCTTTCCTATTGAAACCAGCAGAGACGGTATAAGTGGAGTGAGTTTATTAATGAATGAATGTCCTTTTTTAAGGAAATATGCAGTAGATGGCACTGCAGCACTTCCAAATGCCTGAGTTTTGGTCAGGTTTTCCTGTGCTTGACAAAACGCAAAGAATAAAAGCTGCAACCACCATGTAGGCTTGCCCTCCGGCCACCAATTTAACTAAGTTGGTGGCTTTCCCTTTTATTTCCTAGCAGTTGCACCAAATGAATATTTTCCTTGGACTTGGAAAAAGTACAAACGGTGCCAAAAAATAAAAAAAAAATTGAGCAGATCACTGGGTGTGAGTTCCCATCATAAGTGTGATTTCTGGATTTGCATGTTCCACTGTATAAACAGTGAGCGAGACGGAAAGAATTTTAAATGGCTAGTCCAGACTGTGAAAACAAAGGTGTCATGGGATTTTACAACAAAATCATGATTTAAATACAGTGCCGGTTATAAGGGTAGGAAACACCTGTTGGGGCTTAACCATTCCGATTCAAAGATCTGTTTATAGCATATCTAGGGTCTGTGGTGGCTCAGTGGTCAAAGCCACCTGCTTGTCAACCTGAATGTCAGCCAGTTGATGGTTCGAGATCTGATGGTGTGAGCTTGTGTTACTTGCTCCTGGTAACCTAGCAGTTCTAAAGCATGTAAATGCAAGTAGATAAATGGGTATCATTATGGTGGTGATAGTAATAGCATTCCATGTGTCTTTGGTGTTCATGCTGGTCACATTATTACGAAGACAATGCTGGCTCTTCAGCCTTGTAATGGGGATGAGCACCAAACTTCGAATCGGACATGACGAGGCAACTTGCATGGTACACCTTCAGTTTTAATTGTATCTTCTGCATTTGGCCCTATATTACAATGCCAGGTTGGAGCTGCCAAATTCTATGGCATCTTCCCAAATGCATATAGGTAAGAATAAAAGACATGAATGTAATTGCCATGCCAGATACCAATCCTGTGAGTACCCACTTTGTGATCTTCCAAATCTTTAGAAATTAATAGAAAATAAGTGGGCAGTCCAATCTTATCTACCCACAGGGAGCAAAGTGGGGCAGGATGCGGCCTGGATTGAGAAGGAGACAAATCAGGACTAGGAAAGGGGCAGTTTCAGCAGTAGTGGCACATGCCAAAACCTAATCCCTTTCCTAGCCTCAGGCTGCAATCCTAAAGACACTTCCCTGGGAGTAAGATCCATTGAACACAATGGGGTTTACTTTTGAGTAGACATGAATAGGATTGCACAGTCAATCTCCCAACGTAGGTCCACACAAACTTATGCCAGCTATACAGCTGGTACCTGTCTAAGTAGACCTGGAAGGCCATCATGTGCTTACTCAAAAGGAAGAGGACAAATGTTTTCTAATGTCAAATACCAAGATCTCCAAATGCTGAGATCACTCCCATAGATGAAGCACTCCCATAGGATACAGCAGGTGCCACATTAAAATTGTGATATTGCTGCATGGGAAATTTTCTTGGGTGGACAGACCATGATTTTTACCATCTAGGTCAGATAGCAATATTGGAAGCTTATTGAGCCACGAGCACGTACAATGTACAGATTTATAATCTACATTTCCATTTCTATGCAAAAAGTTTCCAGGTCTGAACTGAAGGAACATGGCAGAGATGTATTTTTAAAAGCAAGCAGACCTGACTCAGAGGACTTTTTGGATACTTCATTGCTTGGGCATCAAATATAATAATTTTATAAACAATGTGCAAGTGTTACAAATAACTGAATGTGTCCAAATTCCTAAATAATTCCAATATCCAAATAACAGAACTCACCATCATTGCTCTTTTCCTTGTTCTATCATCAGCTGAATAACCAGTCTTGCACTCCAGGCTGAGGGGGGGCACTTAGTATAAAATTATACCTTAAAAACAATAATTTTTAGCCTTCTTAATATAGGAATGTAAGTCAAAGTGACAACAGACAACAGCTCAATAAGAGGTCAAATACAGCCAGGCGGCTGGATTTGTTTAGGGCTTATGTTATCTGGTTTTGATAAGTGAAACAACTGGCCTAAGTAACATCACCTGAGGCTTTCCACGTCCGCCTGCAGAGTGCTCTATAGCTCTCAATAAGATTATAAAGATTTTTAAAACATTTTGTCCTTCCAGCAGAACCTGCTTCTATGGTTTCAAAGGCAAATAAAAATATCAAAAGATGACAGTTTGTTTGCAATGGGGTTATGGCTCTCTTTGGTTTACTACTGTTGAATCACATTACCTTGTATGTGAACATGATATTGTGTTGGTTTGATAGTGTGTTTGGCTTTTTCCTCTTCAAACAGTGTATGAGGTGGTTGATATATTATGAGGCTTTCCAAAATTCTTGGGTCCTTCCATCGCATACCAAAATCCTCGCTCAAAGGAAGAGACTCTCGCTGTAGATTGGAAACAAAGTGAAAAATGGAGGGGGGGGGGTAGAAAATGGAAATGAAAAACTATCCCATCCTTATTTACATATTAATAGAATTTTTTTTAACCCATTCCATCCAGCAAAACTCCCCAAGGCAGCTAACAAAGTTGAAATTAAAGTGAAAATAAATAAAACTATATAAAATACCATCTAGACCTCTGCATTGCAGGGTTACTGGCTTCACGAGAGCATCACTAGGGTTGAGGCTTGATGAGCAGAGTACTGGAAGTGTGAGTGGTCTCAGGAACCACGAGAAGTCCACTCTGAGCAATAGTCCACTCTGGGCATTCATCACCTTCTTCCCTGACCTTGGATGCAGTCCTAAACGCACTTTCCTGGGAGTAGGCCCCATTGAATACAACAGGACTTACTTCTGAGTAGACATATTTGGGATTGCAGTGCTTAGCTCTTAGCTGGGGTGCACAGGCAAGCCGGCTTCCTTGCAGCACAGTAGCCCACCAGAATTCCTCATAAGGCTACCCAAGTGGTTTATATGGGGAATCTTCCATCCCTGGCCCCCTTTCCATGGTTTTCAGATGTGCTATGGACCCCTTGTGGCCACTTACACACTCCCCCAGGTTTGGGGGCTGATACAATCCCCTCTTGGCCAATGCCACCCAAGCAGAAGTCTTTGTGGTACTCATCGTGGGTGGGCCAAACATGGAATAACCATAAAAGCCTATGGTCATTATTCACTGGCTTTTTGGTTGTCATCTCCATTGTTTGCAGCGCATGCTCCATTGGCAGTTCAGGATGCTAAGGATGTGATTATATATAAAAGAACATTATATACACATTTCCTCTGGTCCATAAAAGTTGAAATTGTCTAGTCTGATAGAACATCTGTTGCAGTTAGATAATAGTTATAATTTTGCTTATTTTATTTGTAAAAATAGTATTTGTTAGTCCAGAATAATAAAGTACACTCTTTTGCTTGTAAGGGGAATAGGGAATAAGTGATGAGTATTCAAGCTCTCCAGACAAAACAGAGACTAATTGAAATCCTGGCAGATGGGAAATAAATATCACTTATCACTTCACCAATAGTTAACACACAGATATATTTCAGACAATAAAAATGTTTTATCTGTCCTTCTGCCAGGGATTTCAAGCTATTATCTGCTCTAGATCTGAAACTTCCAAGATTGGTTTAATCAGCAAACAACCATCGTCAAATATGAGTGTTCTGCTAGAGAATAAAACAAAAGCAATATATTCTGACCTATCTTGTGATCAGTTGCTACTCACCACACAAGCATCATATTCCTTTGGGAACCTGTCCAGTGGGAAGGTTTTGCCAAATAAATAATAGTTCGTTCAGTTTACGCAACTGTTCTTTCCAGGACAACAAAGATGCAGAGTTCAATCCCAACCTTACTTTGTGCTGGTGAAGACCCATTGCACCTGCACATGGGCTTTGCAAATGCACTGTTAATTGGGGCATGCATTAGATTCAATGGCACATTATATTCAAGTAAATATGGCATTTTGATTATGTATAGGTCAGTATTTAGTTTAACAGGTTACTATATTGTAATAAAAATATAAAAACCCATTGTTGTATAAAGTAGTGCAATTAGGTAAAAATCATAATATAAACCTATTGTCATATAATTATTATCATATAACTCATTGCTGTATGCAGGAAAATTAAATTTTGCACCTGATTTGCAGCTGTACATTATAATTGTCAGTAAACATTTTTTTATCTCACCCCTTTTTATCTCACCCAGAGGAGCACAACAGAGCTGATTGTACATTCAATTCAAGTAAATACTGGTATGTTTCAAATGACTGAATGAAGACTTGGGTTCAAGAAGCACATCAACTGAGGCTGCGATCCTATGCCCACTTTCCTGGGAGTAAGCCCAACAACACAATTGGGCTTATTTCTGAATAGACATGCATAGGATTGTGTTGTAAAATGACAAATTAAACTGTTCCGTTTATATTTTGCATTTTTATAGCATGAACAATTGTGTTCTGCTGTCATAAACCTCTCTACATAGTGGCCTGATCTTGGATATGGCTGGGCCTCTACAAGTATTTTTATAGATGCGTTCTCATGACATGTAGGATTGCAGTAGGATTGCAGCATGTAGGACTGTGTGTAGGATCGCAGCCTTAAATTGCTGTGTTTCTTGTGCCCAAATAAAATAATGCTTGTTTTTGTGCATTTGTGTAAAGCAAACACCTCCAAAGCAGTCTAGCTTGCCACAGTAAGTGTGGGAAGTGGAAATGTTGGACTATTCAGTGGGTTGCAGGAGCCATGAATTACAAACGGGAGTTGTATAGAGGAATCTGGCATTTAATTTAACATTTATGAATGCCAATGCACAAATATGTGTGCATGATGTTCCATTTGGTGCTATACTCTAGCGCAGTGTTTGTTACCAGTGTCTACTCCGAAGTTAGACTATTACAGTCAATGGGCTCACTCCTATTAGGGCGGACAATGGAAAGGAGCCTGAGAGACCTACATCACAATCCTAACCATTCTAAAGTAAGCCCCATTGTGTTGAAAGGGTCTTGCTCCAAGGAAAGTGTCTTTAGGACTGCACTTTCCAAGGAAAGTGTCTTTAGGACTTGCATGTCTACTTTAAAATAAACCTTATGGGTAGGACTCACTCCTGTGTAAGGGGGCAATGAAAAGGAGCCTGGGAGACCTAGCCTTGCATGTCTACTCTACAGTAAGCCCTATTCATATAGTCAGAGGGGCTACCTGTGTAAAGGGGCAGATTGCAGCCTGAGAGACCTGATTGACAAAGTTCAGTTTATTTTCTTTAATTTTTCTTTATATTTTGTATTTTATTTATTATTTTGTATTATATTACAGTATTGTAATTGCTCTTATATAATTTTGGGGGTTGTGGAACGAATCATCTGAGTTTTCATTATTTCTTATGGGGAAACATGCATCAGGAACGAATTATGCACATAAAAAACGGTACCACTTTATTTGATTTGTATCCTGTCTTTTTCCCCCAAAGAGGAGGGTGACCATATAGAATGGAGGACAAAGTGCCTCTGCCTTTAACCATTGGATAGAAGAGGGAATTTTGGCAGGTGCTGTTTTTTAAAACCTTCTGTGATGAGCTAAACTTGCTTCAATTCCCTCTGCTATGCAATGGTTATAGGTAGAGGCACTTTGTCCTCCATTCTATATGGTCACCCAGCCAAAGACGGAACTCAAGGTGTCTAACAATCTCAGAAACAACAATCTCAGGTGTGGTGGTGGTGAAGACTGTTCCATGTTATTGCAATCCCCTATCTTCTTGCCTGATCTTTACAGAAGTGTGGCTACTTCCCCTGGATATCAGTGCGTAGAGTCTTCTGGGGTGACGTACAGTGGAAGTAGCTGCCTAAAGCAAGTTTTTGCATAGATCATGTGCAAATATAGGAGTCTGTAGCATGGAATGATAGGTGTCACCACCATCACACCAAGATCATTATGCAGATAGGGTTGCCATAATTCTCTTCCACAAAAACAGAACAGGACCCCCTGTCAAACTTGCCAGTATGTGAACACACACCATGAAAACTGGGACTCTCCCAGTTTTCGGGGCATATGGCATCCATATATACAGGGGCACCCTATAGCTTGGAGGCCCCTGCTTTAGACAAATGCACATAGAATGAAAATCAGAAGCATCTCTTTCAAATGGATCACTCCTTATGTGAAAGGAAGACACAGAACAATCCATTTGATGGCCAATAATTGGTAAATAAAGATGCTTCGCCCCGCATGATGAGATCTATCGGCTAAATAGAAACTGTGACATTTTGCGCGAGCCAGAAAGAAAAAAAGAAGTAATTATGATGCTAAAAACTGAAATGGGAAGCTATAACACAGTCATAAAAGTGAAGAAGGAGGCATGAATAATAAGAGGCTTCCATGATGTTCTTTTCAAAGACGTTTTGGCTTTTCAGAAGAACGTGCACGTTCGGGACTTGTTCCACACAATCGGTACACCTGTCAACACACACTTATTCATCAGTGGGAGACCTTTCACTTGTACGTTGTATGGAAAAGGTTCAAATACATTGTCCAAACGGTGAACACGAACAGATGCTGGTAGTATCCATGCACACTGACAAATTGTCACGCAAATAGGAACTTGTCTTCAAAGAACCTGCTGGACATCTGTCAGGGTTTTCTCCCCAAGGGAAGGAAAATGTGGACATCCTCACTCCTTTTGACCTCCTGCAGTAACGGCAATTAAAAAAAATACAAATCAATACAAGGCTTAATTTTAAAAAATAAATTTGTTACCTTATCTGAAGTCCTGCTGTTGGCCAGTTGCTAGACCCGCAAACAACCTCCTTTACACACTGAGAGGCTGAGCCCTTAATCAATACAACCAAGTATTTCCAGGGCTCCTGGAATGATAAAAGAACTAAGCAATCAATTATTTTGTCATAAGTTTGCCCTGTTGGAAGCATGACTTAAAAAATCCTTGAGAAATTGTTACACACTGATTAACAATTGTAGCTTCCTCCCCCCCCCCCAATTTTGCAGATTGAATTCAAAAAAACCCTGTTAACATAATAAGACTGTGATATAGAAACCCACCAAAGCAAAGACCTTCAAAGGGATTGGAAGGAGGGCACGATTCCATGTCAAGAGCACATCAAAACAAAAGGGAATCTCGTGTGCTACTGAGCAAGTCTCCTGGATCTCACCACAGGACATGTCATTAAGGGCATTTAACTATATGCTTGATGATGCCCTTTAAATACTCCTCTTATTCCCTAAAGACTGAGCGTTCCAAATTGTTTCTTGCAACAAAGTGGTAAAATTGCTTCATTAATGTCTTTTTGTCAGAAAACTGTTTGCCCAAGTGTAGGCTATTATTTTAGTTGCCATTCAAATGACTTCACACTGAACAAGAACGGAGCTGGTGTGCTCGACGGCAGCCCCAGTACTGGGGAAAGAAACTCTGCTGGTCTGAAGACACAAGCCTCACCAATTTCGGCTGCAATCCTAAAGACACTTTCCTGGGAGTTAAAACCCATTGAACACAATGGGGCTCACTTTTGAGTAGACATGGTTAGGATAGGCATGACTCACCAGTCTCCCAGCTCCCATGGTGGTGTGGGGAGGCCGGTGCATGTCTGAGCACTGGCCTTACTCCCAAGGAGGGGGGCAGAAGTGTATTACGGTACTTTTGTGATACCTCCAGGTAAGCACAGGACTTGTGCCAGGACTTATGCCAACCGAACTGGGCATTAGGATTACAGCCTTGGGGTCGTGTGGCCAGTATTAAGGTAGAGAGACATCCTCTGGGCCTTATAAGACAGCCAAACTGCACACACTGTCTCATCTCTTGCTGGTACATGCCAAAGAAATGTGGCCGAAGACTTGGCTGATTTCAACTGTATCTCACATTCACACAAACAAGTATGAATCTTCTCTAGCCATAAAGTGTCTGGTTCAGGCTCTATTAAATTCCACGTGCAATAAAGCAGTTGACATTACTGGCATTATTTAGGGCTGATTTTTTTCCCCTCTTGCACAGGTTAGTGGATTCCTTTAGCAATGCACCAGTGACTTCACCTATGGTGTCTCAACCTTTCATCTTACCTTTCTGCTCCTGGAGTCTGCCATGTCCACGTCCCATGTGAAACTGTTTGAGAAGCTGACTCATACAAAGGAGTTAAGGAGCCAAAAGCAATCTTGGAACAGACTGTGAGAATTTGAAGCATGGAACGTTCCTTGTTTCTCACACTGCTTTCATCTTTGCAAGCAATGCCCTGAAGCCAAACCTTGCATGCACCCCTTTGGCCTCATCCAATAGTGGTGTGATCACCAGGCAGAAGTCATGGAACAAGACATAGCCAAGAAGTTGCGCTATTAGCAATAGGTGTGTGTGGCTGAAGCTTGCTTTTCATCGTGATCTTTTTGATACTTGCTACCATTTCACATTCACACCCATGTTTCTAATACTTTAATATTCTAATATTCAAGCACATCCATGCTTCCTAATACCGAGGATCACTGCTCAAGTCAATCTTGCCCCTACTTAATATATCCATTACTAAAGGCCGTCCTCCACCTTTTTTGTACATTGAATCCGGTTTTTGGAAAATACCTTCCTTGCACCAGTTTGAAAGCAAGGCTTGCATTTGTTCTTGTGAAGAAGTTCTAGAAAAACACTAGCACATCATGAGAGAGAGCAAGCTGTGTGCTGGATTGGAGCTGAGCATTTAATGTGCATGCATGTACATTTATGCACTATAGAGACTAGATGTTTCTACCATTCACTCTGAGATTTAACTTTTAGAAACGTCAGGCTGAGCTTTGAAGAATGGACAGTTCAGTCATGAGGGCTGCATTCCTAACCACATTTTCTTGGGAGTAATTACTATTGAACACAGTGAGACTTCTGAGTAGACATGCTTAGGATTGCACTGCAAAACAAATTTCAGGGGGCAGGAACCAGAAAATAGGGACTTGCAGTTAAATAAGGACAACTAGAATTGTGCAGTTGGATTTCTCCCATACACTGTTCAGATCAGGTCTGACTGATGGCTGTGTTTGGGCCAGAGGGGCATATCCTTTCCAAACAGATTGGCCAGTGGCATGATTGTTCAGTAGCATAGTGAGAGGGGGGTGGCACAGAAATAGCAGCACCAGAACTCCCCAAGTAAGCAGATCCAGCTGCCATCAAAGCCATTTGGGACAGTGATGGCAATACAAAGGCAATTAAATGGTTGCCTTGAATAGCTCCAATGGGAACTCTCAGGATCCACTTACACAGGCAGTTGTGGTGCCTGCTGTACTTACTACTCCACTCTTCTCTGCCTATGCTGTTGGGTCCAGTTTTTATTGTTTGGGATTTTTTCCTCATGTTCACAGTCCAACATGTATCTGGTTTTGTTGATAGGTTGATATTTTTTTCTGGAACGCCATCGCATTGTGACTTTGTTGGTTGAGATGGGTTGTGGTGGTAAACAGATGGTCCAATCCTGTGGCAATGACTGCATTGAATGACCTTTCAATACCTTCCTGATTCCTGATAACCATATTAACGTCCTTGAAACTAGGACTGCAATCCTAAAGACACTTTCCTGGGAGTAAGATCCATTGAACACAATGGGGCTTATTTTTGAGTAGACATGGTTAGGATTGTGCTCTAAGTCCCACTTAAAGCGAGGGGACATTTACTCTGTAAACATTGAAGTTCAAGACATGGGCTGCAGTCCTAAAGACACTTTGCTGGGAGTAAGATTCATTGAAGACAGTGGGGCTTACTCTAGAGTAGACATGGTTAAGATCGTGCTCCAGGATGTATTCAAGTTGGAAGACAGTCATCTATATATAAAAGAGAACCCACCTTCGCACTGTTGAGCGATAACTCACCAGAAATTACTATTGCTGTTGCCAGTTTTATAAATCAAATCATTAAATTATCTTTTTCTTCTTAGTCCCCTTCCTCTCCCTCCTTCCTTCCTTCCTTTATCCCCTTCCTTTATCCTCCTTCTGAATCAATTTCTTTATTTTCATTTTCTTTCTTTCTACTCTCTCCGTCAACACCCCAACTCCTTTCACTTGATAACGCTCTTTTGTCTTTTTGTTTTTGTTTGGTTGTAACTTTTAATGCCAATAAAGGTATTCGTAATCATATAAAAGAGAAAAGTCACTGACTGACTCACTGACTGAGTCACTCATCACCGCCCTGCCAAAACCGCCGGCCCTAGAAGCGTGAAATTTGGGGAGGGTGTTCCTTCCGTGATGGAGGGGTGCTCTAAGAACCAGTTTTTGGAAATTCCAACTGGAAGGGGGTGAAAAGGGGTGCAATGTGTTTTCCTCCCTATACCTTGCATTGGAGAATTGATGACTCATCAACATTCCGCCTCAACCACCGGACTTAGAAGCATGAAATTCGGGGAGGGAGTTCCTTCTGTCACATGAACTCCCACCAAGAACCCATGTGGAGGAATTTAACCCTTAAGGGGCTGAAAAGGGGTGCAACGTGTTTTTGTCCTACACTTAACATGGAAGACTGACCAACCTCCAGCCAATTTAGTGCTCAGTGCCTGGTGCACTGGGGGAATGTTGTTCGGAGGGCGGGGTTGCACTGGGGAGGATGCTGCGCATGGAAGATGTTGTGCATGGGAGGACTGATGTGCATAGGGGACTGATGCACATGGGGGACTAATGCACATGGGGGACTGATGTGCATGAGGGACTGATGTGCATGGGGGACTGATGCACATGAGGGACTGATGCACATGGGGGAAGTTGTGCATGGGGGAAGTTGCTCATAGGGACTGATGCGCATGGAGGGAATTTGTGCATGGGGTAGTTGCGCATGGGGGACTGATGCACATTGGGTGTTGATGTGCATGGGAGAAAGTTGTGCATGGGGAAGTTGCACATGGGGATGTTGCACATGGGGGACTGATGCGCATGGGGGAAGTTGCTCATGGGGGACTGATGCGCATGGGGGTCTGATGAACATGGGGGACAGATGGCATGGGGTGTTGATGCTCATGGGGTGTTGATGTGCTATGGGGGGATGGCATAAGGGGAAATGTTAGTCCCACAACGCAGGTACACTTTTCGGTAGTAACAAATAAATGTGTTATAGGCCACAGATAGTTATCTGCAAATTGGTGCTTTGTTGCTGTAAGAGATTATTTGAGGTGGATTGCTTGCAGGAAAGACATTCATTTATTCAAGAGGATTATGAAATCTGAACTGGTCTGTACCACTTGCAGGTTCATACAATTATGTAGAACATATATGTTGATGGGGAAATATTTTGCCAACTCCGACATGGGCCATCAATTTCTTGAACCAGCCTGTTCCAAGCTGGTTCCGTCTGTGTTCTTAATACTTTAAGTCATGAAACATAATAAACAAAAGTGATAGAAAACATGCCCGGGCAAACTGTTTCAGACTGTGAAAGAATAAGCATAAGAAATGTTTAAAAAACAATTGAGTTTGAATGTTTGGGGAATTAAATTAGAAAAGCAGTGGAAACATTTCCTTGTAGCAAGTTTTTTAAATAAATAAATTAACTACACAGGATCACAGAAACACAACCTGTAGGTGGAAAAAAAGTAATTAATTATATTAAGCAAACAAAAATAAAACACCATAGGGAGATATAAGGATGGAAGTTTAGCATCAATGATTTATTCATAGATACACACTGCTAAGTCTTCCATATTTATTCCCTTGCTTTCCAGAAAGAATAAGAGTGAGCAACAATCTGGATATATATATCAATCTGGATATCCAAAGAAAAGTGAATTTATATATATATAAATTCACTTTTCTTGTCATAGGAGCAAAAGTGCTCACCCAAACTCACTCTTGGAGCCATTTTGGCAATGACAGCAACTGCAAAATATCTCCTGTTTACAGCACCTGCAATACAGGCATCCCCCACTTTTTGATGGTTCCACTCCTTCAACACCTTTCAGTTATACCCAGGACTCATTCATTCAACACATGCTTCACTCTTTCAACCTTTCTCTGCTGATCTAAAGGCTAAAATTGTCTTCCCTAATGTTGATTTGCATGTGACATTGGTGATCAAACTATTTTTGGCTTTTCCTTATGACTCTCTTCAGTAAATAACAATCATTCAGGTACATAAGATATTCATTGCCCACAATCCTTTGTTCATTTTACAGACATTTGTTATGTATTTTGGCTGTATGTTAATAAACACGTATTATTTCAGCTTTTGCAAGTGATATTTATGTCTTTTTTGGTGGCCATTTTGCACTTGCAAGCTGAAAAAGATTGGGTTCCACTTTTCAACGGTTTTCACTTTTGGACGTGCTCAGGTCCCTAACCTAAGAAGTGAAGTCCCTAATGAGGACCCTAATAAGTGACGGATGCCTATATTTAGCATGCCTTTCTTCATTGCGATGCTAATGTCTCCTGGTCTGGACTCTCTGCTTTTTCTACTCCAATGCAATTTTATTGTTAAATAGCATTTTTGTAATAGTTTGCTGGCACGCTGCCTTGCTTTCCTTAGACCCCTCTTCCTCCATTCCCCAAACGCAGCCACTGATTCAAAGGCAAGGTCATTGGGAGCCACAGATGGATCTTTTTAAGCCTCCTTGTCAAGAGTAGTGCCTCAAGCGTCAACTTGAGCCACCTGGATGCTGGCTGCAGGCCTGAGGATGTACATGAAGAATTCCTCTCTTTTTATTTTCTTAAAGAAAAAAAGTCTTCCAGTCTGCTTTATAAAAGACAATAAACCTTATTTAAACATTCTTGGAGAAAGCTTCTAGCAAAAGCAATCCAACAACAACAACCTTGGAAAATCCACAGCGCAAAGTAATAATAAATATATCAAACCCAGTCAGAGGAAGAAACCCCCAAGGCCACATGACTCACAGGTTATGAAAACATTTTCTGCATACACACTTGTGGTTTTGTGGCTTTGGGTATTAGTTTATACAAAATGAAATTCATCTGTAGGCATGGATTCCTTAGAACTACTGTCCTAGTATCTGATAAGGTGTGGGGTGAGTGTGGAGATAGAAGTTGACCACATCAGGTCACCACACCACCACTTTGGCCGCCACACAATGCGTAAGAAGAGGGGAGAATCTTCCATTCGATTTTTGTCTACGTCTCTTGTGAGCATTTTCCGCTTGTTTGGAAGGAATTACTCCACCAGTAATGGCAAGGAATTAAAGCACAAGGGCTTGTCCCTTGGGATGGCGGGCTTCAGGCTGTTTGAAAATCTTTTAATAATTAACACAAAAAATAAAATACTTCCTGTGACTCACAACAGGAGGACTTCAGTCGATGGGTGGAGACACGCTACAGGAAATGCAATCCAGAAGGCAGTTTCCCAGCTTGTTCACATAGCTGGTTTAATGAGAATTCAACCCTTTGTGATGCATTAAACAAAAGAATGTGGTGCGTCCGACCAGTGGGACCCATGCTGGCTTGTCGCAATTGCCGTTTGAACATTTTAAGTCTGCTACGTATGTAACATAGGGCCATGTCTCAGAATCACATCAGGATGTCTTGGTGGAGTTCTTTGGTAATTCTACATAGTTTACTTAAACTTCATGTGCTGGGAAGATGGAGGTTGAAGAAACAGAAGTGTCGATTCAATGGGCCTGGTATTGGTATCCTCCAATAGGGCCATGCTCAAACAATGCAAAGTGCCAGAGGTTGGGTTGTAGCCTAAAAAGTTCAGTCAAGACCTGCTACTGTCAATAAGATAAAAAAATCAGGCATCCATCAGTCTTGAGAGACAAACCCTACAATCCAGAGTAACTACGGGAGCATGTAAGAGACATTGCGTGCACCCGTAGTTACTGCACCACCTAGTGAAAACCTATGGGAAATTCATATTGGAATCCAGAGTAAATTGTTCTTACACCGGAGCAAGGACTCCCTGTAGTTACTCTGGATTGCGCCCCATGGTATCATGCTCAGCGCTGCATACGCTGCATGCGAAGCACGAAGGCCTGGGTTAATTAGAGTGAATTTTCTTAGGTTAAAAGCCATGTAAGTAATGGGCAGCCCAATCATACCTACAAGTCCCTCCACTCCGATTCAGTGACACTGGCATGGATGGTACTGCATCCTACAAGGCAAATGAGTAGGCTGAAAGACTCCTCAGATAATGGTATATTACCTAAGTATACATTTTCTGCATCCACATTTGTGGCTTTGTGTATTAGTTTATACAAAATGGAATCCATTGCTAGGCACGGCTTCCTTAGAACTACTGTCTTAGTATCTGGAACCCCAAGACCCTGGGACACCCATGCCCACTATGGGTCAGCTCAAATCCACACCATCCATATCACTGCCATAAATCTGAGTTATCTGTGTTGGATCAGGTCCAGGACATTTTTTTCAATGTAGACCTTTCTATCCTTGAATGGCAGGGTGGACTGGATATTAACATCTGATTTACCATAAGTCCATATATTGTCTGCCATATACTAAATAAATAAAAAAGGTCCAGGATGGGGGATAGGGTGCATGCCGATGTTGGCAATCCTTCCCCATACTGGGTCTGGACTTCCCACCCCCATCCCTGTCCTCTGATAAGAATTAATAAACCATGCCAGTGTTTCTTGTGACAAATGGAATTGAATTTTGCCCAGAGAAAGTTGACCTCATTTCATTCTCTTTAATGTCACCCATACCTTATTCTGCAGTTTTGCTATCCTTTGGTTTGGTGGTTGATCTTCTCTGGTTGTTTCCATATTCCAGAATATTTGAAAAGCCTCTTTCCCAGGTACTATTTGTTTTACTACCTCTATCTAGCACACGGGAGCTCTCCTTGAAGGATGCTTCAGCCAGCCCTAGTTTTCTCCCTTGGAAATATCTTAGCATCTTTCAAAGTACAGTACTTGTTTATTTGGTTTCATATCTTGCTTTGTTGCCTCTGGCCTTCCCCATACAATACAGACCCTAAATCCAGAGTAAATACAGGAACACGTAAGAGACATTACGTGCACCCGTAGTTACTGCACCACCTAGTGAAAACCTATGGGAAATTCATATTGCAATCAGGAGTAAGTTGTTCTTTCACCGGAGCAAGGACTCCCCATAGTTACTCTGGATTGCACCTTAACTCAATATTTTCTCATCACAGGCTTCAATTGCAGTGGTGCAACTAGAGGAGGTGGTGAAGCGGTAAGCACTGCAGGTATCACCAAGTGCAACATAAGCGGTCCCTTCCATGTGCCATTGGAACCATTTGGGGCCTTGATGGCAAAGGTCTGGAGTTTAGCATACTCATCCCCACAGCAGATGTACCCCCACCATGGGTGAGGAAATATCTGGAAAGAGCTATTATCTCCTTTGAAACAAGATGCAACAAAATGGTCATGCAGCTCACTGATGGACTTGAAAGTTGAGATTCAATTTTTAATATTTCATGATTAAATGCCGAAAGGTAAGAAAAACGTAACTGTGTTTCTGCAGACAGTACAAAATCAGACCTGCCTTCTAGGCTCTGGTGGTTTGTTGGCAATTCATAGCTTTTCCTCAGGAAATATAAATGTGTTGCAGTGTGGATTTTGACAATTTACAAGAGTCTACAGGAGTAACATGTGCTCAGGTTTGCTGGCATGTTGTGGCGTGTTGACACAAATGTCTAGCTAAGGAGATCTGTCACTAAATTAGAAGTCTTGTCACAAAGATGAGATATAGTATCATTCACTCACTCATACACACACACACCTCCTCTACTATGTGGAATACTGTCTGTGCAAAGCTGACAAACGTAACTGCATTTTGTGCAATGCACCACAGAAACAATTCTGAGATATGTTATTGGAAGAAGCGTGAATTTTGATTCAAGCTGCTGTGAAATACCCACCTGTGGAAGAACTATGCAAACCACCAGCCAGAGGATACAACAAAGAGATACAAAGAAAAATAATTTCCAATGAATTGGTTCAAGATTTCTTGAGGGCCATGCTACATATGACATAGGGCACAATCCAGAGTAACTATGGGAGCACATAAGAGACATTACGTGCACCCATAGTTGCTGCACCACCTAGTGAAAACCTATGGGAAATTCATATTGCAATCCAGAGTAAGTTGTTCTTACACTGGAGTAAGGACTCCCTGTAGTTACTCTGGATTTCACCATACTCATAATGACCATAAAGGTGAAAGTTTAAGAAGATGGAAACTAGCCATCTTCTAAAACCTTCACCTGTTCAGTCAAATATTGTGTGAAGTAGAACACAATTAGAAAAAAATGAGGCTCATGTCCTCATGGTCCTAACAATATCTTGTGAGTTTTGTTTGATTGACAGAGTTTCAGTGCGAGGAACGAAAATGCCTTGAGACACTGATGTAAGTGTCCATGCAGCAGCATAGCTACAGGGGGTGGTACTGCAGGCACCACGTTTCGCCATGTAAGTGGCCCCCTCCACTCATTGTCTGAGCCATTCCAGGCAGAGATGACAACGCTCAGGCGCTCGTCAAACCAAACAGTATCTCCTGCGCATTGCTACTGCTGCCAAGAATGGTCCCAACAGCGAGAGGAAGGGGCCACATACATGGCTCCTCGCAGCATCTGTAGTACCTCCAGTTCCACCCCTGTAGCTATGCCCTTGAGTCCATGACCTACTTGGAAAACTCACAGTGAAGATATCAACTCCAGACTTACCAGCACCCAATCATTTATATGCTTCTGAAACAACAAAACGAATGAATAAAAATCTAGATAATTTCATTAACGAGGCCATGAATCTTGGGGACAAAGAAGAAAGTTCTAGAAAGAACGCCAGTGGTATAGTTACATTCACATATGTAAATCAATGGTGGGCTTCAGGGGTTTCTCACAGGTTCTACAGAACCCTTTGCTAATGAGAGCCTGGTTTTGAGAACCTGTTACTAATGGGACATAGGACCTGTTGTTAATTTAGGTTATTAGGATATAGAACCTGTTGTTAATTTATTTGAATCCCACCACTGCGTATGATACATTCCTAAAGTCTGGATATCACACAGAAACATTAAAAAATACCCAAGCTGAAGGATGGATTTGAAGAACTTCAATGGAAGGCTGGATACGCATTTCCTCATGAGGTTTTCAATGCTTCCTACATCGACTGCAAGAACAGATCCTCTCACAGAAATGCTGGCACTTTTGTGATGTAACTGCGGCGTGTTGGAACATCAGGAGGTGTTGGATTAGATTCAAAGTCTGAGAAAACATTTGGTCCAGGTTTCCTTTTGTTAGAGGTGGTTTTTCCATCAGTGCGCTGTTCAGTGTGCAGATGTTCTTGTAAAGCTCTGAACTGCTTTTTTAGATTGCTGATGTAATAGCTGTTTTATACCCTCGTGCACATGGCTGTTCTGAAGGCAAACTGTTGTTCCACATCCATTCCCTGTGATTTCCAAGCATCTTTCCTGACACACAAATATCTGTGTTTATGAATATTTTTCCCTAGGTAACTTCCTTTGAACATCATTCCAAGTTAAACAAACAGAAATACTTAAAGTACATTTAAATTATATCCAGAGCAGGTCCCAGACCGTTATAGCAAAATGCTTTAAAAAAATGAAAATAAAACGAGCCACAAATATTAAACATATGTTAAACAGAATAAACGTTTATGCAAATCTAATATGCCACTGAATATAATGCACCATCAAATCTAATGCATGCCCAGTTTTAAAAGGCTTGAGGTTTAAAAAATGTTTTTAAATAGTTTTAAAATATAAAAACTGTTAAGTGCTGACCTGAGCATTTTACATGGTATATTGATTATATGGTATTATATGTTACAATAAATGGTATTTTGATTATACCTATATTTACAATCAAAATACCATATTTGCTCAAATCTAATGTGCCAGCGAATCTAATGCACACCCTGATTTTGGAGACTAAGGGCAAAATCCTGAGTAACTACGGGGAGTCCTTGCTCCAGTGTAAGAACAACTTACTCTGAATTCCAATATGAATTTTCCATAGGTTTTCACCAGCTGATGCAGTAACTATGGGTGCACGTAAAATCTCTTACGTGCTCCCATAGTTACTCTGGATTTGGGGGTAAATTTGGCTGAAAAAAGTGTGTGTTAGATTTGAGTAAATACAGTAACTTACAACCCAATTCTAACTAGCACTGGTGCAATGGGGCAACATATATACAGCACTCATTGGAAGCAGGCTGAAGGTCTCCTCTGGGCAAGGAGATATTTTCAAATAACTCCCAAGTTTGCCAAACACGGCTACTTAGATCTCCATTAACTATTTATGTTGTGGAAGTCTTAGCAGCCCAAGTAAGACTGCCAGGTCTGAGAAGGAAGATATGGTATTATGAGTAGGAGGTCTCAGTAGATGCAATTCTTTTCCAATCTTGAACTGCCTGTGCTGCAGTTCCATCCACTGAAACATTTTCTCCCCACTTCTCAGCTACCTTCCTGTCACCCCTTTGATACCCATCTTTATATCATATGAGCCACTGGTGATATGCCTAGATGAAGTATCAGCAGGGCAATGCACTGGCACTGCATATTCATCAGTGCACCAGTGTGCCTTATACTGGTGTACAAATGTGCCTTACCATTGTACCAGCAGATTATTCAGTTTAGATTGAACTCTTATTAAATAACTCAAACACATCAAACATCCAGTATCATTGTCTGCTTTGATGGTGGAAGATATTTGTCTCTCAGATTTCTGTTACCATATTAAAGTCATTTCCAGATGTCCCAAAGATGCTTTCATGGTGCTTTGGCAGGAGTCAGTGACCATATGTTTTGCATTCAGATAGTTCCAGGTTTTAATCCCTAGCATCTCCAAGTATAGATAGGAAAAGTCCTTGTCAGAAGTCCCAGAAAGCTACCACTAGACTATACAAATGGCCAATGGACAATCCTGATGGATAATACTTTTGCTGCCAGTGTGGAGTCAGAGGATTTTCCACCAAGTACGTAATCAAGACTGATGATGTGGTCAGTATCATCAGTCCATACAGCATGGATCTCCTGTAGTGTGATGCTAGTTCACCTCCTATGCACCCCGGATAACACAAAAGTGTGAACCAAACATGGCAGCACATGGCACTCAGACTACACTGAAGAATTGGTGGTTGGATGGCAGCCAGACATCAATGTGGAATTCCTGTCTCTCAAAATCTATGGTACTAGAACATTAACACCTGATTTACCATAAGAACATGTATTTGCCATGCTCTAAAGAAATAAATCTGCAAGGAGTGAAGAATAAGTGGCCTTTCCTTCCACACTTCATTAATACTTGCATATAATTGCTGGTGTCCTGGGCAAAATGGTGTGCTCAAGCTGATCAAGACGATCATGGATAGTACCACCATGCAATTATTTATTGCAACCCACTATTTCAATTATTTATTATATCACCCAATTTATTTATTGCAATAAATTGGCAAATGGGGTGACTTCCCTAGCAGTTGTTTGGCCAGATGGGCCCTCTGTCAGGGTGGGCCTTTGGCCAGTGCCCAACCTGTTTGATAGCTGATGCTAACGTTGTCCTCCATCCCTTTGAATTCATTTTATATGCGATCAGCTCTCTTAAACTGGATCCTGTAAGTCACATCATCAGGAGGCTATAGCATAGCCATACGTGACTATCCCTACAATTCAGAGTAACTACAAGAGCACATAAGAGACATTATGTGCACCTGTAGTTACGGCACCACGTAGTGAAAACCTATGGGAAATTCATATTGCAATCCAGAGTAAATTGTTCTTACACCGGAGCAAGGACTCCCTGTAGTTACTCTGGATTGTGCCCTATGCTACAGTATGAAGTAAATATTTCTGGTGGTACAGTGCATGTATGAGTGACCCTTCCCACTTGCTGTAGCTGCCCCAATGGCACTGGCGGCAAGGCTTGATGAGCACCTGTCGGGGATGCTCTAGGGGGATTTCCTGCTGCAGGCAGGGGATTGGACTAGATGACCTACTAGGTCCCTTCCAACTCTATGATTCTATGATAAGTGGGAGAGGCCATAAACATACAATACTGCACCATCTGAAATACTGTGCTACCCTGCTTTTATTATGCTGTTGTTAGTAAGATAAAGTATCTGCGAAGTAATAGATGGCTTCCTTCATAATTCATAATTCTGTGGATTAAGGTCACTGCCAGTACCCCAACTGCAATGGATAACAGTGCGAAGGAGAGGAAAATCAACACCAGACTTCCTTGAATTTCCTGTCCTTCTAACAGATTATCTCTGACCCAATATTTTCATAAATATTAGTGACACCAAAATAAGAAAACAGGCAATGAAACAGATGATCGCACAAAATTTTGGATATACAAAATACTTACTTGACATAAACACGAGCATTTTTAATTGGATCAAAAATATGTTCATGGTTTTGAAAAAAAGGAGAGAGTACTTATGAAATAAGTCTGGAAACATACAATGGCTAATACAAAATGCATACCAAATTAAATCAAGCAGGCGCATTAATCAATGACAGTAGAATAAATAGCTTTACGTACCAAACATTTATTTAAGAGGCCTGGGGCTGTAGAAGAAATAATGATACAAGATAATGAGTTCTGTGAAAAGTTTGGCTCTTTTTTTTTTTGTTCCTGCAACCAATCATATAGGTTGGAGTTAGACAAGTACTAACAGTATATATATTGAAATTGAATATATATCCTTTGCTTTAATAGGCAAGTTATGGCTCAGTCCTGTCCTTAGCCAACCTGTGGCATGCAATGGTGCTGATGCAACCTCTGTTGCATCCTGAGGGCCGGCATTGTCCCACACAGAAGCTACATGAACTGCATACTCCACTGAGAAATGGGAGAATGAATATCAGCCTCTATAGACACTGTTAGGTTTTGATATTTTGATATTTTAAACGTCAAAACTTTTACCAATAAATAAAAGGCTGCTTGTCCACTGGGATCAGCTGAGAACAGTTTCTTGCGCATTCACTCTCATTGTGTTCACAGGATCATGAACCAATGTCTTCTCTACATTGCCAATGTCTTCATTGCCAGTATCTACATGCCAGTGTCTTCTCTACATTGGCACCAATTAATTTGAATTCTTGATCCGGGGGGGGGGGGGGGGGCGTTATTTGGCTTCTTTTTTATGTCATGTACCATGAACAGTTTAGTGGTTTATTATTTTATTGGATTGTTTATTATTTTCTTAACTTTTCTTAACTTGTAATTTTCTAATTTTCTTAAATTACAGTGGTACCTTGCATAACAAGTGCCCTGCATGACAAGTGATTCACATAACAAGCACAAATTCCCATTGGGAGTGTGCTTCTCTTAATAAGCCCGCTTCACTTAACAAGCCCCAGGCAACCTGAAAGCAATCTGGTGGGGTCATCCGGGGACGCGAAAGGCAAGCACACGGAGAAACAGGAAGCGTTGCTTCCTAATGGGTGGTGCATGAGGCGGCCCTGATGCTCCACATGGAGCCTGTTTTAAAGTGCTGCCAGCCAGCATGCTGATGCCTCTAACTGCCCCCAACCGCCCCTAACTGCCCCCAAGTGCCTCCAGTGGTCTCCAGCCTCCAGCAGCAACCCAGGTAAGCCCCCTATCCTCCATGCAGCCTCCTAACCATGTCTACTCAGAAGTAAGCCCCACTGTGTTCAATGGGGCTTACTCTCAGGAAAGTGTTTTTGATTGCAGCCTCCTAAGCATGTCTACTCAGCAGTAAGTCCCATTGAGTTAAATGAGTCATACTCCCAGGAAAGTATCTTTAGGATTGCAGCCTAAGTAGTCTTCATAAGATCATGCACATTGAATGCATGTTTTGAATTCAATTACAGTGTTTTATCATCATTTTAACATACAATTAATATTTTTATATGAATATTTTTTGGGTTCTGGAACCAATAGGTCTGAGTTTCCATTTTTTATGGGAAATTCTGCTTCACATAAAGAGTGTTTCACATAACAAGCATGCTTCTGGAACTAATTAAACTTGTTATGTGAGGCACCACTGTATTTTGGCTCTCTCTGTTTAGTGGTGTCTATTGGTATTTTATTGTCCTCTGGGTTTTAATTTGTTCTTGAGAATTGTTAGAGGTTTTGTCTGTTATCTGCCTTGAATGTATCATTTTTAGATTTAAATAGCTAAATTATATATATATATATAATTATATATATATATAATAATAATTATATATATATATATATATATATATATATATATATATATATATATATGAAAAATCACTGACTAACTCACTGAGTGACTCACTCACTGACTCATCAACAGCCAGCCAAAACCTCTGGACCATGGGAAGGTGTTGCGCAATGTGGGGATGGTGTATAGAGGGTATTGTACTCCCGCAACGTGGATACATTTTGCTAGTAATAAATAAAACTAGCATCAACTTGCATACTAGTGACCTTCTAAAGCAAAAAAAAAAAGTATTTGAAAGACCATCAGTTATACTTGGACTGTGCTGTGTTGGATATAATTTTTTTAAATTCCAATTCCTACATTATTGAAGGGTTTTTTAAAAGTATGAGAAAACTTAGATGTTAATCACTAAGTATTTATTATTCAGCAGCACTTGAGAAATTAAAATGACACTTGGTGGTTGACCTTGGAGACTCTTAACACTGATAATTTTGTTCTTGGACTGTTCTCAATATTGAGTCCTCTTATATAATATTAATGTTTCTGAAACTACCTCATGCATTTATTTATGATGTATGAGGCTAATGATGTTGGGGAAAAAATATACACACCAAATCTAATGGATAGTAGCATACAATTTTTAAAAATCAAGGTCAACACACTGCATTATTCAGCCTTCAAAAACATTAATCACATCCTTGCTGTCCCACACAAATGGTTAAGAAGGGAACAAAACCTAAATTTATAGAAAATCATGGGACTTTAGAATGGTGATAGGATAGGATGCAAAGTTTTATAATTTTTACTCACCTGGAATAAGTCAATCTGAACCCTATAAGTCAGTGATTTTCAACCAGTCTGTTATGACACACTGGTGTGCTGCAAACGGTCTGCAGGTGTTGACACTGTTCTAGGCATAAAATTATAGAGTGCCATCAGATCTGAATGATGACAAATTTGAGACATAATGTCAATTTAGTAAATTAAAGTCCCACTGATTTAAATACAGGTGGAACCTCGGCATCCACTGATTTGACTTACCACTGATAAATGGTACCTTTAAATATAATAGGGGAAAAAAGCAGCAAAATCCCATTCTTTAAACTGGATGCAAGCACCTCAGGGTTAAAGATAACTTTAAAGACCCACTAACAAGTTTCTTCTCCACTGTTGACCAATTTTCCCTACTGTTCTCCACTTTTGCCCAATGAATGCATTGGTAAAGAAGGGATATCACTTTCCACTTTACTAGGTAAATAATGCAATCCATTGGAATCTATTAATCTATTGGAATAATTTCATTCCATCGTTCACCACATCTAGTGGCTGAATGTGGTATAGTGTGTATGGTATAGTGGTATATGTGTATGCCTATGCATATAGTGTGGTATAGTGTGTATGCCTATGCATTCTGGGTTGACAATAGAGGAGCAAGAAACCTGAAAGTGGACCTTTAAAGCTACAGTATTTTTACACTGATTTGGTATCCACTGATTTTTTGTATCCACTGAAACCCAGCGGATAACAAGGCATGAGCTGTAAAAGAAAAACTCATAATGCCTTTGGGGTGGTTCAAGTACCATTTTATCACCTATTCAGGGATCATCACAATATGCAAAGGAGGATACAAGGGCAATGTTGTCACTTGACTCATACAATCAGGAAAATCAGGAGTCAGGTGCCCTTTGACATTACAATTTGGGGGGCATGTTCCCCTTAGCTCTGCTCCTGCAAGATATGCCGCATTTGCTTCATTTGCACTGATCAACTTCTTCAGAATTAGTGGTAAAGAGTATATGTTCTTGCAAGGCTTAGCAAATATATTTCCTAGTTTGACGTAAAAAAGAAAGAACGAAAGAAGAAAAAAGTATGAAAGAAAGAACAAAATAAATGAGCCCATTTTCTCCTTCTATAAAGAAATAAATTTTTCCTGGTGCAGGTTGTTTCACTAATTATGATGTTAAATTTGGCATGATGTCATTCTCATGTTTGATAGCACTATTTTTAGAAAGTGAGAATGTGCTATGATGGAAATCTTCAACTCCTATGTACCAAAGAGCTTCTGTACGGGGAATCTAAGACATTAAGGACTCAAAGTTATACATTTGCCTAGTACAGAGCCAATGTTTCACTCAGGAATGAATTTGAGGGCCTCACTTTTCTTGCAGATTCAAGGTACAATTTCTATTCTGTTCCCTCTGAATGTTGGCACTCAGGAGTGCAGTGGGCAGCAGGCAGATGGATTGAATTAAGAACAGTTTCAGTGCCAAGTTTAATCATGTGTGTGAATTGTGAAAAGAAGTATTCATCTCAGAAGTGTTCTTTCTTTCTTTCTTTCTTTCTTTCTTTCTTTCTTTCTTTCTTTCTTTCTTTCTTTCATGCTTGCTTGCTTGCTTGCTTGCTTCTATACTCAAAGCTGGTGTGGCTCTGCACAAGGTGCCACCTTCTAGAGGGGGTGACACCACACTGCCTGTGCCTCTCTTTACCAATCTTTGGCCTTTTCGAGGCCCAGCTATCTCATAGCCTTGCTGACAATTGTGCTTTTACCACAAGCAAGAGATACAAGCATCTGAGCCCAGAGCAGGCTGAAATCATGGAACGGAGGTGGTCTGGAGGCTGGCTTGTCACATTAAAAAGCAATATGATACCCCTTGGGGAAAATGCAATTAGGGATTCATTAATTTGGGGATTAGGTAACATGCAGTTAGATTGTGGATTATGGGCAAAATCCATAGCAGTTACAGGTCCACACAGTTATGTCACCCAATAGTGTTATGGACAAAATCCATAGCAGTTACAGGTCCACACAGTTATGTCACCCAATAGTGTTATGGACAAAATCCATAGCAGTTACAGGTCCACACAGTTATGTCACCCAATAGTGTTATGGACAAAATCCATAGCAGTTACAGGTCCATGCAGGTACGTCACCCAATAGTGTTATTTTATGGAAAGTCATCTTAACTGCTTTGGAGCAAGGGGCTTAATTTCACTTTAAGATATAGGCCTATGTTATTCTCAAACTCCCAGAACACCAAGCATGCAGATAAGCACCATAGCTTATCATACAGGTAGGTGCCATAGAATATGGCATGCATCCTCAACACATTTCTGTGCAGATACCAGCATGTCCAGGTACCCATTTAAATACAAGGATCCCAACCAAACAGATGGTTGGTGTTAGCTTTGATAGGATTGACCACCCATTGGGATGATACTATTGACTGGAATCAGCCCCACTCCTCCTAAACAGCTGGTTGCACTGACTGCCAGTAAAGGCATCTATGCATGCATTCTGAAAATAAATTTTTCTTCTTCTTCCACGACAGCATTTTTCAGGGTCTATCCTAGCATGGAATTTCTGTAGAGAAGACAGTATGCATGCACATATTATCCCCGTTGGATCAGAGCAATAGCTATAATAAAGGGCTCTGAGCTTATGCTATTATTAACACAGTAGTAGATTTGTCATCCAACATCTGTAAGGAAATGTGAATTTCCTTGGGAAAAGTCACTTGCAGATTTCTATTTTGCCAGAATTTCTGTTGGTTTTTGCCTTCCAAAGAGTCTTGAGTCTTGTAGACTCATAGGCAGGTTGTCCATAAACCTTATTTTTCTTTTTTCCAAATGGGGTATCTATTAGAGCAGTGTTTCTCAAACTGTGGCTTGGGGACCCAATATGTGGGTTGTGAGCCAATTCCAATGAATGGGATCCATTCATTTCAATGTGTGAGTGAATGGAGTGAGCCCCATTTCAAGGAGTGAGCCCCATTGACTGTAATAGGCTTTGTTCAGAGTGAACACGCATAGACTTGTCTCTCAGGAGAGGCTGAGCAGGTGCTGGTGGAAAGTTAAAACCAGCCATATCCCAGACTATTTTTCACTTGATTATCAAAGCATCCCTTGTATACTGAGTTAAAATTTATTAGAAATGTTTCCTTGTCTTGCAAGACACTCACTATCCAAGTTAATCTTGATCCAAGGTTTTACTGTACATTAGATTTGATGGTACCATGTTGTGTGAATGCACTGGAAAAATGTGACAGATCTATACCTTTAACTGGCTTCAATGTGACATTGCTTACATACTCTCAGGTAAGTGTGGATTGCAGAATTTGGGAAATTTGGGGAATTTTTAAAAACACATCAGCAACAGGAATAGCTTGGAATGTTTGCAAGTTTTCCTCTCTATTTTAAATAAATTGCTAAACTCATATTTATTGTACACTTATTTATTTATAGCAAACTTTTAATTAATTGATTTGATTTTGAATTTGATTAATTGGAATTAATTTGATTTTGATTAATTAATTTGATTTTGTCATATGGTAATATAAAATATTTTCCTGCTTGATGATATCACTTCTGGCCAATACATCACTCCCAGGTTAATTACATCACTTCCAGAGGATCCCAACAAATTGTCATTCTAGAAAGTGGGTAGTGGTACTAAAACATTTGACGACCTTTCATTTCTCCAGATGTTTCCCTTCACATCATCCTGACTTCACAGCTCTTCCATCTTCCAATGTTCACAGGCTGCTGCAAAGCACACCACAGGTTGGTTTTCAGAATAATATCCATATTTTGCCCATTGCTTCCTCCATACTTCACACTCCCTACATTATTTCATCTCTAGCCAGCGGCCTAGGCACAGCCATACAAGGTGATCATGCTTAGGTTCTTCAAGCAGTTCAACAGAACCATCAGAACACTCCTCCTGCAATTTTATATTACCATTTTTATGGTCTTCTTTGGTGATTGTTACCGAAAAAATACAGTAAATCAGCACTGTATTTGGAATATAATACAGCACATGGATTGGGAATGCAAGTGCGGATGATCATGCCCTGTTTCACTCGTGAACGTTTCCATTCTGTACAAAGCGAAGGTTTGGTTTTCCTTGCAAGAGGGCAGAAATAAGAGGAAAGGGTGTTTTCTTTCTGAATGTATGAATCCCCCCCCCCCAAAACCCAGGATTTTCAGACACTTCAAAAGAGCATTCAAATATCTAAATACTTTAGATTGGGGATGTAAATCTGTACATCATGGAAGTGCTCTCATGTGCTCAGATCAGTTAACTGCTTGAGTGGGAAGAGAAAATTTAATCAACAGGTGTCCTCCATTCTGTTCACATGAACATTCATCTTCAGCTGATTACATGGATAACACATCCAGACAAAACAATTTCCAGTTTATGCATCATTGCCATTTAAATTATACCTACAAATACTTTGTATCTTCCACCCACCATTGCTGAAGTTTCCTTATTGCATGCATTTTGAGCACAAACTTAACCATGCCTACTCAAAAGTAAGCCCCTTTGTGTTGAATGGGTCTGACACCCAGGAAAGCGTTTTGAAGACTGCAGCCTTTTTAAAATAAAAGCAAAATGGAGAGATAATTGGGAGTCTGAGAAAGTGTTCCCACATTTATGTAGAATAAGTGAACTCTAGGAATATCTCTAGGAATATTAATGCATACAATCCACACATTCTTCTCCCTATAGGAAGGCAAATTTTTAAAAAGGAGCATGAACTGCTTGAAGAACCTAAGCATGATCACCTGGGGTCTCACCTTGGATGGCTGTGCCTAGGCCGCTAGCTAGAGATGAAATAATGTAGGGAGTGTGAAGTTTGGAGGAAGCAATGGGCAAAATATGGATATTATTCTGAAAACCAACCTGTGGTGTGGAAAATAAAAAGAGTGCAGAGTGAAACTTATACACTGGATTTCAGGAAAGCTGATTTCAACAGGCTTAGAGGAGTCATAGGCGGAATCCCATGGGTTGATGATCTAATGGGGAAAGCAGCCCAAGAAGGGTGGGAGCTCCTTAAGAGGCAGCTTCTACAAGCACAGTCAGAAACAATTCCCATAAGAAAGAAAGGGGGGAAAAAAAACCTGAAAAAACCAGATTGGCTCCACAAGCAACTTGGGGATCAGCTGAAGTTAAAGAAAGAGAAGTATAGGGAGTGGAAGACTGGAAAGATCACCAAAGAGGAGTGCAGGCAGGTAGCCCAGTCCTGTAGGGAGGGGGTCAGGGATGCTAAAGCTCAGTATGAGCTGAGGCTGGCCAGGGGAGTCAAGGATAACAAAAATAGCTTCTTTAGATATGCCCAAAGGAACAGGAGGAGAGACAAGGGGTGGGGCTGCTCCTGGAGAAAGATGGACAGCAGGTGTCTGGAAACCAGGAGAAGGCAGAGCTGCTCAACTCCTACTTTGCGTCTGTCTATTCTCAGAAGGAAGGCTGTGCCAATGGGGGTGCGGGATCATTGGCTGATGCAGGGATGTGCTTGCATCCCCAAAGAGGTAATGAAAACATGGATGGTGCAGAACAGCAGATTAAGATTGATAGAGAACTGGTTCGAAACCACTTAATTGGCCTAAATGAATTCAAATCATTTGGACCGGATGAGCTGCATCCTAGAGTTCTGAAGGAACTGGCAGATGTCCTTGCAGAGTCTCTGTCGATCATCTTTGAGAAATCCTTGAGGTGTGGAGAAGTGCCTGGACTGGAAGAGGGCAAATGTAGTCCCAATCTTTAAGAAGGGGAAAAAAGAAGACCCAGGAAATTATAGACCAGTCAGTTTGACTTCAATCCCTGGCAAGATATTAGGACAAATCATAAAACACACAATTTGTGCACATCTAGACAAGTACTCGGTGATCAAAACAACCCAGCATGGATTTACCAAGAATAAATCTTGCCAGACAAATCTGATCTCCTTTTTTGATCGGGTTACAAGCTTACTGGACAATGTCAATGCTGTGGATGTCATTTATCTTGACTTCAGCAAAGGATTTGACAAGGTCCCACATGACATTTTAATTGGGAAGTTGGAAAAATATGGGCTAGACGAGGCAATTGTTAGGTGGATCTGCAACTGGCTCGATGGCCGCACTCAAAGGGTTTTAGTAAATTGGTCTGCATCAACCTGGAGATCGGTTTCAAGTGGGGTACCCCAGGGCTTTGTCTTGGGCTCAGTCCTCTTTAATATTTTCATTAATGACTTGGAGGAAGGGGTACGGGGGAGCCTGATCAAATTTGCGGATGACACCAAGCTGGGAGGAGTAGCAAACACATCAGAAGACAGGAGAAACCTCCAGAAGGATCTGGATAAACTGGAATCCTGGGCAGCAACAAATAGAATGAATTTCAACAGGGAGAAGTGCAAGGTTCTGTACTTAGGAAATAAAAACCAAAAATACAGGTATAAAATGGGGGATACATGGCTTGGCAGCACAACATGTGAGCGGGATCTTGGAGTCGCAGTGGATCATAAGCTGAACATGAGTCAGCGGTGTGATGTGTCTGCAAAGAAGGCAAATGCCATTTTAGGCTGCATTAAGAGGTCTGTAGCTTCCAAGTCGCGAGAAGTTCTCATTCCTCTTTATTCTGCATTGGTCAGACCTCACCTTGAGTACTGTGTTCAGTTCTGGGCACCTCACTTGAAGAAAGATGCAGCCAAGCTGGAGCAAGTCCAGAGGAGAGTGACAAGAATGATATGGAAGGGAAACCCTACAAGGAAAGGATGGGGGAACTTGGGATGTTCAGCCTGGAGAAGAGGAGGCTGAGAGGAGACATGATTGCCCTCTTCAGATATCTGAAGGGCTGTCATAGGGAGGAAGGGGCTCATTTGTTCTTAGCTGCCTCTGAAAGCAGAACTAGAACCAATGGGTACAAACTGCAAGAAAGGAGATTCCGGTTGGATATCCGAAAAAAATTCCTGACAATGAGGGCGGTTCAGCAGTGGAACAGATTGCCATGGAAGATGGTGGACTCTCCCTCCCTGGGGATCTTCATGGAGAGGCTCGATGAGCACCTGTTGGGGATGCTCTAGGAGGATTTCCTGCTGCAGGCAGGGGGTTGGACTAGATGACCTACTAGGTCCCTTCCAACTCTATGATTCTATGATTCTATGTGTGTGTTTTTTCCAGTGCTTCTTTATTCCCACTAAGAAAATGGAGACTTTTAAACTGAGTTATCATAATTTCCAGTGTGATCAATATTTAAAATTCATTGTATTTCCTGGAGTATTGTTACATTATTCATAGAATATACGTTTTAGAAAAAAACACAGATGTTTAAATCGAAGACTCCAAACTCAAAAGACATTTGATGTGCTAAAGTGCTGTATTTTGTACTTTATGGGAAAATATTCCCTCTGCAATCTTTTGTTACCCTATAAACTGTTGCAGTGGATGACTGCTTCCAGGATTTCAGACTTCTAGATGTTACTCCCAGAGTGCAATCCTGAGCACTATCTGTGTGCTTTCGGTGCTTTTTGGTGCTTTTGGTGCTTTCCTGAGAGTAAGCCCACTGACTATAATGGGACTTACTTCTGAGGAGATTGGCAGAGGCTTGGATTTCTCCCTCTAGCCCTGTTTCTCCAGCCCTGTCTCCTTTCCTGAGAGTAAGCCCACTGACTATAATGGGATTTACTTCTGAGTAGACACGGTTAGGACTGGGCTCTGAGGCTGCAATCCTATCCACACTTATCTGGGAGTAAGCCCCACTGACTAGAATGAGACTTACTTCTAAGTAAGCCTGCATAGGATTGGACTGTTTAAAATCCTGACCATACAGTTCTGGGAGTAAGCCCCATTGACTTGAATGGGACTTACTTCTGAGTAGACATGCTTAGGATTGGGCTCAGGCTGCAATCCTATCCACACTGTAGTCCTTCCCCCCCCCCATAGCTCCAGTTCCCATCCTGCCCCCCCAGGAGCCCAGTCCACTGCCTACTCTGAAGTAAATCCTATTAAAGTCAGTAGGTTTTACTCCCCTGTGAAGAAAGGACTGTAGCCTCAAAGCCCAATCTTCTGTCTACTCAAAAGTAAGTTCCATTATAATAGTGAAGCTTACTCCCTGGAAAGAAGCTGGTTTCTAAGAGCTTGTAATCCTATGCCTGATTACTCAAAAGTTAATCCCATTTCCATCTATGAAGCTTACTCCCAGGAAAGTGTGCAGAGGAGTGCAGCATTAGAGCCCAATCCTATTCTTGGCTACTCAGAAGTAAGTCCCATTTGTGGAGCTTATTCTCAGGAAAGTGAATAGGATTGGAGCCAGAGGCTGGTTCCTTTGCTTGACTACTCAGAAGTCCTATTATATTCAATGGAGCTTACTTACAGGAAAGAGTGGACAGGATTGTAGGCTTAAATGGTGGCTTAGAAGCAAACCTCAGCCTGCAGATGGACACCACAGACTCTGGTCCTAAACTGTAGATCAGTGTTTCTCAACCAGTGGTGTGAGTACCACCTATGGAACTTGTGGTGTGTCTACTGTATTAGGCACCTGGATGCAAGTGTCATATGTGCTCCCTCAGGCAGCTGGTGGGCTGCTGTGTGATTCAGGAAGCTGGACTAGAGGGGTCTTTGGTGTGATCCAGTGGAGGCTTTTCTTATGCTTTTATGTTCTTAATTGTGGCACACATTCCCCCTGAGAGCATAACAAAGTGTAATGCATAGGAATAAATTACACTGAACTCAGGGGCTTAATACTGATTGATGCTGTCACAAGTGATACAATTTTTTTGGTAAACTAAGGGTTAAGGTGGCGTGCCCTCCCCCCCCGACCCTGGCCCTGCCCTTTGACCCAGCCTGGCCCTGCCCACTTCCAGAGAACCGGTTGTTGGGGCAGGCTGGGCCCACCACTGCCTATGTCATTTGATTCATATTGAAGAGCAGAATCCAGTGCAGAACTCAGTTTTGAAATATCTCCTTCCTATCAAAAGTTATGGCCAAAAAACTATAAATAAAAAATATACATTGAGCTCTATGGGAAAGTAAAGGTGCCCAATATTGCAGCTTTGCTCATGAGATGGCAAATGTGCCATTGTCCGCCAGAAAGGCCAAACTGAGAGGAATCCAAGACCTTGTCCTCCTTTGTTGGTGCAGGCATGTGGTCACCCTGGAAAGAGAGGACTGTACCACTCTGCTGACCTCACTTCCATAGGACTGGAACAAACAGTTTGTTGTGCTGACTTGTCCAAGCCAACAGAGGGACTTGGGGAGCACAAAGGAGGGGGGAATTCTGGGCTGGGGAGATAGTAGGTATAGGGTGATCCTAAGGGCGGGAGGCAGGACTTGAACTGGCAGTTACACACTGGATTGAACTCTCCATTCCAGAGTTGGCCTAAGACAGTAGATCTGTTGGGGTTGTTGCAGCTCTACCCCAGTTGTTCCCACCCCAGTTGCCCCAATACTTGCACTGGATACAGCATAGACTGATCCAGCTTACCGTACTTTTTTCAGCACAAGTTTGGATTACATTGTTTGAGGTGTAACTAGTGTTGGTCCTGAGGAACCAAAAGTACCCCAAATGCTACATCGGGGGTCTCATGTATTAGGCGATAACCTTTGCGATTTACCTGGAGGAGGAGACACCGATGACTTTGTGCCCCTTGTTTCTTCTCCAGTGGATGCTCTGAGAGCCGGAGAACCCAGTGAGAACCCATCTCAATGCCATGTGATATCATGACATCACTATCCTAAATGATAGGGCTAATTATGCCCTATGATGCTATAAAAATCTGCTTTACAGTAATTAATAGTACTACTCTAACAAAGCAGAAGAGGTATTTGAAATGGTTGTTGGAGACTTCCTGGTGACATCAGTGAGTTGTCATCCCTGATCCTCTGAGCTTCTGGCAGTGGATCTCATCAATCAAGGCTTTTCTCTAGCAAGTTGTGTGTCCAAATAGGTGATAAAAGGAAGTAGGAAAGGAGCATGCTGAAAACCATGTGCTATTGTCCTGGATCAACCTGTGATCGCTGACATTGGCTGCAATCTTAAAGACACTTTCTTGGGAGTAAGACCAATTGAGCACAATGGGGCTTACATCTGAGTACACATGGTTAGGATTGCACCCATTATCTTCCTTAACCTTGAAGTACAGCTTAATAAATAACAGGAAAAGACACAAATTGAGAAATATTGCATTGTATCAACTGACTGGCAGCTACCAAGGGATCTGATCCACCATAACTAGAACAAAGTTTTCTAACCAAAACTCCTTGTCACTGAAGTTAATGAGTTTGCTTTTTATTGTAAGAATGACAGACAATAGGTTTAAAAAGTTCTCATAAACATGCAGCAGGAAAATAAAAAAGCAAGTAAATAAAAAGCCAACCCTCTATAATGTGCTAGCATTTTCTGAAATGAAGCAATTTCCATTAAAACGCAGATCACTCAATATTTGGAATGCTAATATTGGCTTTGAGTGGTCTACAAAATGAAAAGAAGCGTGACCCATGGAAAGCCTCTCAATGGTCAGAGAAAATGCACATCTGGGTTGTCAAACTAGAGAGCATGGTTCATTGATGTGATCGTAAAGGCAAATCTTCCTAAGAACAACCCAATGGGGTTGGGAAGGTTGCCCTTGCTTTTCAATCCTTTTAGGGATGAATTAGACAACCCAAGGTTAAAATAGCTCTTTAGGGGTTGTTATCAGCAGACTGAGATTGACGAAGCATAATTTGAGAAGGCAGAAATTTCAGTTAAGATTTTTGGGCAAACAAACCAGTGATCTGTATCTGCAAAGCAAAATTCAACAAAACCAAAGCATGCATGCATATATATATATATATATATATATATATATATATATATATATATATATATATATATATATATATATAATATAATATAATATAATATAATATAAAAGGGTGGAGGAAGTTCTGGTCTGCGCATGGAACACTATACACGAACACTAACATGAACATTCATCTTCAGCTGATTGCATGGATAACACGCATATATGCATATACATTTCCTGTATGTATGTATGTATGTATGTATGTATGTATGTATGTATGTATGTTTTTGCTTGCTGTTTTTATGGGGAGGCTGCATTGATATGGTATGAGATGGAGGCATATGTGAGTCCGGCCAACACAGTGTTTTAGATAATTGAATTTGGCAAAGGTCTCCTATGCTGGACATATAAACTCTTGCATGATTCCTGCACAAAGGAAACAAGGGAGACAGAAGTTTGAACTCATCACTGGGGCTGATCAGCTGCCAAATTGGGCTACACTACAGCTAAAAAAACCCTTTTCACATGTCCCAGTAAATGAGGTATTTTAAAAACAAATTTCATTAGCCTGAACGTTTTTGTGTTTGTGTCCAGCAAAACAGGATCTGGTAATTAGCTAGTCCCAAGTCAATATATTTTCCTTCCCAACAATCCTAAATTTTGCTATTCTTAATTAATTCACTGGACACATACATATCTAGAGGCAGATACTGAAGAGCATAATCCTAACCAAGTCTATTCAAAAGTAAGCCCCATTGTGTTCAATGGGGTGTTTCTCCCAGGAAAGTGTCTTTAGGATTGCAGTCTATGACTGATTTGCCAACTTGGAATTCATTTGATGAGCATCATCATCAAACCATCATCATCATCATCATCAAACATCATTCAAAAGGCTTACTTTTGAATCCACATATAAACTAAAGTGAAGCTACTGAGGATTTTTTTGTCTAGGTTTGCTCACCCAAGCTTCCAAAGTCCCGATCATTTTCAGTGGGTTGATTATATCTAAACTAAGAGCACAGGGTCTACTCAAAAGTAAGCCCCATTTTGTTCAAGGGATCTTACTTCCAGGAAAGTGTGTTTTGGATTGCAGCCTGAGTTCTACAGAAACACCTTTTGATGTGAAATACATTTCTCTGTGCATTTTGTACTATCCACCTGAGTGTGCTCTACATCAAGGCTGTACATAGAACTGTAGTCTTATGGCTCAATGCTAATGAACCCTTTGGGGGGCAGTGGACAGACAGATGGGGTGTGCGTTATGGTAAGCCAGGCCGGTGTAGTGGACAGGATGTTGGACTGAGACCTGAAATATCCAGGTTCAAATTCCTGCTCGGCCTTGAAGCTTCCTGGGTGACCTTGAGCTAGTCACTCACTCTCAGGTTGGTAAGCTGAAGCTTGGTAAGCTGTCTTGAGAGCTTGCATGAGAAAGGGGTGGAATGAATGAAGGAATGGATGGATGGAGGGATATAAATAAATTGTTGTTAATGCAACATTTACCTCCATTTCAGCTGAGGAAATAAGTTATTTCAATTAACAACCACTTGGAAGAGTGATATTGAACAGTACTTGCCCATGCGCCCATGTTTTGCACTTTAAGCATTTTTTTCCCCAAACAAAATAGTTTTTGAGCTCTTAATCAAAAGGCTGCTTGTTTCAAACCATTTCAATTTGTACCATTTCCAAACATAAAGTGTGTAATTTCCAAATATTTATGGTCGATCACGAGCAAGTTGCTCTACCTATGAAATCACTTGGTAATATATCACGCATAGGTCCCATCCTGGTCAACATCAGTCGTAATAATCTGTTGATGGCTCTGCAAACGATGTTATTGTGATTAGTGGCCAGTTGGCCACTTCTGTTGTTAGATTTTTGACATATTGTACAGAAAAATTGTACTAAAGAGGCTCATAATTTAAAAAGAGCACATCAACCAGCAGCCACTAGAAAAGATACTGGAGTGGGATAATCAGGGACAGCTACTCCCCCCTGCTAAATATAAGAAGAGCATCACTTTTTTAAAAAAAGTGTTTCTTTGCTCAGTTAACAGGGATAGCATTGCTTTTTTGTGATTTCCACAAATATATTTCATAGATTTAAATATATTTCATAAATTTCATAATTCATATATAGTATTTGAATATATTTCAAATATATTTGTGGCAAATATATTTCAGAAGTGTAATTGAAAAAGAGCAGGCCTTATGCAGGAACAGAAGCCACGACTGGGATCCCAAATGCTCATGGTTATATGGAAGGTACTTCCACTAATGCACATAGTATCATTGATTTCAACCAGTTCCCTTCCTTCCAATTGCAGCTTCCCATCCTGGTCATTCTGGGCTGTTCCTCAGAAGGACTGGGTGGAAACCTAAGGATTTTCCATAGGAAAAAGGGTGGAGAAGCTCTGGTCTGCACATGGAACACTATACATAAATCTTTGGCTCCAATCATGTCACCAAGAAGTAGCGAATGTGAACATTATGCTTCATACCATATACTGACTAGTAATATTTGATGGAGTAAATGTCTAGTCCAACTTGGGAAAGCTGTGAAACTTTTAAGAATGCATTGAGGAGCAAAAGACTTGACGGAGCATTTGAAGTTTTGGCTTGGAAGTTCAGAAGCAAACGGTGCTTTGATGTGGGAGGGATTTCAGCTTCTCTGTCACTAGCTGTAATTAGCACAATAAGATGAATGGCTTTTCCAACATTAGCTCTCACAACAGTGACACATACGGATCTTTATTCTCTGAAGCTGATTGAAAGAGTTGCAAGCTGATGTACTGAAAATGTCGCCGAGCCTTTATGATTAAGGGTATTGAAGACCAATCCTTGATTAATTCTTTTCATACTTAGCTAAGTATCACATCCCATGAATTGAATCCTTCAGAAATGTATGATCCTAGGTAAAGGTAAAGGTACCCTCTGCAGGTTGCCCTGGTAGTTGTGACCATGGGTGGTGTTCTAAAGGTGCTGTTCATCCCTGTTTCAAAGCCAGCGCTGTCCAAAAATGTCTCCGTGGTCATGTGACTGGCATGACCAAGGGCACAATGCAGAGTAGCTATGGGGAGTCCTTGCTCCAGAGTAAGAACGAGTTACTCTGGATTGCAATATGAATTTCCTATAGGTTTTCACCAGGTGGTGCAGTAACTATGTGGGCACGTAATGTCTCTTACGTGTGCTCCCGTAGTTACTCTGGATTGTAGCCTAAATGCCAAAAGCATATGGAATGCTATTACCTTTCACTGAAATAACACTTATCTTGTATTTAATTTGCTTGTATTTAAATGCTTTCATACATCTAGGTTGACAGGAGTAACAGGAGCTCACTCCGTCAAGCAATACTTGGGTCTTGAACCATCAACATGCCAACCTTTAGGTTGATAACCACAATGCCTTTCATCATGTAGCCACTGCAGCCCTCAACACACCACAGCCCTCCTACGACTATCCATTATAATGAATATAACCTAGAAGTCAACTTCTAGGTTGACTATCTGTATTTATCTTTCTTCCCAAAGACAGAGAGCACAATCCTAAGCATATCTACTCAGAAGTAAGCCCATTGTATTCAATGTGTCTTATGCCCAGGCAAGTGTCTTTAGCACTGTAGCCAAAGCTAATGTGTTCGGTTCACGCATCTTGAGTTTTAAACACTGATGAAAATGTTCATTTCATGACGACTGAGCCAGGAGTACATTGAACTATGTAGACCTCCATAAATAAGGGGAACTGGATTCTTGCACACAGGTGCCACTAGTACACAACAGAAGTCTGGTATTATTATTTATTCATACCCCATTTTCCACAGTTTTAGCAACTAGTGTCAAGTTCAGCTTGTTGCCCCCTTAAAGCTTGCTACACCTGTGCCACTGCTACCCCCTGCACCATCTTATCTACACCACTGGCTCTGCATGCCTTACGATTAAGTGACCCTTTCTCTGATTTTTCCATAAACTGAGTTTCAATGGAGGCCCTGCAGGAGCCACTAGAAATCAGGTCCTGGACCACCTGCTGTGTCCTGACCCACAGTTAAAAATGCTGCCATCGCATGATTATGAAGCTTAGAAAATGCATATATTGTTTGCCTCATAACTGTAAGTAATTAACACTCAACAACTGAGATGCCTTGTTCGACTCCTAAGCCATCATATGGTGCAAGGGTGGCCTTTAGACTTCCCTGCTCTTGGAAAAAAGTTCTATCTCTGATTAGTTTATTTTTAGCTACAAACTAGGCAACCCACAGACTTAGTCTAAAATAATCAGCCTAGTCAAAGAAAATGTTTGCTTGCTGCTGAACCAACATATGGCTGCACATTTATTTTGCATTTGGTTGCACTAAAACTTCACGGCATCATCTTCCCCTCTAGATACATCAGGGTCCTGGAGAGAAATGCTTGGAAAATTAGTTTCATGTACATTTTAGGAAATCTTGCTAGCAGCTGCGTTTTTCCATCTGCAATGGTTTCAAAGGCAACAGAGAGGAGTGAAAGCCAAATGAGGCAAGGTTTAAGTAAGAAAACATGTGCATGACTGTCGGCCAAAGCAAAGGAACATTCCTCTTTTGAGTGAAGCACAGAACTTTTCAGCAAGAGACTAGGGACAAACTTGGGGCCACCAGCCAAGGGGTGGGTAGAAACGGAGATGTGTCAATAGCATATGGACAGACGGACAATCTGCACATATCTCTTTGGCATAGCTAGAGGGAGTGCAAAGCACTTAGTTTGGCATGTGCCTGAATTTGCCAGGCAAGCAGACCCTCCCTTTGGTGGCAAAGCCTAGAAGACTCCAAAGGGAAAGACCATTTGCACAGTGTGTTCAGGCACCTGCAAAACATACTGCTTTGCATCCCCTCTTGTTATGCCACTGGGACAGATGCATATACAAAAATGGACTGCTGGCGTCTTGCCATGCATGAATCCTTGCTATAAACTCTGATAGTGTCCCTTGGTTGTTTTGAGGATAATGGGGGTTTGCATTCACTACTCCTTTTCCTTGCAAAGTCTAACCACAGCGCTGAACTGGTTAGCATTGTATGGTCAGCAGTGAGTTGGCTCTTAAATTGCATGAGTTTGCTCTTGTGATTGTTCTTAAACATTTTTATTGTTTCTCAGAGTTTGCATTTTTTTCCCATGGAGAAAAAGTACAGAAAGTTTTATTCCAATGACATATTAAATTTCAAAGTAGATGATATGGGTGATATAGTGTCAGCAGACACAGCCACAGTTATTACTCATTTGCACTCATGTGCACACATGCGATCATTTGCTCCCAACCTCTCACCTGTATATAAGAACTGGTGATGCAAATGACCTGCATGAGGGCTGGTTTAATGTGGCCAAGTAGATCCAGCTGGATCCAGCTAGTCCAGAAGAATTTTTGAATACAGAAGCTTTTAAAATATGTTTGCTTTCTGAGTTATATTATTATAGATCCCATCTACTTTGGCGTGATGCATCAGTTGAAGTATATCTCAGTTGTGTAAATGTCTATATCTAGCCAAACAACCGGACTTTGCCTAGGAGGGAATAACGCTAAAATGATGAGGATGATGAGGATGATATTCCCATTTCCTTTCTGGAAGACTTCTTAGAAGAAGATGCTTACACAGCATACTTCTAAGTTGTGCTCTCTCTCTCTCTCTCTCTCTCTCTCTCTCTCTCTCTCTCTCTTCTTTTCCTGGAATGTGCTGGTCAGATCTGAATGTTTCAGTTTATGCTTTAATTTTGAACCAAGTCAAGGGCCAACCACATTTCCACACCTGAGATGTGTTTACATTGGAAATAGTTTCTACCTTTTATAAGCACTAGTACTTTGAGCTCCAGCAAATAGTTTCCTGTTTTACTATTTTTGAATTGCTGTTATGGTAAACTTTGCTCTATATTTTGAAGACTCCTGTTTAAAAAAAACTCAAAGAAAGGGGGAAAAGGAAGAGAAATACACTGATCGTTCTTTTCACTCATCTTTTTACCCCATGTGTAATGAAATTGGAATAATGGACATGACATATTATCCACTGGGATTCTGCTCCACTAGATAAAAAATCACTAGATAACAAATCAGTGGGAAAATAGCTTTAAAGACCACTTCCCAGTTTCTTGATCCTTCACTATCAGCATAGAATGCATTGACATCAGTGATGGGATTCAAAGAAATGAACAACCGGTTCTATGCCGATCTGGCAGCCACTTTTAAATGGCTATTTTTAAACTTTATATGTCCTATCTCTCATTAACAACTGGTTCTATAGAGTAGGTGTGAACCTGTTGGAACCCACCACTGATTGGCATACATTCCAGTAGTGGGCTTCAAGGGGCTTGCACAGGTTCTATAGGACCCTTTGCTAATGAGTGTCTGGTTCTGAGAACCGTTACTAATGGAATATAGAACCTGTTGTTAATTTAGGTTATTAGGACACAGAACCTGTTGTTAATTTATTTGAATCCCACCACTGGATGAAGACCTAAAATTCAAAGGTAGTGGCTTGCCAGAGTAATTCAATGACTGCAAATGGAGTGCCAGCCTAGACCAGCTTGTTATGGAAGTGTGGCTTCTTTGTTTTCTTCTCTTTTTGTTAGAAGATATATGAGGTTTTCTTCTCAAAACCACCCAACAGCATTACAGACATATGTACAAGCTCACTAATGCTGCTTTTGTTTGCGACTGCTGTCATAGCGCCATATTTCCCAGTGCTTAATTCTAGGCACATTGCACCAATCTGCTTGCAAAATCTTGGCTGGCTGTGCCTCTCTTCTGCACCATGCCAGGCTTCTCCACGGCTCTGACAGAAGCTTGGCAGGTGGTGTGAAAGGCCAGGAAACCAGTGGAGGCAGAATAGGACAGAGCCCAAAGAAGCAACCAGGTGTGGGAGTAGAGCTGGCAGACAGCAACAGAGCAAGGCAGCATCACCCGCAATCAAGGCTTGGCACCTTGTGCCAGCGCCACTTCCGTGAATTCCAATGGGCAATTTATTGTTGGATTGCGCATACAGAAATAGTACCCCTCTGTGTCCCTTCTCAGTGCAAGATGGCACCCCGGAGCGACAACAAAACATGTAATTAATAGCGCAAGGCTCAGGAGGTCAACGCCACGCTGAGAAATTAAGCAAACTTCCACGCTGTGTGCTTTCACTCACAGAAGAACTGCGATACATATTCATCTGAAAATCATTAGCTTCAACTTTGTAGCAAGCTGGGAGACCTTATTTACGTGCAGTATGTAAAATGAGACTGCACCTTGTATTTACCTGCCACTGTTCGCCTACTTCTCCGAACAGGTGGTAAACAAAAGGGTTTTGATCAGATTTACTTTAATAAATGTTAACCAATGCTGTGACAGAGAGAGACAAACTAAAGAGCTGCCGGATGCATTTATCCGGTGAAAACTGTGGGAGAATGTTCTAGAAAATAATTCTTACCAGCGGGGTGGTTAAAACAATTTTCTTTCTGAAATCTGCAGTCTCAAGCACCTTTGTTATTCAACACTGCTGGGAAATCATGAGCCATTGAGTACATCTTTGCTTCAGGCCTTTAATTAATACAAGAGTTCTGGCTGTAAGCAGAACCACATGCTAATGAAAATTCGCATCTCAACAGAGTGTACATGGAGAAGAAAGAGCAATTGAAAGAGCAATTCAGCACACTAGCTTTTGCAGGATATACTGTCTGTCTGTATGTATGGAAAATAGAATGACAAATTATGTGATGCAGTGGTGGGATTCAAATAAATGAACAACAAGTTCTATCTCCTAATAACCTAAATGAACAACAGGTTCTATGTCCATAGAACAACAGGTTCTGTGTCCCATTAGTAACCGGTTCTCAGAACCAGTTCTATACAACTTGCGAGAACCCCCTGATGCACACCACTGAAGTGATGTTACTATGTCTGCAATCCTAAAGACACTTTCTTTGGAGTAAGAGCCACTGAACACAATGGGGCTTATGTTTGAGGAGACAAGGTTAGGATTGCACTATAAATGTCCTTTTCAAACCACTGAAGTTGAAAAGGCAGTGTCTTCATTATGTAACGATTCCTTGCACCTTATATCCAAATTGTATACAGGGATCTGCAAAAATTCTGGCAAAAAATAAAATATTGACCTGTGTGTGTGTGTGTGTGTGTGTGTGTGTGTGTGTGTGAGAGAGAGAGAGAGAGAGAGAGAGAGAGAGAGAGAGAGAGAGAAGAGTATTTAAGTACCACTTAAATACTTAATTTAAAACTTAAATACCGCTGCTCGAAACAGTGGCATACCTAGGTCATTTGGCATGCAAGGTCTGTTTTTGGCAATCCACCTGACAAAATTATTTTCACTAATAGTCATGAGATGAAATGAATAATATTAAGGGTTAAGGGTATTTAAGTAGGGCTTGAACTGTCCATTTGTCCCTCTGTCTATCTTTTCAGTGCTTTTTCTTTGGAAAAAGGTGCCAGAACTCACCACAGTGGTGTAGCTAGACCATCCCCATATTATCAATTAGTAAGGGGAGGTGGAAAATTGTGCTGGTACCCCCAGAAAAAGTCATCTATCTATCTATCTATCTATCTATCTATCTATCTATCAGGCTGCAGTCTTATCCAATCCTATCGTATCGTATCGTATCCTTATCCAATCCTATCGTATCAATCCTAACTGGACTTACTTTTGAGTAGACAGGGTTGTTAAGGGCTCTCAACATGCTTGTTAAGGGCTCTCAATAACTAGCCAGCCGAAAAAAAAGAGATAAGTTCTGCAAAACCTGACACATGCTTCCCATTTTGGGTAAAGATTGGGACATGTGCTGATGACACATTGGGGATGGTGTGGGATGCCAATCTCTCCCTGTGTATGTGTGAAGAGTGGGTCAAGGATACATGTTGCTCTAAATGCATTGATCAATTCTTTTAGTAAGAATTTACACACTCAATATTTAAAAATTGATAAATTTTCCACCACAGCAGCCATAATTTGGCTTATTATGAGCACATACGTTTGAGGTTTTCCCTGCAGGTTCTAGGTCAGAAATTGTCTGTTGATGTGGCCTGATTTCTCCTGCATAGTCTGCTTGGTACTGTAATTCAGCTGCGGTTTCCACCATTGCAATGATATTTTCTGTTCCCCAAATGTGGCAACTGCCCAGCTCTCATGGCAGCTTCTGTGCAGTCAGCAATTAATTTTATTTAGCTCATTGTACAGAGTTCTGACAGTTTAAAAAAGTGATATCCCGAAGGGGTAATTATTTAAAGGGATAATTATTTAAAGGGATGATTATTTAATGAATAACCACACAAAGATTGGCAACCGAGGCATTCTCAAATGCTGTGAGGAACTATCGTTTGGTCTCGAATGAATGTCTGTTCCACAAGGAAAATGAAGGCAACTGCTATAATTACTAGTTCTCATCCTGTGTGTGAATGCAAATGGCGCTCTATGACACATCTATCAAGGGCATCTTCCTATCTTTAAAGACTGGATGTGCAAGAAAGTGAGGAGAGCCAAAGTGAGATCAGCCAGCACAATTCATCTGGCTGATCTGCAATTCATAGCCGCATAGGAAGACTGGTAGAAATCCCAGCACCTTACTCCTATGGTATCATAGGTTTATGGCACATTTGTGACACCCAAGGCTGGCACAAGTGACTTGCACCAGCCCAAGTGGAGCGCTGTGATTGCATTCTTACATTATGATCCAGTGCTGTGACCAATGCAAGTCGCAGTATCTTGACCGGTTCCTCTTTATGGTCAGGATTGACATGCATGTGCCTGTCATACAAACTCACTCTCTGAAAAGAAAAGGGCATGGAGCCAAGGAAACATGGCCTACTGTGGTAAAGCTGCCAGATCAGAGGTCTTGGAAGAAAGAGGTCAGTTCTGACCACACGTTGTTTTAGGAAGCAGAAAACATTTTTAGGAACACTAGGAAGCATAAAACATGTGCATGGACATACTTGGACAATTGAAGGTAGAGCAATAGTGAGAAAAATAAAAAATATTTTCATTTTCTTATCAAATTTGAATAAGTTAAAATTGTTAACAAAAGTCTGCCACACTTTTAACACTTTTTCAAGGCCTCTTGCTTGTCTCATAGGAATTCAACTTTCTTCCAACAGACCCAATATTTGATCCACATAAAGGGAAAAATGGAATGGAATAGTAACGCACCCCAAACCACCCGGTTTTAATCATCGTATTTATTCATAGCTAGATAACATGAAAAGTGCCAAGACGGTATCTAATACAGAGATGGTGCCATAAGAGCTTTTCATCAAAGTCTGGGAAACATTAAGTTATTCTGCTACATAAAACGCTGCCGATTAAATATGCTTATGCACACCATATGCAATGTCTCCATGACTAGTTTCAGAAAAATATTTCAGCATATTATTTTAAGTGGAATTTATTTATTGCGTTCTCCACCTTCCCATCCCAAAACTCCACTTGGGTTTGCTATCCATTAAAACAATGCACCCAATATTAACACATGTGCAGACAATTTTGTATTCTCAATAGACATATATACAAACCACAATGTCTGCCATGGACACTGAAGAAAATTTTCTCAAATGGTATGGACACTGATGGTGTGCCCTGGAAATTTAAAACCACATACCTTCTAAAATGGATAAATATTCCAACACAGCAGCCATAATTTGGGTTATAATGAGTACTTAAATTTGAGACCTATATGCCTTAAAAGATACAAAAGGCTGAAAATTGCTACTTTGGTCATTTGAGGCTCCGATAAATGGGTTCTGATTAATTGGGGGGAGATGTATTACTTCCAAATGCCTCAGGTTAGACAAATAATTCTTGGCAAACTATTTCATCAAATTATTAATTAGTGGTATGGTTGAACAACAACATTTGGAAATTATCAAGGCAGTGATAAACAGCGGCATTTCAAAATTATCCTTTAAGTTAGTAGTACTCAGTGGCGTTCAGGACTCCCTTCGGGGGTCACAACCTTGAATCAGAGGGATCGTGAGAGGGTGGGATCTGCCATCTTGGAATCTGGCACTAGGTTTTTCCTTGGAGTCTCATAGAACACAATGGGACTGACTTCCAAGTAGATATGGAGGAGCTCTGGCATTATAATGATGTATCATCTAGGTAAGTTTGACAAGGGGTCCCAGAAGTATTTTGAAAGGAGGTTCTGGGCTGAAATGCCCAAATACCACTGCTCTAAACAATGGCATACTTAGGTCATTTGGCATGCAAGGTCTGATTTGGCACTCCAACTGACAAAATTATTTTCAGTATTAGTCATAAGATGCCATGAATAATATTAATGATCAGGGAATCATAATAATTTTTGATCAAATTTAATCAAGCATTTCAATCAAATCCTAATTTGATTAACAAGAAGTGGCAAAACGTCAGGTTCAGAAAATAAATACATTTGGTGCCTCACATAACAAGTTTAATTTGTTCTGGAAGCATGTTTGTTATGTGAAAAGCTCTTTATGTGAAGCAGATTTTCCCATAGGAAATAATGGAAACTCAGATGATTGGTTCCACAACCCCAAAAATATTCATATTAAAATATTAACTGTATGTTAAAATGAAGACAAAACACTGTAATTGAATTCAAAACATGCATTCAGTGTGCATGATCCTATGAAGTCTACTTAGGCTGCAATCCTAAAGATACTTTCCTGGGCGTAGGACCCATTTAACACAATGGGACTTACTTCTGGGTAGACATGCTTAGGAGGCTGCAATAAAAGACACTTTCCTGGGAATAAGCCCCATTGAACACAAGTTACTTCTGAGTAGACATGGTTAGGCAGCTGCATGGAGGCTAGGCGGCTTACCTGGCATGCTGCTGGAGGTTGGAGGCTGGGGGAGGGTACTTGGGGGCAGTTAGGGGCAAGATGGGGCCAGTTAGAGGCAGCAGCATGCTGGCCAGCAGCCCTTTAAAACAGGCTCCTGTGGAGCGTCAGGGCTGCCTGGCGCGCCACCCAATTAGGAAGCAACGCTTCCTGTTTCTCCATGCGCCTGCCTTTTGTGTCCCCCGGATGACCCAGCCAAGTTGCTTTCAAGTTGCCTGGGGCTTGTTAAGTAAAGCGGGCTTGTTAAGAGGAACACACTCCCAATGGAAATTTGTGCTTGTTATGTGAATCACTTGTTATGTGGGGCACTTGTTATGCAAAGTACCACTGTATTTTAATTGGCCAGAAATCCTGGGAATGAATACACAGCAGTTGATTGTCACAATCGAAAAATTGGTGCCAGACAACCACAGACACTGGAAAAGATGCTATGATGATCTGGATTCAGGGTGACCAGATGACCGGATAAACCCGAATTTGTCTGGATTTTTAGCCTCCTGTCCGGGTTTTGGCATCATTTTCCTACATTTTGGCTTCATTTTGAAACTTCATGATAGTGCACAGTACCCCATCATGCCATATGTCGTTGGATTCGTATTGAAGAGCAGAATCCAGTACAATAATCAGTTTTGAGATATCTCCTTCCTATCAAAAGTTATGGTCAAAAAACAAAAAAAACAAAAACAAAATATATATATATTGGGCAATTTTTTTCAGTGGATAGGAATTTTGGCCTGAAATTAGGAATTTTGGCTTTGAGGTTCAGGAATTTTGGGTTTGGCATCTGGTCACCCTGTCTGGATTGGAACCATGGTGTAGGAAAAATGTACCTACTTCATACCACAGTATCAATACAGTTGAGGTTCCTTGACTCCTATAAAGCCTTTCAGGACAAGTTTGTCTTCTGAGCGACTTGGAGATGCTTCCTGCAGACCTGATTACTTCTTTGTCTTTTCCCTATTCAGTCCTCCCTTTGCCTCCCAATTGCCATTTCACTAGAGCGAGATGATAGCCACATCAACATTTTTCCCTAATAGAGCAGCATCATGCTTTTGCTCAAACATGGTGAGAACTTCAATATAACTTCATTCATGAAAAATGCATTGCTGTTGCATCTTTATTCACACCTAAGCACAGCACTTTGTAGGTTTGTCCATTCATCAGGCAACTGTAGAACTCTCATTATGACTATTGTGACCAAAAAGAAATAGCTCCAAATACAAGTGATATTTTTCCTTCCAGTTGTTTGACAAATGGTTCATGAACCGCTTAATGACACCATGATAAATCAATGGCAACCTTCCTAAAAATATTTCTAAGGAAATCAGATGTGACAACTCACAAAACAATTTGCTTATTTGTCGCTTTTCTTCAAATGAAATTCTTGCAGATTTCCTTTGATTTACTAGTCTAATTTCCCATTGTAGCAACTGCTTCTATCAGCCATATTTATGCTGTTCCTACACAGGAATATGTAATTGCCAACATTGTGGTTCTCTGTGATATTAAAGGTGATTTTATTGATGGAAAACTGCTGAACAAGAGTATGTAGAGACAAACATGTAAAGTTTCTCGACTCAACCTTATATCTTTACTATTTGACCAAAATTCATTGGGAGAGCCAAGATGGTATAGTTGTCTGGTTGGTTATAGACCTGGAAGATCCAGGTTCAAATTCTGGAACAGTCATGAAGATTCCTAGATGACCTTGTGTGACCTCAGCCTCACCTACCTCACCTACCACCTAGGTGACCTCAGCCTCACCTACCTCAAAGGGTTGTTGTGAGAAGAAAATGAAAGAAGTTCCTTGGAGGAATGGTGGTATACAAATGTGAAAATTAATGCAGTCTCTCTTGCACAACACACCTAAGGGTCCAATCCAATCCAGCATCAGAGCAGTTTCTCCAAATAGCCAAGGCTACATCCTTTGCTTGATGCAAGCTGGCTGGAGGTCTCCTGGAGAATGGGGATATTTGTCCCTTTATGTCAAGTAAAAGCATTGGATTGAAGAGTAGTGGGCATAAGAGTGATGAGCATAAAGAGTGGGGCTTATGTTTGGATACCAAGGGGTATCCATACATTGTGACAGGAAGCCCACATCTCTCTGCCGCTGTGCAAGGGTAAGAAAAAATATTTACTGTACATTTCAAATTTGAATTAATTTCCATGAATTTATATATAAGAGTGTATTAGAGATGGATCCAGAGGTTTATAAGGCTTGCCCGTGGGTTGGATTGTGGGGCCTTGGCACAGGCCACGCTGAGGTTCACCACAGGCTGCATCTTGCCCCCAGGGCAGGGTTTGGACACCCCTGAAACCAGATACACTTGAAGAATGTGCTTCAAAATCAGTACAAATAGGAGAATCTCTTTGAGGAAACAGGTTGATACAGCTACCCTGAAAGCCTGCCAAGTGTATAATTAACTTTTAGCTTTGCCAAAACTGTCTACCTCTCCAAAATTCCATCAAGGATTGAAAATAATATCCTGTTATTATATGAGACAAAGCTTAGGAGGGACCCCAAGTGACGTTTGTGTCTCATTCTCATAATTTTGCTCTTTATTTCCCTTTTCCTCTTATTACAGCCTAAGATCTCATAGGCTTCCTTTAAAACACAAGGACCATGGCTTCAGAAGCATGACCTTTCTGTGCAATATTTTTACAAAATCATGTCACTATTTATTCTGTCTCCCTGTTTTCGGTGGAGCCACTTGGTCTACCAAAAGCAGGCTGCCCATTTTTAATCCTGAACTGAAATCTGAAAGGGTTTATTAGAAGGGGGTGGAATACTAAAACAGCGCACTTAATTTTCAAAATATTTGGTTAGTATGCCTCAGCTTGCAAATTTGAAAAAGGTTCGTTCCACAAAGCATCAGGGTTTGTGGTCAACATGACCTTCATGACCAACATGAACTTCATATTAGCCTTTAATGGGATATCTGGAGGGGCTACATTCTCTTATGTGGAAATGGAACTCGGTACGAGATAATAGCCCTGGGTTTTTTGGGGGGTTCTGGTGTGTTTAAGATCCCCATCTCTTCCAATCCTTCAACCTCTCAGAAACCTGGCAGTCATGTTGGTAGGACAGACAGTTTGCAATGGGGCAGGTTAAGTCTATTCAGTCATGGGGCTTATTATTTTTTATTATTTGTGGGGACCCAGAGCTGTTATGAGGTGAAGTGTGATGGTTGCCTCAAAGAGTGGATTTTGACATCATAAATGTCAGCAGATGTTTCTGTATTTTTTAAGACAACAAGCAACGAAACCTTTATTCAACAATGCCTTCATGTGTCTGTACCAGTGAAGAGCCTGCATGCATCTTTTCTTGGCAACTTGCCTTGGCACCTTCAGAGGTTACTCCTTCCAGCACCATGAGGCAAGTTACTTGGCAGCTTTGAGTGGATGACGAGGGATGTGGCAAACTGTAGGGGTCCTGGCACCTCATGGCTACTGGCTGTCTTCTTCAGTTCACCACACAGCCAGTGTCTTCGTCCTGGGCCTTGAGCCAGTGGTGGGCTTCAGGTGGTTCTCACAGATTCTACAGAATCCTTTGCTAATGAGCGCCTGGTTCTGAGAAACGGTTACTAATGGGACATAGAACCTGTTGTTAATTTATTTGAATCCCACCACTGTCTTGAGCCTCTTTTTGTTACACTTCAGGGTGAACAAGAAGTTTTGTCAAGAAAGAGGCCCTACCAAGCGAATGCAGGCTGTCTGTAATGGAAATGTGCCATACTATTGAATTATATGAGGTAGTGAGGCTGGATTTTTCAAGGAAAATTAAAAGAGCAGCAAGTATTCTTCATAACAACCCTGTACCAGTAAAATCTAATAACCAAGGATTTCATTTGTTGCTCAAAATCTAGCAAACAAAATAGTTGGGGATCTCAAGTTGGTCAAAGGATATTTTATCACACAAAGTTTTAAAGCTTGGTTGCGGAGGCCACTTTGTGATGCAAATATTTGAGCCTATGCCTTCAGCGTTCCCCATTTCCTGAAGGCCACCTAAAGTTTGCAGCAAGAAGACCCCAACCCAGTGTTTTTCCACTTCTCCCTTCTCTTTCATTTCTCCATTGATCAGCACTTTTGGAAGCGTGGCAGAGTTTGAGAAAGTGAAAGTCAGAACGCAAAGATGATGCAATTTCACAAGCCTGGTTCTGCACTTTCTTTGTGATGTTTCCAAAAGAGATCAAAGAGTTGTGAAGCAACTCAATTTACAGTCTCTTGGAACATGACAACTGGGAATTACAGATTCCCGCAAATATTTTACAATGTTTTGAAATGGTATCCAATTTGTGATCTATTTCCCAGGATTGTGTTCCAGGCTTCTACCTGTGCCACAGGTACAAACCTAAAAATTCAAGTGAAGAAGGCTAGGAGTTGCTTTCAGAGATAGAGAGGAAGAGGAAGAGAAAGGAATGAATTGATTTGACATAACACTCATTAGCATCACAAGGTTGTGGCCAGGGTCGGTCAACTATAGGCATGATGGCAGACCATAGGCACATATCACCATGCTGTCTAAGCCTCCATTTTGCAATCTTCAGGCTGCTTTGGATCCAGAGACTTCACCATCTTGACATGAATTATATTTTTGTCACTCACATGTTTTTGCCAAAACACAGCAGCTGGGTCTAAAGTGGACCCACTGTATAAAATTGCCTTTAGGCTATAATAAGGTATATAAATGCGCATAGGGGGACTGATGTACATGGGGTGTTTAAACATGGGGGATGTTGCACATGAGGTGGATGTGCATGGGGGGTTAATGTGCATGGGCGGTTGATGCGCATTGAGGGGGTGTCATATGAGGAATTTTTCCCCGCAACGTTGATATGCTTTCGCTAGTAAGGTATATAAATGAAACATAACTGAATTCTGTAGTTTGTATGATCTACAAGATACATTGTTATGTCTATGCAAATAGTCCAGAGAAATGCAAAATCAGGAACACTTCTGGTCCCAAGCATTCTAGATAAAAGATATTCAACTTGTACTAATTTTTGCAGTACATGCCATACTTTTTACATCATGGAGCTCAGTGTGGTGTGGATGTGATTGCCAAGAAATCTTCCACCCAGGTGCTAAACCATTCCAGACTTCTTAAGTTTGGAAATGCTGAAACTTCATGCACCCTCAAATGAACAAAAAATCCCTTCTACCCTGAAGGCCTGAAAAATAAGATCAGGGCTGGAATATTCCCTCATGTGTAGGTCCTTCCTACAGCTCCTACTGGCAAGTACACAGGACTGATGGATTTCATCAAAATACCTATCACATTTCAATTTGGCTGCTCATATGATGCTGGCCCTGAAGCCATATATCTCTTGCCACATCTGATCTTTTACAAAGAACGATGACATTTGATTCATCTCCAGTTGCTGAGCAAGACATTTGACTGGGTTTGCTTCAATACTGAATCTTCATTTTCAGACTCCAGGTGATTCCATGACTCAAGCCAGGATCAAGTGTTGAAAAAGTCAAAAGTCATGTTGTATATTGGGGTGTCCAAACTTTTAATTTTAGAGCTCCTGGGCCTTTAGCAATTATATAGCAGAGGGAATTTCATCAGGTGCAGGTTTCGATATGTGAGATGAGAAACAGCACTTGTTGAAGTTCCCTCTTTTACTTGTTTAAGATCCACGAGCCCTGAAGTTGGAAGTTTGGACATCCCTGTTATATAGCATTGCAAAGGGAATTTATTACAGAATGCAATAAAAAAACACTACACTGGAATATTTGTATTCTATCAAAAGTATTGCTAATTAACCAGAAAATAAAAACGCAACTTCCTTGTGGAACAAAAAGTGGATTTTTAAAACCAAAAGAGACTGATTTTTCAGAGAGCCATCAAAATGTTGTTAGGAGACAGCATGAAGACAATGAGGTATTACTATGAATCAGCACTCGTATCTCTTACCAACTGGATTAAGAGCACAATCCTGTCTACTCAAAAGTAAGCCCCATTGTGTTCAATGGGTCTTACTCCCAGGAAAGTGTTTTTAGGATTGCAGCCTAAGATAAACTTTTTCAAGTGGCACTTATCTTAAATTTAGCCAGGGGCAAAAAAACCCATCTCTCTTCATCAAAGCACAGTGTCTCTAACCAATAAAGGGCAAGCATTTGATTTACTTAATTAAATTTGATTTGGATTGTCCCTGTTTTTCAGGACATATGGCAGCCCTCGGTATGTCTGGATAATGTTTCCATAGGTGCAGTCCTAGCCAACCTTCCAGCACCGAGGTAAAAAAAGAAATATTGCCCCTTCATGATTGCCCCCCAAACCCAACTACAGGATTCAGCACATGTTGCATTGCAACAACTATAACAATGCTGGAAAGCTGGTTAGGATTGTGCTCTGAATGAACTAGAAAATGTGTTTAAAAATAAAAATAATGAGATGGATTTTGCACCTTTGAATCTTCAACATATTTCCATAGAATGTAAATGGTTTCTACTGTAGATAAGAACAAGAAATGTTCATAAATCTGGTGGTTCAGATATTTTTCTGCTGATCCCCCAAATACATTCAATGATGGAAGGTGCACAGGGATGTAATCAGGCCAAAAGAGGGGCATGCTGTACTGGATATTTATAGTCCTGTTCAAATGTCTACACATATGGACACCATCCACTTGTTACTCTGAAGATCAGCAGGTCAATGCTTCAGAACCCAAGTAATACATGATGGTGTGTGCTCACCAAACAAGTTGGTCAACTCCAAACAACCTAGAAGTTCAAAAGCATGTAAATGCAAGTAGATAAATAGGTACCACTTGGAGGAAGCTAACAGTGTTCCGTACACTGTGGTGTTATTCCAGCCACATGACCACAGAGTTGTCTTCTGACGACGCAGTCTATTTGGTCTTGTAGTGGGGATGACAACTAGCAAGGCAGTCTTATAATAACTTCATGGTGAGTACCCCCACCTTTATTTCTATAAAAAAGCACGGAATATACTTGTATCCGGACACAGTGTCCAGGATGCAAACAAAAGGGTGCAAATGTCCAATACCAGGACACATGTGACTGATCTCAGTTGTCCTGAGTCCATAACAGACTCATCGCTAACACAGGGTGACCAGATACCCAAACCTCAAAAGGAGGATACGGTCTTGGATTCCTCTCAGCCTTGCCTTTCCGGCAGACAATGGCACGTTTGCCTACTCGTGGGTAAAGCCACAATATTGGACACCTTCACCTTCCCATGCATATTTTAATTTTTAGTTTTTAGGCCATAATGTTTGATAGGAAGGAGATATTTCAAAACTGATTTTTGTATTGGATTCTGCTCTTCAATACGAATCCAACAACATATGATATGATGGGGTACTGCACAAAATTGCAATGTTCCAAAATGAAGCCAAAATGGAGGACAATGAAGCCCTTTTGGAGGACGACCAGACAGGTGGCTAAAATAGAGGGCAAATCCCGAAATTTCCAGTCATACGATCATCCTGCACTAACATGTTTCGGGGTGCCATATCAACGCATTCACTTGCTGTCAGAGAGGGTGCAGTTTAAATTAAATTGATCTCATAAGGAAAGCTAGCAGCTTTACTTTGCTGCTTTTCTCCTCCGACACAGAAAAAAAGCAATCCCCAATCTATTCGTTCCATAAAAGTAACTTTATTGCGATGGGAGACACCCTACAACATTGTTCCTATTTTGTACTCTCAACAATCCAAGCGATGCTCATGTCACTCAGCCTGTTACACGGGCTCTGGAGTGCTGTTCCTGTCTGCCGGTGTGATGTTCTCAGAAATTATTGCCCTTTCCTTGTCATGTCGGGCTTGCAATCTGTTCTTCTCGTGTTGGCCATGTAGACACACTTAATCATTTTTTTTTCCTCCTTGGCCACTGTTCCGTTCGTGAAAGTGACATCAAGGGAAAAGTAAGTTGTTACAGGGGTGACAATTTTGTACAGAGATAAGTTATAGTCCAGTAAACAGAGCCAAAGAACAAGATTATGTTCTGTTCTTCATGGTGATGGATATTCTGCGCTGTGTTACACTTAAAGAATACCTCGAGTGCAAAAGAGAGGATGGAAAACACTTTTTGTTTTACTGACTTTAAAGAGTCATCTAAAAACATTTTCATTTCACTTTTTTTAAAAGGGAAAAAATATGTTTCAGGCTGTCATGCCAAACCATCCACTCATTTGAGAGGGAGCTGTTTAAATTAAGTGAGTTTTAATTTAAAGGTTCTGCCTCTTCCCTTTTAGGACTGATGTAATTTTCAAACAATTAGATCTCCAGAACTGCATTTGGTGGGAGACCCACAAGAAAAAAAATGGAGATACTGACTACAGAGCTATGCCTAGACACAGCTTTTACTAAAATCACTTTGAAATTGCATTTCAAGTAGAAAGCTTGGGTTATGAAATCAAATATTTTGAATCAGAGAATCAAAGAAATCAAAGAATATTTTGGTGGAAAATTTTCATGTTTCTGAAGACATTATAGTTCCCATTCATTCCAGTGAGAACATCCAGGTAGATTGTGTGGTAGATTAGAGGTAGATTAGAGGAGGTAGATTAGATTAGATTAGATTAGATTAGAGGAGGTAGATTAGATTAGATTAGAGGAGGTAGATTAGAGGTAGATTAGAGGTAGATTAGAGATTAGAGGAGAACATCTGGGTAGATTAGAGGTGTGTTTCTTAATAATAGCAAAATGAAAACACAAGAGTATCACTTTCTGCACTTCTCATTTTTATGGAAAAGAAGATCAGAAACATGTGAAACCTGAAAAAAACAATTTTCCAACACCTCAACATATACCTTTGCATGCATGCGCCTACATCTGCTGTCACTGTCCCTGCTATATCACCTATCAAGTCCACTTTTAAAGTGAAAAATGTACCCTTGGAATAAAAATGCAAACCTTCTTTCTGCACTTGAAACTTTGGAAAACATCAACATCTGTGAAAAAATAAAGTCATCTGCGCCCACCTCTCTCTGTATTTTATAACCATATCATCCTACTAAGCAGTTCATACTGTGAGGAAATATCTGGTGAACAGATTATTACACTCTAGTACTTAACAGTTTTTAAGGGGTGAGATGGTTCAGTGGTTAAAGACACTGCACAACAGAGTGAGATCATGTTCCTTGCCCATCTCCTGCCATCTTATTTTGGATGTAAATGGAAATAGATAAAGGGGTACCATTTCGGTGCAGCGTTCTGGGTGTCTCTGGCATTTGGTCACGCCAGCTACATGATGGCCTTGTAACAGGGATGAACACTGCCTTAGAGTCCACTATAACTAGAAGGCAACCTGCAAGGGACATCCTTACCTTTACTTTACTTGAACACTGTAACGATATACTCATTTAAATACAATCCTAACCATGTCTTCTCAAAAGTACAGTAATCCCCATTGTGTTCAATGGGTCTTATACCCAGGAAAGTGTCTTTAGGATTTCAGCAGCTCTCACAATGCTCTATGCGGATGCGATCACTTCAAGCTTTTCACTTGGCACGAGGAAGGGGGTGTAAATTTTACCCAACCAGCCGGAAAAGGTATGGGATTAAAAAATCCTCTGAGACTTCAAACTCTTGGGGCAATTTGACTGTCCCTGAACAAACTATCTGCAAAGTTTTCATTACACAGATAAATTACTTCACAACACACACATCCTAGACATATGCTTGGATAGCAAGAAAGAGTAAGAATATCAATCCTTTCATCTGAATTTAGAAAATAGACTGCTGCAGCACCTGAGCTCCAAAGCTATTGTAAAAGAAAGATAGGAACTGGAAGAAATTTGACAACACTTGCAAGCACTGCTGGTTAGTTTCTAGGGGTAAGAAGGAAAGTATATTATCACACAGCTTTCAGATTTTAGCCCCTTTGGGTGCTTAAGTTGCACGTTCTGTCCTCTCCATATGCACCCTAAAATATACCATATTTACTTGAATCTAAATGTGCCATTGAAACTAATGCGCACCCTATGTCAAAACACCACATTTATTCAAATCTAAGTAACCATTGAATCTAATGTGCACCCTGATTTTGGAGACTTAATTTAGCTGGAAAAAGTGAGCATTCAGTTTGAGTAAATACAGTATATTGAATGCCTGAACTCCTGTTGTAGTAGCACATGCAGAGGATGTGTCAATGCAGTTTGAAGCCCTGCAAAAATGAATTATGACATGTTCTTCCAATATTTAAATTTGACCATAATAATATGGTATTTAGGGCACAATCCAGATTAACTACGGGAAGTCCTTGCTCCAGTGAACATCCAGGTAGATGTTCTGTTCCAGGTAGAACAATTTACTCTGGATTGCAATATGAGTTTCCCATAGGTTTTCACTAGGTGGTGCCATAACAACGTCGACGTAAATGTCTCTTACGTGCTACTGTAGTTACTCTGGACTGTAGGGTAAGTCAATAATTAGCAGAAAAGTACAAATTGGGAGTCCTACTTTGTTTGCTTAAATAGATACCCCAACTTTCTAACTTTAATATTTGAATTAAATATTAATATTTAATATGAATACTAAAGTAATATTTAATAAATAATTAATTTAATAATTATTTTAAATTATTAAAAATTTATATATACTGCCAATTTATATACCATTTAAATCTACATTCACTATATGTTCCTACACAAAAGCAAAGATTATGTTGTGTTGTCAGGCTCTTGACAGTTGTACTATCAGGCTCTTTGATTTACAGCACAGTCCTCACCATGTCTACTCAAAAATAAGCCCTGTTGTGTTCAGTGGGTCCTACTCCCAGGAAAGTGTCTTTAGGAATGCAGCCATTTAGTTGTGCTGTCAGGCTCTTCCTTTTGTTGGGACCTTTTCATACAATTGGCTGAAGAAGAACCAATGGCATAAAATCATCTAAAGGAAACACCTTAGTCCTTGATAATGTAGTACTCTCAATTCAGGATCACTCACATTCCTGAAAACATAAGAAACAGATAAGTTTTCACGTTTTAGCATATCTTCAAACCACCTTGGTTTAGAACTTAAAGACTGGTTTACAAAGGAATTTTTGGAAAGATTTCCAGCACTTTCCAGTTTGGGCTGATCCAGCGATAAACCAAAAATAACCTTTTGAGGATGCTTTTTGGTGATATTTAATTCCTGCTACATTCTGAACTAGAGTGATCAATTTATTTTTTTTCCATTCTTTGATTTTATTCTCTCCCCCTTACTTTTTTTAAAGAAAGTACTTCCCATACTTATTTTAGAGTTTTTGAAGGTTCATTCTCCGTTCACTCCGTTCATTCTCCGTTCACAGCTTGGAATAAGTGGTCGGAGGAACTGATTTGCTTGTATGCTCTGTGTGTCCTGAAACTATTTGGGAACATTGCTGAATCATAATATTTCCAAGATTCCAGAAAGAAACACAGGAATAAAGAAGGCAGCTTGGTTGATTTTTGCATTTTTGGAATATTTGGCCTTACCGCACAGGGTCACAGAGGGAGATGAATAACAAAGAATCCAAGTAACTGTTGAGCAGCTATATAAATGAATAGCTAATAAAAAACAGCCGCAAGGATCTTTTGTAACTTAAATATAGGTTGTACTAAAAATTGCTAGTGATTAAGCACCTGTGAAATCAACAAGAAAAGCTAGTTGTAACCAGTGGCGTAGCTAAGGAGGTGCCAGGGGTAGCAGTTATACCAGGTAGCATGCTATAGGACGCAACATGCTGAGCTTGATACTAATGGCTAGAATTGAGAAAAACAGAGTATATATGAATAATACCATCGTGTTATATATTATTGGAAACATAATTTAATGCAGAATGCAGTGAAACAAACTGCATTGGAATATCTGTATTCTATTAAAGGTTATTATAAATTAACTTGAAAATGAAAATGCAGCTGTCTATGAAAGAAAAGTGAGAAATGTTCATAAGAACATAAGAAGAGCCTACACTGGATCAGACCAAAGGCCCATCAAGTCCAGCTTCCTGTATCACACAGTGGCCCACCACATGCCTCAGGGAGCACATATAACACCTGCATCCAGGTGCCCTCCCATGCATCTGGCATTTTAAGGTTGTCCTCCTCTACACACTTCATGGCTTGTAGCCTGTGATGGCCCTTTCCCTTAGGAATTTATGCAAGCCCTTCTTAAAGGTATTAAGGCTATATGCCATCACCACAACCTGAAGCAGGGAGTTCCACAGATCAGTTGTTCCCATACTGTCATGTTATTCGATGGTGAGGTCATCCTGCTTGGGATTCTGTTCCACAGAAATCCAAAAGTTTGATTCTCTCTCTCTCTCTCTCTCTCTCTCTCTCTCTCTCTCACACACACACACACACACACACACACACACAGGTTTGACTGCACAGGGGTTCCCAAAGGAGGTCTTTTTTGTGGGAGTAAAGGCTAATAGGACCACTGTTCTTTTCTTGAGTAGGAATTAACTAACAACCACAGCAACACAGAAATGATGAGTTCATCAACCACACTCTATAATTGACTTTGCTGGCAATCCTTCATTCCCTGGTTGTATTTGTCAACAGTTCTCTTTACTGACTGGGCTTAATCTTCACTCATACATCAAGCCATTGTGGCTGTATTAGCCACTGTGACCAAAAAAAAATGTCCTAAAGACTCATAAATAGGGTCACCTGAGAGTGACATCAGGCTTGGGATATATTGTTACCTTCCCATTCTGCATACTTATCTTGCTTCTACCTTCTGCATACTTATCTTACTTGCATACTACTTACCTTTATCCACTTGCTTTTCCATGCTTTCAAACTGCTATGTTGGCAGGAGCTGGGCAAGTAACAGGAGCTCATTCCATCTTATAGTACTTGGATTTCGAACCACTGACCTGCCAACCTTCAGGTTGGCAAGCACAGTGTCTTTCACTACTGTGCCACCACAGTCCTATAAAATATTACTTGGGGATAAAATCATAATATTGCCCTCAATGTAGGTTGCACTGCAAAATCTGCTTTTCTAAGCACTATGTTTTCCAGTGCTCCTGCCCTCTGGATCTCAGCCGGGACAGGATGCCGGCTGCCAGAAGTGGGAGGTTGTGGTGAAAGAGACTCCACCACAATGGGAAGTCCCTGCTTGCATAGGCTTGGACAGTTTGTGTAGCTCCAGAGATGTTTGAAAATGGTGTTTATTTTGTCCATTTTAATTTTATTTAGGGCTGTGGGTGGCACAAGCGGTTAAGACACTGTGCCTGTTAACCAGCAGGCCAGGGTTTGACACCTGGGTCGGTCCCCACAACACAGGGTGAGCTCCTGTTCTTAGCCCAGTTCTGCGACGCAGCTGGAACCAATCATATTGGCTCTGCCTTTCCATTGGACTATTTCAGTGGCATGGAGAGGGAGATTTCCTATCCTCCATATTAATCTAACCCAGGCCTTCATGCTTCACATGCAGTGTATGCAGCGCCAAGCACAATACCATAGTTTCTCAAGATTGACGGATGCCTGCTTTTTTTTAAGTTTTATTTGTTTTTGACTGTTGTGTTCTGTAAGAGCTGTAGTCCTACCTTGGTCACTGGCAAGAAACACTTTTATGACTTTGGCAACCTGCATGTTTTCACGAAAAATGTGACCTGAGATGTTGATGGATCCCTAACTCAGGTACAAAACTAGACCAAGGAGAAAACATGGGCAACCTAATGGGTTTTACTACAACTGTCCATTAGTGAAATCCACCCACCCACCAATGACTTAACGGGAGGAACTAGGGCTGTGATCCAATCCTTTCCAACTTTCCAACACCATGTAGCCCAGGAGTCGGGGAACTTTTTTACCCTTTACCCCAAAATATATTTAGATATGCCGATGTTACCCCCTTGATTTGAAAGGACTTGGAAGCAGGGCACAGGGCATCATATAGGGAAGCGTGTTATACACAAGGGCCTGAGGCTTTCCTGGGAGTAAGACACTTTCCTGGGAGTAAGCCCCATTGAACACAATGGGGCTTACTTCTGAGTAGACATGGTTAGGCTTGGGCTGTGTATTAATGTTGAATAGACTGGATGCTGGGAAAAGGGGAGGCTGTGTAGCTGGGAACAGATCATGTCTCTGCCTGCACTTTCCTGGGAATAAGTCCCACTGAACACAATGGGGCTTACTTCTGAGTAGACATGGGCTGTGTGTTACATTTGGCTTGGGCTGTGTGTTACATTTTGGAAAGACTGGATGCTGGAAAGGGGGAGGTTGTGTGGTGGTTGGAGACAGTTCATGTCCCTGCCTGCACTTTCCTGGGAGTAAGTCCCACTGAACACAATGAGGCTTACTTCTGAGTAGACATAATTAGGATTAGTACCTGGTGGCAGACACTAGGGCAGCTGCTGCTGGAGGAGTGCGGCTGCCGGGCTCTCCCTTGGGCATCTCCGTGCTGGCAGGGGGCGGCAGCAGGAGGAAGACAGGGCAGGCAGGCAGGGGCTCCTGGAAGAGCAGAGCAGTGATGGGCTTCAAAAAATTTAAGAACCGGTTCTCTGCCCATCTGGCAGCCACTTTTAAATGGCTATTTTTAAACTTTATATGTCCTATCTCTTGTTAAGAACCGGTTCTATAGAGTAGGTGCGAACCTGCTGGAGCCCACCACTGGAGCAGAGGCTTTGCTGCCTGCCAGTCTGGAGGCTGCGATGGATAGAGTACATCCCACTGCTTCTCCTCTCTCCTCGGACCCCTCTCCTTGCCTGGCCTCAAGGAGCTCCCTCCAGGCTCGCTTTGTGTCTTCCCGCCAGGACTCTGTCCTCCCCTCTTTCTGCACCCGTGTAGCACACTCCTTCTGCCAGTGCCTGGGGGTAATGGACAGTCACGCATTACTGTGAATTACAATGTCGACCATCCATTACCCCCAGGGATTTCATTTTTACCCCATGTGGGGTATTTTACCCCTGTTCCCCGACCACTGATGTAGCCATTCTTTTTTTCCCCAGCCATGTCAATAGGGTGGGACAGTCGCAGAGGACTCCACAATGTTTGTTTCCTTCCCTGAGGCTGCGTTGGTGCTGCATCAGTGCTGGAAAGTTGGATCTGATGCGGCCCTGTGCTCAGTCTCATGTTGTTTGAATAGCTAATGGAAAAGGAGCTTGTTCCACCTGAACTGGATCAGGCCTGAAAAGAGGATGCAGAACTATATTGTGGTCATCAAACCTGCCCCTGCACACCTTCTACTAACTCTCAGCTTCACCTACCTCAAAATGGCAATATTAATATTATTATTAAGCCTTTAGCCATTAGCCATTAGTTATTTTATTTTTCTCTATAAATAGCTTTGTGAACTTTCATTGAAAAGTTGTATATAAATACTGTTGGTTGGTTGGTTGGTTGGTTGGTTGGTTGGTTGGTTGGTTGGTTGGTTGGTTGATTGATTGATTGATTGATTGATTGATTGATTGATTGATTGATTGATTGATTGATTGATTGATTGATTGAGTACAACAACAATGACCAAGAACTGGTGGGACTACAAACCAAAAAAGATAATCCAGAGTAAACAAGCCAGAATACTATGGGAAAATTCATATTCAAAACAACCGTCACTTGGAGCATAATACACTGGACATCACCATGATCAAGGGAAAACATGTCTGGCTCATTGACTTTGGAGTATCCAGAGATCGTTGGCTTCCAGAGCAGACATATGGTATAAGGAGTTACAAATAAAAAAAGCAGGCCTCCGTCAGTCTTGAAAGACTATAGTATAGTGCTCAGCGCTGCATACGCTGCATGCAAATCACGAAAGCCTGGGTTGGATTGTTATGGAGGATAGGCTGTTACCCAAGCAGCAAATCCCCCCTCTCCATGCCACTGAATTAGTCCAATGGAATGGCAGAGCCAATACGATTGGATCCAGCTGAGTCGCAGAGCAGCTCACCCTGTCTTGTGGGGCTGACCCAGGTCTCGAACCCTGCCCTGCTAGTTAACAGGCATAGTGTCTTAACCACTTGTGCCACCCACAGGCCAGTACAAATAGAAGCCACATAATAATAGGTGGTCTTGGAGCAATTTCATCACGTCTCCAGGAACATTTAATGGGCTCCAGAAGATCACAACTGCCCAGTCACAAAAAGCAGACCTCTTGGGAACTTCACACATATTGAGATGTTACCTTTGTGATTCCTAGTTTCTTAGATAGGAACTGAAGTACAATAAAGCCAATCTCAGTCAAACATCTGGCAATTGTGATATACAACATAATAATTTTTAAAATAGAATCATCAATCATCATCATCATCATCATCATCATCATCATATTAGGCATCCCAGGTCCTTGAGAAGATCTCGATGTCTGGATAAAATAAACTGGTCAATAACATCAGACTGTGCAAGCAAGCAAACAAACAAACAAATAATAGGATGGATTGTGAAGTTGGAGGGGTGAGAGGAAAATAATAAGGGAAGGTTATTCTTCTGCTCCTCAGATTAAAGTTTAAAATTGTCATTAAATGTGAAGTTGTCCCCCCGCAGGTTGCCTTTTACTCATGACCAACTCCAGGGAGCGATGCTCATCCCTATTTCAAGAGCCATAGAGTCAGCATTGTCTAAAGATGCCTACGTGGACATGTGACCCGCGTGCACATGGAACGCTGTTACCTTTCCCACCAGTTTGGTACCTATTTATCTACCTGCTTTTACATGTTTTCAAACTGCTAGGTTGGCAGGAAAGAATTGTCATTACTGTAGTGCTAATTCATATTTGAGGTGAACCATGAAAATGTGTGTTTTTTGAGCCAGGAAAAATGAAACTCAGCAACACTGTTAGTCGGGACAGAAACTGGCAAGTCGAGTGAATTAACCTGTCATATGTGAAGTGATTACACATGGTGGTGTTCTGCAGGCAATGGGGTCACCAAGAGTTGCACATGACTTAACAACTGAACAACAGCAACAAATTTGAATGTGCCTCCCCCTCCCCTGCTTCATCTTCAGTTTTATTTGTACGGTGAAATAAACTCTTTTGCCATACTTCATACATGATGAAGACATATGTGTTTTTTCCTGTACTGAACAGGAAAGGGGAAGGGAGGGGAAAAAGTCACATCTGGTTTCTTGTAACGAATGAGGAAAGAATCTGTTAAATCTGGCATGCAAAAATTACAAAGCAGCCGGCATGTGGTTGTGCATTCGGAATTAATCATTGTTGTGTCCTTGCAACTCTAAAAACAAAGGAAGAGAGGAATTAAAACCATACAGACATCATGTGTGCAAAAAGTTAAATCCCAAATTGCAGAGAACACGGTAACCTTTCTGAAACCTGTGACTGAACCTCTGAATCAACTGGCGGCTGGTTATTTTTAGACCACTTTGCAAATGTTGGTTTTATTTAATAAACATAGGGCAAAATCCAGAGTAACTATGGGGAGTCCTTACTCCGATGTAAGAACAACTTATTCTGGATTCCAATATGAATTTCCCATAGGTTTTCACTAGGTGGTGCAGTAACTACAGGTGCACGTAAAGTCTCTTATGTGCTCCCGTAGTTACTCTGGATTTGGGGGTTATGTGTATTGCTCTATGGATAAGAATTCCCTAGTGGAAAATTGATTTAAAACAACTGCTGCAGTGGTTCTTTTTTTACAGATATATGTGGATCTAGGATGGGTTTATTACCTACATAAAGGTTATTAAGGCTGCATTAAGAACAATTTCCTGGGAGCAATCCCCATTGAACTCAAGGGGGGTTACTTCAGAGTAGACACACATTGGATTGCAATCTAAACCACCACCAAAAAATGTTTCCAGGATTGTTCAATAAGTGAAGTGGATGGAGATTTGCTTTGGAGACTAGTTAGACTAGGATTAAATGCAAGTTAAATCCCTTATTTAAATCGTCATGGGTGTTCCAGTGCCATCTTCAGGAGTAGTTGGGCTAATCTGATTTTGAGCACAATCCTAACCGTGTCTACTCAAAGGCAAGCCCCATTGTGTTCAATGGGTCTTACTCCCAGGAAAGTGTATTTAGGATTGCAGCATTAGATTTTTTTAAAAATTGCTCCCATCACTAATAGAGTCCAGACACAATCTTATTTGCAATTCTTGTGTTTGTACTTTCTCCCAAGCCATGCTGACACATGGAGGTGCACCGGCCCAGGGAAGCTGCAAGCAAGTTCAGCTGATGTGAACGTCTCAGAGGTGTCCAGTTTCAAGGTATTCCTTATTGGATGAACTCCTCAACTGCCATATTTCTATCCTTTTCCTTGTTAATGCATGGCCGACATGAGATCCATCATGTCAAATCTCTTGAGATGATGGA